>JARBWK010000019.1:5413942-6013942 GCA_030556195.1 Anolis apletophallus | reverse complement strand
GAAGTACTACAAATCCCATTATCCATGGAGGTACTTCAAGTACCATAATCCATGGTCCACCCTCCTCCAAACTGTAGTAGAATGTAGCGTGGGTCATAGGGGCTCTGTGTGCCAAGGTAGGTTACTGTGAATTCAGGCCATACACAATGTCCCATGAGCTGAGGCCTAGCCAGGAACAGCAAGTTAATAAAGCCTTACTGTCAATTCAGGCCATACACAATGTCCAATGAGCTGAGGGCTAGTCGGGAGAATCAAGTTAATGAAGCCTTACTGTCAATTCAGAGCGTAAACAGCATTCCATTAAGTGAGGCCTAGTCAGGGAAATTAAGTTAATGAAGCCTTACTGTCAATTTTGGGCGTGGTCTGTGATTTGTAAGGGTTTAAATTTTCTGTGGGAAGTGAATTGGGTGTTTGTGTTTGTGCCTCAGCCCTTTGCCTTATCCTCCTCTGACAGTTTATTATGGGTTGGAATGTTCATGTTGGCTGGCCAGTACAGGAGTTATGCAAATCCGCCCTTATTGGCAGCCAATCATGTTGTCAGAATGTAGAGGCTGGGAGAGTCGTTGGCAGCCCCAGAGGATGCTGGGAAATGTAGTTTTTTTACTCGTTTTTGGGGGCCTTTTAGGTTTTGGGGGGGAAAGTTTCTTTGCTAGAAACATACCTTGTCTGAGGCCTATTTCTGTTGGCAAGTTTGGTGTCTCTGCATTGTAAGGTTTCTCTGCTTGGGACGGTCTTTCCATGACAACTCTTCCTTTATATATATATATATATATATATATAGAGAGAGAGAGAGAGAGAGAGAGAGAGAGAGAGAGAGAGAGAGAGAGAGCACAACAGCGCAGACAGAAAAGCAAACATCACAGGGAAGCATGTCTGTGTAGGAGGGTGAACATTACGAAGAACTTTCTGACTGTGAGAGCTGTTCAGCAGTGGAACTCTCTGCCTCAGAGTGTGCTTCCGTCTGGCTGCTCTCTTTCCAGCCGGCTTCCCTGAGGACCGGGTACGTTTTCCCAGAGTACTGGATGACTGCGATAAAAACTAAACACAGAGAGAGACTGACAGCTGTTGAGCAAGACCTTTGTGTGCGTTTTTCTGCCATTCCTGCCAGGATATCTATGTTGTGTTCATCAAAACAGGCCCAGGTTTCACACTGAGTGTATAAATACATTTAAAAACATATTAACGATATGTATTACTGTGTTAGGGTGTCATTTTGAGTCATTTTGGTTGGTGGTGTGCCCCAGGATTTTGTAAATGTAAAAAATGGGCCGCGGCTCAAAAAAGGTTGAAAAACACTGGACTAGATTACTATGTATGGCAATCGCAATGATCAATCAAAATGGTCATCTAGTCAATGAGAAATGTACTTCGGAGATGTCCCGCCTTGTTGTTTGAACGAGGAACGTTTCTCTGGGATTTTGGCTTTGCGAGCTAACACGTTGCACCTGCCGAAATTTCCTCTTCAACCCAAACCTTGAGCCAAGTCTCTGTCGACTCAAGCGACAGGCGTTTTTGCTTATATACGGAGCTGTTGCGCATAGCTTGAGTCTCATATCCAGCAGAGGGAGTGGAGGAGAGGTGGAAAGCGGGTGGGAGAACTGGGTGCTCTTTCGCCTCCTGTATTTATTTGCTCCCCGAAAACCTTCCCCCGAAAGACCGAAAACCTTTCGCTGAGCAAAGGACGACTTTTATCTCAAAGGAACCAAAGTCCAGTTGAAACCATGCGGAAGAAGAACCTGAGTTTGGATCAAGGCAGGTAAGTGAGGAATTCTTCCAGAGGTTTCAGTGCACTCACATAAATAGAGGAAAATAAGTCAATACTATTTGCTTTGTTCCTCTGGCATTACTTCAGCAATCTGGGGTGGTTGTAACTCCCACCAATACAGGGGTAATGGACTTTATAGAGAAAATTTCTGAGAATTCAACTCTCAGAAGCTTGTCTCCCTATGTCTTTTTCCTTCATGAGCAATAGACCAAAATGGCAAAGGGTTTGGAAGTCAATCTCTTAAGGAGCATGGAGAAAAAGAAGGCCGAGGGGAGATATGTTTACATATCTGAAAGGATGTCCCATTGAGGAAGGGGCTCACTTTTAGGATGCCCTAGAGACGCAGTAGAACAATGGATTGAAATGGCAGGAAAAGAGATCCCACCCTAACATTAGGAAGAACTTTGTCCCGGTCAGAGCTGTTTGACAGGAGGGCTTTAAACAGTGGCTGGGTGGCCATCCGTTGGGAGTGCTTTAATGGTGTCTTCTTTTATGGCAGAATTGGGGTTCACTGTGATGGCCCTTGGGGCCTCTTAGCTCCATGATTCCATGATTCGATCATCTATCTATCCATCCATCCATCCATCCATCCATCCATCCATTCATTCATTCATCCATCTGTCTATCCATCTCTCTCTCTCTTTCTCTCTCTATCCATCCATTCATTCATCTAGCTATTCATCTATCCATCCGTCTATCTATCTATATCTATCTATCTGTCCATCCATCTTTCTGTCTATCCATCTGTCTATCTAGCTATCCATTTATCTATCTATCTATCTATCCATCCATCCATCCATCCATCTGTCTATCCCTCTAACCATCCATTCATCTAGCCATTCATCAAGCCAGTCATCTATCCATCCGTCTATCTATCTATCTATATCTATCTGTCTGTCCATCCGTCCATCCATATATCTTTCTGTCTATCCATCAGTCTATCCATCCATCTATCCATCCACCCATCCATCCATCCATATATCTTTCTGTCTATCCATCAGTCTATCCATCCACCCATCCATCTATCTAGCTATCTGTCTGTCTAACCATCTATCCATTCTATCCATCCATCCGTCTAACCATCCATCTATCCATTCATCCATTTATCCGTCCATCCCTCTAAGCATCCGTTCATCTAGCTATTCATCTATCCATTCGTCTATCCATCTACATCTATCTGTCTGTCTGTCCGTCTATCTATCTCTCTATCTATCTATCTATCTATCCATCCAACCACCTATCCATCCATCCACCCATCCATCTATCTGTCTGACCATCTATCCATTTATCCATCTATCCATCCATCCAACTATCCACCTGTCTGTCTAACCATCTATCCATCTGTCTGTCCATCTGTCTGTTCATCCATCTCATTTACCTACCTATGTATGTATGGTGTCTATCTGTCTCAAGAAGGTTGAACTTGGCCCTCCTTCAACTCTATTATTATCTGTGTGTGTGTGTGTGTGTGTGTGTGTGTGTGTGAATCTTGAATTTTAGTGTGCACGTGTGTTTGCTGAAACAAATTCCCCTTCCAGAAGAAATATTGCGACTTAGCATACGATTGGCCTAACCAAAAGAAAACAGGAGCAGTTCAATTCTGAACAGTTTGGGTCAGCAGTCGACAGAAAGACAGCCACAAGGGAGAAAGAGGCACCGAACCCCACCTTTCCCCTCAACCCATAGGTGAGGAAGGAGAGTACGGGACGGGCAACACATCTTTGCTTCCAACATAAGGCTTGCACATCCCTGGTGATATAATCCTATTTCTGGTCCTCGGTCCAGATCGCTGTCGCTTTGTTTCCTGAAAAGTTCATCCTTTTTAAACAGAGGCGCAGATGGGAGAGGAATCTCGTTCGCTTTGCTTGGGGATGAGCCCTTGCCAAAAAGTCAAGACAGGTTTATGGAAAGTATGTGAATGTGAAGGCAAAGCTGTCAGATGAGTGAGGGGGGTTCTTGTTCATGCGTTTTCCAGCCTTGGCATTTGGCGTCGAAAGGGTTTCAGAGACCCGTTCCCAATGCTGGAGTGTCCAGAAACCCTACGGCAGTGTTTCTCAACCTGGGGGTCGGGACCCCTGGGGGGGGGGGGTCATGAGGGGGTGCTGCTGTAATTGCATTGGCTTGTGTTCAGCTTGTGGTACACTAAAACTCCTGGTGTTGCCTAGTGCAGTGTTTCCCAACCGCTGTGCCACGGCACACTACTGTTCCGTGACGGATCATCTAGTGTGCCGTGAAAAACGTCTCTCCCTCCCCCCTTTCTCCCCCTCCTGCTGAACTCCTGCTGCTTGGGGGAGGAGGAGGAGAAAGGGCCGGGCGGTGGCGAAGAAAAGGAAGGGGCCAGGGCGCCGCCTCCTTCGGCCGTTTCCCCAGCCAGCCTCCAATCGGAGGGAGGAGGGAAGGGTGACGTCGCTCGGGCCCCGCCCCCTTCCCAGTGGCAGAAGCTTGCTCGTGCCTGATTGAGTCATGGCGGAGAGCGGCCCTCGTCCCTGGCACCGCTCTCTGCCATGACTCCAGCCTCTCGCTCGCTGAGGCCGTGCGGAGGAAGAGGAGCATGAGCAGTGGACGGGCTTCAGTGGGCGGGGCTGAAACCCGTCCGGTGCTCATGCTCCTCCTCCTCTGCGCGGCCTCAGCGAGCGAGGGGCCGGAGTCATGGCGGAGAGCGGCGCCGGGGACAGGGAATTGACGCCTTCTCCCTCTCCCCCACCGCTCCTTTCGCCCGTGAGCCGCTACCCGTGGCAATGGGAGTGGCTGAGGCTGGCGGTGGGACCCTGGGCTGGAGTCTGGGCTTGGTGGCGGCCCTCGGCCTGCTCTACTGCCTGAGGGGCCCGCTTGCCAAGTTTGGTCCAGATCAGGGTCGGCTTAACCATTAGGCCGACTACGCAAACGCATAGGGCGTAGTCACCTGGGAGGGGCATCGCCACCTGGGAGGGGCGCCGCTGCGCTGGCCCTGCCCCATTTCGCCGCCCGCGCCGCGCTGCTCCGCCGGCTGGACCTCCGCAGCCGGCCCGCGGCCACGCCGCACCACCGCACCAGCCGGACCTTTCTCAGCCTGCCCCGCCACCCGGGGCACTCTGGCCGTGCTGCTCATGCGCAGAGATTTTCCGAGCATGCGCAGATGCTTCTACAAGCGCTACAGCGCCTGTAGGAGCTGCTGCACATGCGCGAAAATCTCTGCGCATGCGTACTGGCTCCAGAGCACGCATCCCGCTTTGGAGCCAGTGTGTATGCGCGCAGTAGTGCGCGCGCGGAGATTGGTGCATGCGCACTGGGCTCCAGAGCGGGATGTGTGCTCGGGAGCCAGTGCGCATGTGCGGAGATTGGCACATGCGCATTGAGCGTGACTCACGCTCGGGAGCCGGGGGGGGCGCAAATTTTTTTCCCGCTCCCCCCCCCCCGGAAGAGGTAGGTCCGCCCCTGGTCCAGATCCATCATTGTTTGAGTCCACAGTGCTCAACTACAGTTGGAATTGTAGGCAAACTACAACTCCAAAACTCAAGGACAATTAACTCTATGTATTACTGTGTTAGGGTGTCATTTTGGTTGGTGGTGTGCCCCCGGATTTTTTTTTAATGTTAAAAGTGTACCGCAGCTCAAAAAAGGTTGGGAAACACTGGCCTAGTGGAGTGACCAACCTCTGTCTACAGGTCACCTATTAGCTCCAAATGCCATTCCTCTAGGCAGCACATTCAGGAAGGTGGCATGCGCCATGGGTGACTCAGAGCATCAGTGCGCCTACTCGGGAACATTTCCCACCTCACTGTTTTGAACCTTTGAGAATTTACCGAAGCGTGTTCTTGCTCACTCAGTGTTTATGGAATAAATTCAGGGACTGACACATCGCCCTGCCTGACGTTGCCTCAGTGTTTGCTCCTGCAAGTCAAAGAAGTATTTGAAGTTTCCCAACACAGAGGGTTGGTGCTTATCATCCGAGGCTCTCCATTGGCTGAGACCAGAGGCGGAAACATTCCATCGTTGGATGGGTAATCGTTACTTTGGAGACTCCAAAGGGTTTTTTCCCCCTTTCTTGGTTACCAATAAGTTAACTTAGAAACATTGGAAGAGACCTCAGAGACCATCCAATCCAACCCTCTTTTGCTATGCAGAGAAAGCACCCCTGACAGATGGCCATCCAGTTTCTACATCAATAAGTCCAGAGAAGGAGACTTCCCTGGACTCCAAAGCAGTATATTCCACTGTCAAATAGCTCTGATCCTCAGAAAGCTCTTCCTAATGTTTAGGTGGCATCTATTTTCCTGCAGTTTGTTTGTTTATTTATTTATTTATTTATTTATTTAACATAATTTCTACCCCGCTCTTCTCAACCCCCGAGGGGGGGCTCAGAGCGGCTTGACAAAAAGGCAACAATTTGATGCCAATACACAATATAAATACAAAAAAAACCCACAAACATTCAGCATTAAAATACAGTTAGGATTCACACATAATACATATTCACTTCAGTTAAAAACATTGTTCCGTCCACAACATGAGCAATTGAGCCACATCCATCAAGTTGCCCTCACAATTCCAATCCAAAGTGCTGCATTGTGCCGATGTGCAAAAGCCTGGTCCCATAGCCAAGATTTAACTCTTTTCCTGAATGCTAGGAGGGATGGGGTTGATCGTATGTCGCTTGGAAGCGCATTCCACAGGCGGGGAGCCAACACCGAAAAGGCCCTATCTCTCTTTTGAGAACTTGGCGGGAGCGAGAGCAGGGCCTCCCCGGATGATCTTAAATTACGAGGTGGGACGTAGAGTGAGATGCATTTGGACAAGTAATCTGGGCCAGAACCGTATAGAGCAGTGTTTCCCAACCAGTGTGCCGTGGCACACTAGTGTGCCGTGAGCAAGCATCACGTGTGCCGTGGGAAATGGGAACCTCCAATACCCTTTCTTCCCCCTCTTGCCAAACACATCTGTGTATTGAGTATTCATGCCAAGTTTGGTCCTGATCCAACATTGTTTCAGTCCACAGTGCTCTCTGGATATAGGTGAACTACAACTCCAAAACCCAAGGTCAATGCCCACCAAACTCTTATCGCATTTTCTCTTGGTTATGGGAGTTCCGTGTGGGATGTTTGTGTCTTTCTGCCATTCCTGCCAGGATATCTATGTTGTGTTCATCGATACAGGCCCAGGTTTCACACTGAGTGTATAAATACATTTAAAAACATATTAATGATATGTATGACTGTGTTAGAGTGTCATTTTGTGTCATTTTGGTTGGTGGTGTGCCCCAGAATTTTGTAAATGTAAAAAGTGTGCCGCGGCTCAAAAAAGGTTGGAAAACACCTTTTCATCCGGGAAACACCAGATCATCCGGGGAGGCCCTGCTCTCGCTCCCGCCAAGTTCTCAAAAGAGAGATAGGGCCTTTTCGGTGTTGGCTCCCCGCCTGTGGAATGCGCTTCCAAGCGACATAGAGCTTTAAAGGTCAAAACCAGCACTTTGAATTGAGCTCGGAAATGGACAGGCAGCCAGTGGAGCTGACATAACAGGGGGGTGGTATGCTCCCTGTATGTAGCTCCAGTTAGTAATCTGGCTGCTGCGCGTTGGACTAGTTGCAATTTCCGAACTGTCTTCAAAGGCGGCCCAACGTAGAGTGTGTTGCAGTAATCTATTCGGGATGTGACCAGAGCGTGGACGACCGTAGCCAGATCAGACTTCCCAAGGTACGGGCGCAGCTGGCGCACGAGTCTTAACTGTGCAAAAGCTCCCCTGGCCACCGCCGAGACCTGGGGTTCCAGGCTCAGCCATGAGTCCAGGATCACTCCCAGGCTGTAAACCTGCGTCTTCAGGGGGAGTGTAACCCCATCCAACACAGGCTGTAACCCTATGCCCTGTTCGGCCTTACGACTGACCAGGAGGACCTCTGTCATGTCAGGATTAAGCTTCAATTTGCTAGCCCTCATCTAGTCCGACAAAGTGGCCAAGCACTGGTTCAAAGTCTGAACAGCCTCTTTGGTGATAGGTGGAAAGGAGTGACAGATTTGGACATCATCCGCATACAGATAACATCTTACTCCGAAACTCCATTTGACTCCATTGTCCTCCATGAACTAGCTTGAACCCTCCGCTCCTCGGGGGAGGCCCTTTTGTCGCCCCTGCCAGTCTCACAGACTCGCCTGGTGGGCACAAGGGAGAGGGCCTTCTCTTCTGTGGCCCCCGACTCTGGAATTCCTTGCCCAGAGAGATCAGAAAAGCCCCCACTTTGGAAACCTTAAAAAAAAAAAAAACCTCCTGAAAACCTATATTTTTCCGCCTTTATTTAATTTCTACCATTGCTTTCCTCAATGCCCCCGGTTTCTGGTCCATTCCCCCCCGGTAAAGTATGCTATTCCGCTTATCTCACGCTGAGTTTTTAATATTTTCTCTGTGTGCCTGCGGCCCACTCTACATTTTTGCTTTTAGATATTTAGTTGTATATATATTTTTTATTTATATGTATGTATTTATTGCATTTACTGTTGATGTTTGATTTTTTAAAATGTAATTTGTTGTTTTTTGGGGCTTGGCCTCATGTGAGCCGTCCCGAGTCCCCATTGGGGAGAGGGAGCAGGTTACAAATAAAGATTATTATTATTATTATTATTATTATTATTATTGCTCCATTGTGTCCTAATCCCTGGAGGAACAGAAAACAAGCCTAAGACAACCCATTATATATGGCAGTGTTCCTCAACCAGTGTGCCATGGCACACTAGTGTGCCGTCAGCGATCATCAGGTGTGCCGTGGGAAATTGGAACTTCCAATACTCTTTCTTCCCCCTCCTGCCGAACACTTTTTCTTCTCCACTCGGGCTCCCTTCTTCCCAGCCTCGCTCTGCTCGCTTTGCTCACACTGCCGCTTCTGCGTAACCCGTGCAGGCGCTACTGCACAGATTCGCCCCACATATTCCTCACCCTAACAGTGAACTCTATCTGCGTTTCAGTACTTTCAGTACTTTCTGTTGGTAATGAGAGTTAAATATGCCGAGTTTGGTTCAATTCCATTGTTGCAAGAGTTCAGGATGCTCTTTGTTTGTGTGTTAACTATAAATCCCAGAAACTGTAACTCCCAAATGTCAAGGTCTATTGTTCCCAAACTCCATCTGTGTTCACATTTGGGCACATTGAGTATTCATGCCAAGTTTGGTCCTGATCCAACATTGTTTGAGCCCAGAGTGCTCTCTGGATGGAGGTGAACTACAACTTCAAAACTCAAGGTCAATGCCCACCAAACTCTTATATTATTTTCTCTTGGTTATGGTAGTTCTGTGTGGGAAGTTTGATTCCATTCCATCATTGGTGTTCAGAATGCCCTTTGATTGCGGGTGAACTATAACTCCCAGCTGTTGAGCAAGACCTTCGTGTGTGTCTTTCTGCCATTCCTGCCAGGATATATCTATGTTGTGTTCATCGAAACAGACCCAGGTTTCACACTGAGTGTATAAATACATTTAAAAACATATTAACTATATGTATTACTGTGTTGGAGTGTCATTTTGTGTCATTTTGGTTGGTGGTGTGACCCAGGATTTTGTAAATGTAAAAAATGTGCTGCGGCTCAAAAAAGGTTGAAAAACACTGATATATGGTATCCATAGATCGACAGGCAACTCATATCGGTGTGACTTCTCATACATACTTGGAAGGTTTATAGGTGCTTCACCTGGAAAAGGGAGAGCTATTTCTGTGACTTCAAGAAGGGAGGGGAGAGAAGCCGTGCTCGGCACATGGCAACATGGTGTGCATGTGGGCAAGGGAGAGCGTGCGAGGTGGGAGGGAGGTCTGGCGCCAGCGGGTGCCTTCAAGGCATGGGGGTTCTGTGAGGGAAATTTGGCCCAATTCTATCATTGGTGGGGCTCAGAATGCTCTTTGATTGTAGGTGAACTATAAATCCCAGCAATTACAACCCCCAAATGTAAAGGTTTATTTCCCTCAAACTCCACCAGTGTTCACATTTGGCCATATTGAGTATTTGTGCCAAGTTTATTTATTTATTTATTTATTTATTATTCGGGTTTCTATGCCGTCGACTCCCTGAGGCTCGCGGCGGCTCACAGGAACCGAAGGTACAACTACACACAAGCAATGCGATAAAACATCTAAAACAATTAAACAGTTGAAACAGCAAAATACAAAACCCCCAGGTACAGTTCAGAAATTAGATAGCGTGACACCCCAGGACAGCGGCTAAAGCGGAACATGGGCAGGACCTACTCACCGAAGGCCTGCTTAAACAAATAAGTTTTGCAGGCGCGTCTAAACGGGAGCAGGTCCTTTATAGCTCATGCTTCCAGCCGGGAGGGCGTTCCACAGCGTAGGAGCTATAACGGAGAACGCCCTCCGGCGAGTAGATGTCAGTTTAGCCGATTTCGCCGAGGGTATCTCTAACAAATTAGCATCCTCGGAGCGTAGTGATCTCGGGGGACAGTGTGGGGTGAGTCGGTCCCTCAAGTACGCTGGCCCCAGGCCATGCAAGGCCTTAAAGGTAAGAACCAACACCTTGAAGGAGATCCGGTGCTCGATTGGGAGCCAGTGCAGATCCTGCAAAACAGGTGTTATGTGGGCGCCAGCTGGCGTGCCAGACAGGAGCCGGGCGGCAGTGTTCTGCACCAGCTTGAGCTTCCGGGCCGCCGACAAAGGAAGGCCAACGTAAAGCGCGTTACAGTAATCCAGCCTTGAGATGACCGTAGCTTGGATCACCATGGCCAGGTCATTCCGGGAGATATAGGGGGCCAGCCTCCGAGCCTGTCGCAGATGAAAAAAAGCAACCTTGCTGACCGCGGAGACCTGGGCCTCCATGGTCAGCTGGGAGTCCAGATGGACCCCCAGGCTCTTAACGGAAGGCGATGGGCATAGCGCCACACCGTCCAGATCTCCGTCTTCGCCGGATTCACCCTCAACCTACTGGCACGCAGCCATCCAGTAACGGCCTCGAGGCAGTGTTGGAAATTATCGGGGATGGATCCCGGCCTGTCCTCCATCCTCAGAATGAGCTGGGTGTCGTCAGCGTACTGGTGGCACTCCAGCCCATAACTCCGCACCAGCTGTGCAAGCGGCTGCATGTAGATGTTGAATAACAGAGGGGAGAGAATGGCCCCTTGCGGAACTCCACAAACTAATGAGGAGCCCTCGGAGACCACCTCGCCCCTCCTCACACGCTGAGACCGCTGGTGGAGGAAGGAGGTCAGCCATTTAAGAACTGTCCCCCTCACTCCAGCCATGGCCAGGCGGTGGATCAGTAGATTGTGGTCGACCGTGTCAAACGCTGTTTGAGCCAGATGCATCATTGTTTCAGTCCGCAGTGCTCTCTGGATGTAGGTGAACTACAACTCCAAACCCTTCCTGTATTTTCATTTTTTTCTCCCTAAGTGGAGTATCTTGCATTTGTCCCTGTTGAAGTTTTGTGTGGGAAGTTTGGCCCAATTCTATTATTGGTGGGGTTCAGACTGCTCTTTGATTGTAGGTAAACTATAAATCCCAGCAACTACAACTCCCAAATGTCAAGATCTGTTTTCCTCAAACTCCACCAGAGTTCACATTTGGCCATATTGATGATTCGTGCCAAGTTTGGTCCAGATCCATCATTGTTTAAGTCCACAGTGCTCTCTGGATGCAGGTGAACTACAACTCCCAAACTCAAGGTCAATGCCCACCAAACCCTTCTAGTATTTTCTGTTGGTCATGGGAATTCTGTGTGCCAAGAATGGTTCAATTCTATCTTTGGTTGAGTTTAGAATTCTCTTTGATTGTAGGTGAAGTATAAATCCCAGGAACTGCAACTCCCAAATTACAAAATCAACCCCACCAAGCCCACCAGTATTAAATTTGGGCGTATCGGGTATTTGTGCCAAATTTGGTCCAGTGAATGAACATACATCCTGCATATCAGATATTTACATGACGATTCATAACAGTTGCAAAATGACAGTTATGAAGTAGCAACGAAAATAATGTGATGGTTGGGGGTCACAACATGAAGAACTGTACTAAGGGGTCGCGGCATTAGGAAGGTTGAGAAACACTGATGTAAGCAATTAATAAAGAGGTTGCCCAGAATTGGGCACAGGACGGATCCCTGCTGGTGGCACTCCACTCATCACTTCTTCCCAGGATTTGTCCCTTGCTGTTCAAGAATTGGAGGGTTGAGCGTATTTTGATATCACCGCCTGACTGTTTTGCTAGTGCAAACAACCCTTAAGAAGGTAATTTGTATAGATCAGTGTTTCCCAACCAGTGTGCCGTGGCCCACTAGTGTGTCGTGAGCTATCATCAGGTGTGCCGTGGGAAATTGGCGCCTCCAAGACCCTTTCTTCCCCCTCCTGCCGAACACTTTTTCTTTGCCATTCGGGCTCCCTTCTTCCCAGCCTCGCTCTGCTCGCTTTGCCTCGCTTTGCTCTGGGGCGAGTCTGCGCAGTAGCGCCCGCATGGGTCACGTCTTCCTCCCTCCCCCTTCCCCACCTGAACACGCTCACGCTGCCCCCTCGGATCAAAATGGCGGCAGAAGCGGCAGTGTAGAAGGAAAAGTAACTGTTCGGCAGGAGGGGGAAGAAGGCGCAAAGGGGAAGGGGGAGGAAGAGGTCTCTGTCGAAAGTTGGCATGGGCAAACTTGGACCTTCCAGGTTTTTTGGACTCCAACTCCCACCATTTCTAGCAGCGTCAGGCCCTTTTCCCCCCCTCAGCCACTTAAGCAGGAAAGGGCCTCAGGCTGTTAGGAATGGTGGGAGTTGAAGTCCAAAGCACCCAGAGGGCCGAAGTTTTCCCATGCCTGTTTTAGGGACCTTAAAGTGGTGAGCCTCCTTCCAACATTGTGATTCTGGATAGAAAACAAACAACAACATAACATAACACTGTTTGAGTCCACAGTGCTCTCTGGGTGTAGGTGAACTACAACTTTCAAACTCAAGGTCAATTCCCAAGCAAACCTTTTCAGTACTTTCTGTTGGTAATGAGAGTTCAATATGCCAAGTTTGGTTCAATTCCATTGTTGCAAGAGTTCAGGATGCTCTTTGATTGTGTTAACTATAAATCCCAGAAACTGAAACTCCAAAATGTGAAGGTCTATTTTCCCCAAACTCCATCTGTGTTCACATTTGGGCATATTGAGTATTCAGGCCAAGTTTGGGCCTGATTCAACGTTGTTTGAGTCCACAGTGCTCTCTGGATATAGGTGAACTACAACTCCAAAACTTAAGGTCAATGCCCACCAAATTCTTATAGTATTTTCTCTTGGTTATGGGAGTTCTGTGTGGGAAGTTTGTGTCTTTCTGTCATTCCTGCCAGGATATCTATGTTGTCTTCATCGAAACAGGCCCAGGTTTCACACTGAGTGTATAAGTATATTTAAAAACATATTAACTATCTGTATTACTGTGTTAGAGTGTCATTTTGTGTCAATTTGTTTGGTGGTGTGCCCCAGGATTTTGTAAATGTAAAAAATGTGCCGTGGCTCAAAAAAGGTTGGGACACACTGGTATAGATGAATATTGCAAAACCAGAGGGACTGGGGGAGAAACGGTGGCAGGACGGTTGCCGCTCTGTTGCTCCCCATCAGTGCCTCTCTGATGACATCCAGAAGGCCATTCATCAAGGCCAATATAAATATTATCCCACCAATGGACAGATCCCTAAAAGAGAGTGTGTTCTGAGCCACGTGCCACGCTGCGCCTGATCCATAAGCTGAAGAAGGCACCGGATTGTTGCCTTCTTTCTTGGAACGCATTTCTCTCCCCGAGTCGGTAGATATTTATTAACTATGAACTGTTTGGAAGTAGGCGAGATAAATTATCCTTTGGCTCCGAAAGTGCTCGGACGGGCCAAGGATGGTGACATGTTCAGGCTTGGCATCCAGAGTAATAGCAGGCTCCATAGTACCAACACCCATCCTCTGCCCAGTGTTTTTCTCAAACCCCCCAAATGTTCAAAAATCTGCAAATTAAAAATGATGACTTGTAACTTGCCTGCGACAATGATCAGATAACGATATGGAGAGTTTTTATAACGCTTCCCATGTAAGTAGATGAGCCAACACCGTGACGCGGCAGCAAAAACAGCCATGCCACCATATAGAAAACTAGCTGTACCCGGCATGCGTTGCTGTGTCCTATTTAGGAGATGTGAGAAAGTCTGAGTATGTAAGGGTTGGAATTGATGTTACTTATGGTCTTGGTGGGGTCATGGCTGTGTCGTTGTGGGTTGTTCTGGTGGGTGGGATGTTGAAGTCCTGTGGAGTTGTCGGTGTGTGGTGTTGCTGGCATTCTGCAGAGCTTGTGGATATTCAATGTTTTTTGTCTTTCCGTCTGCTGTGTTGATGGAAAGGTTCTGTGGTTTCCCAACTCTGGATTTGAAAAAAGAAACTGTGTTTCTCTTGTGGCGTTTGTTCTGCCCTTTTTTGTTTGATGTATGTAGCGTTGCGAGTGTGATGCTGTTCTTTTTAGGAGGCATGGCTTGTCTTTTGGGTCAGTTTCTGCGTGTTTGGAAGGAAGGAATGGCATACAAATGGGTTGAGCAGTAGACGCAAGGTTGTGTTATGTGCGTATTGTGTTGTGTGTAGGTATTACCTTTTTGGTGAGGTAGAGGGTGTGTGGTGGATTTGTGGGTGGTAGTATGTTGTTGAATGTTTGTGTGGGTGGGGTGTTTTGGGTGTTTGTGTGTGTTTGTAGAGTATCAGTGCAGTGTTGTGTTGTTTTTGGAGTATAGGTGGAGTTTGCTTTTGTTTGAGGTGGTTGTAGGTGTTGGGTCCCGTAAGTTTGGGGGGATGGGTTGTGATAGGAAGTTGTGTTGTGTTGTGTAAGTACGAATTGCTGGAGAATTGCTCCCTCATAGAGTTTGGTTTTGACAATTTAATCACTCAGCATTCTGTCCCAGCCTTGGCTGGCTCTGCCCAGCGTTACTATGGTTACTCAGCCTCCCTGCATTCTGTGTGGGCCGATGTTGGCCAATGGGTTTAGCTGGCTGCCGCAGAGGATGCTGGGAAAGGTAGGTTTTTTGTATCATTGTTTTGGGGGCCTTCTAGGTTTTTGGGGGGAAAGTTTCTTTGCTAAAAACCTTCCTTGTTTGAGGCCTATTTTTGTTGGCAAGTTTGGTGTCTCTGCCTTGGAAGGTTTCTCTGTCTCTGTCAGTCGTTCGATGACAGGACCTCCTTTATATAATAGAAAGAACGCCATACAGAAAAAAGGACAGACCTCATAACCGCTGAGATGCCTGCCATAAATATGGGCAAAATCAGGAGATAATACTTCTGGAACATGGCCATACAGCCAGGCCCGGATTAACAGCTTTTTGCACCCTAGGCCACTTTTAAGCCAACCTCTACTGCACCCCTCCACCTCTCTCCCCCCACCCTCTGTCTCGTGCTGCAGCATCCTTCCTGTCCTGTGCTAATGGGGCTGAGGGGAAAGGTGTGCACGCGCTGTCACTGAAGAGCAGGGAACGGGCCCCTTTGTGTGGCGGGGAGCGAGTTCGTTACCCCTCGGGAAGGAGGCAGAGGGGGGCGAGCGAGTGCCACAGAACCGAGGCCCAAAGGGACGGGGAAAGCCGGGCTGGGTCCAGAGCATGCTCTTCGTCCAGGGCAGCGGCTTCAGAGGCGGCCCCATGTACGGCTCATTGCCCAGCGACTGCAGAGGGTCGGGGCCTTCCTCCGCCTCAGGCTCCCCTCTGGGACTCCACGCCCCACGCCGCCTGCGAAGGAAGCCGCTCCGAGCCAGGCCAGGCGCCCCCTCCCCTCAGGCACAGAAGCACTGGCTGAGAAGCAGCGGCGTAGATGGATGGGCTGAGGCTGACACGGCGAGCACGAGCGTTGCCTCCGCGGAGCCCGGCTTTGGCTCCGCCTCCTTTTGGGTACCAGGTGACAAAAGCCAATCGCGGCGCGATTTTTTTTATTATTTTATAACATTTTTTTAAAGTCCGTGATCAGCGCCCCCCTCAGCTTGCGCCCCTAGGCCATGGCCTAGGTTAGCCCTATGGGTAATCGGGCCTGCATACAGCCCGGAAAATTCACAGCAACCCAGTGATTCTGGCCATGAAAGCCTTTGACAACAACACGGAGAATATTGCCTTCTTTGGAAAATTCCCCGATTATCTCACTTGGATTCCCTGGAATTTAAAGAAGGACACGAAATACTTTCAGGGCATCCGGAGAAAGGAAACTAGGATGGGGAAGTGTGTGAGAAATAGTTGACAAAATTAATGTTCACTATGCAGACCTTTAAAGGGAGGGATATTTATTTATCATGCCAGAAGCAAATTGAGAGTACTGTTAGAATTTATTTAATAGCACAATAATAATAAAACAAAGTTGAACTTGGCATTGTACGAAATGTCCTTTGACTGGAAGTTGGCCACTTGGGAGTGCCTCTGGTGTGGCTGTAAGAAAGTCCTCCATTGTGCATGTGGCTGCATTGTAGTAGGTGGTCTGTAGTTTGCTCTTCTCCGCACTCACGTCGTGGACTCCACTTTCTGGCCCCAATTGTTATGGTTGGCTGTGCATCTCGTGGTGCCAGAGCCTAGCCTGTTCGTCACCCTTTCTTCTGTGTGCCCAGGAGGGAGTTTCTCATCTTGTCTCAGCCACTGATTGAGGTGCTGTGTTTTAGCCTGCCATTTTTGGACTCTTGCTTGCTGAGGTGCTCCTACGAGTATCTCTGCAGATCTTAGCAAGCTACTTCTTGATTTAAGGCACTGGCATATTGGCTGATATCCGAACGGAGGGTGTGCCAGAGATGTCACTGCCTTGGTCCTTTCATTACAGGCTGCTATTTCCTGGTGGATATCAGATGGTGCAATACTGACTAAACAGTATAATTTCTCCAGTAGTGTTGGGCATAGACATCCTGTGATAATGCGGCATATCTTATTAAGAGCCACATCCACTATTTTAACGTGGTGAGGTGTGTTCCACACTGATCATGTGTATTCAGCAGCAGAGTAGCAAAGCCGAAGGGCAGATGCCTTCACTGTGTCTGGTTGTGTTCCCCAGGTTGTGCCAGTCAGCTTTCGTATGATATTATTTCTAGCACCCACTTTTTGCTTGATAGTCAAGCGGTGCTTCTTGTAAGTAAGAGCATGATCCACGTATTTTGTAATACTCCTAGGTATTTTATAGGTCTAGGAAGGTTCGTCGGAATTCTCGTAAAATCGGAAAGAATTTGGATTAAATTAATTTTTGAAGCGGTTTCGATGTGATGTAAGCCAGTGTTTCCCAACCTTTTTTGAGCCACGGCACACTTTTTACATTTGCAAAATCCTGGGGCACACTACCAACCAAAATGACACAAAATGACACTCTAACACAGTAATACATATAGTTAATATGTTTTTAAAATGTATTTGAAACCTGGGCCTGTTTCAATGAACTCAACATAGATATCCTGGCAGGAATGGCAGAAAGACACAAACTTCCCACACAGAACTCCCATAACCAAGAGAAAATGCTATGAGAGTTTGGTGGGCATTGACCTTGAGTTTTGGAGTTGTAGTTCACCTATATCCAGAGAGCACTGTGGACTCAAACAATGTTGGATCAGGACCAAACTTGGCACGAATGCTCAATTTGCCCAAATATGAACGCAGATGGAGTTCAGGGGAAAGAGACCTTGAGATTTGGGAGTTGTAGTTGCTGGGATTTATAGTTCCCCTACCATCAAAGAGCATTCTGAACCCCACCAATGATAGAACTGGTCCAAACTTCCCACACAGAACCCCCAGGAGGCAAGAGGAAGTCTCTACTTGGGGAAAGGGAGGCAGGCCTTCCCAATCCATGGAGAGGGAGAGACCAAGTGGACAACAGGTGGGGAGGGGGGTCTTTGTAATTTTGTGCCTTTATCGAGGTAGGTTTCTTAGGGCTTTTATACTTCAACACACTAGACTCTCCCCCCCCCCCTTTCCTGGAGGTTCCAATTTCCCACGGCACACTTGATGATCGCTCACGGCACACTAGTGTGCCCTAGCACACTGGTTGGGAAACACTGATGTAAGCAACCCAGAAGTGAATTTGCCATTTCGAAGCCATCGCCATTTTTGGAAAGGAATCGGCATTACATTTGTGCCTCTCCCGAGGTGCTTTTCACTCATTGGCTGTTTAACTCAGTTTGGAGGCGGATGCCCTTCCCTCCACGTCAGAACTGGCGCAACAGCCGCATCTAAAGTGGGTTAAACACGGCTGTCGCCCCAGTTCTGACACAGAGGGAAGACATCCCCATCCAAAGTGGGTTAAACACGGATGTTGCCCCAGTTCTGACGTGGAAGGAAGACATCCACATCCAAACTGGGTTAAACACCCAGTTTGGATAGGGATGTCTTCCCTCCGCGTCAGAACTGGGGCGACAGCCGTGTTTAACCCACTTTGGATGCGGCTGTCGCCCCAGTTCTGACGCGGAGGGAAGACATCCCCATCCAAACTGGGTTAAACATGCGTGTCCGCCATTAACGAAGCCATTCCGAAATTTCAGAATTAATTTGGGAAATTCCAAAAAAATTTCCGGAAAATTTCGGAAGTCATTCAGATTTGAAGCGCCAGCGCCTCCTACATCCAAGATGAGTTTTGAGCCATTTTAAAAAAATCAAACAGGCCTAGTATTTTGGTGTGCCGCAATGCTCACAGAGCCATGCTGTGAATCCCTGGCGGTTCCAAATGGGCCGCAATGCGCATTTGGAACCGCCAGGGATTCACAGCATGGCTCTGTGAGCCCAATAAACTATTTTGGATATTTTTGTGTCGGTTAGTACCAAGATCTACTTCATTTGAATTGTTCCTGCGTCTGCCCATTGCTCCCCGGGCTCACATCAGGACATCGTGGGTCTCCCAGCCCAGCGCCCAGGTTGGGATATCGTCCTGATGGGGCCCAGGTCTTACCCCCCGCCCTTTGGTTCCCGCATTCCCTGGGAGGACATCTGTTTGGAACGACATACACACCTGGCGTGCACGTTTGTGTGCATTGGCACTTTAATTCAGCGATAACACAGTCGAATTGTTCCGGGTACGTCATTACACACCGTTACGGGGACACGCCCCACGCCACCCACGGGCTACCCTTCGTCATCACTCCACGCCCCACGTCATCCACGTCATCAACGGGGGACGGCCGACACAGACTACGTCATCAGACCACGCTCTGTTTACCTTCCGCGTCATTTGTGGAGGACGCGGCTGACTGCAATCCCCGTCATCGGCTCAGGACGCGATTCGGGCGGGTGTGCGTTCCCGCCGACCACAGCATGGGACCGGCTTCTCCGCACCTACGCCGCCGGGGGTCGATCCGGCTCACACCCGGCGAGACTTCACACTATATCAGTGCTGGCGCTTGGATTTGAGGACGGTATTTGGACCTTGTTTTCACGCATCATCTTTATTAGACTTGTGTTGCATTTTCAGCCTGCCTTTCTCCACCCGGGGGAGTGCTCATTCAGTATTCCTATGTGGGCAATATTTTGATTTGGGGAATTCAGGCCTGGCTCATTAGAGGTTCGCCTCTGTGAGCGGCACGGGGGGACCCCGCCAGTCCTCCAGTTGTGGTGCCTGGCCCAGTGGGGGATAGCAGCCGTCACCTATTGCAGTATATATGTTCTACTACCGATACTTTTTCTTTTATGCATTTATCCTAGCAGCTTTGCTCAGCTTGTTGTGTGTTGTTATACCTGGGACAAGTACCCACGTGTGTGTTTTATATTTGGAGTCCTATCAGCCTTTCCCGGTCTCTTCCTATCAGCTTTCTTAGGAGCCTGCAGTGGTGCAATGGGTTAAACCCTTGCGCCAGCAGGACTGCTGACCAAAAGGTCGTTGATTCAAATCTGGGGAGCGGAGTGAGTTCCCACCTGTCAACTCCAGCTTCTCATGTGGAGACATGAGAAAAACCTCCCATAGGATGGTAAAATATCCGGGCGTCCTCCTGGGTAACGTCCTTGCAGATGGCCAATTCTCTCACACCAGAAGCGACTTACAGTTTCTCAAGTTGCTCCTGACACAGATTTTAGAGCCATAGATAGGTAATAGAAAGGTATGGGCAACTCCTGAAAAACAACTATGAAGTTGTGTGGAAGTCAGTACAAAAGGACTTTGATAGATGGAAACATCACAAAATATCGTTATTAGGAAGAGTGGCGGTAGTCAAGATGTCAATCCTGCCAAGACTGTTATTCCTGTTTCAGACCATCCCAATTTTAAGAAACGACCACCTATTCAAAAAATGGGAAAACGACACCAGGAAGTTCATCTGGGAAAACAAAAGGCCAAGGATAAATTTAAAAGCTATGGCGGATGAGAGGAAACGAGGTGGATTGGGACTTCCCAACTTCAGGATATATTATGAAGCATGCAGCCTGATGGCGATGAGGGAATGGGCCTTCCCCCATAATACCAAACTATCGATATTAGAAGGGCATGACTTAAGAGCCGGGTGGCACGCCTATCTGTGGTTTGACCGAAGGAAGGTAGAGAAGAACTTCAGCCACCATTATATAAGGGCTGCCCTGATCAAGATCTGGGAAAGGTATAAGCACAGATTATTCCGCCACACACCATTATGGATTTCCCCCACAGAGGCCCTGCAGAAAAAAGAACTCGCAAGCAACGATTGGCTCATCTACAAACAAATCCTTGAAATGCAGAGTAACAACCAGTGGAGAATAAAAACAATGGAAGAATTAAAGCAGGTATGCCCGACCTTAACATGGCTACAGTACCACCAAATCCATGAGAGATTCAAAATGGACAAGAAGATAGGCTTCGCGGCAGACGACCTCTGGGAACCCGCCATCAAGAAGAAAAAGAAAAACATCAGTACGCTATACAGACTACTTCTAAGATGGGCATCAGAGGAAGAACAAATAAAGGATTGCCACGTAAAATGGGCGCAGGATTTAGGACATAACATACAATTACACCAGTGGGAAGAAATTTGGGTTAAGAAACTTAAATATACCGCCACCACAGAGGTTACAGAGAACTGGATTAAGATGCAGTTCCGGTGGCATCTGTATCCAACGAAGGTTGCCAAATTCCACCAGGGGAGCTCCAATAGCTGCTGGAAGTGCAGGAAAGAACCAGGTACTTATCTCCATCAATGGTGGAAATGTAAGAAGGTCAAAAAATTCTGGTCAGCTATACATGGGGCAGCACAAAAAATCTTAAAAACTAAATTCACTTTCGACCCACAACATTACCTATTGGGCATTACCAACCGAACCTTAAACAACAATCAGGACAAACTACTTTTCATCCTAGGGGCTTGTGCAAGAATAGTACTGGCAAGGTACTGGAAACAGAAAACAATCCCCACACTGGAAGAATGGTTACTAAAGGTATTGGATATGGTGCAAATGGATTCTCTCTCTCAAAAACTGAATAACACAGAGAAAGAGAAAACAGATTGGTTGGGCCTCAAGACTTACATCCAAAACAGAGGAAACATAGTTAAGATAGATTTAAACGAATTATAAATCATCTCCAGAATGAACACAGGAGAAGAGGAAACGGAGGCACGAAGAGACCACGATACTCAAACTCAAAATATAGTCTCTGGGAATTCTTTGGGAAGTTCACTTTTAACTGTCTCCCCCTGCCTCCCCCTCCATTGCACACCCCGGCACTTCCCTTCCCACCCCCAACCCTACCTACCCGCTTACCCCCATCCTTGTGTTATATGTGTATATATGAAAACCAATAAAAAACTATTTTTTTAAAAAAGAAAGGTATGGGCAACCCCAACGATCTGAAGGTTTAAAAATCCAAGAGAAAGTAAAAGAGGCAGAAAGAGAGATCATTCGGTTCCCACCAATGTGCTACAATACAAGCTCTCTGTGACTTTGGGAACATAGAAACCTTGTTACCGTTCAAGGTGACTCTGAGGTAAGGCCATGTTTGAACACGTGAGTTTTAATATTGACACAATGACAAACACGGAAAAATTGAAGAAGGAACGGTGGGAGATTGTGCTATTTTACCAAGTCGGGCTAATTCAACTCTCCCTAAATGGCGGAGAAAGGAAATGGAATAACAACAGAAAAAGGAGCTGAGGCTTTCAAGCCAAGCAGAAAGATCTTTTTAGAGCGGTGTTTCTCAACCTTCCTAACGCCACGACCCCTTAATACAGTTCCTCATGTTGTGGTGACCCCCAAACATAACATTATTTTCATTGCTACTTCATAATTTTGCTACTGTTATGAGTCGTAATATAAATATCTGATATGCAGGATGTATTGTCATTCATTGGACCAAATTTGGCACAAATATCCGATACACCCAAATTTGAGTACTGGTAGGGTTGGGGAGGGTATTGATTTTGTCATTTGGGAGTTGTAGTTGCTTGGATTCATAGTTCACCTTCAATGAAAGAGCATTCTGAACTCCACCAGTGAAGGAATTGAACCAAACTTGGCACACAGAACTTCCATGACTCACAGAAAATCCTGGAAAGCTTTGAAGGGCATTGGCCTTGAGTTTGTAGTTCACCTACATTCAGAGAGCACTGTGGACTCAAATAATAATGGATCTGGACCAAACTTGGCATGGATACTCAATATGCCCAAATGTGAACACAGATGGAGTTGGGAGAAAATAGACCTTGACATTTGGGAGTTGTAGTTGCTGGGATTTATAGTTCCCCTACAATCAAAGAGCATTCTGAACCCCACCAATGATAGAACTGAACCAAACTTGGCACACAAAACTTCACGACGAACATAAAATATTGGAAGGGTTTGGTGGGCATTGACCTTGGGTTTTGGAGTTGTAGTTCACCTACATCCAGAGATCCCTATGGACTTAAACCAGGGTGCCCACACATTTTCAGCATACGAGCTACTTATATGAAAACAAAGTCAGAAAGATCTACCTACCTCCTCAAGGCTGGAGAGGGAGGGCGGGGCTTGGTCAGAGGGGGCGGAGCCAGGCCGTGCCAAGCCCCTTCCCCTCCCCTCTGGCTTTGGAGCTCCCGGCAGCTTCTCCAGGCTTGAGGATGGCAATGCCAAGCCAGTGGCGGCATAGCTAGCACAAGGCTGGCTTGGCCCTGCCCTCCTCAAACCTGGAGCCGCTGCTGGGAGGGCGGGGGGTGGGGCTTGGCGCTGCCTGGCTCCGCCCCTCTGAGAAGTGCCCCATCCGGCTGGGATCGACCTCCTTCGGTCCCGGGATCGACTGGTCGATCGCGATCGACTTCCTGGGCAACCCTGACTTAAACAATAATGGATCCGGACCAAACTTGGCACAAATACTCAATATGGTCAAATGTGAACACTGGTGGAGTTTGGAGAAAATAGACCTTGACATTTGGGAGTTGTAGTTGCTGGGATTTGTAGCTTCTGCTGAGAATGGACGGCAGGCCGGATACCGTACCCGATTGTTTCCATCAATGCCTTGAAGCCGTGACTGGATGGCTGCGTGCCAGCCGGCTGAAGGTGAATCTGTCGAAGACGGAGATTTTGTGGCCCGGTCACCCTGGGCTGGATGAGTGCCGATTGCCTACCCTGGATGGCGAGCAACTTAACCCGTCATCCCTTGTAAAGAGCTTGGGTGTCCAATGGTTAGCAAAACATCGTTTTTCCACCTACGACAGGCTAGGCGACTGGCCCCCTACCTGTCCAGGGCCGACCTGGCCACGGTGATCCAAGCGACGGTCATCTCGAGGCTGGACTACTGTAACGCCCTCTACGTTGGCCTTCCCTTGTCGACAATCCGGAAACTCAAGCTGGTGCAGAATGCCGCTGCTCGCTTGCTGGTGGGAGCACCAATGAGGGAGCACATCACTCCCATTCTACGGCAACTGCACTGGCTTCCTATTGAGTACTGAATTGCCTTAAAGGTGTTGGTTCTTACCTTTAAGGCCTTACACGGTCTAGGGCCGTGTACCTGAGGGACCGCCTTACCCCGTATGCTCCCCTGAGATCACTACGCTTGGAAGAGCGCAACCTGTTGGCCATTCCATCGATCCGCCCCTGCCATCTGTCCACTACGACAGCGAGCCTTCTCTGTTGCGGCCCCCGTGCTATGGAACGCACTCCCGGGCCATACTCGTGCGATTTCAGAACTCGTCCCTTTTCGGAAGGCGTGCAAGACCGCTCTTTTTAGGCTTGCTTTTAGTTAAAGTTTTTAGTTAAATCTAAAATGTAGAGGCATGCTTATGCTTATGCCTGAGTTTTAGGAAATTGTAACTCCGTTATTTTATCATTGTTACACTCTGTGTTTTTATTGTGTGTTGTGATCCGCCCCGAGCCTGCAGGAGCGGAATATAAAACTGAATAAATAAATAAATAATAGTTCCCTCCAACTACCGCCCAGTGTCGAACCTTCCGTACCTGGGCAAGGTGGTTGAGAGGGCAGTAATGGAGTAGCTGCAATCCTTCCTAGATGATGCAACATGGTTAGACCCCTTCCAGTCCGGCTTCCGTTCGGGGCACGGGACGGAGACGGTCCTGGTCTCCATCACAGACCAACTCCGCTGCCAGCTCGACCAAGGCGGGTCTGCGCTGCTCGTGTTATTGGACCTCACGGCAGCGTTTGACACGGTCGACCACAATCTTTTGATCCACCGCCTGGCCGTGGCTGGAGTGAGGGGGACGGCCCTTAAATGGCTGACCTCCTTCCTCCACCAGCGGTCTCAGCGTGTGAGGAGGGGTGAGGTGGTCTCCGAGGACTCCCACTGGTTTGTGGGGTCCCTCAGGGGGCCATCCTCTCCCCTCTGTTATTTAACATATACATGCAGCCGCTTGCACAGCAGGTGCGGAGTTATGGGCTGGTCTGTCACCAGTACGCTGACGACACCCAGCTCATTCTGAGGATGGAGGGCAGGCCGGAGTCCGCCCGATAATTTCCAGCATTGCCTCGAAGCCGTTACTGGATGGCTGCGAGCCAGTAGGTTGAGGGTGAATCCGGCGAAGACGGAGATCTTGTGGCTGGGCCGCCCGGGCGAGGTGGATGTCCGGCTTCCGACCCTGGACGGGGCGGCGCTGCATCCAGCGCCGTCTGTGAAGAGCCTGGGTGTCCATCTGGACTCCCAGCTGTCCATGGAGGCTCAGGTCGCCATGGTCAGCAAGGCTGCTTTCTTCCACCTCCGCCAGGCAAGGAGGCTGGCCCCTACCTCTCCCGACGACCTAGCCACAGTGATCCAAGCCACGGTCATCTCGAGGCTAGATTACTGTAACGCGCTCTACGTTGGCCTCCTATGTCGGGCGACCCGGAAGCTCAGGCTGGTGCAGAACGCTGCCGCCCGGCTCCTGTCTGGGGCTCCAGCAGGCTGCCGTATAACACCAATCTTGCAGGATCTGCACTGGCTGCCTATTGAGCACCGGATCGCCTTCAAAGTGTTGGTTCTTACCTACAAGGCCATCTACGGCCTGGGGCCAGCGAATCTGAGGGACCGTCTCACCCCTTACTGCCCTCGAGGCCACCCGATCCGAAGATGCCAACCTTTTGGTAATACCAACAATAAAGTCGGAGCACCTGACATCTACCCGCCGGAGGGCGTTCTCAGTTATAGCTCCTACGCTATGGAACGCCCTGCCGGCCGGAACCAGGGCCCTGAGGGACTTACTCCCATTTAGACGGGCCTGCAAAACTCACATGTTTAGGCAGGCCTTTGGTGAGTAAGCCCACGTGCTCCCCCTACGACACGCTGCTATGTCTTGTTCTGGTGTGATGTTGCTTATGGCTATCTGTTAATGTTAATGTTGTATTTTAATGCTACTGCCGCTGTTTTAAATGTTTTAAATGTTATGCTGATACTGATGTTTTTAACCTTTGCTGTGAGCCGCCGCGAGTCGGCGGCATAAAAGCCGCAATAATAAATAAATAAATAAATAAATAAATCAAAGAGCATTCTGAACGCCCCACCAATGATAGAATTAGGCCAGATTTCCCACACAGAAGCCCCATGACCAACAGAAAATACTGTGTTTTCTGATGGTCTTGGCGACCCTTCTGACCCCCCCTTGTGACCCCCCTAGGGTTTCCGACCCTCAGGTTGACCAACACTGTTTTAGAGTAATGAAGACTGAAAGAGAGAGAGAACAATCGGATTTCTGCCTCTGGAGGTAGGGCTTATTTCAGTTGAGTTTTTAGAAATCATTATTTGAGAACCTAAGTTTCATTAGATACTAGATTGCTGATGTGATCTATTTACATTCTTCTCTCATAGCTCACTTTTGTTTCCATTCCTCTCCTTTTAGTTGAAGCCTTTGGCCGTCTTTCTGGAGCACCTTCTTGGACGGTGGCACGCAGAAGATGCCTCGCACTGAGATTATGAACTTCTCCACTTTCCCACCGTCTCCAAATCACACCCAGGAACCTACAATGCCTTCCTCGGGAGGTGGCTACTCCTTATGGGAGATAGCGCTGATCGTTTTAATCACCGGGATCCTCTCCTTGGTCACTGTGGTGGGGAACCTTCTGGTGATGATCTCCTTCAAGGTCAACCGGGAGCTGAAGACCGTCAACAACTACTTCTTGCTCAGCTTAGCTGCCGCCGACCTCATCATCGGCACTATCTCCATGAACCTGTACACAACCTACATCGTCATGGGCCAGTGGGTTATGGGCTCCTTGGCCTGTGACTTGTGGTTGGCCCTGGACTACGTCGCCAGCAACGCCTCCGTCATGAGCCTCTTGCTCATCAGCTTCGACCGCTATTTCTCTATCACCCGGCCCCTCACCTATAGGGCCAAGCGGACCCCCAAGCGGGCTGCGGTGATGATTAGCATTGCGTGGCTGATCTCCTTCATCCTCTGGGCCCCGGCCATCTTGTTCTGGCAGAAATTTGTCGGGGAACGGACGGTGGCTGAACATGAGTGCTACATCCAGTTCTTCTCGGAGCCCATCATCACTTTTGGAACTGCCATTGCTGCCTTCTACCTTCCAGTCACCATAATGGTGGTGCTCTACTGGAGGATCTACCAAGAGACACAGAAGCGAGCCAAGGAACTGTGTGGACTCCAAGGCTCGGAATTCAATAAGAACTTAGAGGTGGCATCCCGAACAACCAGGAATGGAGGAAGTGGGAGCAGCAGCAGCTCAGAGCCTTCCCAAGCTCTTGCTCTTTCTTCAACGGCTGGAGAACGTCCTCTGCAACGGTGCTGCTTTGCTGGGCCAAAAGCGGAGGATCTCTATTTGGATCAGAGCAGCAATGGCAGCTGGAACACCACCGAGGATGAAGAGGCCGGTGAAGCTTCTGCTGACTCTTTGACGTCGTCCGAAGGTGAGCAGCAGCCCTTCGAGCTCCACAACGTTTGCTCCGCTGTCATTCGGCTCCCCATGATCGGCACAATCATGCAGCCCCCCAAAGAAATGCAGCACAAAGGCACCAAGATGACAACCGGAATGGACTGGGTGGGAGGCAAGGTCTTTGTCGTGATCCCGAAACAACCGCTAGGCCTGGACAAGAGACTCAAGAAAGTGGCCTTAATGGAGAAGGCCCCAGAAATGGCCAAGAAACAAGTCATGGTGCCAGGGAAGAAGAGGAGGAGGAGGAAGAGGAGGAGTCTCTCCAAGCGGAAAACCCTATCACTGATGAAGGAGAAGAAAGCAGCCCGGACACTCAGCGCGATCCTGTTGGCCTTCCTGATCACGTGGACGCCTTACAACATCATGGTGCTCGTCTCCACCTTCTGCGAGGGGTGCATCCCTCAGAGCCTTTGGGAGCTGGGCTATTGGCTGTGTTATGTCAACAGCACCGTCAACCCCATGTGCTACGCCTTGTGCAACAGGTCCTTCCGCACCACTTTCCGGAGGCTGCTTCTGTGCCGTGGGGGTCAACACCACTGAAAGAAGAGGTCAAAGAATCAATGGGAAAATGAACCATTCTTCTGGGCAATCCAGCAGGACATTTGGTTGTGGAGCATGAAACCCTTGTTGGTACGCCTAGAGCCATGTTAATAAGCCTAGAACCATGTTGGTAAGCCTAGAACCATGTTGGCAAGCCTAGAACCATGTTGGTAAGCCTAGAACCATGTTCAACTGTAAGCCCGCCCCTTCCCTTGGCAAAGTCCATCTGAATAAACAAGAATGCCCAGACATGTAAGAAATTGAGAAGAAGGAAAGAAAAGAGATAGGCCTTTGGATTTTAACAGTCAAGAGCTATTCGTGCAACTTCATTCTTGGTGGGCTGCTGTGGCCTATTGCTCTACTGCCGTTACCATTATGTTTAGGCCCTTTGCAACCATGTGCCTCAAATCAGGAAATGCTAGTGCCGAGTTATTGCTTGAAGCTGTTCCAGAAGCAACAAACTGTGGCAAAACAGCGACGATGTCCACAAACCAAGCTTAATATTACGTTTTCTTGCTAACATGCTTGGTAATGTCCTAAGCTGTCAATCGGAACTGAAGTTCAGCTGAAATTCTGGTATGCCACCATGTTCATCCAGCTATGTTCCTCTCTCAAACCCAACTCTGGATGTACAAAAAATATTTTGGAAGCTGCTCCAGTCCCTTGGAATTATAGATTTGGAAAGGGTGTTAATAGCCTTCTGGTCCAACAAATGTGCAGGAACTCCATGAAGAAATCATTCCCGGCGTTGGTTATCTAACCTTTTTTAGATCTCTAATGAGTTTTCACCATTTTCCTTGATTGCTCGTTTCAAAAGCAAGTATCTGTACTGAGGCTTTATTGTGGCCTTAGCAATGACTTCTCTGCTTGACATCCTGGAGGGGTACTCTCGCTGGTCATGCTTACTCTGCAATAAATTTTGTAAATATTGAAGCATTGCAAGATTCTTTGTGCCGTTCGCTCACCGACACAGATGATTCTGGGCCAGTTAAACAATAGGTAATGGTAAAGGTTTCCCCTTGATATTAAGTCTGGTCGTGTCCGACTCTGGGGCTTGGTGATTGTTTCCATTTCTAAGCCGAAGAACCAGCGTTGTCCGTAGACACCTCCAAGGTCATGTGGCCGGCATGTCTACATGGAGTTCCATTAGCTTCCCGCTGGAGAGGAATCTATTGATCTACTCAATATTAAAAATTAACTAGGTGTTTCTAATTACAAAATGTGAGTCAAGCACTGAAAGGGTTAAATTGATGCAAAGACTAATAAAAAGCTGCCGTTCAATATAACCAGGCGTGCCTGTAGCTTAGTAGTGTAAGAAAGCCTCAGTGTGAGGTAGGCCTCAGTGTGAGTAGACCTCAGTATGAGAAGGCCTGGTGTGAGAAGGTTCTGTGAGAGAAGCCCCAAACCAAATCTATAGTTGACCAAAAACTGATACGTAACCCTCTTGGTACTAATGTTGGAGAGTGGTCCATGGCCAAAGTGGTCCCTTGTCCAAGTGGTCCCTGATCAAAGTGACCCCTGGTCAAGTGAGCCTGGTCCTGTTCAACATCTTTATTAATGACTTAGATCAGTGTTTTTCAACCTTTTTAAGACTTAGATCATTTTTCACTTTTTTTTTACATTTACAAAATCCTGGGGCACCACCAACCAAAATGACACAAAATGACACTCTAACTTACTATATTGTACGATACCATTGTACTGTAATATTATTAGTACTACCGGTATTACAAGTAATATAAAATATATAATTTCAATATTGTATTATTTTTAAAAGTGTTATCTTGTATTACATTATAATAATATAAATATTATAGGTACATACAATATATTATCAGTAAAGCACAGGAGTTAATCCTGACTGTTATCATTACTCTCATAGTCAATGACAATATACACCATGACTATGACAAATACTGATAATATAATAATATAATAGCTAAGGGAAATAATATTATGTTAATACATAGTTCATAATAATAATAATCATAATAATCATAATAATATAGCCCAGTGCTGTCCAACTTCTGGCGGGTCCAGGGCCGGATAAGAGGTCACTGATGACCTGCGGGGCCGCTCGGCCCTGCCCCAGGCCCCGCCCCCAGGCCAGGCCCCGCCCCCTCCTAAAGCCGCCGAAAAAGGAGTAGGCGGTGCCAAGGGGCAGCGCGTCACGCCAGGCCTGTGACACGCTGCCGTTGGCGCCGCCTTCTGCCCTTTTTCGGCGGCTCCCCCGGCCTAGGAAGGGAGGGGGCGCCGAAAGGAGGCGGTGCCAAGGGGCAGCGCGTCACGCCAGGCCTGTGACGCGCTGCCGTTGGCACCGCCTCTCTGCTCCGGCCCCCCTCCCTTCCTAGGTAGGGAGGGGGGGGCGCCGAAAAGGAGGAGCTAGCTCTCTTCCTCCTCCCTGCCCCGCCTCCCCCTACCCCCCGGCCACCTTTTTTAAAAAAAAAATTAAAAAAATGGCGGCTGAGGGCATAGGTGGGGCCGTGTCCAACAGGCTACGGGGCCGGATCTGGCCCCGGGGCCGCCAGTTGGACAGCCCTGATATAGCCCATGAGGCTCCTTCCACGTCATGTCACAGTCTCTGAGGCCTGGTAGGCCACTTGCGTACCTGCCCGGAGGCGGGCCCCGTTGTTCCTCGCGTCGTGGCAGCAGTGGGCGAAGAGGCAGTAGAGCCGCAGGTAGGAGAGGAAGCCCGTGAAGGCGGAGGCGGCAGTCAGGGCCAGGCTCAGGCTCAAGGGCTAGCACTGCCAGGCACACCCACCGCCGCATTGCCTCAGATGAGGCACTTCCGCTCCACTGGCGTCCCCTCAGGGAAGGCGCTTCCGGTCCCGCCGCCTCCACCGCCGCCATCTTGGTGCCGGGCGGGAGTTCAAAGCCACCATGACGGGATTTGCCCATGGGGAATAAAGGGGCATGGCTTATTCAAGACTCAAGAGATTCCAATTTCCCATGGCACACCTGATGATCGCTCACGGCACACTAGTGTGCCATGGCACACCTGTTGGGAAACACGGACTTAGATGAAGTATTAGAAGGCATGATCATCAAGTTTCCAGACGGAACCAAATTGGGAGGGATAGCCAATACTCCAGAAGACAGGAGCAGAATTCAAAATGACCTTAAGAGATTAGAGAGATGATGGGCCAAAACTCACAAAATGAAGTTTAACAGGGACAAACGCAAGATACTCCACTTAGGGAGAAAAAATGAAATGCGAAGATACAGAACGGGGGACGCCTGGCTCGAGAGCAGTACGCGTGAAAAAGATCCTGGAGTCCTTGTGGACAACCATTACCACTATTGTATGAATCAGCTATGTCTGGTTATGGTTTTATGTGACTGTAAGGGGTTGGGTGTGTTAACTGTTTTATGATGTAAATTTTATGGGTTTTAAAATTTGTATGTGTTTTTATATGTTGGAAACCGCCCTGAGCTTCGGGAAGGGCGGTTTATTAAATCGAAATAATAAATAAATAAATAAACATGAACCGACAATGTGATGCAACGGCAAAAAAAAGCCAATGGGATTTTGGCCTGCATCAATAGGAGTCTAGTGCCTAGATCAGGGGTGCCCACACTTTTTCATCATGCGAGCTACTATATGAACAATCAAGTTGAAAAGAGGGTATTTATAGGCGCACCCACCAGCGCTCCGGCCAGATATGGCTTCAGCGGCGGCTCAGAAGGCGCAGGGCTGGGAAGAGGGGCCGCCTGGCTGCTGCCTGGGCCGGGAAACTCAACCGAAAGAGGGACCCACGTGAGGCTGGAGCCTCCCCACGGCAGCCTCCCCCCCTCCCTCCTCCATCGAGGCTTCCTTACCTGGGCAGGAGAAGGAAGAGTGGAAGAGGTGCTTCCTCAAAGTGACAGATGCAGCGGGGGGGGGGGGGGCTTCCTTCCTTTCGAAGGTGTCACTCAGAAAGGACGCCCAAGTGGACAGCTGGCAGGAAGGAGGACCCCTCTCACTGGTGGCAGTCCATGCCCACGGGAGGGGGGGGGAATCTTCCTAGCCGGCTCTGAAGAGCCACCCCCCCCTCTCTCTCTCTCCCTCCCCTGTGGGCCCTCGCCACCTTTCTCCTTCGAGGGCGAGGGAGGGTGAGGCGGAGAAAGGCGGCGAGGGCACAAGCAGCAGCAGCAAGTGGGGTCTCCATCCCAGCAGCCCCCTCCTCCTCGGGTTCAGCCCCAGGAACATGGCGGAGCCCTCCCTCCTCGCCCCCAACCAAGGAAATAAAGCAGCCCCACACAGCTCGCTCACCCAGGTCTCGGCTTGGAATGGGAGTCCCGAGGGCAGCAGCAGGGTTTGCGGCAGGGCTTGCTTGGCTTTGCCCCACTTTGCCCGGCCTCCTTCGCCTCTTTCTCTCTCTCTCTCTCTCTTTCCAGCGCCCTCCTGCCTGCCTGCCAAAAGGATCCAAAAAAGTTCTCCGTATTTCTTTCTTCTCTCTTTGGCTCTCTCTCTCACACAATCAAAGTAAGGTGCGTTAGTTCTCGGCGTATTCCAAAATGCGAGTCACAAGAACGCCAACACAACAAATGCTTTTCACCAATTCTATATTGTAGGTATATTAATTTTCAGTCATCATATCAACACGGTAGCAGTGGAAACAAAATAAAGGTAATTGCCAACTTGTATCTTCCAAGTAAGTCTTCCCTAGGAGTCAAGGTCTCTGGGTTGTCCAAATCCTAACAAATTCCAATAATAAATCAATAATATATAGTTCATATGGTGGTCAACCCAGATTGGTCGACGGTCTAGCCGTTTCCGCCCTTATGGCTTCGTCGGGACCCTCAGACCAATGCTCCAACAATCAAGTTTCCAATGTGATCCGGAATATGTCTATAAAAGTAAAACATTGCCATCATATATCTATACATAACAGTCATAGGCTAATAAACAACGTTCAACGGGAACTAACAGAAGTATAGGCTGTAAATACATACCAAATATTATATCCATAATTCTTAAGGTAAATACCATCAACAATCTTGCCGGATAGGGAATGAAACTAAAAGGCACTCATTATATGCTCTAGTAAACTGTATGCTAAACATAGGTAATTCACAGCAGGACTTCACCAATAGTTAAACGATCATTAAGGCCTGATTGCCTCATGCTGGGTTTCATTGTTGCTTCTGTTCCCAGTTTGACAATCCAAAAAGCCTCCCGTTGCAAAAGCTTGGTCTTAATGTCAGTGAATGGGGTCGGTTTGATCCTTTCCAAAACTAATACTTTAAAGTCCTCACAGTGGTGTTTCTCTCTGAAATGACAGTATAGTATTGAACTTTCATTTTTTGTGCGGAAGCGTGAGCGGTGTTCCGAAATTCTTGTCCTGAGTTCCCTTCCTGTCTCACCTATATAAAGTCTATTGCAGCCACATTTTAGACAATATACTAGATTCTTACTGAAAATTAATATACCTACAATATAGAATTGGTGAAAAGCATTTGTTGTGTTGGCGTTCTTGTGACTCGCATTTTGGAATACGCCGAGAACTAACGCACCTTACTTTGATTGATTGACGGCCCCCATACCGTTTGGAAGAATGGCTGAAGCCCCATTATGTGATACATTTAACCTGGAACAGGAGAATGAATTAACCAGGCACTTTTCTTTATACGGAGACACCTCAAACAATACTCCCCAAGCAAACGAAAGAGGTAACACTATTACAGAATTAACCAACAAAGAATTAAGAAAAATCCGTGTGCAGCTGAATATTGCCACCTTATCTGACTACATACGTAAAAAAATGATTCCAAGAGGGATGCGAATCCAAATTCCACCTGGGATGTATGCTACAGATGAACAATTTATCAGAAATTGGCAAATCATCGTAAATCGTTGCTCAAAAGAATTGATGTTATTAGTAATTCAGAAATCGACTTTTGAGTTAGAAACTTTGACAACAGAGATTACTGATTTGAAATCTACATTGGATCCACCCCTTGATACCCCAGACCTTAATAGCATCAAAGCAAAGACTGACCAACTATACACGGACCTGAAGGATTACAAATTGGGCAAGGTGAGAAGGGATGAATACGATTATGCAAATAAACGGGTATACAAGTGGATGTTTAAACCCTATGAGAGAACCCCGAGGAATGTACGCTTCCCAGGGGCTCCTTCGACTTCGGGAGGCAGTACGGACGACACGGGAACACAATCAGATCAACCTAGTACTTCAGCCACAGGCGAGAGATATAATTTCCGAAAAGACCGCAAAACCAACTATAAACAGTCAAATTTTCGGAAGGCCAAGAGCAATCAGCCTCCAACCTAGTGGAAAATCATTCTAATTTCCCACTGACGCCCCACGACTACAAAATCCTGAACAAAGGTATCTCTTTTGTATTTACCCCCAAATGTAACCCTTTTGACATTAGAAAAGATGTTGCCACCCTGTTTAGGTTAATCCGCCTTAAAGAATATTTTGCCAATCATCCCAGAGAACAACCGGACACAAATCCGTTAACTTTAAGACCCAAAAGCAGCTTCGTTCCCCCGTTGGCATCTGACAAGGTCAAACTGTTTGAAAGCACGGTCTTACAACAGATAGAGAGTCTCTCCCATAAAACGGATTTAAAAAGACCGAATCTCTCTCAGGAAGACATTAAACGATTAGAGTATTTGGGAAGGCACCCGGAAATAGTGATGAAGCCGGCAGATAAAGATGGATCTCTGATTATCTTAAATCGGATTGATTATTTGAAAGAATGTAATAGACAACTTAACAATACTAAATTTTACCGTAAGATATCAGATGATCCCACCAGCCTTTTCCTTAACACCATTAGACACACTGTCGCAGCAGCCTTAGAATTAGGATATATCCCGAGGAAAACGGCAGAATTTCTGATTAACGATAGTCCTACGACCCCGTTCTTCTACGTACTGCCAAAAACGCACAAAAACGTCTGGCCGATTCCCGGGCGCCCAATTGTCGCGGCTACCAACTCGATTTTGCAACCTCTTGCCATATTCCTAGACAAATTCCTACAACCTTACGTCAAAAGAGCACCAGCATACATCAAAGACACGAGGACCTCATCCAAAAAATAGATGGCTTAAAAATTAAACAAACGGAGACCCTAGTCACAGGAGACATCACATCTCTTTATACTAACGTGGATTTAACGTTGGCTAGAACTGTGATTTTTAAACTGTTAGATTCGAGACCTAGACCACATTGTCCCCTACTGCCTTCTTGATTGAATTATTGGACTTTATTTTTGATTATAACTACTTTCAGTTTGATGGGGAACACTACTTACAACAATTCGGAATTTCTATGGGACTCTCTGCAGCGCCATCTATTGCCAACATTTATATGGCAGCATTAGAGGAGGAACACCTGACAAAAAACATTTCTACTATACCCATTAGACAGTACTACCGGTATATAGATGATGTTTTCTTCCTCATTGAGGACAATGATAAAATGAAAGATATCTCCCAGTACTTCAATGCATGGAATGAACATATTGAATTCACGTTTAAATCCTCAAAAAGTGCCATCGATTTCTTGGATGTGACTATATTTGTGGAAAATGACACTATCAAAGTGAAAAACTTCATCAAACCCACAAAAAAGAATGCATTTCTTCATTACAGCTCCTTCCACACCCAGGCCCTGAAAAATAATTTACCTTATTCACAGCTTTTAAGACTGAAAAGGAATTCATCGAATGTGGCAGATTTTGAGGCATCGGCCTCTTTGCTTAAAAGAGAATTGACCCTAAGAGGATATCCCCTAAAATTATTAGAACAAGCCCACAGAAAGGCCACGGCCACACCACGTCAAGACCTCTTGGTACAAAAAGAACCGAAAATACTTAACCGCCCTGTTTGGCCTCTCACGTACACTCGCCACTCCAAAGAAATTACCAAAATTGTAAAAAACTTTTGGCCTCTTTTAGACTCGATTCCAGGATTAGAGAGACCCCCTGTTGTTGCCTTCAAGAAAACAAGGAACATAAAACAAATGTTAATCCATGCGGATCACTGTCCCAAATTCACTCCAGAGCCAGCCGTTCCCAACCACACAAGTAGATGCGGGAGATACTCTATTTGTAAACACATAGATACACAAGATTTGATTACTAGCCCACATAACGGAGTTACCATAAGGTTACGCACATGGGCAACCTGTGCCAGTAAGAATCTAGTATATTGTCTAAAATGTGGCTGCAATAGACTTTATATAGGTGAGACAGGAAGGGAACTCAGGACAAGAATTTGAACACCGCTCACGCTTCCGCACAAAAAAATGAAAGTTCAATACTATACTGTCATTTCAGAGAGAAACACCACTGTGAGGACTTTAAAGTATTAGTTTTGGAAAGGATCAAACCGACCCCATTCACTGACATTAAGACCAAGCTTTTGCAACGGGAGGCTTTTGGATTGTCAAACTGGGAACAGAAGCAACAATGAAACCCAGCATGAGGCAATCAGGCCTTAATGATCGTTTAACTATTGGTGAAGTCCTGCTGTGAATTACCTATGTTTAGCATACAGTTTACTAGAGCATATAATGAGTGCCTTTTAGTTTCATTCCCTATCCGGCAAGATTGTTGATGGTATTTACCTTAAGAATTATGGATATAATATTTGGTATGTATTTACAACCTATACTTCTGTTAGTTCCGTTGAACGTTGTTTATTAGCCTATGACTGTTATGTATAGATATATGATGGCAATGTTTTACTTTTATAGACATATTCCGGATCACATTGGAAACTTGATTGTTGGAGCATTGGTCTGAGGGTCCCGACGAAGCCATAAGGGCGGAAACGGCTAGACCGTCGACCAATCTGGGTTGACCACCATATGAACTATATATTATTGATTTATTATTGGAATTTGTTAGGATTTGGACAACCCAGAGACCTTGACTCCTAGGGAAGACTTACTTGGAAGATACAAGTTGGCAATTACCTTTATTTTGTTTCCACTGCTACCGTGTTGATATGATGACTGAAAATTAATATACCTACAATATAGAATTGGTGAAAAGCATTTGTTGTGTTGGCGTTCTTGTGACTCTCTCTCTCACACACACACACATTCTCTCCATCCCTCCCACAGCCTCGCATCCTATCCGTGCACGTGCCTTCGCCATGCTCCCGCCCCCCAGCAGCAACCAATGGGCGGTCATGTCACCACACCGTGCGTGGCAAGGCGAGCGCCAGGGCCCGCCCACTAAAGCCTCATTTTAGCAAAAGAAGCCCCGCGAAGGCAGTGGTGGGAGTGCACGTGCGTGCACATGGCAGGAGCGCGCCATCCGGCTGGTGAGGCCCAAAGATCACCTGGAAGAGAGCCGAAGATCACCTAGGTGCTCCCAATCACCGTAATGAGCACCCCTGGCCTAGATTCAGGGAAGTCATGCTACCCATACCCTATTCTGCCATGGTTAGATCACATCTGGAATACTGTGTCCTATTCTGGGCTCCACAATTGAAGGGAGACATTGACAAGCTGGAATGTGTCCAGAGGAAGAGGACGACTCAAATGATCCAGGGTCTGGAGAACAAGCCCTATGAGGAGCGGCTTATGGAACTGAGCATGTTTCGCCTAGAGAAGGCTGAGAGGAGACATGATGAGCATTGCTAATGCTTTTGATGAGATGTTCATTCAGGAATATGTATGCCTGAGTGTCTCGAATGGTTATAATGATGAATATACGATGTACATGAGAAATATGACACTTTATTTTTGACTGGACAACTACCGTATTTTTCGCTCCATAAGACGCACCTGCTGATAAGACCTAGATTTTAGAGGAGGAAAATAGGGAAAAAAATATTTTCGCTCCCCCTCTAAAATCTAGGTAAGTCTTATCAGCAGGTGCGTCTTCTCAGAGGGCTCGCTGGTTCGCTCGCCCTCTGCCTCCTTTTCCTTCCCCCCACCCTTTCCTTGAGGGAAGAAAAGGTGGGGGGAAGGAAAAAAAGGCAGAGGGCGGAGCAAACCGCGTCGCGTCAGCTGTGACGACGACGCGGTTCGCTCCGCCTCCGCCTCCTTTTCCTTCCCTTCGCCCTTTCCTTGAGGCGGGGGAAGGAAAAGGAGGCAGAGGGAGAGCGAACTGCGTCGCGTCAGCTGTGACGCGACGCGGTTCGCTCGCCCTCCGCCTCCTTTTCCTTCCCTCCGCCCTTTCCTTGAGGGCGGGGGAAGGAAAAGGAGGCAGAGGGAGAGCGAACCGCGTCGCGTCAGCTGTGACGCGACGCGGTTCGCTCCGCCTCCGCCTCCTTTTCCTTCCCTCCGCCCTTTCCTTGAGGGCGGGGGAAGGAAAAGGAGGCAGAGGAGCTGTGAAACCGCGCCGCGTCAGCTGTGGGCGGGGGAAGAAAGGAGCGACGGAGAGCGAACCGCGTCGCGTTCGCTCCGCCTCCACCTCCTTTTCCTTCCCTCCGCCCTTTCCTCGAGGGAAGCAAAGGTGGGGGAAGGAAAAGGAGGCAGAGGGCGGCGAACCAGCGTCCCTCCGCCGCCGCAACGGAGCACAGAAGAGGAGAGGCAGTGACAGGGTAAGTATATCACCGCCCTCCCTCTGCTCCAGCGCCTCCCCCCCCCCGGCCTGCGTCTTCGCTCCATAAGACGCAGCTGATTTTTCATCCCACTTTGGGAGGAAAAAAACTGCGTCTTATGGTGCGAAAAATACGGTATATAAATACACCTATATTTTGAATAGAATTCAAAGCCTCTGAGCTGTGATTGAATATATCATCCTGTACTGTCATCTACTGCATCTTTTGGGTATTGTTTCAGTCTTAGTGTATAATGGCTCACACAATTGACTGTATGGTGTTGTAAACCCTGTTTGTGCAGTTTACTGCAGTTAAGCAGGTTCCCCTTTCTTGTGTGAGACATGAGAGCCATGTATAAATATGTGAGAGGAAGTCATAGGGAGGAGGGAGCAAGCTTGTTTTCTGCCGCCCTGGAGACTATGACGCAGTGGGACAATGGCTTCAAACGACAGGAAAGGAGATTCTATCTGAACATTAGGAAAAACCTCTTGACTGTGAGAACCGTTCAGCAGTGCAACTCTCTGCCCCGGAGTGTAGTGGATGCTTTGAAACAGAGGCTGGATGGCCATTTGTTAGGGGTGCTCTGAATGCAATTTTCCTGCTTCTTGGCAGAATGGGGTTGGACTGGATGGCCCACGAGGACTCTTCCAACTCTATGACTCTAAGTCAGTGTTTCCCAACCAGTGTTCCGCGGCACAGTAGTGTGCCGTGAGAGATCATCTGGTGTGCCTTGGGATTTCAGGGCACCATGTGGTCAAGGGCGCATCCAGCTGCGGTTGCCATTGCTGCAGGCGGCGCGTGGGCGGGAGGCTTCGCCCCGGCTGCAAAATGTTCCCACTGCCCTTCACCCTCTAGCTCTGCAAGAATGTTGCGTGACGGGAGGGGGGGGGAGGAAAAGCGAGTTCCGTGTGTGCACGCGCGCATGTTGTAAGGAGGAGGAAACCCAAGGGAAGGCAGCGCTTCCACTCGGAGAGCTCTGCCCCCAGAACCTGGCGTCCTGCTCCATTTGTGTCGCTCGCTCGCTGCTTTGCCTCCCACGCTTTTCTCTCTCTGGCTCCCCCTCCTTCCCTCCCTCTCCTCCGCCGGGTCATTTCAGGACATAGGACACCCGCCCGCAGCTTGGGAAGCGCTGTTTTAGCAGACGAGGCTACAGGCCATGTAAAACTACAACTCCCAGGATGCCATAGCATGGAATCCTGGCAATTAAAGTGGGGTCAAACTGCATTAATTTGGCAGTGTAGCGACCCTATCCTTTAACTGTCATTGGTGAATGCAATGGATTCCTGGGAGTTCTAGTTTGGTGAGGCACCAACACTCTTTAGCTGTGCTCCGCTCTCCGAAACAGCGCCTGCCAGGCAGGTGAGCCCCTCCTCCTCTTCCCAAATCTCAAGGTCTATTTTTCCCAAACTCCATCTGTGTTCACATTTGGGCATATTGAGTATTCATGCCAAGTTTGGTCCTGATCCAACATCGTTTGAGTCCACAGTGCTCTCTGGATATAGGTGAACTACAACTCCAAAACTCAAGGTCAATGCCCACCAAACCCTTATAGCATTTTCTCTTGGTTATGGGAGTTCTGTGTCTTTCTGCCATTCCTGCCAGGATATCTATGTTGTGTTCATCGAAACAGCCCCAGGTTTACACTGAGTGTATAAATACATTTAAAAACATATTAACTATATGTATTACTGTGTTAGAGTGTCATTTTGTGTCATTTTGGTTGGTGGTGTGCCCCAGGATTTGGTAAATGTAAAAAATGTGCCACGGCTCAAAAAAGGTTGGGAAACACTGTTCTAAGTGGTTCCTGGTAAAAAAAAAGGTCTGCAACCACTGACTTAAGAATCATAGAAACAGCATCTACAAAATCAACATCAACAATGGCTTCAAACTACAAGAAAGGAGATTCCATCTGAACATTACAAAGAACTTCCTGACTGTGAGAGATGTTCAGCAGTGGAACTCTCTGCCCTGGAGTGTGGTGGAGGCTCCTTCTTTGGAGGCTTTGAAACAAAGGGTGGACGGCCATCTGTCAGGGGTGCTTTGAATGCAATTTTCCTGCTTCTTGGCAGAATGGGGGGGGACTGGATGGCCCACGAGGTCTCTTCCAACTCTAGGACTCTCTGATTCTAAGTGGTTCCAGGTTAAAAAAAAGGTTGGCAACGACTGACTTAAGAATCATAGAAACAGCATCTACAAAATCAGCATCAACAATGGGTTCAAACTACAATAAAGGAGATCCCATCTGAACATTACGAAGAACTGAGGATTCTGAGGATGGAGGGCCGACCCGAATCCGTCCCGATAATTTCCATCGCTGCCTGTGTTATTTTCCAATAAAGCTTAAAAAAAATTTTTTTTTAATTTCCATCGCTGCCTTGAGGCCGTTACTGGATGGCTGCGAGCCAGTAGGTTGAAGGTGAATCCGGCGAAGACGGAGATCCTGTGGCTTGGCCGTCCGGGCGGTGGGGATGTTCAGCTTCCAACCCTGGACGGCGTGACACTATGCACATCATCGTCAGTAAAGAGCCTCGGTGTTACTTTAGACTCATATCTCCACCGTCAGCAGAGTGGCGTTTTTCCATCTTCGCCAGGCGAGGAGGCTGGCCCCCTATCTGTCCCGGCACGACCTAGCCAAAGTGGTCCAAGCTACAGTCATCTCAAGGCTAGACTATTGTAACGCTCTCTACATTGGCCTTCCTTTGTTGGTGATCCAGAAACGTAAGCTGGTGCAGAACGCTGTAGCTCGGCTGCTCGCGGGAGTCCCGGCGAGCTGCCACATCACACCGATCCTGCGCGAACTGCACTGGCTCCCTGTGGAATGCCGGATTACCTTCAAAGTGTTAGTTTTGACTTTCAAGGCCTTAAATGGTCTGGGGCTAGTGTACTTAAGGGACCACCTCATCCCATACTGTCCCACCAGACCCTTACGCTCCGAGGAGCAAAATCTCCTGGCTGTTCCAAGTTCCAAGGCATATCATCTGACCGCAACACGGAGAAGGGCATTTTCAATCATAGCCCAGTCCTCTGGAATGCATTGCCTTCCGAAACCCGTGCCCTTCAGAGCCTTCTAGCATTCCGGAAAGCCTGCAAGACGCTACTGGATCGGCAGGCTTTTGGGTCCTGAACACTTGCTGGTCTCTCTTCCTGTTGCAAAGGCTATTTTATTGTTGATGTTTTTATTATGATGATGCTTTTAATGTGATGTTTTAATTGTCTTGCTGCGATTGGTGTGTGAGCCGCCCCGAGCCTGTTGGGAGTGGCGGTGAACAAATTCGAATAAAAAAATAAATTTCCTGACTGTGAGAGCTGTTCAGCAGTGGAACTCTCTGCTCTGGAGTGTGGTGGAGGCTCCTTCTTTGGAGGCTTTGAAACAGAGGCTGGATGGCCATCTGTCGGGGGTGCTTTGAATGCAATTTTCCTGCTTCTTGGCAGAATGGGGTTGGACTGTCAGGCCCACGAGGCCTCTTCCAACTCTATGATCTTGCGTGTGTCCTTGAGACGCCCAGCCAGCCATGTGCTGGGGCCTCAGGAAGAAACGCCACCTGGAAGTAGTCAACTCCCGGAAGTCCCGCCCTCGGAGGACTCCGCTCCCGGCGTTGACCTGACCAGAGTACAGCGAGGCCCCCGGAAGAGGAGGAGACGCCGCCGGAAGAGGAAGGAAGGCACCCGAGCTGCCCCACAGATTATGGAATGGAGGCCGGGACCAGCCTCCCGCCAGATTGGCCAGAGGGACCGAGCTCGGAGAATCGATCCCCTTGCTGACGGGTCCAGAACGGAGAGGGCCCCGAAGTCGTTCTTCACCAGGACGTTTTGGAGCTCCTGCTACAAGCAGTCGAAGCTCCGAGGGCCTCACCGGACGATCAATAAAGATGTGAAGGACACTGCGCGGTCAGGCCGGGACTCACAAACCAGACTCCCATATGGGAGCTCACGGGTTTTAACCCCCACCGGCGCCTTGGCACCGGCGATGGTATTGGGACATCCCTGCCTGCCTCCTTTCGATGGCAGAATAGGGCCTTATTTTTTGTATATGTTGTTGTTCTGTTGCTGTAAATCGCCCGGAGCATCTATGATGGAGGGCGATTAACTAATATTAAATTCTATTCTATTCTATTCTATCTAAGTGGGAGGAAAAGCACAGTGCCAGACGACGACAGAAGATAAACACGAGCGGGTTATTCTGTGTAAAAATGATATTTATTCACTAATGTTTATTACAGTACCTTAAAATAATAATAATAAAAAAAGCCAAAACCACATATATTTTTTTAGCTTCGACTGCGATAAAAAGATGGGTAGGAGGAGAGCCTCAGCACTTCTTTGTGAAAAGCGTTAACGGATCCCAAACATGTAAAATGACTGAATCGCACGGGGAAGGGGGAAGAAAGCAATCCAATGTAATGATACAAAAGGGAAGGAGGGATGGAGAGCAGAGGAAAGTAAACGCAGGGCTGCCAAACGGACTCGTCGACACGAAAGGGCTGAGGTATTTTGGCCTCCTGAGTGCCCCAGGAACACAAGAGATAACAAGGGAAAGAAACAGGGATGTCCGTGCCGGAAAAGGAGCAAAGGACAGACGTAAGAGATGTGAACCCGCTTCTCTTTCGCTCCAAGGCGCTTGACCAAGGCTTTTCATCGCTCCCTACCGCATTTTAACAAACACAACGTAACCTGAGCATGGATTTCCCACGAAGCAGCAGGGGTTGCACACAGGTATTGTTCAAAACTATTCCCCACCACACTGACTACATTAAAAGAGAAGTGAAAACAAGCCATTTTGGTGTTTAATTTCAGGAAATATATACATATATATATATTTTTTAAGACACAGGTGTGATGCTTTGAAATGAGGACACATTGTGGTTTTTTTAATGCATATCCACATCTTTTGGGAACGGGCCATCCTCCCCACGCTTTGTCCGTCCATCCAACTCTCCTTTGCACTTTACATCCACCTCCGCAAACAGGTGCGGGAGGGAAATCAAGCACAAGGTGAAGGAAAAACGGCAACAGAATCCCTTTGCGGATCGGGTCCCTAAAGAGATCCAGGGTTACGTTAAGTGCACAACAACACTACCTTCCCTTCAACTTGGGAGAGTTCGCATGATGGTACAGCTTTCCCCTGACATGAAGTCTAGTCACGTCCGACTCTGCTGAAGAGCCGGCGTTGTCCGTAGACACCTCCAAGGTCATGTGGCCAACATGACTGCATGGAGCGCCATTATCTTCCTGCAGAAGTAGCACCTATTGATCTATTCCAGGCCTGGGCAAACTTCGGCCCTCCAGGTGTTTTGGACTGCAACTCCCACAATTCCTAACAGCCGATAGGCTGTTAGGAATTGTGGGAGTTGTAAGTCCAAAACACCTGGAAGGCCGAAGTTTGCCCATGCCTGATCTACTCACATTTGCATTTTTTTCAAACTCCTATGTTGGCAGAAGCTGGGGCTAACAGTGGGAGCTCACCCTTCTCCCCGGATTCGAACTGCCAACCTTTTGGTCAGCAAGTTCAGCAGCTCAGCGGTTTAACCTGCTGCACCACCAGAGGCCCCTTTGATGTCCCTAATGAGCTCATGGGACAACTCTTGAGACCTGAAACTCTCGTGTCCACATGAAGACCTGGCAGAACACATGGGCAGTGGGGGCAACAGTTCCCATTCCATTGCCATTGTGCCATATAAGCAACATCTAGTTCCTCTGAGATCAATGCTACCTAGCAATGCGGCAAGAACAAAGATGGAGTCCTTCCTCCATTTAGGCCAGGCCTACACAACCTGCGGCCCTCCAGATGTTTGGGCCTTTGACTCCCAGAAGCCCTCACTAGCTTGACCAATGGTCAAGGAATTCTGGGAGCTAAACTGCAACACAGCAGGCCTCATTTAGGCGTTAAGGGGAACTAAAGCTCTAGCATCCATGACTTGAATTTGTAACTTAAGAGAGACATAACAATAGTAAAGTCACTTATCCGACATAAACGTCGGCAGAACGTTGGATAAACGAAAATGTTGGATAATATGGAGTCTCCTACTGTTACCCGTCTGATGCGGTGCTAGGTAAAGGTGACATTAAGTCTGACTCTGGGGGGTGGTGCTCATCTCCATTTCTAAGATGAAGAGCTGGTGTTGTCCGTAGACACCTCCAAGGTCATGTGGCCGGCATGACTGCATGACCCTTACCTTCCTACAGAAGCGGTACTCACATTTGCATGTTTTCGAGCTGCTAGGTTGGCAGAAGCTGGGGCTAACAGGCGGGAGCTCATACCGCTCCCCGGATTTGAATCGGCGACCTTTCGGTCAGCAAGTTCAACAGCTCAGCAGTTTAATCCACTGCGCCACCGAGGGCTCAGATGTGGCGTTAGACACCTAGAATACTAACAACAGGGACTCAAAGGGTTAAGGCTAGAGCGGCCCAGCAGGAAGTGCTCAGATGCGGAAGAGGAGTGTGGAAATCACAGAGGGAAGGAGGAAGGACGCTTCTGCTTCCGGTCCTGCCTCTTTTCCCCTCCCCCCCCCCCTCCTCTTTGTCTTTCCTTTTTCATTTATTGGGAATGGAGAGAAAAAAGAGGAAAAGGGGAGAATCGGATAAGACGGAAGGTCGGATAAGCGAAGGTCGGGTGAGCGAGACTCTCTACTTTGCCGGTCTCAAACCACCAACCGCAAAGGAAAATGGGGATGGAAGGAGTGTGGAAGGATGGAAGGACGCATGGAAGGGGAAGGGCTTTCGTGGAGGTAGGTCCGAAGTCAATTTTTTTATCAAAAACAGGCACATCTTTATTATATTTTTATTACACAGAACCCTATTCCAGAGAATAAACGCTTCCTCTCTCTCTGATTTAGAGAAGGACGCCGGAGGAAACTGCCATTGTTTGCCGAGAAGGGCTTTTCAAACATCACGTTCGGGCAAAAGTCCTCCAACATGGAGGCAAAAAGAGATGGGAACTGGGCAATGGTTTTGATGCATGGAAATGGGAAACTCCAGCACGCCAATCTGATTCGCATCAGTCGGCAGCCATACTGCCCCCGCGCTCCCATATGTGCAAATGAATAAAAACTTGGCAGAAGTAAGGCTGAGACAAAAATAAAAAGTAGCCCAAACAGATGGCACAGTGACCCAAAGAGGCACATAATGTCATGACAGTGAGGGGGAAATGGGCAGAAGGCTTGGGGAAGGCCTCTTGCATCTCCGCTGCGGAACAGAAACACAGATAGAAATATAGCAGGGCTGTCCAACTTCTTCAGGCCCAAGGGCCGGAATTCAGATGACTGATCACCTTGGGGGCCGCAGCAGAGGGCGTGGCCGCTCCCGCCCTGGCGCGCATGCCCAGCGTCCTGCGCGGCCCGCCCCTTTTCGGCGGGGTGACGTCAGGCGCCGAAAAGGGGCGGGTCGCGCAAGATGCCGGGCATGCACGCCAGGGCGGGAGGGCGGGAGGGAGCGGCGAGCCGCCTGCCGCCGTCTCCCTAGCTCTTGCCGCGGCCGCGCCTGACGGAAGGGAGCTTACCTTCCTTCAGGCGCGGCCGCTGCAAGAGCTAGGGACACGGCGGAGGGCGGCTCGCCGATCCCGCCCTGGCGTGCAAGCGGGCCTGCGCGAGCGAGGAACAGGCGGGGGGAAGTCCCGCCCCTAGGGCATCTGACGTGGCTTCCCTCCGCCACCGCCTCACTCGCGGCGCCCCCCCACCCCCTCGAGACCCCTCCCCGGAGACCGAAAAAAAAAATTTAAAAAATAAAAACGGATGTCTTGCAGGGGGTTAGGCGGCTGTGTACGGCCCCCCGGCCGCCTGTTGGACAGCCCTGAAATATAGGATGCTACGGTAGGTAAAATACCATCCATATAGGAAGCTATCCCCTCGCTGCCCCCCAGGCAACACCCTACAGAGGCTCCAGGACAAATAAAGCTACTACAGTGAGGGAAACGATAATACAAGAGGAATAAAAAACAAGCAAGAAACAGGACAAACTCTCCAAGAGAATATTAAAATCCGTCACACTTTAGAACTGCGAGCAAAACCCCGCAGGTTAGGGGCGTGTTTAAAACAGGATTCTATGCTCTGCTCTGAAGGAGTGAAAGGGCTTCCCTCAACACCAAGACACAGCCCTGGCTCAAAACCATTATAACCTGGGGGAGGAGATATGTAGCATCTTCCCTATAATTCTTTGGATTCGGGTCTTGGCTCCATCCGGATGAGAGCAAATCTGCCCCAAACAAGAAATGCAGTCATTTCTGAACCAAGTCGCGGTTGGATTGCTGTGAGTTTTCCAGGCTGTCTGGCCATGGAACAGGGCTGCCCAGGAAGTCGATCGCAATCGACCAGTCGATCACAGCCGGATGGGGCGTTTCTCAGAGGGGGCGGAGCCAGGCCACGCCAAGCCCCGCCCCTTCCCCAGCTTTGGCACTCCCAGCAGCTGCTCCAGCCTTGAGGAGGGCAGGGCCATGCCAGCCTTGTGCTACCTATGTCACCACTGGCTTGGCATTGCCATCCTCAAGCCTGGAGATGCTGCTGGGAGCTCCAAAGCCAGAGGGGAGGGGGCGGGGCTTGGCGCAGTCTGGCTCCGCCCCCTCTGGCTTCGGCTTTACCAGCAGCTTCTCCAGGCTTGAGGATGGCAGTGCCAAGCCAGCCTTGTGCTAGCTATGTCACCACTGGCTTGGCACTGCCATCCTCAAGGCTGGAGAAGCTGCTGGGAGCTCCAAAGCCAGAGGGGAGGAGGTGGGGCTTGGCGCAGCCTGGCTCGACCCCCTCTGGCTTCAGTTCTACCAGCAGCTTCTCCAGGCTTGAGGATGGCAGGGCCAAGCCAGCCTGGTGCTAGCGATGTCACCACTGGCTTGGCACTGCCATCCTCAAGGCTGGAGAAGCTGCTGGGAGCTCCAAAGCCAGAGGGGAAGTGGACGGGGCTTGGTGCAGCCTGGCTCCGCCCCCTCTGGCTTCCGCTCTACCAGCAGCTTCTCCAGGTTTGAGGATGGCAGTGCCAAGCCAGCCTTGTGCTAGCTATGTCACCACTGGCTTGGCATTGCCATCCTCAAGCCTGAGAAGCTGCTGGGAGCTCCAAAGCCAGAGGGGAGGGAGGGGGCGGGCTTGGCGCAGCCTGGCTCCCGCCCCTCTGGCTTCAGCTCCCAGCAGCTTCTCCAGGCTTGAGGGTGGCAATGCCAATCCAGCCTTGTGCTAGTTATAGCAGCACTGGCTTGGCGTTGCCATCCTCAAGGCTGGAGAAGCTGCGGGGAGCCCAAAGCCAGAGGAGAGGGGGCGGGGCTTGGAGCAGCCTGGCTCCGGCCCCCTCTGGCCTCCGCTCTACCAGCAGCTTCTCCAGGCTTGAGGATGTCAGTGCCAAGCCAGCCTTGTGCTAGCTATGTCACCACTGGCTTGGCACGCGCCAAGCCCCGCCCCCTCCCCTCTCCAGCCTTGAGGAGATAGGTAGATCTTTCTGACTTGGTTTTATTATAAGTAGCTCGCATGCTGAAAAAGTGTGGGCACCCCTGCTCCAGAAAAAAATATCTCCCATAACCAGCTGTAAATACTTTTATAGTTTTTAGTGAAGAGTTAAATTTTTTCGGTTGTTTTAAAGTGTGTTTTTTTTACTCTTTGTAAGCCGTCCTGAGCCCTCGGGGGAAAGACGGCATACCAAACTGAATAAATAAAATTAAAAAATAAAATAAACATCTATGGCAGGCATTCCCAGAGGTTGTGAGGTCTGTTGGAACCTAGGCAAGTGAGGTTTATATATCTGTGGAATAATGTCCAGGGTGGGAGAAATAACACTTGTCTGCTGGAGGTAAGTGTGAATGTTGTTAATTAGCACTGAATGGCCTTGCAGCTTCAAAGCCTGACTGCTCCCTGCCTGGAGGAATCCTTTGTTGGGAGGTGACTAGTTGGCCCTGTTTGTTTCCTGTCTGGAATTCCCCTGGTTTTTTTTAAGTGTTGCCTTTTATTTACTCTCCTGATTTTAGAGGGTTTTTAAAAAAAATACTGGTAGCAGGATTGTGTTCATTTTCATGGTTTCCTCTTTTTTGTTGAAATTGTCCACATTCTTGTTGATTTCAAAGGCTGACTGTGTGTAATAGAAAAAGCCAGATCTAGACACAACATCCAGAGAATCCTTATTTCGCACTACACTGTCTACCAAATCACAAAATCGTTTAGTTTGACCCTTAACGTATACCACACACAGCAGGGACATCACGGACATCATTACCAAATACTGGCCATTGGTGTCCAAGATTGAAGGCCTAGCAACACCACCACTAGTGGCCTATAAGAGAACAACCAGCATTAGAGATCTGCTTACCCACACAGGTCATTCTGCCAGGACACCAGTCAGCTCTTTTACCCCGGGGTCCAAACAGTGTGGGTACGGGAGTGCATATCCACAAATCTGCTCCGATAGAGTAATACACAATCCTATATCAGCCAAAAGGTTTGACATTCGCCATTTTACCACCTGTGCCTCAACCCATGTCGTCTATTGTTTGACCTGTCCCTGTGGGTACCTTTACATAGGCCAGACAAGTTGATGCTTAAGGACTAGAATGATCGAACACAGATCCAAAATATACAATGGATCTGTAGATTCTGTCCTATACTGTCATTTTAAGGAGCAAAAACATCCACACAGTTCCTTTAAGTGTATGGGTTTAGAGAGAGTATGCACAAGAACACATGGTGAAGTGCATACTGCTTTAATTAGGGCTGAAGCCAAATGGATTGTACTCCTGTCAACTGAGACACCTAGAGGGTTAAACGAACCTCTGAGCATACAGACTCTAATTACCTAATCAACTCTAATGATCTACCATACAATATATATTCACCACAGAGTTGCAACCACTCACCTTTGGGTCAATTGTCTTGGAGACACACACTCCATTTTGTGAATCCATGAATATACTACTGAATGGTAAAATACTAGTCCCCTCACCTATGCAACCCTATCCCACTTACCTGACTGTGAAGAAACCCAATATACAAACAAGCTACAGACCCACTGAGAAAAATCCAACAACTGCTACGCTCAGCAAAAAACAAGATGGATCCTCTCACCACTGAAGTAATCAGCTGTGGACAGGTCTACATAAGGACCACAGAACCCAGCACTGGCCAGACATAAATCAAAGAACACGAAAGGCCGTGCACACTAATCCAACCAGAGAAGACCGCCATAGCAGAGCACCTGATGAACCAACATGGACACAGTATATTATTTGAGAACACAGAAATGCTGGACCACTTTCACAACCACCATGTCAGAGTACACAGAGAAGCCATTGAAATCCACAAGCATGTGGACAATCTCAACAGAAAGGAGGAAACCATGAAATTGAACAAAATCTGGAGACCACTATCTTAAAAACCCTCTAAATTCAGGAGAGTAAAGAAAGTGCAACACTTAAATACCAGCTGAATTCCAGACAAGAAACAATCGGAGCCAGCGAACACCTCCCAACAAAGGATCCCCCCGGACAGGAAGAACCAATGGTAATCAAGGTGATTATCTGCAGCATTCACACTTGCCTCCAACAGACAAGGGTTCTGGACATTATTCTACAGCAGGGGTGCCCACACTTTTTCAGCATGCGAGCTACTTATAATAAAACCAAGTCAGAAAGATCTACCTACCTCCTCAAGGCTGGAGAAGCTGCTGGTAGAGCTGAAGCCGGGAGGGGCGGGGCCGACCCCTATGGCTTCAGCTCTACCAGCAGCTTTTCCAGGCTTGAAGATGGCAGTGCCAAGCCAGTGGTGCATAGCTAGCACAAGGCTGGCTTGGCCCTGCCCTCCTCAAGGCTGGAGAAGCTGCTGGTAGAGCTGAAGCCGGGGAGGGGGCGGGGCTCCGACCCCCTCTGGCTTCAGCTCTACCAGCAGCTTTTCCAGGCTTGAAGATGGCAGTGCCAAGCCAGTGGTGCATAGCTAGCACAAGGCTGGCTTGGCCCTGCCCTCCTCAAGGCTGGAGAAGCTGCTGGTAGAGCTGAAGCCGGGGGGCGGCGGGGCCCTCTGGCTTCAGCTCTACCAGCAGCTTTTCCAGGCTTGAAGATGGCAGTGCCAAGCCAGTGGTGCATAGCTAGCACAAGGCTGGCTTGGCCCTGCCCTCCTCAAGGCTGGAGAAGCTGCTGGTAGAGCTGAAGCCGGGAGGGGCGGGGCCCGACTTCTCTGGCTTCAGCTCTACCAGCAGCTTTTCCAGGCTTGAAGATGGCAGTGCCAAGCCAGTGGTGCATAGCTAGCACAAGGCTGGCTTGGCCCTGCCCTCCTCAAGGCTGGAGAAGCTGCTGGTAGAGCTGAAGCCGGGAGGGCGGGGCTCCCCCTCTGGCCCTCTACCAGCAGCTTTTCCAGGCTTGAAGATGGCAGTGCCAAGCCAGTGGTGCATAGCTAGCACAAGGCTGGCTTGGCCCTGCCCTCCTCAAGGCTGGAGAAGCTGCTGGTAGAGCTGAAGCCGGGGAGGGGGCGGGGCTCCGACCCCTCTGGCTTCAGCTCTACCAGCAGCTTTTCCAGGCTTGAGGATGGCAGTGCCAAGCCAGTGGTGGCCTAGCTAGCACAAGGCTGGCTTGACCCTGCCCTCCTCAAGGCTGGAGAAGCTGCTGGTAGAGCTGAAGCCTCGTGCACTGCCTGCCTCTCTCTCGTCCGGAAGCAACCCTGGAGCCTCCGCTGCCGGTGAGAGAGAGGAGCACCCTGCTTCTCTCTTGTCCGGAAGCAAACGTGGCACCGGCGATGGTATTGGGACATCCCTGCCTGCCTCCTTTTGATGGCAGAATGGGGCCTTAAGGGCATCGCCGCGGACACTTCCCTATTTCCTCCCTCCCTCCCCACCCTTTTGTTCTTCCCTCTGTGTTTTCTGTATATGTTGTTGTTCTGTTGCTGTAAATCGCCCGGAGCATCTATGATGGAGGGCGATTAACAAATATTAAATTCTATTCTATTCTATTCTATGGTGTGCAGCGTGAAAGGTGCGCGCGGTGCAAGGTGCGCACACGCAGAGCAGAAGCGCCCCACCCGGCTGTGATCGACCTCCTTTGGTCCTGCAATCGACTGGTTGATCGCGATAGACTTCCTGGGCAGCCCTGTTCTACAGATATGCAAACCCCACTTGTCAAGTTTCCAACAGACCTCACAACCTCTGAGGATGCCTGCCATGGGTGCGGGAGAAACATAGCCGGACATCCTGAAAAACTCACAGCAACCCAATGATTCCGGCCATGAAAGCTTTTGACAACACATCAAGTCCTGGTTCATAGCTGTCGCACAAAATGGGGTTTCTAGTAAGTATTATACGGTGTTTACTTGGGATTTCAGAGATGGCTCAGGCTTGGTGCTGGATTGGCTGTCACTCAGGTTTGGGGCAAAATTGATTCCTTAAAGATGGGTAGGACTCAGAAGCTTTTTTGTTATCGTTTTCATAAAAGTAGAATCAAAACAGAGGAAAAACACAAGAAAAATTCAAAAATAATAATGTTCAGAGAGGTTGTCATTTTTTTAAAGACAGAAGCATGACAGTTGGCTGTTGGGTAGAACAGCACAAAGCTAGTGAGGCAAAGGCTGTCCTTCCCATAGGTTATCTCTTGGAGTATTAAGGCCGTAAATACGGTGATTTTCCACTTGTGATACTTCTAAACCAGCCACAGGCCTCTTAAGGAAGGGACCATGGAGATCTCAAACACAGGGCAAAAGCTATGGGGCAGAAGCCTGTACCCTGAAAAGGCTGTGGGCAAGATGGAGACCCGGATGAAGAGCATGATTTAGGCAACAAAATCAAGACAAAGAAGGAGGGGGGAAAGCCCTGTAACGCAGCAGGCAACCCAAGGTGCCTCTTCCTTTTGACCTTTCTTTCCCCCTCCGCAGCTCCAAGGCCCATCAGGAGGAGTTCTGGTTCTGATAGATCGAGGCTTTCTCCTTCAGCAAGTCCAGACACAAGTGGCAGCTCCAGCTCCCTGCGAAGGGAACAGCGGACAAAGACAAATCATATCATGTGCACTTGCAAAAGCAATGATTTTTTGCCTCTTTGCTAGCTGCACTAGTGTAACTTAAGGGATTTGGACCCCCCCCCCCCGGTTCCCCCTGCCCATATTTTTAGGATCTTTAGTCTTGCAGTCCCAAAATATTCGGATAATCCTGTTGGAAGGAATATGTTATCGTCTATGTATATACTCAAGTATAAACCGAGTTTTTCAGCCTTTTTTTAGGCTGAAAAAGCCCCCTCTGCTTATACTCGAGTCAAGGTTATTTATTATTTTACTTTATTTTTTATTACATTTTATTGCATTTATTATTTTATTTTTATTACATTTATTATTTTACTCTAGTCATTATTATTACTATTATTATTCCATTTACATTATTTTTGCTCTATTATTATATGTATTATTTTACAGTATTATTATTACATTTATTCATTTACTCTATTTATTATTGTCATTATTACATTTATTCATTTACTCCATTATTGTTATTTTTACATCTATTATTTTACTCTATTTATTATTGTTATTACATATATTGTTTTACTCTATTATTTTTATTATTGCATTTATTATTTTACTCTATTTATTATTATTACTTATTATTATTTACATTATTTTGCTCTATTATTATATGTATTATTTTACAGTATTATTATTATTACATTTATTCATTTACTCTATTTATTATTGTTACTATTACATTTATTATTTTACTCCATTATTGTTATTTTTACATTTATTATTTTGCTCTTTTTATTATTGTTATTACATATATTATTTTACTCCATTATTGTTATTATTGCATTTATTATTTTACTCTATTTTTGTTATTACATATATTATTTTACTCTATTATTGTTATTATTGCATTTATTATTTTACTGTATTTATTGTTATTACATATATTATTTTACTCTATTTATTATTATTACATTTATTATTTTACTTTATTATTATTGTTTTGTTTGTTATATTGTTTTTAGTGTCCAACTCTGTGAGTGCTCATCTCCATTTCTAAGCTGAAGAGCCGGCATTATCTGTAGACGCCTCCAAGGTCATGTGGCTGGCATGACTGCATGGAGTAGCATTACCTTCAAGCGGAAGCGGTACCTATTGATCTACTCACACTTGCATGTTTTTGAACTGCTAGGTTGGCAGGAGCTGGGGCTAACAACGGGAGCTCACCCTGTCCTGCAGATTTGAACCGCCGACCTTCAGGTCAGCAAGTTCTGCAGCTTAGAGGTTTAACCCACTGCATCACAGAAGCTAGTCAATTTTAAAAACCCCTATTATTATTATTATTATTATTATTAGCTGCAGGTACTGTTTTCTGCCCTCTTATTCCCCAAAGAATAACAGAACTTGAAGCTCCCATCTTATTTCCAATGTGGGCACGCTTCTGTATCTTATGCCATATATTTATTTATTTATTACTTCGATTTATTAGTCGCCCTTTCCCGTAGGCTCAGGGCGACTCACATACATATAAAACCATGAACACCGTAAAACATATAAAACCATGAAAACACAGTAAAACAATAAACAGTCCGCCAATTAAAATTGCAGTGACAAAGCAAGCCATGTATAATGTGTTACCCCTCATTTAATACCCAAAGCAGCACTTACCTTCAGGAGGTTCTGACATGGGCGGCGTGAGGCAGTACATGTGATACCCACGGTCACAATCGTCACAAAAGAGCAGCTGGTCCTAAGCGAAATGGGGAGGAAGAAGGAGGACAAAAGAAAACCAAAATAATGCAAATTATTCCTTTGGGAGGGTGGGATTCAATACCTCGTGGGTATCTGCTTTCCCTCCTCTAACCCCAAGGGCCATCTAGTCCAACCTCATTCTGCCAGGCAGAAATTGATTAGTTCATAATAATAATAATTTATTTATATCCTGCCACCATCTCCCCAAGGGGACTCGGGCGGCTTACATGGGGCCAAACCCAACAACAACATTAATAAAAACAACAAAACAGCACAGTTAATGGAGACTTGAGAAGGACACGTCTGAATCCCATCCCAATCACAGAGTCAGGGGATTCAGTCCTGCGATGGGGAACTCACATCGTTTTCGGAGGTTCCGCAGATATTGCAGCACTTGCATTCGATGCACTGCCAGCGATAGGTCTTCACCGCCGCCATCATGACCGGTGTGAACTGCAGGCAAGAAGGGTGTCCTGGGAGGGAAGAAACAGGGTATTGAGGTGAATCTCCTAAATCAAGGCTGTCCAACTTCTACCGGACCTGTGGCCGGAATTCCGGTTACTGATGACCTGGGGGGCCGAAGGGTCTGCCTCCCCCGCCCGCCCCTCTCCCGGCTCCGCCCCTCCCGGCTCTGCCCCCCGGCTCCGCCCCTTGAGGTGTCTATGGACGACACCGGGGCTTTGACTTGGAGATAGAGATGAACACCAAAATCTCAGTCTCAAGTCCCAGCCCCCGCTTTGAACTGGATTATATTGCAGTGTAGACTCAGGGCCCTTCCACACAGCCATATAACCCAGAATACCTGCTTTGAACTGGATTATCGGAGTCCACACTCATATAATCTGGTTTAAAGCAAATAACATGGGATTTTATTCAGATGTGTGGAAAGGAAGTCAAATAAGAAGCCAGGGCCCTTCCACACAGGCCTATAACCCTGAATGATAAGGCATAATATTCATTCTTCCTCTGCTAATAATAATAATAACAACAACAGGTTCCTGGAGTAGGAGACCTCCAAGGGCCATCCAGGGCCATCCAGTCCAATCTCCTTCTGCCATAAGGGGAAAATACAATCAAAGCATTCCTCACAGATGACCATTCAGCCTCTGATGATGATGATGATAATAATATTAATTACAATGGGTTCCTAGAATAGGAGACCTCCAAGGCCCATCCAGTCCTTCCTCCTTCTGCCATAAGGGGAATACACAATCAAAGCATTCCTCAGCCATGTTGAATCAAACTTGGCAGACTAAACTCTCATGAGAGCAACAGAAAGTACTGAACCTTGAGTTTGGGAGTTGTAGTTCTCCTACATCCAGAGAGCACTGTGGACTCAAATAATGATGGATCAGGACCAAACTTGGCACGAATCCTCAGAAGAGGAGGAAGCCGGAAAGAGAATGGATGAGCACCCTCCGGTGCGCTCCGAACTCGGCCCCGCCCCTTTTTCGCTCTGGCCACGCCCCCTCTCGCTCTCGCTCTCTCCTTCCCTCTTTCGTTCAGGTGGTGGAAGGGGGAAGGAATGAAAGGGGGAAAGAGAGAGAGAAGGAGGGAGGGAGAGGGGGGGGGAGGGAAGTAGGAGGAGGAGGAAGGGAGCCTGCTCCTCCTCCCTGCCCCGCCCCTCACCCCCCCCGCCGCGCAAAAAATAAATAAAAAATAAATAAAAAATAAATAAAAAATTTTCAAAAAATAATAATAAAAAATTTTAATCTTAAAAAGCAGATATCTTGCAGGAGGGTAGGGGGCCGTGGGGATGGGCCTTGGGGCCGTATACGGCCCGCGGGCCACCAGTTGGACAGCCCTGTCCTAAATAAAAGAACTGACAGTGGCATTTATTCTTATCTTTAACTAACAAGTATCCACTCATGCAGGGGTCAGGAACTTATGGCTCGGGAACCAAGTGTGGCTCTTTTCATGATTGAATCTGGCTCTCCAGAGCAGCCCGGGCCTCGGTTTCCCTGCACGCAGCGGGGAGGAGTGACACAAATGCGCCGCGACTGCCGCTTCTGCGCCACAATTGCCGCCTCTTCCTCATCCCCCGCTGCTCTCAGGGCCCTGCGCCCTCGTCTTCCTCTCCGTCCTCTGCCACGGGCCTCGGGGGTGCCGCGGACCTGGCGGCACTGCCCCCGGGGGAAACCCAGCTCATCGCGTTCATTGGCGGGCAGCTCAAGAGCCGCGGCCTCTTCAATGCCTTCCGGAGGGACTGCCTCGCCGACGTCGACACCAAGGTCCACCTTGGCCCCGCAACCTCCTCCCGCTTCCTTTCTTTTTCCCTCTCTTTTTCTTTCATTCTTTTTCCTCCCTCCTCTCCCCTTCCTTCTTTCCTCCATTCTCCCTCTTCCTTCCTTTCTCCCCTTCACCCTTTCCTTTCCTTCTCTCCCCTTCCTTCTTTCCTCCATTCTCCCTCCCTCCCTCTTCCTTCCTTCCTCTTCTATTCTTTTTCCCCAAGTCTTCCTTTCCTTCTCCTTCCTTTCTTTTCACTTCCCTCTCTCTCCCCTTCTTTCTTTTCTTCTTTTCCCTTCATTCTTTTACTTTTTCCTCACTCCCTTTCCTTTCTTTTCCCCACCCTTTCCTTTCCTCCTTTCCCATTTCCATCTTTCTTTACCCCTGCTTGCCTCTCTCCTGCTTTTCTTTTCTTCCTTTTCCATAGTTCGTTCTTCTTCTCTTTCTTCCTCTCCCCCTCCCTCCTTTATTTCCTCTTTCTTTCTTTTTCTTTCCATCCCCCTTCCTTCTGCCTTCTCTTCCTTCCCAGAGTCCTGAGCGTGCCTTTTGCAGAGCGAGGTCTGAAGTGTCTCGTCATTCTTCTGGGGGAATCCTTTTCTCATCGTATGTACATATAGACTCACATTTACTTGAATTAAGTCTTAAAATGTATTACATATATTATATCAGTGTTTCCCAACCAGTGCGCCGCGGCACACTAGTGTGCCGTGAGCGATCATCAGGTGTGCCGAGGGAAATTGGAACCTCCAATACGCTTTCTTCCCCCTCCTGCCAAACACTTTTTCTTCTCCAATCGGGCTCCCTTCTTCCCAGCCTCACTCTGCTCGCTTTGCGGTGAGTCTACGCAGTAGCACCCGCACGGGTCATGTCTTCCTCCCTCCCCCCCCCCCCCTCCTGAACACGCTCACACTGCCCCCTCGGATCAAAATGGCGGCAGAAGCAGCAGCGTGAGCAAAGCGAGGCAAAGCAAGCAGAGCGAGGCTGGGAAGAAGGGAGCCCGTGTGGAGAAGAAAAAGTAAGTGTTCAGCAGGAGGGGGAAAAAAGGATGTGAAGGGGAAGGGGGAGGTCTCTGTCGAAAGCTGGCATGGGCAAACTTGGACCTTCCAGGTGTTTTGGACTCAACTCCCACCATTCCTAGCAGCCTCAGGCCCTTTTCTCCCCTCCCCTCAGCCACTTAAGCAGGAAAGGGCCTCAGGCTGTTAGGAATGGTGGGAGTTGAAGTCCAAAGCACCCAGAGGGCCAAGTTTTCCCATGCCTGTTTTAGGGACCTTAAAGTGGTGAGCCTCTTCCAACATTGTGATTCTGGATAGAAAACAAACAACATAACAACATTGTTTGAGTCCACAGTGCTCTCTGGGTGTAGGTGAACTACAACTTCCAAACTCAAGGTCAATTCCCAAGCAAACCCTTTCAGTACTTTCTGTTGGTAATGAGTGTTCAATATGCCAAGTTTGGTTCAATTCCATTGTGTGTCTTTCTGCCATTCCTGCCACGATATCTATGTTGCGTTCATCTAAACAGGCCCAGGTTTCACACTGAGTGTATAAATACATTTAAAAACATATTAACTATATGTATCACTGTGTTAGAGTGTCATTTTGTGTCATTTTGGTTGGTGGTGTGCCCCAGGATTTTGTAAATGTAAAAAGTGTGCTGCGGCTCAAAAAAGGTTGAAAAACACTGGACTAGAGTCTATTCATCCTTCAGGAACAATTAAGGATTCTTAATTCTTGACTGTGATTTGCAACTGCTTATCTGGAATTTACATTCATTTATTGTACATAATATAGTGTTTAATGATATTTAGTAAACGTAAAGGTGTCAGATCTGGGAAATCTGAGCTTGGAAGAAGTTCAGGTTTCCAGCCTGCCATGAGGTGGCTGACCTTTGTCCCAGTTCTCTGGGGAGTAAAGTGACCTTTGCTCTAGTTACCGAAGGACTATGCTGAGTCAGTCTGGGAGTGATGTAACTTCCAGGTGCCTCCAGGGGAAGTGAGGTAACCTCTTCTGGACTTGGACATTGGACAATGGACTATTAGTGCTGACTCAGAGACTGATGAGGTCACATCCCTTTGGACTATGGGAATTGCTGAATCACCCGGATATGGTGCAACCCTGCCTGGACATTGCATGGGCAAGGGGAGGGGGGTTCGGGTATAAAAGGTGTGTTTGGGTGGCGGGACGGTGCTTTAGCTTTACAAGTGTTGTACCTGCAATAAAATCGTGTTGGACCGTGCTTCTATCTACGCGTGATCCTTACCGAAGTTGGAGCGTCATTACAAAAGGTTTTCCCCTGACATTAAGTCGAGGCGTGTCTGACTCTAAGCCAAAGAGCTGGCATTGTCCATAGACACCTCCAAGGTCATGTGGCCGGCATGACTTCATGCCAGAAGCAATAGCAGGCCTATTTAGGAATTAAGAGAGTTTCAAAAATACCTGATCGGCCGCAGTCTGAACAGGAAACAAGCTCTTCTGGTTGCCCTGTTTTCTTATTGATTTTTGAATCCCCCAGGCAGAAGTCGCAGTAATTGTTGGGCAGGGCCAAGCCATCGGGGCCTTTCTTTGCTAATGGAGAAGAAAAGCATTCAAAAGGTAAGTCAACCAAGTCAACTCTGGGCCTTGGTTCTTCTCAAACTAAATTCCAACCTGCCTTGAAACAAAAACGAATATACACAGTAAAGAGATTAGGGGCACTCACTGGCTCCTTCTTTCTCTATCCTCTGTGCCAAGGCCACCCTCCCATTTACCCATACATACTTGAGTATAAGCTGACCCAAATATAAGCCCAGGCAGCTAATTTTACCACAAAAAACTGGGAAAACGTATTGACTCGAGTATAAGCCGAGGGTGGGAAACGCAGCACCTACTGGTAAATTTCAAAATAAAAACAGAAACCAATAAAACTACATTAATTGAGATTATCAGTAGCTTAAATATTTTTGAACATTTACATAAAATTGTAATTTAAGATAAGACTGTCCAACTCTGATAAAACCATTATTCTAACCTTCTTCAATGTAAATGTGCTGACTGACGTATCCTTCCAATAATAATAAAGAGAGCAAAATAATAAATGTGATAAAAATAATAACAGAGTAAATTAATGGAAATGCAATAATAATAGTAATAATAGAGTAAAATAATAAATGTAATAATAACAATAGAAAAAAATAAAAATGTAATAATAATAAAGTAAAATATTAAATGTAACAATAATAGAGAAAAAAATGTAATAACGATAATAAAGAGTGAAATAGAAATATAATAACGACAATAGAGTAAAATAATAAATGTAGTAATAATAAAAAATAAAATATTAAATGTAACAATAATAGAGTAAAAATGTAATAACGATAATAAAGAGTGAAATAAAAATATAATAACGACAATAGAGTAAAATAATAAATGTAATAATAATAATAAAGTAAAATATTAAATATAACAATAATAGAGTAAAAATGTAATAATAAAAAGTGTAATAGAAATATAATAACAACAATAGAGTAAAATAATAAATGTAATAATAATAATAAAGTAAAATATTAAATGTAACAATAATAGAGTAAAAATGTAAAAATGAAATAGAAATATAATAACGACAATAGAGTAACATAATAATTGTAATAATTATTGTAATCCTGAATGCTTGGGAAGTGTTCAATTTGTGATTTTGTGCTACGAAATCCCGCATACAGTATGTATCTCATTTACAGTGTCATACTGTGTTTTTGTGTCAGTGTAATTATAAAGAGAGTAAAATATTAAATGTTATAATAATAATTATAACAACAGAGTAAAATTTATGATAAATAACTCTGACTCGAGTTTTTTCAGCCTAAAAAAGGGCTGAAAGATTCAGTATATATTCGATTATATACAGCAGTGGCTCCCAAACATTTTTGGCCTACCGCCCCCTTTTCAGGAAAAAAATTGCTCAACGCCCCCTAGAAATTATTATTATTTATTTAATCGCAATTAAACAGAAAGATATATGTATTAATGCAGTGGTTCTCAACCTTTCTAATGCCGTGACCCCTAAATAAGGTTCCTCATGTTGTGGTGGCCCCCAACCATATTTTCGTTGCTACTTCATAAATAATTTTGCTACTCCTACGAATTCTAATGCAAATATCTAATATGCAGGATGTATTTTCATTGTTACAAATGGAACATAATTAAAGCATAGTGATTAATCACAAAAACAGTATGTTTGGGGGAGTATGGACAACGGATGATGGGATTTAACTCTAACTTCCACAGACCACTGAGACCCCCACAAATTACAGAACTGGGCCAAACTTGGCACAGAGAACCCACATGGCCAACAGAAAATACTGGAGGGGTTTCGGAGGAATTGGCAGTGATTTAGGGGAGATGTAGTTCACCTACATTTGGAGAGCACTATGAACCCAAACAACTATGGATTTGGATGAAATTTGGCACAAATACTCAATATGCCCAAATTTGAACACTGGTGGAGATTTGAGAAAATAGCCCTTCTCATTTGGGAGTTGTAGTTGCTGGGATTTATAGTTCACATACAATCCATGAGCATTTTGAACTCCACCAACAATGGAATTGAGCCAAACTTGGCACACAGAACCCCCAATTGTTCACCGCCCCCGTAAAGGGGTTCACTGCCCCCCAAATTCCGCTGAGCCTCCCACCGCCCCCTTGGATCATCTCACCGCCCACTAGGGGGCGGTACTGCCCACTTTGAGAATCAGTGATATACAGCAGGGCTGTCAACTGGCGGCCCTGGGGCCGGATCCGCCCCCAGCCTGTTGGGCACGGCCCCAGCTATGCCCCCAGCCACCATTTTTAATTTTTTTAAAAAAATCTAAATTTTTTTAAAAAATGGCGGCCGGGGGTGGGGGAGGGGGAGGCGGGGCAGGGGAGGAAGAGAGCTAGCTCCTCCTCCCTGCACCGCCCCCCTCCTCCTCTCCACGCCGAAAGGAGGAGTAGGCGCCAAGGGCAGGGCAGCGCGTCAAGGCCTGTGACGCGCTGCCCTTGGCGCCACCTTTCTGCCCTCGGCGGCTCCCGCCCCTAGGAAGGGCGGGGGGGCCGCCGAAAAGGAGTAGGCGGCGCCAAGGGCAGCGCATCACGCCAGGCCTGTGACGCGCTGCCCGGGAGAATGACACCTTTAGGAGAGGGCGGGGCCTGGGCTGGGGGGGGGGGCCTGGGGCGGGCCGAGCGGCCCCAAGGTCATCAGTGACCTCTATTCCGGCCCTGGACCCGGTAGAAGTTGGACAGCCCTGATATACAGTATATTGCCACCTCCAAATCTACATTTAACCATGGATGTTAGCTAAAATGAGCCACCGACTACAGCGGATACCAGGTTATCTCAGAAAAGAGGCATTTGCATGCAAAAAATGTAAAGGATTGCACAATTCATAAGATAAGAAACATACATTTTTGTTCCTCGGACCTCTGAGAGACAGGTGTGGGGGGCTGAGAGTCTTCCTTGTCCTCCCCTTCCTCCTCGGCCAGATGAGAATGTGCGTAATGGTAGCTCAACCCGGGACGGTTCTTGTAGCGCTTACCACATACTGAAGACATGATAAGAAAAGACAGAGACACCATCTGAGACATCACCGTCCCCTATGGTATTTTGCCAAAATAAAACGCCATGATTATACCTTGCCCAAAGTTAATTCCAAGACCCTTGTAATATGCAAAGGCCCATGGATATAAAGATAGACTGACAGCAATATACTGGATACCTGTGCCACTTTATGCATATCGTAGTCCACAATGTTTACAAGCCTGAATGTTTTTTTGACATTTGCATGTAATGTTCTAAAGCCAGCAAAGAAATGCCTGCTACTGGACAATTAGGAAGCCAGTGAAACCATCCTTCTTCTCTCACTTCAACTCGCCCAACTGGTGCAGAGTTTTGGGCTGGAATGTCACCAGTACGCTGATGACACCCAGCTCATTCTGAGGATGGACGCCGGGGTGGAATCTTACCCGATAATTTCCATCTCTGCCTAGAAGCCGTAAGTGGATGGCTGCGAGCCAGTAAGTTGAAGGTGAACCCGGCGAAGATGGAGATCTTGTGGCTGGGCCGCCCGGGGGGGGGGGGGGGTAGAGACCCAGTTGCCGACGTTTGATGGCGTGGCACTTTGCCCACAACCGTCAGTAAAGAGCCTACGAGTCCGGCTGGACTCCCAGCTGTCCATGGAGGCGCAGATTGCCTGCGCCTGCAAGACGGCGTTTTACCACCTACGACAGGCAAAGCGTCTGGCTCCTTACCTCTCCCGCTGCGACCTGGCCACGGTGATCCAAGCCACGGTCATCTCGAGGCTTGACTACTGTAATGCTCTGTACATTGGCCTACCCTTGTCGGCGATCCGGAAACTCAAGCTGGTGCAGAACGCAGCAGCACGCCTGCTCTCTGGAGCCTTAAGATCTGCCCATGTAACTCCACTCTTGCGCGAACTGCACTGGCTCCCAATTGAATTCCGGGTCGCCTTCAAGGTGTTAGTTTTAACTTTCAAGGCCTTATATGGTTTGGGGCCAGTGTACCTGAGGGAGCGGCTTACCCCTTAAATGCCCAGGAGATCGCTGCGTTCAGAGGGGCTCAACCTACTGGAGGTGCCTGGCATTAGGGCCTACAAGCACTCTCGCACGGAGACAGAGACCCGGAACCTGTTTCCACTGAGCCATTAAGACCTGCTATTTATTTATTTATTTATTATTTGGAACTCCCTCCCGAGGCTCGGGCGAGTCACCCGGAACCTGCAGCCCCATTTAAAACATTAAAAATTACATGTCCAGTTAAAGGACCAGAAGCTATTTAGACAGGCATTTGGGCTGATCCATAACCAGTGCCTGAGATATAATCAGAGCCCTGCCACTGTACCTTGAGACTGTTCTTATGCTGTTTTGCAGCACTGTTCAGGGAATTTAGGGCATTTTAACCAGCTGGGGGTGTAATTGGGTTTTACTGTGTTTTATGTGTTTTTTATCTGTATTTTAACCTTGTAAATGTAAACCATTCTGAGCGCCAGAGAGAGCGGTATATTAAGTGGAACTAATAAATAAATAAATAAGCAAACGAGTAGAGGGTAGAATAATACAAGTATAGCTCCATAGAGTTGGAAGACTTTCATTCCAGCTGTGGTGCATGGACCCAAAGGAAAGAGGGTCCAATGTCCTTACAGGATCTGCAAAGGTTTGAGTAAATGCTATGATGTTTACAGGAAGAGAAAATAGGGGGGAATGGAAGGAAGGAAGGCAGAAGCATCCATAATAAAAATATACCCATACACCCGACACCCCTTAACTCCATCCAACAAAGCACACATTTGGAAACCATTCAGTCTACGCCCCTTCTGCTGGGAAGCATATAATCAAAGCCCTCCCAGCAGACAGCCACCCAGCCTCTGCTTAAAAGTCCAACCCTCTCTTAGGCAGGAAGACACAATCAAAGCCCTCCCAACAGATGGCCATCTAGCCTCTGCTAAAAAAAACTCCAGAGAAGGAGACTCCAATGGACTCTGATGCAAAATATTTAACTGTGAAAGAGGTCTTACTGTCAGGAAGTTATTTCTAATACTGAGGTAGCACAATGGGTTAAAACAGGGGTAGGGAACCTATGGCTCGGGAGCCAGGTGTGGCTCTTTTCATGATTGCATCTGGCACTCCTGAGCAGCCCAGGCCTCTGTTTCCCAGCATGCAGTGGGGAGGAGTGACGCAAATGCGCTGCGACTGCTGTTTCCGTGCCGCCATTGCTGCCTCTTCCTCATCCTCCGCTGCTCTCAGGGCCCTTCACCCTCTTCGCCGGGGATGGCGGAGCTCGGGGGAGGCGGCAGAGGTGGGCCTGGCCCTGGTGCCGCGGACCCAGCCTCGCTGCCCCCGGGGGACGCCCAGTTCATCGCCCTCATTGTGGGGCAGCTCTCTTCAACGCCTTCCAGAGGGACTGCCTCACTGACGTCGACACCAAGGTCTCCCTTGGCCCCGTGCCCTCCTCCCCTTCCTTTCTCTTCCTTTCTTTTTCCCTCTCTTTTTCTTTAATTATTTTTCCTCCCTCTCTCCCTACCTTCTTTCCTCCCTCCCTCTTCATTCCTTCCTTCCTCTTCCATTCTTTCCTTCCTTTTCCCTCCCTCTCCCCTTCCTTCTTTTCTCCATTCTCCCTCTTCCTTCCTTCCTCTCTTCCTTTCTCCTTCACCCTTTCCTTCTCTCCTTCCTTTCCCTCCCTCTTCCTTCTTTCCTCCATTCTCCCTCTTCCTTCCCTCCTCTTCTATTCTTCCCCCCAAGTTTTTCTTTCCTTCTCCTTCCTTTCTTTTCACTTCCCTCTCTCTCCTTCTTTCTTTTCTTCTTTTCCCTTCATTATTTTACTTTTTCCTCACTCCCTTTCCTTTCCTCCCTTCCCATTTCCTTCTTTCTTTTCCCCTCCTTGTCTCTCTCCTGCTTTTCTTTTCTTCCTTTTCCATAGTCGTTCTTCTTTTCTTTCTTCCTCTCCCACTCCCTCCTTTATTTCCTCTGTCTTTCTTTCTTTCTTTCCCCCTTCCTTCCTTCCGTCTTCTCTTCCTTCCCAGAGTCCTGAGCGTGCCTTTTGCAGAGCCAGGTCTGAAGTGTCCCGTCATTCTGCCGGGGAATCCTTTTCTCATCGTATGTACGTGGAGACTCACATTTAGTTGAATTCAGTCTTTAAATATATTATATATATTATATGGTTCTCACTGAAATAAATTTCCAAATATTTTGCTTTTATGGCTCTCTGAGTCAAAAAGGTTCCCGACCCCTGGGTTAAACCCTTGTGCCATCAATACAAAGATGGGGGTAGGGTGTTGCAAGCAACAATATATACAAGGAACAGCAAACGTATTGTTTATCCAATATGTATAATCAAATACAGTTCAGTAATACATCATCATCAGTATATTAGCATCATCACCCCGGAGGGTTCCTACCCTTCGGTGTCATAAGTCCAGATAGGAGTACACACGTCCACAGGAATCCAAACAGTCAAAAGGTTCCCGACCCCTGGGTTAAACCCTTGTGCCAGCAGGACTGAAGACCGACAGGTCGGAGGTTCGAATCCAAGCACGGATGAGCTCCCTCTGTCAGCTCCAGCTCCCCATGCGGGGACATGAGAGAAGCATCCCTCAAAGCATCCAAGCGTTCCCTGGGCAGCATCCTTGCAGATGGCCAATTCTCTCACGCCAGAAGCGACTTGCAGTTTCTCAAGTCGCTCCTGACACAAAAACTAAAACACTTTCCCTGTCATTTGAATCCAGAGCAGCAGATTGAAGAGGATTGCGCCCTCTTCAAGCATAAACCAAGATAGCTCGCTCATCTGAACAGAGTCCCAGAGGGTGAAGTAAAAACAGAGAAACTTTGTGGTTTTTCTTCCAGCGCATACGAGTCTCTATCTAGTTTGTCTTTACTGCCTCTAAGGAGAGTCGGGCTGGAGAAAAGTAAACACAGCAAGCTTCGTAGCCCAGTTACTTTCAAAGATGGATCTAACGATTTGATGACCAAGCCACAGTGGCTGCAGAGCCGGATGAAATGGTTTTGTTCAGGCCTCTTCAAACTACGGTCCTCCAGCTGTTTGGGCCTCCAACTCCCAGAAGACCTTGCTAGCTTGTTCAATGGTCAGGAGTTTGAGGAGCTGAAGTCCAAAATACATGGAGGGTCACAGGTTGAAGTTGTTCAGTTGTTGCATTTCCTTATAGAACTACCCTCTTTCTAAGCCGTCTAGCTTTTTGACAAGTCTAGCCACAACCACACCCTCCCCATATATTCCTTGGCAAACAAAAGCAAGGAAAATTCATCAAAGAGCTGACTTTTGGGTTTAATCACCTTAATCCATCACCAGCGATGAAATCATTCCAAAGAGGGCCACAAATAAGGAATAAGGCCATAGAGCAGGTATGGGCAAAGCCAGGCCCGGGAGCTGGATGCAGCCCTATGGGGTCTTTTCCCAGGCGCCCATCTCTTTCCCCATCCATCCTATCCTCCCTTCCATCCTTCTCTTCCTCCTTTTCCCTTCATTCCTTCCCTCCCTTTCTCCCCCCCCCCTTACAGTCCCTTCCACCCTTTTGTCCTTCCTTCTTTCTCTTTCCTTCCTTCCTCCCTTCCATCCTTCTCTTCCTCCTTTTTTCCCTTCATTCCTTCTCATTTTCTTTCCTCCTTCCCTTCCTTCCACCCTTTCATCATTCCTTCCATCACTTTTGTCTTTCCTTCCTCCTTCCCTTCCTTTTCCTTCCAGTCTTCAATTCCACAATTTTGTTCTTACTTCCTTCTCTCATTCCTTCCTCCCTTCCATCCTTCTCTTCCTTCCTCCTTGCCTTCCACGCTTTCATCCTCCTTTCCCTCTTTCCTCCCTCCTTCCCTCTCCCTTTCTCCTTCCATCCTTCCCTTCCACCCTTTCATCCTTCCTTCCTTCCCTCTTTCTCTTTCCTTTCCTTCCCTTTTGTCTTCCCTCCCTTCCCTCTCTTTCTCCCTCCATTCCCTTTCACCCTTTGTCCTTCCTTCCTTCTTTTCTCCCTTCCATCCTTCTCTTCCTCCATTTCTTCTTTCTTTTTCCTTCCATCCTTTCGTTCTTCCTTCCCTTTTTGTCTTTCCTTCCTTCCTCCTTCTCTTGCTTACCTCTTTCTCCTTCCATCCTTCCCTTTCACTCCTTCATCCTTCGTTCCTACTTCCCTCCCTCCTCCCCACTCTTTCTCTTTCCTTCCTTCTGTCTTTCCTCCCTTCCTTCCTTCCCTCTTTCTCCCTCCATTCCCTTCCACCCTTTTGTCCTTCCTTCTTTCTCTTTCTTTCCCCTTCCATACTTCTTTTCCTCATTTTCTTCCTTCTCTTTTTCCTTCCATCCTTCCCTTTTTGTCTTTCCTTCCTTCGCTTCTTTCCTTCCCTTGCTTACTTACCTCTTTCTCCTTCCATCCTTCCTTCCCTCCATTTCCTTCCTCCCTTGCATCCTTCTCTTTATTCCTAACTCCTTCTCTTCCACCCTTTTGTCCTTCCTTTCCTTTTTCCTCCCTCCTCTTTCTCCTTCCATCCTTCCCTTCCTCCCTTTCATCCTTCCCTTTTTTCCTCCCTCCTTCCCTTTCTCCTTCTCCTTCCATCCATCACCGGACAGCCAGTCCTCTTAGCAGGGAGTGTTATCATGCGCCCCACAAGATAGAAACTTTCCCTATGCCTGCCAGAGAGACAGGGAAGAAGTGCTGGAAAAAGTTCTTAAGAGACTAGATATACAGCAACATCTCCACTTTCCGACTCTCTAGCTTTATATAAGGAACTAGCTGTACCCGGCACGCGTTGCTGTGCCCTATTTGGAGATGCGAGAAAGTCTGAGTATGTAAGGGTTGGAATTGATGTTACTTATGGTGTTGTTGGGGCCCTGGCTGTGTCGTTGTGGGTTGTTCTGGTGGGTGGGATGTTGAAGTCCTGGGGAGTTGTTGGTGTGTGGTGTTGCTGGCGTTCTGCAGAGCTTGTGGATATACAATGTTTTTTGTCTTTCCGTCTGCTGTGTTGATGTAGAGGTTGATGCTTGGAAGTTAACTTTGGAAGTGAGTGGAGGTACTTGAAATCCCATTATCCATGGTGTGTCCTCCTCTGAACTGCAGTCGGATGGAGTGTGGGTCATGGGGGGCATTGTGTGCCAAGTTTGGTCTTTATCGGTCTTGGTTCTGGGCCACAGTGGTCTGTGGGGAATGATGGGTTTTGAAGTAGTACAAATCCCATTATCCATGGAGGTACTTCAAGTCCCATAATCCATGGTCCACCCTCCTCCAAACTGTAGTAGAATATAGTGTGGGTCATAGGGGCTCTGTGTGCCAAAGTAGGTTACTGTAAATTCAGGCCATACACAATGTACAATGAGCTGAGGCCTAGTCAGGAACAGCAAGTTAATGAAGCCTTACTGTCAATTCAGGCCATACACAATGTCCAATGAGCTGAGGCCTAGTCGGGAGAATCAAGTTAATGAAGCCTTACTGTCAATTCAGAGCGTAAACAGCATCCCATTAAGTGAGGCCTAGTCAGGGAAATTAAGTTAATGAAGCCTTACTGTCAATTTTGGGCGTGGTCTGTGATTTTTCTGTGGGTAGTAAATTGGGTGTTTGTGCCTCAGCCCTTTGCCTTATCCTCCTCTGATAGTTTATTATGGGTCGGAATGTTCATGTTGGCTGGCCAGTACAGGAGTTATGCAAATCCGCCCTTATTGGCAGCCAATCATGTTGTCAGAATGTAGAGGCTGGGAGAGTCGTTGGCAGCCCCAGAGGATGCTGGGAAATGTAGTTTTTTTTACTTGTTGTTTTGGGGGCCTTTTAGGTTTTGGGGGAAAGTTTCTTTGCTACAAACATACCTTGCTTGAGGTCTATTTCTGTTGGCAAGTTTGGTGTTTCTGCGTTGTAAGGTTTCTCTGTTTGGGACTGTCGTTCCACGACGGGAACCCCTTTATATAATAGATCAACTACTATGGAAGACAAAGATATATCCTTTCTGGAGCCTATTAAGTTATGTGTGCTTCTCTGCAAAGTGACAGAGGAGCTAATTTGCTAGGAAACAAAAAGTAATGTCTCTCTTAGGGCTGTGTAAACACAGCTGAGGAAGTAAGAGCCTGTGCTGGCAAGATGCTCTCCAGCACTGCTACTGTTATGCTCTAGTTTCTAGGAAATCCCAATTGGTTGTAAAGAACAACCTTGAAAGAGAGGAGAAAGGCTCCTCTGCCTTGGGATAAGGTTTCAAAGACTCTTCTTGCCACCGAAAAATGGGACTTTGATGCTCTGGAACTAGATTATCCCTGAAAAATATGTAGATCTACATTATATTAAGAGTGCTTCTTTATTGAAAAGCTGAGGAAACACATACAAAAAATGGATGAAGATATGAACTTCTATGGAGAAATGTAAACAAAGGATTTTATGACGATTTTCACTTGTTGAATTTTAATTTCCATGAGAGAGTTTTGTCTGAAAGTAACATAAAAATATAACCAACATAGGGCTGCTGTGAGTTTTCTGTGCTGTCTGGCCATGTTCCAAAAGCATTCTCTCCTGACGTTTCACCCACATCTATGGCACGCATCCTCAGAGGTTATGAGGCCTGTTGGAAAGTAGGCAAGTGGGGTTTATACATCTGTGGAATAATGTCCAGGGTGGGAGAAAGGACTCTTGTCTGTTTGAGGCAGCTGTGAATGCTGTAATTGGCCACCTTGATTAGCATTGAAAGGCCTTGCAGCTTCAAAGCCTGGCTGCTTCCTGCCTGGGGGAATCCTTTGTTGGGAGCTGTTAGCTGGCAGCTTCAAAGCAGCCAGGTTTTGAAGCTGCAAGGCCATTCAATGCTAATCAAGGTGATCAATCGCAACATTCAATGGCCTTTAGCACAACTGGTAAATCACCAGCAATGATAAGATCAACTAACTGAAAGATTGAAAGTTTGAAGCCCTGGGTCCAAGTGCGAGCACAGCTCACTGTTTACCTAAGCCAGGGGTGCTCACACTTTTTCAGCATGCAAGCTACTTATAAAGCAACCAAGTCAAAATGATCTACCTTACCTACTACTCAGAGAGCCATAAAAGCAAAAATATTTGGTAATTTATTTCAGTGAGAGCCATATAATATATTTTAAGACTGAATTCAACTAAAAGTGAGTATAATGAGCCCCTGAATTTATTCATAATAATAAATTCATTCAGCCTCTGCTACTACTACTACTACTAATAATAGTAAAAACAACAACAATAGGTTCCTAGAGTAGAAGGAGACCTCCAAGGGCCATCCAGTCCAACCTCCTTCTGTACCTGGGCGGCATCAGAAGCCTGCGGGGTGGGACTGAGCCTTCCTCCCGCCCAGCCCAGGATGCCCTACGTGATCTACCAGTAGATCGCAATCTACCTAATGAGCACCCCTGACCTAAGCAGTTCGAAAACAGCTTATAGATGTAATTAGAGAAATTAGGTGCTGCTAAAGTAAGCGTGGGAGGCATTTTATGACATCATAAAGAAAGATGAGAAAATGCCAGCAACCAAAAGGAAGGAAGAAGTCCTGGTGCCTTTTCGTCATAGAGGATGGAGCGACACCACAACCCTGTGGCTGGATTCGAGCGCAACCTCCAAGGCGCCAAAAAGCTGGATGTCAACACAACACAACATACCTCCTTTCTGTTCTGTCTGTCTTTGTCCCATCCAAATACAGCATTGAATGTTTGCTGTGTATGTGTACTGTGATCCCCCCTGAGTCCCTTTGGGGAGATAGGGCGGAATATAAATAAAGTGTTGTTGTTGTTATTATTATTATTATTCACACCTGCCTCCAACAGACAAGAGTTCTTTCTCCCACCCTGATCATCAAGATCCTGGAGAAGGACCACGGCTTGTCCCGAGCAGCTGGAGATCGCTATCGGTGCCGCTGTGTCCCTTGTGTGAGGAGGGAGGCCCTGAGGGTCTTCCCCAAGATGGCGCATGTCCTTGAGGACGCCGGCGTGGAGATCGCTCCTAGAGAGGACGTCATTGGATTGTCGTGCCCCCCCCCCCCCAGATGTGGGACGCCTGCGCAAGCGTGGACGCCAAGCGGGGAGGAAGCAGAAACGACGCATCACTTCCGGTGACCATTGTGGAGGAATTCTGGGAACTGGCGCTAGGGCAGTGGAGCCTACCCAGAACGCCGTGGGGACGGCACAGACTTCCTCTGGATGTGGATCCCAGCGGTGTGAGGCCCGCCATCAACGATTTCGTTCCAGAACTGTTTGGGGAGTGGGTTTCGGGAGTTGGAGACGTACGGCAATGCCACAGTCTGAAGCCGGGGGTTTTGGGAGACAAGTGACTCCCCCATCTACTGGGGTTGAGAACTCCTTAAACCACCTGCCTAATGACTTGCTCCCTCCTCCTAGAAGACCGACTCTCCTTGGGATACTGGGTCAGCCCACAAAGTTTGGTGGTCTGCCCCCTTGGACCTCGCCTCCTCCTTTGGCCCCTCAGACATCAATGGGCCTCACCTGAATTACTGATTCTAGCCCTATGTTGCAGTTAGTGCTGTGTGTTTGTAGTTTATTTATTTATTTATTATTTCACATTTGTCTGCCCCCCCCCCCCCCAAATGGCTCAGGGCGACTCACAGCAGTTCGTAAAATACAATTGACAGATATTTCATAAACCACAGTAACACCATTAGAATAGAGTTACAATTAGAACAAATGGAGTCTACAGTCTAGCTAACCCCGAAGGCTTGCTGGAACAGTAATGTCTTAACTGCTCTCCTGAACGGGAGGAGGCCCTGGGTGGCACGGATGCCGGCGGGCAGTGCGTTCCACAGGGTTGGGGCTGCAACAGAGAAAGCCCGCCGGCGGGTTGCGGACAGATGGTAGGTCTTCACATTTGGGATGACCAGGAGATTTAGCTCTTCGGAGCGCAGTGATCTGGTGGGATGGTATGGGACAAGGCGGTCCCGCAGGTACACTGGCCCCAGACCATGTAGGGCCTTAAAAGTCAGGACTAACACTTTGAAGGCAATCCGGCATTCAATTGGGAGCCAGTGCAGTTCGCGCAGGATTGGCGTGATGTGGTGGCCAATCGGGACCCCCGCCAGGAGTCGCGCTGCAGCGTTCTGCACCAGTTTGAGTCTCCGAATTACCGACAGAGCGTTACAGTAGTCCAGCCTCGAGATGACCGTGGCTTGGACCACTGTGGCTGAGTCGCACTGTGGCTAGTTAGTGTTAAGTAATCATTTCGAAATGTTTTAATTGTTTTAATGTCTTAATGTGTTTTTAATTTGTTTAATCTGTTTTATCATACTCACTGTGTTTATACATCCTCTGTACACCGCTCTGAGCCTCGGAGTGAGCGGTATACTAAATCGAAGTTAATAAATAAATAAATAAATAAATTTGTCCCTATTATATTTATACTGTAATTGTGTCATGCCTCTGTTGTAAACCGCCCCGAGCCCTACTTTCTAACAGACCTCACAACCTCTGAGGATGCTGGCTATAGATGTAGACTAAACATCAGGAGAGAATGCTTCTGGAACATGGCAATTCAGTCCAGAAAACTCACAACAACCTAGTGATTCCGGTCATGAAAGCCTTGGACAACAGACCTCACAACCTCTGAGGATGCCTGTCATAGATGTGGGCGAAAAGTCAGGAGAGAATGCTCCTGAAACATGGCCATACAGCCCGGAAAACTCACAGCAACCCAATGATTCTGGCCATGCAAGACTTCGACAACATATAACCAACAACATTTCTGTATCTAAGCACCTGATATTTAAGTAATAACGCGATCGATGAAACACAGCATTTTTCTATAGCTGTTTTTGCTCAGAATCTGCCCCATCAAAACCTGAATTAAAAAAAACGTGAATCCTCAATTCCCCATGACCCCAACACATACAAAGTTAACTGCAAGGAAGGATCGATTTTTGGTGCCCTGCATCAAAGAAACCCATTTTTTCTTAAAACCCAAGAGTTTTTAAAACTAACGTTTCAGAAGAACGAAGTCAGGAAGAAATTAAAATAGCAGACAGAGAGAAATGACTACCTCGGTCAGGAGGTTTCGAGGTATGCTTTTGTTTGTTACTATCTGAAATATAGAAAAGAGAATGAGAGAAAGGTGAACACATTCTAGATCACGCACGTTAGCATGCACACAGTAAAGCTATACAAGGCGATTAAAAGGGAGGAAAGGAAAAAAGGCTAGTCGGTGTTATTTTAAATCAAAAAGGGAGGGGGAATTCTTGCAGGACAGTCAAGGAGGAGAGAAAGAAAAGTAATTTCAAAAACTCATAAAGGCTTGCCAATAGCACCCCAAGTTTTACATCAATCTCCAAGTTTGCATGGGCATTAAAACGTCCAGATTAATACATAGGCACAGGGGAAAAAATCACATAATATGGAACTAATATGGAATATGGCATAGAAAAGTCAAAGAATAGGGCTCAAGTCCCAACGCCTAATCAGTTAAAGCATCCAAGGTGACAATGCTTATTTTTGATATATGTATTTTATTGTATGCGTTTTATGTTGATACAATAGAATCTCACTTATCCAAAATGAACGGGCCAGCAGAATGTTGGATAAGTGAAAATGTTGGATAATAAGGAGGGATTAAGGAAAAGCCTATTAAACCTCAAATTATGTTATGATTTTACCAATTATTTATTTTTTTATTATTTGGACTTGTACGCCGCCACTCCCCGAGGGCTCGGAGTGGCTTACAGTCAAGTAAAAACACACAGAGGTAAAAGCAAACATATTAAACTAGCTTAAAGAAAGATTTCCGGCCTAGCAATCAATGGCTAGCCGGAAAAGGTGAGTCTTGCAGGAGGGAAGGTCCTGCATGGCCCGTACATCGCTTGGAAGAGTGTTCCATATTGACGGCGCCACTACAGAAAAGGCTCTGCGCCGGGTCGATGTGAGACAGTTTGCTTTGAAGGTCAGTACTTCAAGGAGGTTCATTTGTTCGGAACGAAGTGACCTCTGAGGTTGGTAGGGGAGGAGACGGTCCCTCAGATACAACGGCCCCAGACCATGCAAGGCCTTGAAAGTTAACACCATCACCTTGAAGGTGATCCGGTGCTCGACCGGAAGCCAGTGGAGCTGCTGGAGGATAGGTGTTATGTGACATCTCACTGGAGTCCCAGAGAGAAGTCGTGCAGCGGCATTCTGGACGAGCTTAAGTTTCCGGATCACTGACAAGGGCAGGCCAATGTAAAGGGCGTTACAGTAGTCCAGTCTCGAGATGACCGTGGCTTGGAGCACTGTGGCCAGGTCATCTCTGGATAGGTAGGGGGCCAGACGCCTAGCCTGCCACAGATGGAAAAAGGCGGTTTTGCTGACGCTGGAGCACCAAAGGTGATTGAGAGGGCAGTAGCGGACCAGCTGAAACAGTTCCTAAATGACACAGCCGGACTAGATCCCTACCAGTCCGGCTTCCATATAGGGCATGGGACAGAGACCGTGTTGGTCGCCATCACAGACCAGCTTCACTGCCAATTGGACCAAGGAGGATCAGCGCTGCTCGTGTTATTGGACCTCACGGCAGCTTTTGATACGGTAGATCACGCATTATTAACCCACTGCCTAGCCATGACGGGTTAGGGGGACTGCTCTTAAATGGGTGTCCTCTTTTCTCCTAGATCGGGGACAGCGTGTGGAGAGGGGAGGTATGGTTTCCGAGAGGCTCCCCCTAAATTGTGGGGTCCCTCAAGGAGCCATTCTCTCTCCTTTATTATTTAACATCTATATGCGACCTCTTACAAAATTGGTGCACAGTTTTGGTCTGGAGTGTCATCAGTACGCTGATGACACCCAGCTTGTGTTGAGGATGGACGGACGGATGGACTCTGTACCCGATTGTTTCCAACTATGCCTTGAAGCTGTGACTGGTTGGCTACGAGCCAGTCAGTTGAGGGTGAATCCATCGAAGACAGAGATCCTTTGGCTGCATCGCCCAGGTGGGGGTGGGTGTCGGCTACCTATGCTGGACGGTGAGACACTATGTCCGTCGTCCTTGGTTAAGAGTCTGGGGGTCCAATTGGACCCACTACTGTCAATGGAGGCCCAGGTCTCCACTGTCAGTAGATCTGTCTTTTTTCATCTAAGGCAGGCTAGGCGGCTGGCCCCCAATCTCACCGAACGTGACCTAGCCACGGTAATCCAGGCAACGGTCGTCTCGAGGTTAGACTACTGTAACAGCCTTTACATTGGTCTTCCTTTGTCGGTCATCTGGAGGCTTAAGCTGGTGCATAACGCTGCAGCGAGACTCCTGGCTGGAGTGCCGGCCAGGGCTCATATCACTCCAACTCTGCAGCGACTGCACTGGCTGCCAATTGAGCACCGGATCATCTTCAAAGTGTTGGTTTTGACCTTTAAGGCCTTGTATGGTTTGGGGCCAGTATACTTGAGGGACCGTCTACTCTCATATGTTCCCCAGAAATCGCTTCGATCAGAGGATCATAACCTCTTACAGATTCCATCTCTTCGAAACATCCATTTGTCTTCTACAAGACAAAGAGCATTCTCTGTAGTCGCACCGAGCCTATGGAATTCCTTGCCACCTGAAGTCCGGGCAATTACTGATTTGCTGGCCTTTCAGAAAGCATGTAAAACAGCCCTCTTCCGTCAGGCATTTAACCAGTAACCACTTTGGTGGAGCAAACATTATTAATCTGATTTTAAACTGTTCATGATGTTATTGTATTCTGGTTGTTTTCTAACTGTTTATTTGTTGATATACTGTAAACCGTCCTGAGCCACCTCGGAAGGACGATATACAAATTGAAACAATAAATAAATAAATAAAATTTTGATTTTACTTTGTTGTTGTGTTGTCTGGCTCAGCCTCATGTAAGACGCCCCGAGTCCCCGTTAGGGAGATGGTGGTGGGGTACAAATAAAGATTATTATTATTATTATTTCTCCCACCCTGGACATTATTCCGGGTAGGAGGCAGACTGTGTTGGATAATGCAGAACGTTGGATGAACAAAGGTTGGATAAGCGAGACTCTACTGTTTTGACTTTATAGGACCCCGTCTTGAACCTTTTAAAAAGGCAGGTAAAAATGAAAATGTATTATTATTATTGTTATTTTGTCCCCAAGGATTGAGGAACACTGGTCGCATCCTGTCTTTTATGGGATCAAGTTAAATAGGTGTAAAGGAGTGCAAGTAAAAGCTTTGTGAAACGGGGAAAATGCTGCCCATTTGCAAAGCAAAGATATGGTTCTCTTGGCCTAGTATCCCATGACAAAACAACCCAGGAAACTCTTATCACTGTCATCATACAGACCCTCAAAATAGACCTCAGTGCACCAGCTTCAGAAAAGGTGCCTGAAAAACAAGGTACCAAGAACAAGCAGGAATTGGACCCGGATCTTCCATGCGTTTTTCTAAGAGATCCAACCACAGCATCATCTGACCCACCCAGAAAAAAAATGCATGCTTATTCACAGCGCTATCACAAGCCCGCCTTTTTTCTTGGTTTTACTCACTGTCACAGGCATAAGGTTTGTCTCGATCTTCCAAAATAGCGGCATCCAACTTTTTTCGGGCAGACCCCACTCCTTTACCCTAAAAGGAGGAAGTTACAAAATTTATTTATTTATTTATTATTTTGATTTATATACCACCCGTCCCAAAAAAGGCTCAGGGTGGTTCACAACAATGAATACACAATACAACGTAATTAAAAACAGAATAAAAACAAATTAGGACCAGAATGGAAAGCACAACCTTAGAGATTAAATGCCTGGCGGAACAGGGTGGTCTTACAGGCCCTCCTGAAGGCCTGTAACTCCGTTATTGTTCGTGCCTCTGCCAGGAGGGCGTTCCACAGGGTAGGCGCTACTACAGAAAAGGTGTGCTGCCGAGTCGATGACAATCGGCAAATCTTGAATGATGGAACCTCCAAAAGGTTTTGGTCCATGGACCGTAGTGGTTTCTGGGGAATGTGCAGGGAGAGGCGGTCCTTCAGGTACACTGACCCCAGACCATGCAAGGCCTTAAAGGTTAACACAAGCACTTTGAAGGCAATCCGGTACTCGATGGGAAGCCAGTGCAAGCGCTGGAGGACTGGTGTGATGTGGCACGATAGTGTCACTCCAGCCAGCAGTTGAGCCGCAGCGTTTGCACCATCTTCAGTATCCTGATTACCGACAAAGGAAGGCCAATGTAAAGGCCGTTACAGTAGTCCAGTCTCGAGATGACCGTGGCCTGGATTACCACGGCTAGGTCGTCACCAGAAAGGTAGTGTGCCAGTCGCCTTACCTGGCGCAGATGCTGGACGGTGCTGCTCTGCTCATGGCATAGACCTGAGCCTCCATTGTCAGCAGAGGGTCCAGTTGGACCCCCAAGTTTTTAACCAGCGGTGACGGACTAACCACACCAGCCACAGGACCTCCGTCTTTGACAGGTTCACCTTCAACCTGCTGGCCCGTAGCCACCCAGTCACGACTTCCAGGCACTGATGGAAATAATCGGGTACAGAGTCCGGCCGGCCTTCCATCCTCAGCACCAGCTGGGTATCTTCAGCGTACTGATGACACTCCAGACAATGGTCAAATTAATCCGCTATTAAGGTTTACAGCAGCGATAGGAAACATGTCCTCCCAAAAGTTGCTGGACTGAAATACCCCTCAGCCATAGTCAACACAGCCAATGGATGCAGGCTGCAGTTGACCACCACCTGAAAGGCCATATAGTCCCCGTCCCTGGTTAAGGGAAAGTGAACATAGACTTGGGTCTCTGCCAGCAAAATTTTAATAGCTAGCTCTCTACTGACCCACAGTGAATAAGTGCTTGCAAGATTCGTGAATGGTGCAAAGGGGGCTAGTGTCCATTTCAAAGACTCTTACACCCATCCAGAACAATGCAAACATGTAGATAACACTGTCTTAGGATTGTGCAGGTCACTGACAGTCATTTCTGTCAAAAATATTAAATAATACCCAGGTATTTTAAATTTAAAAAATGTGAATCAAACACTGAAAGGGTTAAATTGATACAATGATTCAGCAAAAGCTGCAGTTCAATATAAGCAAATGTGCATGTAGCTTAGTAGCCCTCAGTGTGAGAAGGCCTCAGTGGGAGAAAGGCCTCAGTGTGAGAGAGGCGTCGGTCTGAGAGAGCCTTCAGTGGGAGAATGCTGCAGTGGGAGAAAGGCCTCAGTGTTTGCTCACCTCAGTGTGAGAGAGGCGTCGGTCTGAGAGAGCCCTCACTGTGAGAAGGCCTCAGTGGGAGAAAAAGCCTCAATGTGAGGCGCTGGTCTGAGAGAGCCCTCAGTGAGAAGGCCTCAATGGGAGAAAAGCCTCAGTGTTTGCTCACCTCAGTGTGAGAGAGGCATCGGTCTGAGAGAGCCCTCAGTGTGAGAAGGCCTCAGTGGGAGAAAAGCCTCAATGTGAGAGGCGCTGGTCTGAGAGAGCCCTCAGTGTGAGAAGGCCTCCGTGTGAGAGAGGCATCGGTCTGAGAGAGCCCTCAGTGTGAGAAGGCCTCAGTGGGAGAAAGGCCTCAGTGGGAGAGAGGCATCGGTCTGAGCGAGCCCTCAGTGTGAGAAGGCCTCAATGGGAGAAACGCCTCAGTGTTTGCTCACCTCAGTGTGAGAAGGCCTCAATGGGAGAAAAGCCTCAGTGTTTGCTCACCTCAGTGTGAGAGAGCCCTCAGTGTGAGAAGGCCTCAGTGGGAGAAAGGCCTCAGTGGGAGAGAGGCATAGGTCTGAGAGAGCCCTCAGTGTGAGAAGGCCTCAGTGGGAGAAAGGCCTCAGTGGGAGAGAGGCATCGGTCTGAGAGAGCCCTCACTGTGAGAAGGCCTCAATGGGAGAAAAGCCTCAGTGTTTGCTCACCTCAGTGTGAGAAGGCCTCAGTGGGAGAAAGGCCTCAGTGTTTGCTCACCTCAGTGTGAGAGAGGCGTCGGTCTGAGAGAGCCCTCAGTGTGAGAATGGAGGAAACATTGTTTTAAAAAGGGAATTTTCAGAGATGTTCCCAATGCCTATATGTCATGATTTACTGCCAAATTGGCCTGATCTGGCTACGGTCGTCCACGCTCTGGTCACATCCCGAATAGATTACTGCAACGCACTCTACGTGGGGCTGCCTTTGAAGACAGTTCGGAAATTGCAATTAGTCCAGCGGGCGGCAGCCAGATTGCTAACGGGAGCTACATACAGGGAGCATACCACCCCCCTGTTGTGTCAGCTCCACTGGCTGCCTGTCCAATTCCGGGCTCAATTCAAAGTGCTGGTTTTGACCTTTAAAGCTCTATACGGTTCTGGCCCAGCTTACTTGTCCGAACGCATCAGCCGCTATGTCCCACCTCGTAATCTAAGATCATCCGGGAGGCCCTGCTCTCGCTCCCGCCTACGTCTCAGATGAGGCTGGTGGGGACGAGGGATAGGGCCTTCTCGGTGGTGGCTCCCGCCTGTGGAATGCGCTTCCTATTGATGTACGATCCACCACATCCCTCCTGGCCTTCAGGAAAAAAGTAAAATCCTGGCTGTGGGACCAGGCGTTTGCACACCAGCACAAGGCAGCATTTTAGATTGGTTTTTAATGAAAGTGGGTGATTATGGCCAATGTTTTTATGGACTGAACATTGTTTTAATCCAGAGTGAATGTGTATGGTGCTAATGTAGTTGTATTTTAATGTATTTTTAATGTATTTTAATTGTTGAAGTGTTTTGGGGTTTATATTGTTATTATGTGGGCATCGAATTGTGCCATACTGTAAGCCGCTCTGAGTCCCCCCTTGGGGGTTGAGAAGAGCGGGGTAAAATCCCGAAATAAATAAATTTTTGCAGTAGGCCTATGTTTACAGAACATGCTGATTGTTTGAGAAATCAATGCTCCAGAGAAGAAGTTAGTATTCAAGGATAACAGTACATCCGGACAAAACCAGCTAGCTGGAGGGTAGTTAGAACCCTCAAGTTTCCAAGTCGCTCTGAAGTCATGATTGCAACAGACTAACAGATAAGATTGATTCATTAAGACAGTCACAGTGAGAGAACAATAGACTATATTTGTGTTATAGTTGTGCCATTGTTAGGATCTCACGTGCGCTACAACGTCAATTAAAATCATAAACAACAAATTAACAATGAAATGATTTGTCTTTGGGAACCAATGAAAATGTATATTCCATTTACTACCAAAGTGACAAAAACCCTGCAGCCCCATTGGGGGTGCGGCAAACCTTTTGATTGCATTCCTGTATGCTTGTTTGTCGTTATTGCTATGGCCACGCAATATATATATATATTGCAGTTTAAAAGATTCAACTTTTGTGGTGTCCTTCCTCGCCCTCTCCATTGGAAAAGGGACTCCTGCTTTTTGGGAAACATGTTTGGTTTATTTGCCCCTTCAAGAAGGCCTCTGTGGGAGAAAGGCCTCAGTGTCTTTCTAGGCCTCAGTTTGAGAAGGCCTGGTGTGAGAAGCTTCAGTGAGAGAAGCCCCAGGTTGAAGGCCATTGTGTGTGAAGGCTACTGTGTGTAGCTCCTGTTTAACTTCGGTGTGAGAGGAAGCTCTGTGAGGAAATGTAAAGAACTTTGTTCATGTTATGGAAACCTTGTTCTTGTAAATAGTGCAGTCATATTATTTTGCTATAAAGAAAAGCCTCCTATAGAAGAGATAACATTGGTCTGTGTGCTTTGGTTCTTTTCATCACTTTGGGCAATTGGTACTGGATCATGCTGCTGCTAATAAGCTACTCTGCTGTACATTTATGAAGAGGGCCTTTTGTTAATAAGCCAACAATTTCCTAGCCAAAATACGCCAGCTATACCTTGGCTTTGCCTTTGCCCCTTCGTTTCGGAGTGTCTTCTTCATAGTCTTCATCATCCAAGTCATCCAAGAAATCATCGGGTTCCAAAATGCGCTGGAAGAAGGAAATATTATTATTATAGAGCAGACCTGGGCATCCTGCGGCCCACTGCCCGCATGTGGCCCGCCGGCTGATGCTGACCGGCCCGCGGCTCCCTCAAGGTTTGTCCTGAAGAAAGGGAAGCAAACTCCCATTGGGGCAGCTACATGTTGAAGAAGCAAACGTGAAGAAGCAGGCAGGCAGGCAGGCAAGGAGAGCGGAGGTGAAGGGAGGGGGGAGAAGAGGAGCAAGCCGCCTCCTCTTCTCCCCCCTTCCGCCTCGCGCGCTCTCTTTCCCGTCTCTTGTTTCCTGTCTTCCCTCCCTGTTTCCTTCCTTCCCTCCCGCCCTCCCTCTTTCCTTCTTTCCCCCCTGTTCCCTGTTTCCCCTTCCACTTCCTTCCAACCTTCCAGGGGCTAAGAGGTCATGATGACCTGCGGGGCCGCTTTGGCCCCGCCCCTCCCGCCCCAGGCCAGGCCCCGCCCTCCTAAAGCCGGAAGGAGGAGTGCAGCGAGGGGCATATTCGGGGTGGGGCCCTGCACTACATGAACGCAAGAGGGCTGAGGCAGGGGCAGCGAGGAGAAGGGGTGGGGCCAGAGCGGGAAAGGGGGCGAGACGAGGGGGCCGGAGCGCGGGGGCGGCGGCAGAGGGCATCCATTCCCTCCCCTGTCTTCCTCCGTTTACCGGAGCGCGGGGCGCTCCATCGTCTCTCCTCCGCCCTCTCCCCTCCTCTTTATTTTTTCCTCCTCTTATTTTCTCTTCTGCCTCTTTAGGCATATTCAGTATTTGTACCAAGTTTTCTGAGTCCACTTGAGTCCACAGTGCTCTCTGGATGTAGGTGAACTACAACTTCCAAACTCAAGGTAAATGCCCAGCAAACCCTTTCAGTACTTTCTGTTGATCTCATGAGAGTTCAGTGTGCCAAGTTTGGTACAAGATGGCTGAATGGCCATCTGGGAGGAATGCTTTGATTGTGTTTTTCCCTTATGGCAGAAGGAGGTTGGACTGAATGGCCCTTGGAGGTCTCCTCCTATTCTAGGAACCTATTGTTGTTGCTGTTGTTATTATTAGTAGTAGTAGCAGAGGCTGAATGAATATTATCATCATTATTTTTATGAATAAATTCAGGGGCTTATTATACTCACATTTAGTTGAATTCGGTCTTAAAATATATTATATGGCTCTCACTGAAATACATTTCCAAATATGTTGCTTTTATGGCTCTCTGAGTCAAAAAGGTTCCTGACCCTGATATAATGAATCACAAATGTTCACATTTTGTTAACCATTGTTTTGTAAAATTTGAGTGAATAAATGTCTTTTTTCCTATGACAACCTCTCTTTTTCATTGCTCATAGCATATACTCTTATCAGTCTTATTAATATATCAAAAATGCAATGTAGTGCCTTTTTATTATTATTATTATTAAAGAAATTCAATTGATATTATGTAGAATGTAGTTCAGCCTTTAGGTGCGGCCCTCCATAATATTTTTTGGCTCTCGTGTGGCCCCTTGGAAAAAAATAATTGTCCACCCCTGTTATAGAGAAAGCAAGGTAGCTGGAGGAGGGGATATTAAGTTTTACTAAGCAGTAATTCCCACCTCCCTTTCACACTATGTGTTCCATCTCCCTGGGTTTTGGAAAACAAGCCACAACTTTTCTTCTTCAGATGCCTTACTAGGCTACTGAAGTTGACGCTGGAAGATGGCCAACACAGTTATGAGTTTCAGCAGTTTACCAAGCCAATAATATGATGAAAAGCAGAGTGCTGCTGTGCGCACACACATACAAGGTATTGCAAAGGCAAAATGATTTGTATTTCACATAAACCCCATCATGAGTGAAAAGTAAGCTTTGGTAAAAGAGGGCAAGGTCAGCAAAAACAGGGTTGCCAGAAAAAAAAGTATTGTTTTTTTTTAAAAAAAATTGAAAAATAATATTCTTCAGTATGGAAATTACATATTGAACACTTGGAAAACAGAACGCTTGTTTAGTCTAGCTCAGCATATCTGAACCTGGTGGTCGGGACACCTGAGGGGGTTGCAAGGGGGTTTCAGAGGAGTCGCCAAAGATCATCAGAAAACATATATTTCTGATGGTCTTAAGAGCCCCTTTGGCAGAGAAGGGTGAAGGTCTCGCTGACTGTCTTTTTGGAAACGGGTGGGGAATCTTCCCACCAAAAGCCCTCCTCTACTGTGATTGGCCAGCCTCTCAACCGATTTCTCAGCCAAGGAGAGAGCGGTTTCTGACACTCCAAGCAAGGAGGGGGGAGCAGGTTTGCTTGGCGTATAGCAGCGTGGTGCGCATGTGTGGGGAAGGGAGAGCGCGCAAAGCTGAAGGGAGGCTCATGCCAGCGAGTCCCTTCAAGGCATGGGATTCTGTGTGGGAAGTCTGGCCCAATTCTATCATTGGTGGGGCTCAGAATGCTCTTTGATTGTAGGTGAACCATAAATCCCAGCAACTACAACTCCCAAACGTCAAGGTCTATCTTCCCCAAACTCCACCAGCGTTCACATTTGGGCATATTGCAGACAAGTCATTTTGCCGGGTCCACCTTCAACCGGTTTTAACCACTGGACGCAGAGGATGTCGACAGGATTGTCGCGGCTCTTAGACCTACCACCTGCTCCCTCGACCCGTGCCCTTCCACGCTAATTTGATCCTACGTGGAGGGGTTACGTGGCCCTCTGTTGAATATAGTCAACCGCTCCCTTGAGCAAGGAGCTTTTCCAGAGGAGTTGAAAGAGGCGGTGGTAACTCCGTTGCTGAAGAAGCCAGGGTTAGACCCCGTGGGCCCCTCCAATTACCGCCCAGTGTCCAATTTGCCGTACCTGAGAGGGCAGCAATGGAGCAGCTGCAGGCATTCCTGGATGACGCATCCTGGCTAGACCCCTTCCAGTTTGGCTTCCGTTCTGGGCATGCGACAAAGACCGTCCTAGTCTCCATCACAGACCTACTCCGCTGCCATTTGGACTGAGGTGGATCAGCGCTGCTCGTGTAATTGGACCTCACGGCAGCATTTGATACTGTCGATTACCAACTTTTGACACACCGCCTGGCAGTGGTGGGGGTGAGGGGGATAGCCCTCAATTGGCTGTTCTCCTTCCTCCAAAACTGCCTGCAACGAGTGAAGTGGGGACGGGTGGTTTTTGAGGGCTCCCCCTTACATTGCGGAGTCCCTCAGGGGGCCATCCTTTCCCCGCTGTTATTTAACATCTACATCCAACCACTCGCTCAACTGGTACGGAGTTTCGGGCTGGAATGTCACCAGTACGCTGATGACACCCAGCTCGTTCTGAGGGTGGACGCTGGGGCGGAATCTGTACCCGATAATTTCCAACTCTGCCTAGAAGCCGTAACTGGATGGCTGCGAGCCAGTAAGTTGAAGGTGAACCCGGCGAAGATGGAGATCATGTGGCTGGGCCGCCCGGGGGGGAGATCCAGCTGCCGACACTTGACGGCACAGCACTGTGCCCGCAGTCTTTAGTTAAGAGCCTTGGGGTCTGGCTGGACCCCCAGCTGTCTATGGAGGCACAAATTGCTTGTGCCTGCAAGACAGCCTTCTATCATCTGCGGCAAGCAAAACGTCTGGCTCCCTATCTCTCCCGTTGCGACCTGACTACGGTGATCCAAGCCACGGTCATCTCGAGGCTCGACTACTGTAACGCGCTATACATTGGCCTACCTTTGTCGGAAATCCGGAAACTTAAACTGGTGCAGGACGCGGCAGCCCGCCTGCTGCTGGGAGCCACTAGAACATCCCATATAACACCTCTCCTGCGCGAACTGCACTGGTTGCCAATCGAATTCCTGGTCTCCTTCAAAGTGTTAGTTCTGACTTTCAAGGCCTTAAATTGTTTGGGGCCAGTGTACTTGAAGGAGCGGCTTAGCCCATACATGCCCAGAAGATCACTGCATTCAGAGGGTCTTAACATGCTTGAGGTCCCAGGTCTGAAGCTCTATAGGCTGGAAAGCACACGGCAGAGAGCGTTCTCGGTGGGTCCTGTGGAACTCACTACCGGCCGAGACGTGGGCCCTGCGGGACCTGATGGCTTTCCGCAGGTCTTGCAAGACCTGGCTGTTCAGGCAAGCATTTGGTGACTGATCGGTGCTTGAACTGTTAATCCCCCGCCTAGCCGTGCTGCCACTGTCTTTTATCACGAATCAGCCTTGCTCTGATTCACGTGATTTTATGTGATTGGTTAGGATTGTTTTATGGTATTTTAGGCTATTTTAGGATGTTTTAAATCTTGATGTGTTTTTATATGTTTTGAAACCGACCTGAGCCTCGGGAAGGGCGGTTTAGCAAATCTAAATAATAAATAAATAAATAAATATTGAGTATTTGTGCCAAATTTGGTCCAGATCTATCATTGTTTGGGTCCACAGTGCTCCCTGGAGATAGGTGAACTACAACTCCAAAACTCAAGGCCACCAAACCATTCCATTATATTATGTTGGTCATGGGAGTTCCACGTTTGGTTCAATTCGATCGTTTGTGGAGTTCAGAATGCTCTTTGTAAGTGAACTATAAATCCCAGTAACTACAACTCCCAAATGACAAAATCAGGGGTGCTCACACTTTTTCACCATGCGAGCTACTTATAAAACAACCAAGTCAAAATGATCTCCCTACCCACTACTCAGAGAGCCATAAAAGCAAAATATCTGGAAATTTATTTCAGTGAGAGCCATATAATATATTTTAAGACTGGATTCAACTAAATGCGAGTATAATAAGCCCCTGAATTTATTCATAATAATGATGATAATATTCATTCAGCCTCTGCTATAACAATAATAGTAACTACTACAACAACAATAGGTTCCTAGAGTAGAAGGAGAACTCCAAGGGCCATCCAGTCCAACCTCCTTCTGCCATAAGGGGTGGCTCCCAAAAACAAATCAATCAAAAACATTCCAGGCATTTGGGGTTTGATCGGACGCGTGGAGACTGAGCCTTCTGGCGTGTGTACCTCACTGTTGTATTTTTGATGGCCATTCAGCCTCTGATAACAACAACAACAACAACAACAAGGGGTTCCTTTCAGAATAGGAAGAGACTGATCCAACTAAATGGGCCAATGCTGTCCAACCTCCTTCTGCACCTGGGAAGGAGAACTCCAAGGGCCATCCAGTCCAACCTCCTTCTGCAGCCTTCCTCACAGATGGCCATTCAGCCTCTGATAACAACAACAACAACAACAACAACAACAACGGGTTCCTAGAATAGGAAGAGACTGATGCTGTCCAACCTCCCACCTCCTGGGAGCCTGAGATCTGAGGCCAGGATCCTGCCTGAGATCTACCAGGACGATCTCTACCAGTAGATCGCGATCTACCTAATGAGCACCCCTGGAAAAATCAATCTCTTCCCCTCCTCCCCCCGGGCAACCCCACCAATATTCAAATTTGGGCATATTGAGTATCTGTGCCAAATTTGGTCCAGTGAATGAAAACACATCCTGCGTATCAGATGACATTATGATTCCTATGACAGTAGCAAAATTAGTTATGAAATAGCCATGAAAATTTTTTTATGGTTGGGGGGTCAGCACAAATTGAGGAACTGCATTAAGGGGTCACGGCATTAGGAAGGCTGAGAAACACTGGTCTAGCTATTGCTCTATCTAGCAGATGCTCTCCAGACTATTACGCACAGAACCATCTTCCACATCAACTACTGTACTCTCAATCTTTTTAATTGCAGGTGGCAAGAATTTACCTTTGGGATATTTTGAACCCAAAGCAAGTGTTCTGTCTTTTACTCTGATCTCACAGAGAGAATGGATTTGACATAAACAAGGGGCACTTTTTCATAGGTCAAAAACACACTGTGCAGAATCCCCCAGTCATCTGACCTACAGATATTTGAGCTGTAGGATCAAAAATGTGATTTCTCTCAGTCTTTTTCTCAACCAGTACCTTCCGTGCACGACTGTTGGTGATGGGGAATTCACCAAGGCTATCTTCATCCGTCCGTGGGTCCGGCAGGCTGCGCTTCTCGAGAGAGTCCGTCCGCAAGAGAGCCTCCAAGCTGCTGCCATCCTGAGAGATCAAGCCCTCTTTCTTGAGCGTCTGCTCAGTGTCTGCCGAGGGAAAGTCCACAGGAAGGGTTACATTAGCAAACAAGGGGCTCTCTGGCATCTTAAAGGCTTAATGCAGATCACAACAAATAGCAACAGCGGCCTAAGGAATTGTCCTCACAGTTACAGAGAACTAGAGAGGAAGTGTCTTCAATATCTGCTTCAATATCAGGAGTATTGCCTACTCCTGATATATAATCCTAGAATCCTAGAGCTGGAAGAGACCCCCCAAGGGCCATACAGTCCAATCCTTGGCCATGAAAGGCACAATCAAAGCACTCCTGGAAGACAGCCGCTGCGGAAAGAAGCCTCCAGATAAGAAGACCCCACCACTCTGCGAGGAAGACTATGTCATGCTCCAATGGCTCTTACTCTCAGGAAGTTCTTCCTAATCTTCTGTCAAATCTCTTCCCCTGTCACTTGAACCCATTGCTTCCTTGTGCCCTGGTCTCTAGAGCAGGGGTGCCCACACTTTTTCAGCATGCGAGCTACTTAAACTAAAACCAAGTCAGAAAGATCTACCTACCTCCTCAAGGCTGGAGAAGCTGCTGGTAGAGCTGAAGCCGGGGAGGGGGCGGGGCTCCGAGATAACAGGGCGGAGCTGGGGAAGGGGCATGGGGCTTGGCTCCGCCCCTCCTCCCTCTGGCTTCAGCATTTCCACTGCTTCTCCTGGGTAGAAGAGGGTAATGCCAAGCCAGTGGTGGCATAGATAGTCACCACTGGCTTGGCATTACCCCCTTCTATTCTTGAGAAGCTGTGGAAATGCTGAAGCTGGCGGAGGGGCGGAGCTTGGTGGGCTTAGCTCCACCCCCTTTTCTTCTGGCTTTAGCATTTCCACAGCTTCTCCAGGGTACAGAAAGGTTATGCCAAGCCAGTGGTGGCTATCTATGCCACCACTGGCTTGGCATTATCCTCTTCTACCCAGGAGAAGCTGTGGAAATGCTGAAGCCAGAGGAAAAGGGGCGGAGCTAAGCCTCACCAAGCCCCCCCTCCCCCTCTGGCGTTAGCATTTCCACTGCTTCTCCTGGGTAGAAGAGGATAATGCCAAGTCAGTGGTGGCATAGATAGCCACCACTGGCCTGGCATTATCCTCTTCTACCCAGGAGAAGCAGTGGAAATGCTGAAGCCGGCGGAGGGGGCGGGGCTTGGCGCGACATGGCTCCGCCCCCTCAGAAGCGTCCCATCCAGCTGAGATCGACCTCCCTGGGTCCCAAGATCGACCAGTCGATCGCGATCGACTTTCTGAGCACCCCTGCTCTAGAGAAACAGAAGGTCAGTTTCCCCTCCTCTCCTCCTCAATGGGACACCCTTTGAAATCTTGAAACATGGTTCTCATGTTCCCTCTCTACCTTCTCTTCTCCAAGCTAAACATCCCCAGGAGGAAAGGAAAAGAGAAGGAAGAAGGGAGGGGAGGGAGGGAGGAAGAGAAAGATGGAAAGAAGGAAGGGAAGGGCGGGAGGGAGGAGAGAAGAAAAGAAAGGCAAAAGAGAAAGGTAAGAGGGAAGGGTGGAAAAGAATGGAAGGAAGGAAGGATAGAAGGGAAAGGAGGGAGGGAGGAAAGAGAGAAGGAAGGAAGAAGAATGAGAAAGAGGGAAGGAGGGAGGAAAGAGGGAAAGAAGGGCAAAAGAGAAGGATGGAAGGAAGGAGGGAGGGAGGAAGAGAGGGATGGGTGGAAGGATGGGTGGAAGGAAGGGTGGAAGGAAAGAAGGAAGGAGAAAGAGAGTGGGGAAGGAGGGAGAAAAGAGGGAAGGAAGGAAAGGCAAAAGGGAAGGAAGGAAAGAAGGCAGGGAGGGGAGGGAAGGGTGGAAGGGAAAGAAGGGAGGAAGGAAAGACGGAAGGAAGGATAAATGGGTTGAAGGGAAGGATGGAAGGAGAAAGAGGGAGGTAAGGAAGGAAGGGAAGGACGGAAGGAAAGAAAGGAGGAAGGACAGGATGATCTGAGAAAGGAGGGCCTTGAGAAAAAAAACCCAATGGGCTGCATCCAGCCCCTGGGTCTGGGTTTACCCATGCCTGGTTTAGGTTTGAACAGAAGAAAACAAACTTGTTTCATCTCATTCAATCAAACTGTAGTTAGGTACAAACCTGGTTTAATAGAAGGGAAGGAAAGCCTGGGATCCTCAGGAGGGTGAGCACGGCGTTTTTTCCTCCAGCGCCGAGCCGGATACGAATAGAGCTGGCCAGATGCCAAACCTTTTTTTAAAAAAGCAGAGTGGGAAGAACATATTTTCAGAAGAAAAAGAAACAGAACTAACGTACCTTAAAAGCTCTATTTTCAGAGACCCCACACATTCGAACTGCAAACCTTTTGGTCAGCAAGTTCAGCAGCTCAGCAGTTTGACCTGCTGCACCACCAGGGGGCCCTGTCTCTCCAGGTACTGAATTGCAATTTACACGTTATGCATTCTATCTTAGTTGTGGCTAGTGTCAGGATTAGGGAACCTGAGCTTTGGGGAAGGTCAGGTTCCCAATCTGTCATGAGGCAGCATCGACCTTTGGCCCAGTTCCTGGAGTGGCCTTGGCCGTGTGTACATGGGACTGCTGAGTCAGCCTGGGAGTGGAGCAACTTCCAGGTGCCTGGGAGGAAGTGAGGTAACTCCTCCGGGGTTTGGACATTGGACATTTGGACTCATGACGCCGCTCCTGTGACCCCCGGGGTCATGCCCCAATGGACTACTGGGATTGCTGATTCATCGGAGCATGATGACACATTGCTTGGACATTGCAATGGGTAGGGGAGGGGCACTGGGGTATAAAAGGTGTGTTTGGGTGGCGGGCCGGCGCTTTAGCTTCACGGGTGCCGTACCTTCAATAAAATCGTGTTGGACCAAACCTACGCCTGCGTGTGATCCCTACCGTGCATTGAGGAGTCGTTACAGAAGCTAAAGCCCCTGACCAACTATCCCAGCGATGGCGAGGTTGGCGTGGAACGAGGAGAAGTATCTGGACAGCTGGATTTTAGATGATAATGAAGAGATCCGGAGAACCCAAGAGTGGGGAGTGGACCACTCTTGACCGAGTGGGAAGTCCAGATGTATCCCGAGAGCTGGCGGCCCGGGAGAGGAGACTCCGTGAAGGAGAGGAACTATGGCAAGCTCGGGTGGAGGCGATGGTGGCTTGCAGAGCGAAGGAGAGGAGTGAGGCTTGGCAAGCGGAGCACCGAGGGGCTCGCTCAGAAGGCCAAGCGGAAGAGTGCAGGAGCGCTCGTTTGGAAGGGATCCAGGAAGACCGTGTGAAGCGGTCTCAGAACGAACTGTTGAACCTGGCAACAGGAGGGGGTAGTGCGACCCCAGAGCCGGAGTCACCATCGGAGATCGGTGTGTTGAACTGCAAAGTGGAGGCAGTTGTGCAGATGGTAAGCCGGATGTCCCAGAGGATGGATGAGAGAGACCAGAGAGAGTCGATGTGGCAGGCCCCGGGAGGTGGAGATTTTACCTATTATGCCTGGATGGATGGAGCCTCCGTGAGCGTCCTAGATCCCCTTCGGGGTGAGGAACCAAAGCAGAGATCCAGAGAATCCTATCCCGGCATGTCCTAGATCTCCGTCAAGAGTGAGGATGGTGGGAGAGGACTATTCGAGAAGTCCAAGGAGAGGGCCGAGGGTCCCACCAGCCGGGATGGGAAGAGGTGTTACAAGGCCGGGAAGTTTACCGGGGCCGAGAATGGCTTCTCAAGAATTTGGAGGCCGTATGAAAAAAGAGCCATTACGTGTGGAATTTGAGGGAGAGGCATCTAAAGTTGCCTTCTTTATTGCAGCAGTACAAGACCATATGGAAGATTATGGACATTTGTATCCCAGCGAAGGCAGCCAAGTTAGAGCTATTGGTGCGGTGTTTAAGGGTCGAGCTGCAGAGTGGTATGTACAGTGCCACGATCGAAGAGATCCCTGCCTGGGGTCGGTGAGGAGGTTCTTGCTTGCAATCAAGAACAGATTTCGAGATCCTTTGGAAAGAATCAAAGCGAAGGAGGCGTTGAGGTGCTTGACGCAAGGTGCCAAGTCAGTAACTGAGTATGCTGAAGAATTTATGGGGCTCGCAGGAAAAGTAGCCGAGTGGTCACAAGCTACCCTGCTGGAGCTGTTTAAAGATGGCTTGCGCAAGGAGATCCTGGAGTGGTGTCTTCACCGAGATGACCCGGGAAACATCGACAGGTGGATTCAACTAGCTGGCAACGTAGAAGGGATCTTGGCCCAGGTGCAGAGGCGGCGGGCCCAACCGATGAGATCGCGAGGCATGGGTCGGGCATGGAGTGAGAGCAGACCCAAAGGTGTTGAAGCTAAGCGGGTCAACGACAGCCGTCCTAGTAGCAGCAAGAAACCCACGTTGAGCCGAGTCCGCTGTTATGCTTGTAACCAGTCCGGACATTATGCTTACCAATGCCCCCAGAAGCCAACAGTGAGAGTGGCTGCCGCTAAGGCTGCAGTGGTGGACAATGTTGAAAACCCAAAAGTTGGGGTGAGAAGTAATATTCAATGTGTTTTGGGCTTGGTTAAGGGTGATCTTGTTGTAAAAAGGAAGCTTTAGTGGATTGTGGATGTTCAGAGAATATCATGTCTCCACAACTAGTAGAAGAGTTGGGGGGGGACACAAAACCTTTGGAAACTCCAGTCACCTTTAAACAGTTAGATGGGACTATGATTGAGGGGGGTCCTTTCTCTGTGGGGACGAAGGGGTTAACCGGGCGAGTGGGGCCGTGGGAAGGAGGGATTGATTTTGTCATGGCTCCCATAAAAGGGCATGAGGTGGTGTTGGGTATGCCCTGGTTAGAAAAGGTGAACCCCAAGATCGACTGGAAGGCTGGGACGGTTCAATGTGCCCCTAATATTGAGAAGGGTGTTAGTAAAGAAGTGAAAGGAGTGCCCCAAGAGTATTGGGATTACGCTGACGTGTTTAACCCTAAATTAGCCCAAAAGCTGCCACCTGTGAGGAATGTACAATGTAGTATAGAGGTAAAAGAGGGAGCAATTTTACCCAAGCCGAAAATCTACGCTATGACAGTCAAGGAAAAGGTCGCATTAAGAGAGCAAATAGATGATTATTTGAAGAAAGGGTTTATCAGACGATCAGAATCCCCTTTGGCTGCACCAGTGTTATTTAGGGAGAAGAAAGATGGGAAACTGAGACTGTGCATTGACTATCGAGGGTTGAACGCCGTTAGTACAACAAACTGCTACCCCTTACCGTTGATTAAAGATCTGTTAGGGCTGTTGGGAGGGTGTAAGTTTTTCACAAAACTGGATTTGATTGATGCATTCCATATGATTCGGGTGAAAGAAAGACCAATGGAAGACAGCGTTCTCGTGCCCTCTCGGATTATTCGAATGGCTCGTAATGCCATTCGGTTTAGCAGGGTCTCCAGGTCTGTTTATGCAGTTAATCAACGAGGTGTTACACCCCTTTTGTATAAGGGGTGTTTGTTTATTTAGATGACATTGTGGTAGCGACCAGTACGAAAGAAGAGCATGTAAAGTTAGTGCGTGAGGTATTGAGCGCGGTTGAGGCAAGCGAGCTTGTTTGCAAAGTTGAGCAAATGTGAATTTGGTAAAAATTGGATTGATTTTTTAGGGTACCGGATTGGCGAAAGTGGGGTGGCTATGGACCCAGCGAAGGTGGAGGACGTGTTGAGCTGGGAAGCTCCGCACACGCCGGCAGTTGCAAGCCTTTCTAGGGTTAGCGAATTTTTACCGGACTTTCATCCCGGGATTTGCAGTAATAGCCCTCCCGCTTACGGAGTTGTTGAAAACCAAAGGTAAAGGGGAGTCCAGGAAAGTCAGGTCGCCAGGTGCGGTGATTGACTGGACTCAAGATTGTCAGGAAGCATTTGTTAAGTTGAAGAAGGCTTTTACTGAGGGGCCTCTATTGCTGCATCCAGATGTGAATCGACCTTTGTGGTTCAATGTGACGCCTCCGCTTGGGCTTATGGGGGTGCCTTGTTGCAAGAGGATGATCAGGGGAGACTACGACCTTGTGCTTACTTTTCTAAAAAGTTTGGTGAGGCTGAACGTAAATGGCCTGTGTGGGAGAAGGAGGCATTTGCTGTTAAGAGTGCATTAGTGACATGGCGTCAGTTTTTAGAAGGGGCAGCGTTCCCATTTGTAGTTATGACGGATCATCAAAATTTGGGGTATCTAAGAAACCCTCAAAAATTGTCTCCAAAGTTAGTAAGGTGGTCGCAATTTTTCAATAGGTTCAATTTCAAGTTGCAGCATATCAAAGGGAAAGAAAATGTGGTGGCAGATGCCTTGTCTAGATATCCTAGTGTAGGAGAGAATGGGTTGCACAAGGACGGAGAGGTTTTTACCAAAGAACAGTGGGGGTGTGCAGTGCAAACTCGGTCTCAGAAGAAGATAGAGGTTAAGGAAGAAGAGAAGATAGTGGATGAGTGGAGTTTAGAGTTGCAAAGAGGTTGTGCAGAGGACTTGTGGTTGAGAGAGCATGGAAAAGAATGTGTGAAGTTGAAAGGGTTGTGGATGATAGGAGGTAAAGTGTATGTACCTCAGGTGCTGAGGAGGAAGGTGCTGGAAATGCATCATGATCATAAGACAGCTGGACATTGGGGGATTACTAAGACCATGTTGGCTATCAAGAAGAGATACTGGTGGCCAGGTATGAAAGTAGAAATTAGACATCATGTGGCAAGTTGTGAAGTGTGTGCTAGGAGTAAGGTTCCCTCTGCTCGGCCGCAGGGGTTGATACAAGTGGTTGCTAATCCAACAAAGCCATGGACACATGTTAGTACCGATTTTGTAGGAGAATTGCCGTCAAGTAGGGGTTATCGATATATTTGGACGGTGCTAGACATGTTCTCTAAGCAGGCTCATTTTATACCGTTGAAGGGGTTGCCATCTGCGGAGCGTTTGGCAGAATTGTATGTGCAGCATGTGTATAGGTTGCATGGTTGTCCAGAGCAGGTGTTGAGTGATAGGGGTGTCCAATTTACTGCTCAGTTTTGGAGCAAGTTTTTGGAAGAATTGGGGGCACAAAGGAAACTGACATCTGCTTATCATCCTTGTTGTAATGGTGCTGCGGAGAGAATGCAGAAGTCGTTGGGGACTTATTTAAGAGTGTTTAGTAATCAGGAGCAGAATAACTGGTCAGATCTCCTTCCCTATGCTGAAGTCGCATACAATAGTTCTATCCACTCTTCTACAGGGCGATCGCCCTTTGAGGTTGTTTATGGGCAGGAAGTAGCTCCTTTGCCACAGCTGTTGGAAATAGAAGGGGAAGGGAGCAGAGGGGAGTGGAAAGTGCGTGCCCAGGAGGTTTGGAGGGAGGTGACGGAGGCTTTGAAGAAAGCGCAGCGCTCATATAAACTGTTCGGAGATCACAAGCGGCAGGAGGGGGAGGAATATGTAGAGGGGGATTTGGTATGGCTGTCCACAGAGAACTTAAGACTAGGATACAAATCAAAGAAGTTAGGTCCAAAATTTATAGGGCCTTTTAAAGTTGAGAAAGTGGTTAATAAGGTGTCATATACCCTCCTGTTACCCAAGAGTTTAGGGAAAGTACATCCGACTTTTCATTGCAGTTTTTTGAAGAAGTATGTAAGCCCATTTCCTCCACAGAATTGAATGATGTTTTATTTTCCTCAGGGGGAGGAGGAGGACGAGGTGGAAGAGACCATTATGTCAGGATTAGGGAACCTGAGCTTTGGGGAAGGTCAGGTTCCCAATCTGTCATGAGGCAGCATCGACCTTTGGCCCAGTTCCTGGAGTGGCCTTGGCCGTGTGTACATGGGACTGCTGAGTCAGCCTGGGAGTGGAGCAACTTCCAGGTGCCTGGGAGGAAGTGAGGTAACTCCTCCGGGGTTTGGACATTGGACATTTGGACTCATGACGCCGCTCCTGTGACCCCCGGGGTCATGCCCCAATGGACTACTGGGATTGCTGATTCATCGGAGCATGATGACACATTGCTTGGACATTGCAATGGGTAGGGGAGGGGCACTGGGGTATAAAAGGTGTGTTTGGGTGGCGGGCCGGCGCTTTAGCTTCACGGGTGCCGTACCTTCAATAAAATCGTGTTGGACCAAACCTACGCCTGCGTGTGATCCCTACCGTGCATTGAGGAGTCGTTACAGCTAGTCTATAGAGATGGCACAAATCAGCTGTTCACTGACAAGAAATGGAACTGATGCTGCTGTCGCATGCTGAACCCCACAAGAGGAAACCAAACTGCAATCATTATGCCTCATGATCTCCACACAATGTCAACGCTACGGCCAACCTGGTCCCCTGTGCCGCTTCTCCATCCAGATGTAGCAGTTGCTCTGCGCCACTCCGGTCTGCGAGTCTAGGAAGGGCAAGCGAACGCTCCTCTCGGCGCACAGCCGGGCATTGTAGTTGTGGCACTGCTCCATTGCGTCCTTATAGTATTGTTCGCCAAGACTGGAAAGGAGAAGGAAACATGCATAAAAGGGGAGCTTTTCCTTACTAAAGACAGCTGCATGCTCTAGAACAGTGTTTCCCAACCTTTTTTGAGCCGCGGCACACTTTTTACATTTGCCAAATCCTGGGGCACACCACCAACCAAAATGACACAAAATGACACTCTAACACAGCAATACATATAGTTAATATGTCTTTAGATGTATTTATACACTCAGTGTGAAACCTGGGCCTGTTTCGATGAACTCAACATAGATATCCTGGCAGGAACGGCAGAAAGACACAAACTTCCCACACAGAACTCCCATAACCAAGAGAAACTGCTATAAGAGTTTGGTGGGCATTGACCTTGGGTTTTGGAGTTGTAGTTCACCTATATCCAGAGAGCACTGTGGACTCAAACAATGTTGGATCAGGACCAAACTTGGCACAAATACTCAATATGCCCAAATATGAATGCAGATGGGAGTTCAGGGGAAATAGATCTTGACATTTGGGAGTTGTAGTTGCTGGGATTTATAGTTCCCCTACAAACAAAGAGCATTCTGAATCCCACCAATGATAGAACTGGGCTGGCCAAACTTCCCACACAGAACCTCCAGGAGGCAAGAGGAGGTCTCTACTTGGGGAAAGGGAGGCGGGTCTTCCCAATGCATGGAGAGGGAGACACCAAGTAGACAACAGGTGGGGAGGGGGGTGTTTGTAATTTTATGCCTTTATCGAGGTAGGTTTCTTAGGGTTTTTATACTTCAACACACTAGACTCTTCCCCCCCCCTCCCTGGAGGTTCCAATTTCCCACGGCACACCTGATGATCGCTCACGGCACACTAGTGTGTCCCGGCACACTGGTTGGGAAACACTGCTCTAGAACACAATGGATTTAAATTGCAGGAAAAGGAAATTCACTTAAATAATATATTAGGACAGTAAGAGCTGCTCGGCAGTGGAATACATTTGCTTGAAATCTGGAGGAGTCTCCATCTCTTGGAGATTTGTTGGGAGGTTTTTGATTGTGTCTTCTTGCCCGAGAAAGGGTTGGAATGAATAATAATAATAATAATAATAAACTTTATTTATATCCCGTCACCATCTTCCCACTGGGGACTAGGGGCAGCTTACATGAGGCCAGGCCCAAACAACAAATACAATAAATAAAAATCAAAACATCAGCAACAAACACAACAAAAGGGATAGCCCTTGGGTTCTCTTCCAACTCTATGATTCAATTATTCTAAGCAGGAATCCTCAACCACGCCAATGCAATATAGCTTTCTAAATGATGTTTTATGATGTTGTATTTATTTATGATGTTTTATGATGTTGTATGTGTTTTAACTTGGCATGTTTTATGTGCTGTAAACCGCCCTGAGCTTCGGATAGGGCGGTCTATCAAGCCGAAATAATAAACTAAATTTTTTTTAAAGGATCTAGCACTTTTTCAGCATGCGAGCTACTTATAAGAGTAGAAGGAGACCTCCAAGAGCCATCCAGTCCAACCTCCTTCTGCCATAAGGGAAAAACACAATCAAAAAGCATTCCTCACAGATGACCATTCAGCCTCTGATGATAATAATAACAATGGCTTCCTAGAATAGGAGGAGACCTCCAAGGGCCATCCAATCCAACCTCCTTCTGCATCTGGGCGGAGTCGGGATCCTGCGGGGCGGGACTGAACCTTCCTCCCGCCCTGCCTGCGATCTACCAGGACGCCCTACTCCAGGAGTGCCCACACTTTTTCAGCATGGGAGCTACTTGTAATAAAACCAAGTCAGAAAGAGCTACTTGCCTCCTCAAGGCTGGAGAGGGGAAGGGCAGGGGCGGGGCTTGGCACAACCTGGCTCTGCCCCCTCTGGCTTCCGCTCTACCAGCAGCTTCTCCAGGCTTGAGGATGGCAGTGCCGAGCCAGCCTTGTGCTAGCTATGCCACCACTGGCTTGGCATTGCCATCCTCAAGCCTGGAGAAGCTGCTGGGAGTGCCAACGCCAGGGGGCGGAGCCAGGCTGCGCCAAGCCCCGCCCCCTCCCCTCTGGCTTTGGAGCTCCCAGCAGCTTCTCCAGGCTTTGGGATGGCAATGCCGAGCCAGCCTTGTGCTAGCTATGCCACCACTGGCTTGGCATTGCCATCCTCAAGTTGCTGGGAGTGCCGAAGCCGGGGAGGGGCGGGGCTTGGTGCGGCCTGGCTCCGCCCCCTCTGAGAAGCGCCCATCCAGCTGGGATCGACCTCCTTTGGTCACGGGATCGACTGGTCGATCGTAATCGACTTCCTGGGCAGCCCTGCCCTACTCAATCTACCAGTAAATCGCGATCTACCTAATGAGCACCCCTGATCTAGCACATAGCAAGCTATGGATTGCTTTGAGTTTTCCGGGCTGTATGGCCGTGTTTCAGAAGCATTCTCTTCCGACATTTTGCCCACATCTATGGCAGGCATAGATGTGGGCGAAACATTAGGAAAGAATGAATGCTTCAGAAACATGGCCATACAGCCTGGAAACCTCACAACACCCCATTAGTTCCCAACCATGAAAGCCTTCAACAACACAATTCCTGTCATATTTTAAAGTTTAAGGTCCTAGTGTCAAAATGCTATTAGGCTCCCACTCTAGTAACCAAAAGCTAGCATTACATATCACGGCATCTAATGTTCTATCTATCACGACCACGGAAAAAAGAAAACGGCCAATTCTGTTCAATCATTCCATTAGCGAAATGGCTCACGTGGAAAGTTCTCAGAAGGGTGGCAACAGGAAGGATCAGGAAAAAATAACCCACTTGCATTTTCCTTCTTGCCCTTTTTTAAATCTGTGGTTCGGCACCTATGAAGCTTCCTTAATAGACTATAATTACAGTAATGCCAGTGTTTAAGCCTTGCTGTACAAAGTAACCGAAGGAGGGCATAGGAGCCAATGATCATCAATTTGCTCAGAAGGAAAGAATAATTCTATACCATTCCTGCTAAGAAAAATCTAGGAGGGAGGAAGAAGAGGAGAAAATAAGGTAATTAAGCTGAAAGCTCACTGTAGTCACATTATTTCATACTTGACACACTAACCCGAGCAGTATATCAAGAAAGCAAGCCACCCCAGAGTCCCTTTTTCATAAAGGTAGTTAAGGTGCTTAATAATATTGAAATCTATGGCAATTAAAACAGCATTCGCTTCCCTTTGTCTTGGTGGAAAAGGGATTCATTCTACACATGTTTCCTCACAATTAAGACCAATATGATTTTGGGAGCAGCTCCAAATAAGGCCCACAACTGTGCCCCGTCTACCTTCTTCTCTAAAGAGACTCTCTTTGGTCTTATAAAACCTTATGCAAAGTTGTTATTTTCTTTTGTGCACCACATCGGATCCCTCCTGCTAGTTATGGACCTTTTGATTCCCCTAAATTCACCCACCAGTGTTTTTCCAACTCTCATTTTGTACCTGCTTTGTACAAAAGGAGTAAAAACAATTTGGTTTTCCCCAAATGCTTTGATTCCGCCCATAAATGGCTTGAGTCTCAATACTACTTTCTCCTTTCCATGTTCCTCTATTACAACGTTTCTCAGCCTGGGGGTCGGGGCCCTGGGGGATTGCGAAGGGGGTGTCAGAGGGGTTGCCAAAGACCATCAGAAAACTCAGTATTTTCTGTTGGTCATGGGGGTTCCGTGTGGGAAGTTTGGCCCAATTCTATCATTGGTGAGATTCAGAACGCTCTTTGACCAGGGGTGCCCACACTTTTTCAGCATGCAAGCTATTTATAATAAAACCAAGTCGGAAAGATCCTCAAGGCTGGGGAGGGGCGGGGCTTGGCGGGGCCTGGCTCCGCCCCCTCTGGCTTCATCCCTACCAGCAGCTTCTCCAGGCTTGAGGATGGCAATGCCAAGCCAGCCTTTGTACTAGCTATGCCACCAATGGCTTGGCATTGCCATCCTCAAGCCTGGAGAAGCTGCTGGGAGTGCTGATGCCAAAGGGGGCGGAGCCAGGCCACGCCAAGCCCCGCCCCTGCCCTCTGGCTTTGGAGCTCCCAGCAGCTTCTCCAGACTTGAGGATGGCAATGCCAAGCCATCCTTGTGCTAACTATGCCACCACTGGCTTGGCATTGCCATCCTCAAGCCTGGAGAACCTGGGAGTGCAGCCAGAGGGAGGGGCCAGGGCTTGGCGCAGCCTGGCTCCGCCCTCCTCTGAGAAGCGCCCCATCCAGCTGGGATCGACCTCCTTTGGTCCCGGGATCAACTGGTCGATCGCGATCGACTTTCTGGGCAGCCGTCTTTGACTGTAGGTGAACTATAAATCCCAGCAACAACAACTCCCAAATGTCAAGGTCTATTTTCCCCAAATTCCACCAGTGTTCATATTTGGGCATATTGAGCATATTGAGTATTCGTGCCAAGTTTGGTCCCGATCCATCATTGTTTGAGCCCACAGGTTCTGACTTACATACAAACTGAACATAAGAACAAACCTACAGAACCTATCTTGTTCATAACTTGGAGACTCCTGTATATGTAAAAGTCGTTGCATGTCGTTGGTTGCTTGGTTTATCCCACAAATGCCCTTCAATGGCTTGATAGGTCTTGACCAAGCTTGACATACATACCCTTTATGGTCCAACCTGAAACAATGGAGGTGTTTTGAACTAAAAGGCCCAGAGCAAAGGGAAGGAACAAAGAAGATTGGTTGTGGTTAAGTGATATGTGCATGAGGGGAAGGAAGGAAGGAAGGAAGGAAGGAAGGAAGGAAGGAAGGGGGGAAAGAAGGAAAATAAAAGGGATGGAGAAGGAAAAGTAGGGAAAAGTAATGAGGGGAGGGGAAGAAAAGGCCCTTATAGATAGACCCTATAACCCAGGATCTGATACCAAGTTTTCTGTTTATCCCAGATTATATGCGAACTCATAAAATCCAGTTTAAAGCAGAAAATTTGGGATCAGATCTTGCGATATAGGGCCTGTATGTAAAGGCCAAAAGAAAGAGGAAGAAGGGAAAAGAAAGAGAGGCAATAAAGTAAAAGGCAGGGAGGAAAAGGAAAGAAGAGACAAAGAAGGGAATGATTGGAAGGCAGAAAGGAGGAAGAAAAAGCATGGAAGGAAAGGGGAGGGGAGGAAGAGAAAGAGAAAGGAAAGGATAAGAGGGAAAGCAACTGAAGAAAGGAAGAAAGTAAAAGAGAAAGGGAGTAGGAAGTAAAGGGGAATAAAAAAGTAAAAGAAGACAAAGGAAAGGAAGAAAGAGGAAGTAATGAGGGAAAACAACAGAAGAAAAGAAGAGGAAGGAAAAGGAGTATGAAGGAAAGAGGTATGGGGAAAGCAACTGATGAAAGGAAGAGAGAAGAAAGAGTATGGAGGAATAAGTAAAGGAAGGAATGAGAAGGAATACATGAGGAAGGAAGAAAGGAGAGGGAGTGATGAGGGGAAAAACACCAAAGAAAGGAAGAAAGGGAGGAGAAACAATATGAAGGAAAGGGGAAGGAAGGAAAGAGAAAGAAGACATGAGAAAGGATGGAAGAGAAAAGAAGAAAGAAGAGCGGTTATAAGGGAAAGCAACTGATGAAAGAGAGAATGAGAAAGAGTATGACGAAAAGGGGGAAGGAAAGAAGGAGAAAGAAGACATGAGAAAGGAAGGAGGGAAGGGAAAGAAGGAAGAGGGAGGAATGAGGGGAAGCAACTGAAGGAAAGAAGGAAAAGAGAGGAAGAAGGGATCTGAAGGAAAGAGATAAGGAAAAAGAAAAAGAAGACAAAAGGAAGGAAGGAAGAGAAAGGAAGGAAGAAGAGGGAGGAATGAGGGAAAGCAACTGAAGGAAGGAAAAGAGAGAGGAAGTATGGAGGAAGGAGAGAAGGAAAGAAAGAGAAAGAAGACATGAGAAAGGAAGGAAGGAAGGAAGGAAGAAGAGGGAGGAATGAGGGAAAGCAACTGAAGGAAGGAAGGAAAAGAGAGGGAGAAGCAGTATGAAGGAAAGAAGGAGAAAGAAGGCACGCGAAAGGAGGGAGGCAAGGAAGAAAAAAGAAGGAGGAATGAGGGAAAGCAACTGAAGGAAGGAAGGAAAAGAGAGAGGAAAGTATGAAGGAAGGGGAGAAGGAAAGAAAGAGAAAGAAGAAGTGAGAAAGGAAGGAGGGGAAAGGAAGGAGAAAGAGGGAGGAATGAGGAAAAGCAACTGAAGGAAGGAAGGAAAAGAGAGAGGGAGTATGGAGGAAGGAGAGAAGGAAGGAGGAGGAAGGAGAGAAGGAAGGAAAGAGAAAGAAGACATGAGAAGGGAAGGAAGGATGGAGGGAAGGAAGGAAGGAAAGAGGAATGAGGAGGGAAGAATGAGGAAAGGAAGGAAGGAAAAGAGAGAGGAGAAGCGGTATGAAGGAAAGAGAGAAGGAAAGGAGGAGAAAGAAGACATGAGAAGGGAAGGAAGGAAAGAAGGAAGAAGAGGGAAGAATGAGGGAAAGCAACTGAAAGGAAGGAAGGAAGGAGAGAGAGGAAGCAGGTGTATGAAGGAAGGGGAGAAGGAAAGGAGGAGAAAGAAGACATGAGAAGGGAAGGAAGGAAAGAAGGAAGAAGAGGGAAGAATGAGGGAAAGCAACTGAAGGAAGGAAGGAAGGAAAAGAGAGAGGAGAAGGGGTATGAAGGAAAGAGAGAAGGAAAGATAGAGTTACAAAGAAAATGTAAACCCAGGCAAGACACCCTTTAGTACACAACAACCACAATAAAAACAACCACAACAACACCCCTTCCACCCCAGGACATCTATCATGGGGGTGGATCTGTCCTTCCTGAATGCGCTCTTCCACAAAGCGGGCTTTGGAAACTTCCAGGCGGAGGCACGCCTGAGCTTCTTCTCTCCTGGTCAGATTTATGACAAACTTCAGGGCCAAACAATGGAAAGAGAAAAGAGCCAGCAACTATCCTCATTCTCCCTCCACACAGATTCCCCCGCGAATGGAATGGGCCCGCCCCCTGCTCCCGCTTCGCAAAGGTTCGGGCTGTACCACTACCGACGGAAAAGAGGGGGAAACACAAGAGGAAAATTCCCACTCACAGCTTCACCACATTCTGGACCACCGCCGCCATCTTGCCCACCTCAACTGCGCCTGCGCGAACCACCCGCTCGGGCTCTCCCTAGGGATGCTCGCGCACGGCACTGCGCATGACTGCGCATGCGCCTTCGCGGCTCCCAGTTCAATGCCGTTCAATCCTAAGAACGGGGGGTGTAAGTTGCCTGTGTGCGCATGCGTAAAATCATTTTTACGCCAGAGGAGGATTCGACGGATGCCCTGAGGTACCAAAAAGGACAATAATGCGTTTAGATACGAATGCGGTCGGCTGTGGTTAAATACTATGGACTCTCAAGATGGAGCCTGGAGAGTGACACTCGGGGTCTGCGCATGCGTGAGCCCCAGTTTGGCCAGGAAGAGGGTCAAAAGGTTTTATTTACTGCAGAGAAAGCTGGTGACTGGTTCAGAGGAGAAAAGGTGAGGAGGGTTGGTTTGGAGGTTTTGTGGGCAAAGGGCCCTGGAAGGGACTGAGTGCCTCTGAGCATGTACAGAGTGATGGATTGCAACTCCTTTCATCCCCAACAGGGGTGATGGGAGGAAACTACTGGGTGAATCTGCACTGGGGAATTAATGCGGTTCAGTAACTGTCATGGTTCAAGCCTGTGGAACCTTGGGAGTTGTAGTTTCATAGAGTTGGAAGAGACCTGGTGGGCCATCCAGTCCAACCCCATTCTGCCAAGAAACAGGAAAATTGCATTCAAAGCACCCCAGGCAGATGGCCATCCAGCCTCTCTTTAAAAGCCTCCAGGGGCAGAGAGTTCCACTGCAGAACAGCTCTCACAAACAGGACGTTCTTCCTAATGTTCAGGTGGAATCTCCTTTCTTGTAGTCTGAAGCCATTGCTCCATTGTGTCCTAGTCTCCAGAGCGGCAAAAACAAGTGTGCTCCCTCCCCCCTATGAATTCACCTCACATACTTACGCATGGCTATCATGTCTCCTCTCAGACTTCTCTTCTGCAGGCTAAACATGCCCAGCTCTTTGAGCCGCTCCTCATAGGGCTTGTTCTCCAGACCAGTGTTTTTCAACCTTTTTTGAGCCGCAACACATTTTTTTACATTTACCAAATCCTGGGGCACACCACCAACCAAAATGACACAAAATGACACTCCAACACAGTAATACATAGAGTTAATATGTTTTTAAATGTATTTATACACTCAGTGTGAAACCTGGGCCTGTTTCGATGAACACAACATAGATATCCTGGAAGGAATGGCAGAAAGACACAAACTTCCCACACAGAACTCCCATAACCAAGAGTTTGGTGGGCATTGACCTTGAGTTTTGGAGTTGTAGTTCACCTATATCCAGAGAGCACTGTAGACTCAAACAATGTTGGATCAGGACCAAACTTGGCATGAATACTCAATATGCCCAAATGTGAACACAGATGGAGTTTGGGAAAAATAGACCTTGACATTTGGGAGTTACAGTTTCTGGGATTTATAATTAACACACAAACAAAGAGCATCCTGAACTCTTGCAACAATGGAATTGAACCAAACTTGGCATATTGAACTCTCATTGCCAACAGAAAGTACTGAAAAGGTTTGCTTGGGAATTGACCTTGAGTTTGGAAGTTGTAGTTCACCTACACCCAGAGAGCACTGTGGACTCAAATAATGATGGATCTGGACCACACTTGGCATGAATACTCAATATGCCCAAATATGAATGCAGGTGGAGTTCAGGGGAAATAGACCTTGACAGTAATACATATAGTTAATACGTTTTAAATGTATTTATACACTCAGTGTGAAACCTGGGCCTGTTTCGATGAACACAACATAGATATCCTGGCAGGAATGGCAGAAAGACACACACGAAGGTCTTGCTCAACAGCTGGGAGTTATAGTTCACCCGCAATCAAAGAGCATTCTGAACTCCACCAATGATGGAATGGAATCAAACTTCCCACACAGAACTACCCATAACCAAGAAAAATACTATAAGAGTTTGGTGGGTATTGACCTTGAGTTTTGGAGCTGTAGTTCACCTATATCCAGAGCACTGTGGAGGGGAGGGAGGAATACGTGGGGCGAGTCTGCGCAGTAGCGCCCGCACGGGTCACGTCTTCTTCCCTCTCTCCCCTTTCCCGCAGTGGCAGCGTGAGCAAAGTGAGGCAAAGCGAGCAGAGCGAGGCTGGGAAGAAGGGAGCCCGAGTGGAGAAGAAAAAGTGTTGGGCAGGAGGGGGAAGAAAGGGTATTGGAGGTTCCAATTTCCCACGCACACCTGATGATCGCTCACGGCACACTAGTGTGCCACGGCACACTGGTTGGGAAACACTGGGTTATATTTTAATGTATTTTCGAAGGCTTTCATTGCTGGAGTCAGTGGGTTGTTGTAGGTTTTTTGGCCTATATGGCCATGTTCTAGAAGCACTGTCTCCTGATGTTTCACCTGCATCTATGGCAGGAATCCTCAGAGGTTGTGAGGTTTCGCAACCTCTGAGAATGCCTGCCATAGATGTGGGCGAAAAGTCAGGAGACAGTGCTTCTAGAACAGGGGTAAGGAACCTCGGGAGCCAGATGTGGCTCTTTTCATGATTGCATCTGGCTCTCCAGAGCAGCCTGGGCCTCGGTTTCCTAGCATGGAGCAGGGAGGAGTGATGCAAATGCGCCGCGACTGCTGCTTCTGCGCCACCATCGCTGCCTTTTCCTCATCCCCCGCTGCTCTCGGGGCCTCGCGCCCTCCTCCCCCTTCCTTCCTTCCTTCCTCTTCCTTTTTCCCTCTCTTTTTCTTTCATTCTTTTTCCTCCCTCTCTCCCTACCTACTTTCCTCCCTCCCTCTTCCATTATTCCATTCTTCCCTTCTCTCCTTCCTTTTCCCTCCTTCTCTCCCCTTCCTTCTTTCCTCCATTCTCCCTCTTCCTTCCTTGCTCTTCCTTCCTTCCTTTCTCCCCTTCACCCTTTCCTTCTCCTTCTCTCCTTCCTTTCCCTCCCTCTCTCCCCTTCTTTCTTTCCTCCATTCTCCCTCTTCCTTCCTTCCTCTTCCTTCCTTTCTTTCTCCCCTTCACCCTTTCCTTCTCCCATTCCTCCCCTCTCTCTTTCCTTTCTCTCCCTTCCCCTTTCCTTCTCCTCTCCTTCCTTTTCCCTCCCTCTCTCCCCTCCCTTCTTTCCTCCATTCTCCCTCTTCCTTCCTTGCTCTTCCTTCCTTTCTTTCTCCCCTTCACCCTTTCCTTCTCTCCTTCCATTTCTCTCCCTCTCTCCCCTTCCTTCTTTCCTCCATTCTCCCTCTTCTTTCCTCTCTCTTCCTTCCTTTCTCCCCTTCACCCTTTCCTTCTCTCCTTCCTTTTCCCTCCCTCGCTCCCCTTCTTTCCTCCATTCTCCCTCTTCCTTCCTTTCTTTCTCCCCTTCACCCTTTCCTTCTCCTTCTCCCTTCCTTCTTTCCTCCATTCTCCCTTCCTTCTTTCCTTTCACTTCTATTCTTTTCCCCAAGTCTTCCTTTCGTTCTCCTTCCTTTCTTTTCACTTCCCTCTCTCCTTTTCTTCTTTTCCCTTCATTATTTTACTTTTTCCTCACTCCGTTTCCTTTCTTTTCCCCACCCTTTCCTTTCCTCCCTTCCCATTTCCTTCTTTCTTTTCCCCTCCTTGTCTCTCTCCTGCTTTTCTTTTCTTCCTTTCCCATAGTTCGTTCTTCTTTTCTTTCTTCCTCTCCCCATCCCTCCTTTATTTCCTCTTTCTTTCCCCCTTCCTTCCTTCCGTCTTCTCTTCCTGCCCAGAGTCCTGAGCATGCCTTTTGCAGAGAGAGGTCTGAAGTGTCCTGTCATTCTTCCGGGGGAATCCTTTTCTCATATTAGTTGAATTCAGTCTATCTATCTATCTATCTATATATATATATATAGTGTGTGTGTGTGTATGGCTCTCGCTGAAATAAATTTCCAAATATTTTGCTTTCATGGCTCTCTGAGTCAAAAAGGTTCCCGTCCCCTGCTCTAGAACATGGCCATATAGCCCGAAAAACCTACAACAACCCATAATTATATTTCACCTCCCTTTTGCAGCTTCCTTTCCCATCTTCGGAGCACCATCCGGAGCTCAAAGGCAACATGACCAGCAATCTGGACATCTTTGTGGGGAACACCACTCTCATCGATGAGGAGGTCTACCAACTCTGGCTGGATGGCTATTCAGGTGAGACAGGAAGTCTGTTGTCTTTGTTTTGAGGCTAAACCTCAAATCCTATTGGGTCTGTCCCGTCTCAGTTAGGAACCGTAGACTATACCATCAGTGCTAGGTACAACTGTTTTTACTGTATGTTTTATGATATGTTTTATGTTTTTATGATGTGTTCTACTGTTGTGCTATGTTTTACTGTATGCTCGCTTTTTGTGATCCGCCCCGAGCCTGCGGGGAGGGGCGGAATATAAAATCGAATAAATAAATAAATAAAATAAACACAACCTCTAATTGTGGCCATATATTGCTTGGGACCCGTTCCTTCTTTTTGTCACTTGATTTATTTTTAGAGGTATGTTTTGAGTAAATAAGCAGAGTAATACTAGTGGTAGTGGGTTGGTGTGTGTTTTCCAGGCTGTCTGGCCATGTTCCAGAAGCATTCTCTCCTGACTTTTCGCCTGCATCTATGGCAGGCATCTTCAGAGGTTATGAGTTCGGTCAGCAGTGATCTTTAATGCTGCTGACACCCAGCCAGCTGCGCCACTGTCCCAGTGCTAGAAACACAAACAGTCCCTGTTTCTTCTTTGGGCCAGCTAACACCTCCCAACAAAGGATTCCCCCAGGCAGGAATCAGCCAGGCTTTGAAGCTGCAAGGCCATTCAGTGCTATTGTCAGGAGATAATGCTTCTGGAACATGGCCATACAGCCCAGAAAACTCACAACAACCCAATGATTCCGGCCACGAAAGCCTTCGACGATACTAGTGGTGGCGTTAGGCTTTTAGACGTGAATGTGCCTCAAAAGCGTTGCTTCCCCATAGTGAACGATGCGGTGGCGCTCCGCCTGCGCAGCGGGATCTTGGAGCAGACGGGGACCACAGTGGACGTGCTCCAGAGCGACACCATGGACCACTACCGCACTTTCTACATGCTGGAACGGCTCCTGCACTCGCCCCCCAAGTTGCTGAACCAGCTGCTCTTCCAAATACCTCCCTATCGCCAGGCTATGCTGATTGAGAGGTAGGGTGAAGTGTCCTCGGAAAGGGGCATTGGGTTGGGGGGGGGGTCTCCAAATTTAAATGTGCATCATTTTGCAACATAGATATTCAGTTTTATGCGCAAACCTCCATCCATCCTCTCCATCCATCCATCCATCCATCCATCATCCATCCATCTTTATGTTTATCACCCATCCATCCACCCTCCATCAGTCTCTATCAGCCAGCCATCCTCCCATCCAATGATCATCCCTCTGCCTGTCGATCAGCCAGCCATCCTCCGTCTATCCTTTCATCCATCCATCTATTATCCAGCTATCTGCGCCCGTACCTTGGGAAGTCTGATCTGGCTACGGTCGTCCACGCTCTGGTCACATCCCGAATAGATTACTGCAATGCGCTCTACGTGGGGCTGCCTTTGAAGACAGTTCGGAAATTACAACTAGTCCAGCGGGTGGCAGCCAGACTACTAACGGGAGCTACATACAAGGAGCATACCACCCCCCTGTTGTGTCAGCTCCACTGGCTGCCTATCCACTTCCGAGCTCAATTCAAAGTGCTGGTCTTGACCTTTAAAGCTCTATACGGTTCTGGCCCATCTTACTTGTCCGAACGTATCTGCCGCTACATCCCACCTCGTAATTTAAGATCATCCGGGGAGGTCCTGCTCTCGCTCCCGCCCGACTTCTCAAATGCGGCTGGTGGGGACGAGGGAGACGGCCTTCTCGGTGGTGGCTCCCCATCCGTGGAATGCGCTTCCTAGTGCCATACGATCAATTCCATCCCTCCTGACATTCAGGAAAAAGTAAAAGCCTGGCTATGGGACCAGGCGTTTGCACACTAGCACAAGGCAGCACCTTTTAAAAACTTAAATGAATGTGTATGATATGTTGATGTAATTGTATTTTAATGTGTAATGTTTTGGGGGGTTTTATACTGTGTTTTATGTGTTCTACTGTGTTGGCATCGAATTGTGCCTTTTTGGAAGCCGCTCTGAGTCCCCCCTCGGGGGTTGAGAAGAGCGGGGTAAAATGCCGGAAATAAATAAATAAATCAGTCAGCCATACATCCATCCTTTCATCCATTTACCTAGCGTCCATCTGCCTTTCTACCTGCCATCAATCCTCTCATCCATCCATCTGCTTGCATATGCCATCCATCAATCCACCACCCTCTCATCCATACATCTATTCATCCTCCTTCTATCCCAGTGGTTCCCAAATGTTTTTGGCCTACCCCCCCCCCCACTTTCCTGAAAAATATTTACTCACCGCCCCTAGAATTTTTTTAACATTTAATAGCAATTAAACAGAAAGATATACGTATTAATGCAGTGGTTCTCAACCTTTCTAATGCCGTGACACCTAAATAAGGTTTCCTCATGTTGTGGTGACCCCCAACCATATTTTCGTTGCTACTTCATAAATAATTTTGCTACTCTTACGAATTCTAATCTAAGTATCTAATATGCAGGTCAAAGCGAAGGGGGCGGGGCCAAAGAAGAGGGCCGCGCGACCCTTCTTAAATAGCCAATCGTTCACCGCCCCCTTAAAGGGGTTCACTGCCCCACAAATTCCCCTGAGCCTCCCACTGCCTCCTTGGATCGCCTCACCACCCACCAGGGGGTGGTACCGCCCACTCTGAGAATCCGTTATCTATCCTTTCACCCACCTAGCATCCTCCATCCATCCTCTCATCCACCCATCCATCCATCCTCCATCTGTCTATCAGCCATCCATCCTCCATCCATCCTCTTATCCATCAATCTGTCATTCATCTGTCTCCATCCTCCATCCATCTATCCTCTCATCCATCCATCCATCCATCATCCATCATCCATCTACCAGCCAACCATCCTTCATCCATCCTCTCATCCATCAATCTATCCAGCCATCCATCTGTCTATCAGACAACCATCCTCCATCCATCCTCCATCTATTTATTTATGACATTTATATGCCGCCCTTCTCACCCCAAAGGGGACTCAGAGTGGCTTACAAGATATATACACATACAATATATTATATTATTAGCACAGCATAATATCAGTATTATATATTACTATATTGTAATATGGACCCCCCGGTGGCGCAGTGGGTTAAAGCGCTGAGCTGCTGAGCTTGTTGACTGAAAGATCATAGGTTCGATTCCAGGGAGTGACGTGAACATCTGCTGTTAGCCCCACTTTCTGCCATCCTAGAGGTTCGAAAACATGCAAATGTGAGTAGATCAATAGGTACCACTTTGGTGGGAAGGTAAGGGCGTTCCATGCAGTCATGCCGGCCACATGACCTTGGAGGTGTCTACGGACAACGCCGGCTCTTCGGCTGAGAAATGGAGGTGAGCACCACACCCCACGACTGGACTTAATGTCAGGGGAAAACTTTACCTTTACTATATTGTACTATATCATTATATTATATTGTTATTATGCTATAGCATTATATAGTGCGCCTATGGAACGCACTACCAAATGAGATAAGATCGACTCCATTCCTCTTGGCTTTCAGAAAAAAATTAAAATTGTGGTTTTGGGACCAGGCCTTCCGGCAGCAGACGTAATTTGCAGTTTAGTGGACATTGACTGGAATGGTGTTGCGGCAGATGACATTGTGCTTTGGTTTTAACTAATGCTATATTTATTGGTTTTAATGATTATGTAATCGTTTTAATGTTTATGTATGCGACTGTGATTATATTGTTATATTTCTGGTGTAGCGGCCTCGTACCATTGAGAATTTAAGCCATTCTGAGTCCCCCTTTGGGGGTAAAGAAATGACGGGGTACAAATACCAGAAATAATAATAATAATATATTATTAGTAATTACATGTAATATAAAATATATAATTATCACATCATATTATTAGTATTCTATTGTATTACATCAGCCACCCATCAACCATCTGTCTATCAGCCATCCATTCTTCATCCATCCTCTCATCCATCCATCCATCATCCTTCTATCAACCATCCATCCATTTATCTGGCATCCATCCTTCATTCATCAGCCATCTTTTGGACATTTGTCTATCAGCCATCCATCCACACTCTCATCCATCCAGCATCCAACTGTCCATCTATCATCCGTCTATCCTTTCATCCATCCATCCATCCTTCAATCCTTATATACAGTATACCTATAACCCAGAGCTCTCCAAACATTTCATGTTGGTTACATATCTTTTAGGCACGCTTCATTTCACAAATCAGGCCTCATCAGTTTTATTATCAAACCGAAGCTTAACCCAACTCCTTGTAAGAAATACAGACACATACTTGAAGTGTAATAATGAAATGTATGGGGATGCAACATGTCCTGAAACCTTTCATCTATATATATAAAGGAAGAGTCATCATGGAACGACTGTCCCAAACAGAGAAACCTTACAACGCAGAAACACCAAACTTGCCAACAGAAATAGGCCACAAGCAAGGTATGTTTGTAGCAAAGAAACTTTCCCACCCAAAACCTAAAAGGCCCCCAAAACAAGGAGTAAAAAAAACTACATTTCCCAGCATCCTCCGGGGCTGCCAATGACTCTCCCAGCCTCTACATTCTGACAACATGATTGGCTGCCAATAAGGGCGGATTTGCATAACTCCTGTACTGGCCAGCCAACATGAACATTCCGACCCATAATAAACTGTCAGAGGAGGATAAGGCAAAGGGCTGAGGCACAAACACAAACACCCAATTCACTTCCCACAGAAAATTTACACCCCTACAAATCACAGACCACGCCCAAAATTGACAGTAAGGCTTCATTAACTTAATTTCCCTGACTAGGCCTCACTTAATGGAATGCTGTTTACGCTCTGAATTGACAGTAAGGCTTCATTAACTTGATTCTCCCGACTACGCCTTAGCTCATTGGACATTGTGTATGGCCTGAATTGACAGGAAGGCTTCATTAACTTGCTGTTCCTGACTAGGCCTCAGCTCATGGGACATTGTGTATGGCCTGAATTGACAGGAAGGCTTCATTAACTTGCTGTTCCTGACTAGGCCTCAGCTCATGGGACATTGTGTATGGCCTGAATTTACAGTAACCTACCTTGGCACACAGAGCCCCTATGACCCACGCTACATTCTACTACAGTTTGGAGGAGGGTGGACCATGGATTATGGGACTTGAAGTACCTCCATGGATAATGGGATTTGAAGTACTTTCAAACCCTTCATTCCCCACAGACCACTGTGGCCCAGAACCAAGACCGATAAAGACCACACTTGGCACACAATGCCTCCCATGACCCACACTCCATCCGACTGCAGTTCAGAGGAGGACACACCATGGATAATGGGATTTCAAGTACCTCCACTCACTTCCAACCACACAAGCATCAACCTCTACATCAACACAGCAGACGGAAAGACAAAAAACATTGTATATCCACAAGCTATGCCAGCAACACCACACACCAACAACTCCACAGGACTCCAACATCCCACCCACCAGAACAACCCACAACGACACAGCCATGGCCCCAACAACGCCATAACTAACAACAATTCCAACCCTTACATACTCAGACTTTCTCGCATCTCCTAAATAGGGCACAGCAACGCGTGCCGGGTACAGCTAGTTTTTATATATTTTAAACCAGTGTTTCCCAACCGCTGTGCCACGGCACACTAGTGTTCCGTGAGAGATCAGCTGGTGTTCCACGAGAATCCCCCCCCCTTTCTTCCCCCTCCTGAGAGGGTTTTCCGGAACAGCGGTTTGAAAACACGACGGGGGGGGGGGGCTCAGGAGGGGAGGGGCCGGGCGACGCTCTCCTCCTCCTCCGAAAGTGAGCCCACAGGATAGAGTCTATCCTGTGGGCTCACTTCCAGAGGAGGAGGCGGGAACCTGGGCACCTCAGGGAGCCTTTCTCCCTGTTTGCGGCTCCGCCGAGCTCAGTGGAGTCGCGAACCGAGAGAACGGCTCCCCGCAGAGCCCAGGCCCTGCTTGGGAGCTGAGTTTGGCCAGCTCGCGTCTTCCGTCGAGACTGGCGGGAGACACAACGCGGCCAAACCCGGCTCCCGGCAGGGCCCAGGCCCTGCTTGGGAGCCGAGTTTGGCCGGCTCACGTCTTCTGCCGAGCCCGCCGGGAGACGCGACCCGGCCAAACGCGGCTCCCAGGCAGGCCTGTTCCTTGCAGGGAGCCTTTTTCCCGGTTTGAGGCTCCGCCAAGCCCTGCGGAGCCGCAAAGTGGGAGAATGGCTCCCGCAGGGCCCCGTCCCTCCCTCCTCCCCGGTGTGCTGGAAACCGCCTTCGGCCTCCCCGCCTGCCGGAGCTCCCCGCCTGCCGCCGTGGCGTCTTCCTTCCTTCCTGCTTGCTTCGCCGTTCCCGAGTCCAGAGTGCCCTCTGGATGTAGGCGAACTACAATTCCAAAACTCAAGGTAAATTCCTATTACCTATATGTATTACTGTGTTAGAGTGTTATTTTGTGTCAGTTTGGTTGGTGGTGTGCCCCCAGATTTTGGAAATTTAAAAAGTGTGCCATGGCTCAAAAAAGGTTGGGAAACACTATTTTAAACTATATGATTCTGTCCGTATTTCACATAGACCCCGTCCCTCTTTAACTGCTGCACCTCGCTGTCCCTTTTCCCGTTCCTTCCCTTCTCCTGGCTGCAGGTACTACGCCTTTGACGAGGCCTTCGTGCGGGAGGTTTTGGGCAAGAAGCTCTCCAAAGGCACCAAGAAAGACCTGGACGACATCAGTGTCAAGACCGGGGTGACCCTCAAGAGCTGCCGCCGGCAGGTACTCTCTCCCAACACCCTCAGAGTCAACACTTTTGAGTGAATCCGAAGCCCCTGCATCTCGGTTCTTGCAAAACATTGTCCCATCCCTTTCCTGCCTTGCCTCCAATGAGCTGAAGTCTCACCTCTCCACAGTTTAGCCCAGGGGTGAGCAAGGGGCCACATGAGAGCCAAAAAATATTATGGAGGGCCGCACCTAAAGGCTGAACTACATTCTAATCTACTTTATTTATTTATTTACTATATTTACTATATCTTACACATAATTAATATTAACATATTAACATATCAAGAAATATTCATATATTATTAGTATTAATATCATAATTATTATATTATAGTGTGTATATATAGACATTATAATATATTGAAATTATAATATAATACTAGCTGAACCCGGCACGCGTTGCTGTGCCCTATGTTGGTGATGTGAGAATGTCAGGGTATGTATGTTGTGGAAGTGATGTGAGCATGTTTGTTGTGTGTATATGTATGTGTGTGTGTGTGTTTATAGTTGTATGTGTGTATGGTTTTTTGGGGGTTTGTGTGCATGTGTGTGTGCAGGTATTGGTGTGTGTTAATTTTTGTGTGTGTATATATATGTGTGTGTGTGTTTGTGTGTGTATAGTTCTTGCTATGTGTGTATGTATTTGTGTGTAGTTATCTGTGGGTGTTTCGTGTTTGAGTACGTGTATATATATGTGTGTGTTTGTGTATGTATATGTATGTATGTGTATATATGGAGAGGTGGGGATATGTGTGTGTATATGTGTATGTATTAGTGTGGATGTGTATGTTTAGGTGTGTAGATATATGTGTTTGTTTGTGGTTGTGTTTTTATATGTGTTTTTATGTGGGTTTTTATATGTTGTTTTGTTTTTATGTGTGTGTGTGTGTGTATGTGTAGAGGAGGAGGCCGAAGAGGAGGGCGATGGGGAAGCGCTCTATTTCCTTCCCCCGCGGCCCTCTCCTCGGGCAGCGGAGGAGAGGCGGTTAAGGGCTCTCCTACGCCGGCCGCCGCCTCCCTTCCGCTGGCCGAAGAGGAGGCCGTAGGGAGAGAGACGGTGCGGCTCGGCCTCGTCCCCGGGCAGCGGAATGGAGGCGGCGGGTAGCAGCAGAGAGCCCTTTGCCGCCTCTCCTCCGGTGGCCGAAGAGGAGGCCGAAGGGGAACCGGGCAACCCCTCTCCCTGCGGCCTCCTCCTCGGGCAGCGGAGGCCGCAGGGAGAGGGGTTGGCCGGTTCCCCTTCGGCCTGCTCTTCGGCCAGCGGAAGAGAGGCGGCAAAGGGCTCTCCGCCGCTACCCGCCGCCTCCATTCCGCTGGCCGAAGAGGAGGAGGCGGAAGGGAGAGGGACGGCGCGGCTTCCCTCCCGGCCCCATCCCCGGGAGGAGGCAGCGGAGGGGGCGGAGGAAGCGGGCATGGCGGAGAAGGCGTGTCCGGGCAGGGGACTATGGCTCCCAGAATTCTCTGCGCGGGCATTGTGGGCTATTTCCGGTGCTGTCTCCGCCCTTCTTTCGAGTGTGCCGCGCGGAGCCTTCTGGGAGTTGTAGTCCCGTGGCTGCGCCGTTCTCCCTCGCCGTTTAGTTGGCTCTCCTGGTGGAGGGTCGTGCGGGCGGGACCGCAGCGGCGTCCTCCCGGGATGTGTGCTGTTGGGTCCCGGGAGCCGCGTGGAGGATGTCGCCTCGTTGGTCTCAGGAGTGGTTCGTAAGCGGCGGAGGAGGGGGGCATGGCATGGGATGTTGCGCATGCTTGGTATTGTGATGTTTCTATGGCGGCCGTTTTGTGTGTCTGGGGTGTTTTGCGCATGCGTAGTAATGTTGTGTTTCGGGGGATGTTTTGGGGGTTTTGTGTTGTGTTTAGGGGTGTTTCAGTGGGTGGTTGATGTACCTCGGGGTGGGGATGAGTGGCCCTGGGTTTTGTTGTGTGTGTGGGAAATGTAGTTTTGGCGTGCATTTGCCCCCCGTTACCCACTTCCATATTCCCATTTTATATATATATAATTATAAAAAATAATAAAATATAATAAAAACCACTAAAATAAAATTAAATTCAAGAAGACAAGGTGCCAACCAAGATGGAGGCTGACATCCTCAAGAGAGGAAGGATCCCAAGATGGAATGGCCCAATGGACCCAGCCCAGAGGATGGCAAAGCGGACCCAGCTCTCGCCCCCAGCCGTTCCCCAGCTGATCGCCCTGCTATGGAGTGCCTGCCATCCCTGGAGGCAATCCGGGCCTGCAGGGGGAGCAGTCGGCGATCTGAAGCGGCTTATTCGACCTGGCGACCCAGAAGACGATCAAGTCTTCCGGGTCGCCAGGGCGATCAGCCCCCGCAGGTCGCCGAGTGCTCCCGCTGCAGGCCTGGATCGCCTTCAGGGATGTCAGACACTCCAAAGCCGCCACTCCTCCAGCCTGTCTGCCGACACAGGCCCCACAGAGCCCGCAGCGGCACACCTTCCTCTCGGCCTCGCTCCCGACGCCCTTCTCCCCGGGCCGGACAGAATCGGCTGCGAGCCACATCCGGGCCGCGGGCCATGGGTTGCCCACCCCTGATTTAGCCTCACAACAACTCTACGAGGTAGAGTTGTTTGAAATCCGAGAGAAAGCAGGGACAGACTGGCTCAATAACAGTTTCGATTCCGTTTTGTTGCAGTTTGACAATTTCAAGAGGGTCTTTAAGGCGGTCGAAGAGCTCCGGGGGTCACTAGTGGAAAACATCCAGCAACACTTCCTGCTCTCAGACCGACTGGCCAGGTGAGGGGTCAGAGGGAGGTCGCTTAAGGTGGCCACAACTCGTACACAAAGGCTTATCTGGTGTTTACTTGGATTCTGGCCTGTTGCACACAGACTATATCAACACAAACAACCCACGATCTTTCTTGTTTGCTAAGGACCGCAGTTAGACGTTTGCATCGATTGATTATTTTTGCAGAAGAGGGTTGGACTTGATGGCCTTTGGGGTTCCCTTCCAACTCTAGGTGTCCACAATTCATTCACTGTGTTGTCAAAGGCTTTCATGGCTGGAATCACTGGGTTGCTTTTCCAGGCTGTGTGGCCATGTTCCAGAAGCATTCTCTCCTGACGTTTCGCCCACATCTACAGCAGGCATCCTCAGAGGTTGTGAAGTCTGTTGGAGACTAAGCAAGTTTATATATCTGTGGAAAGATGTCCAGGGTGGGAGAAAGAACTCTTGTCTGTTGGAGGTAAGTGTGAATGCAATTGGCCAGCTTGATGAGAATTGAATGGCCTTGCAGCTTCAAAGCCTGGTTGCTTCCTATTTAGAGGCATCCTTATTTATTTATTTATAGTTTTTATATTGCGCCCTTCCCACCCCGCAGAGGACCCAGGGCTGATTACAATGTACACATACATGGCAAACATTCAATGCCATAGACACACAACACATATAGACAGACAGTCAGAGGCTATTTAACTTTTTTCTGGCCACCAGGGGAGCTGTCGCTTCACCGTCCATCTGCAACACTGATGAAGTACTTTTCGCATTCCCCACATGCTTTTTGCTGGAGATTCTTTATGGCCTTGTAAATTTGTTAAGTTAGCCTCCCCACACGTAGGTGGTACCTAAATTTCCTACTTAATTTTATTTATTTATTTTATTTACTTTATTTATATTCCGCTCTTCTCACCCCAAAGGGGACTCAGAGCGGATTACAGGTACACATACGAGCAGACAATTCCTGCTGTTTTTCACATACACAACATACAGAACAGAGGCAAACTCTGGCCACCAGGGGAAGCTGACACACTCCTCATCTCTCAGCATCCCTTGTTGATCCTTCCGCATTCCTCAGCGTTCCTGGAGTTCTTTAATGGCCTCGTAATTCAGTCAAAATTGGCCTCCCCACTTAATGTGGTACCTTTATCTCCTACTTGACAGATGCAACTGTCTTTCAGGCTGCAAAGGTCGACAGCAGGCTACACTTAAAGGTCGAGCACCCACCTCGACCCGGGCAGGCCTCGAACTCATGACCTACTGGTCAGAGAGATCTTATGCAGCTGACACTTAACCACCTGCGCCACATTCCCGGTGCAACTGTCTTTGGGGTTGCAAAGGTCGACAACAAGCTACACAAAATTGGCTGGAAGCTCACTCCGACCCAGGCTGGCTTCGAACTCATGACCTTTCAATCAGTAGTGATCTTAATGCAGCTGACACCCAGCCAGCTGCGCTACAGTCCCGGTCTAAAAATAGAAACAGTCCCTGTTTCTTCTTTGGGCCAGCTAACACCTCCTAACAAAGGATGCCCCAGGCAGGAAGCAACCATGCTTTGAAGCTGCAAGGCCATTCAGTGCTACTATCAGGAGATAATGCTTCTGAAACATGGCTGTACAGCCCGGAAAACTCACAGCAACCCTGTGATTCCGGCCATGAAAGCCTTCGACAACAGTTAGAAGCTTATTAGATGCGTGTTTTCTAAAACAGGGCTCATTGTAATGTTGGAACTGATAAAATGAGGACGACGACGACGACGAAATACTAAATAATAATTATAAGTATAAAATCCTTTCAGCAGCATTATTACATTAAACGATAAAAGGATTTTATACTTATAATTATCATCATTATTACATTAAATGGAGCCCCCGGTGGTGCAGTGGGTTAAAGCACTGAGCTGCTGAACTTGCCGACCGAAAGGTCAGTGGTCTGAATCCAGGGAGCAGGGTGAGCTCCCGCTGTTAGCCCCAGCTTCTGCCCACCTAGCAGTTCAAAAACATGCAAATGTGAGTAGATCAATAGGTACCGCTTCAGCGGGAAGGTAACGGCGCTCCATGCAGTCATGCCGGCCATATGACCTTGGAGGTGTCTACGGACAACGCCGGCTCTTCGGCTTAGAAATGGAGATGAGCACCATCCCCAGAGTCAGACACAACTGGACTTAATGTCAGGGGAAAACCTTTATTTTTACCATTACATGAAATAATAATGAAATAATCTTCAAGTTCCTTCAAGTTATTTATTTCCATCATTTCTACCCCGCTTCTTCTCAACCCCCGAGGGGGGACTCAGAGCAGCCTCTGAATTATGCAAGCCATCTATAGTCCTTGTTTTTGTTTTCTTATTGTTCACCTGCTTTTGGTCGTTCTTCCTTGGTTTCTTCATTAAGGGATCCAAGTTAGTTTCTGCTAGTAGTGTAGTACTATAGGCCCCAAAGGAAAGTAGAATATATAGAGCAGGGCTGCACAGGAAGTCTATCATGATCGACAAGTCGATCCTGGGACCGAAGGAGGTCGGTCCCAGACGGATGGGGCGCTTCTCAGAGGGGGCCGCACCAAGCCCCGCCCCCTCCCCAGCTTCGGCACTCCCAGCAGCTTCTCCAGGCTTGAGGAGGGCAGTGCCAAGCCAGCCTTGTGCTACCTATGCCACCACTGGCTTGGCACTGCCCTCCTCAAGCCTGGAGAAGCTGCTGGGAGCTCCAAACCAGAAGGGAGGGGCGGGGCTTGGTGAGGACTGGCCCGTCCCCCTGTGGCTTCCGCCTACCAGCAGCTTCTCCAGGCTTGAGAATGGCAATGCCAAGCCAGCCTTGTGCTAGCTATGCCACCACTGGCTTGGCACTGCCATCGCCAAGCCTGGAGAAGCTGCTGAGAGCCCAAAGCCAGAGGGGAGGGGCGGGGCTTGGTGCGGACTGGCTCCGTCCCCTGTGGCTTCCGCCTACCAGAAGCTTCTCCAGGCTTGAGAATGGCAGTGCCAAGCCAGCCTTGTGCTAGCTATGCCACCACTGGCTTGGCACTGCCATCCTCAAGCCTGGAGAAGCTGCTGGGAGCTCCAAAGCCAGAGGGGAGGGGCGGGGCTTGGTGCGGACTGGCTCCGTCCCCTGTGGCTGCCGCCTACCAGCAGCTTCTCCAGGCTTGAGAAGGGCAGTGCCAAGCCAGCCTTGTGCAAGCTATGCCACCACTGGCTTGGCACTGCCATCGCCAAGCCTGGAGAAGCTGCTGGGAGCTCCAAAGCCAGAGGGGAGGGGCTTGGGCTTGGTGCGGACTGGCTCCACTCCCCCTGTGACTTCCGCTCACCAGCAGCTTCTCCAGGCTTGAGGAGGGCAATGCCAAGCCAGCCTTGTGCATAGCTATGCCACCACTGGCTTGGCACTGCCCTCCTCAAGCCTGAGAAGCTGGGAGCCCAAAGCCAGAGGGAGGGGGCGGGGCTTGGTGCGGACTGGCTCCGTCCCCCTGTGACTTCCGCTCTACCAGCAGCTTCTCCAGGCTTGAGGATTCAATGCCAAGCCAGCCTTGTGCAAGCTATGCCACCACTGGCTTGGCACTGCCATCGTCAAGCCTGGAGAAGCTGCTGGGAGCTCCAAAGCCAGAGGGGAGGGGGCGGGGCTTGGTGCGGACTGGCTCCGTCCCCCTGTGGCTTCCGCTCTACCAGCAGCTTCTCCAGGCTTGAAGATGGCAATGCCAAGCCAGCCTTGTGCTAGCTATGCCACCACTGGCTTGGCACTGCCATCGCCAAGCCTGAGAAGCTGCTGGAGCTCCAAAGCCAGAGGGGAGGGGCGGGGCTTGGTGCGGACTGGCTCCGTCCCTGTGGTTTCGCTCTATCAGCAGCTTCTCCAGGCTTGAGGATGGCAGTGCCAAGCGAGCCTTGTGCAAGCTATGCCACCACTGGCTTGGCACTGCCCTCCTCAAGCCTGGAGAAGCTGCTGGGAGCTCCAAAGCCAGAGGGGAAGGGGCGGGGCTTGGTGCTGACTGGCCCGTCCCCTGTGACTTCCGCTCTACCAGCAGCTTCCTCCAGGCTTGAGGAGGGCAGTGCCAAGCCAGCCTTGTGCTAGCTATGCCACCACTGGCTTGGCACTGCCATCGTCACGCCTGGAGAAGCTGCTGGGAGCTCCAAAGCCAGAGGGGAGGGGGCGGGGCTTGGTGCGGACTGGCTCCGTCCCCCTGTGGCTTCCGCTCTACCAGCAGCTTCTCCAGGCTTGAGAATGGCAATGCCAAGCCAGCCTTGTGCTAGCTATGCCACCACTGGCTTGGCACTGCCATCGTCAAGCCTGGAGAAGCTTCTGGGAGCTCCAAAGCCAGAGGGGAGGGGGCTTGGTGTGGACTGGCTCCACCCCCCCCCCTCTGGCTTCCGCTCTACCAGCAGCTTCTCCAGGCTTGAGGATGGCAATGCCAAGCCAGTGGTGGCATAGCTAGCACAAGGCTGGCTTGGCACTGCCCTCCTCAAGCCTGGAGAAGCTGCTGGGAGTGCCGAAGTCGGGGGCGGGGCCTGGCTCCGCCCCCCTCTGAGAAGCACCCCATCCAGCTGGGATCGACCTCCTTCGGTCCCGGGATCGACTTCCTGGACAGCTCTGATATAGAGCCTTTAAATCTTTTTCTCCCAAGACTCTAACTAATCAATTAACTGCATTTTTGCTGTCCTTGTAGGGATTACGCGGCCATCGTCTTCTTTGCCAACAGCCGCTTTGAGACGGGCAAAAAGAAGCTGCAGTTCCTGACCTTTGAGGATTTTTCCTACTGCGCGGAGCAGATGATCCAGAACTGGACTTTGGGAGCCGTGGGTAAGATTATTATTGTTGTTGTTGTTTTATTTATTTTCTGTGTTAGATGCGAATTGGATACAGCTATAATGTATTTAAAGTTAAAAACTTGGCATTGTACTTCGGTTTTCTTTGATGTTGCCGTGAGAAGGTCCTCCATTGTGCATGTGGCAGGGCTCAGGTTGCATTGTCTGTGGTTTGCTCTTCTCCGCACTCGCATGTCGTGGACTCCACTTTGTAGCCCCATTTCTTAAGATTGGCTCTAAATCTCGTGATGCCAGAGTGCAGTCTGTTTAGTGCCTTCCAAGTTGCCCAGCCTTCTGTGTGTCCAGGAGGGAGTATTAGCTGCTGATTGAGGTTCCGGGTTTTAGCCTGCCACTTTTGGACTCTCACTTGCTGAGGTGTTCTTGCAAGTATCTCTGTCGATCTTAGGAAGCTATTTTTTATTTAAGGTGTTGGCATGCTGGCTGGCTGATATCCAGAGATGTCACTGCCTTTATCCTTTCATTATAGGCTGCCAATCCTCGACAGATGTCAGGTGGTGTGATACCAGATAAACACCCTGCTTGGCTGTCTCTTCTGCTTTCCCCTGTAATAGGCAGTAAGCGCACCTAAAGCTTCAAAGAGCTTCTGTTTAACCATTTCAAAGCTCCCTGCTTGGGTGGTGATGGCACGATCACAAAGCATAGATGAAACTCTCTGTCTCTTCTGGTTTCCCCTGTAATAGGCAGTAAGCGCACCTAAAGCTTCAAAGAGCTTCTGTTTAACCATTTCAAAGCTCCCTGCTTGGGTGGTGATGGCACGATCGTCAGCATAGATGAAACTCTCTGTCCCTTCTGGTTTCCCCTGTAATAGGCAGTAAGAGCACCTAAAGCTTCAGAGAGCTTCTGTTCAGCCATTTCAAAGCTCCCTGCTCGAGCGGTGATGACACGATCGTCAGCATAGATGAAACTCTCTGTCCCTTCTGGTTTCCCCTGTAATAGGCAGTAAGAGCACCTAAAGTTTCGGAGAGCTTCTGTTTAACCATTTCAAAGCTCCTTGCTTGGGTGGTGATGGCATGATCATCAGCATAGATTAAACTCTCTATCCCTTTTGGCAGTGGCTGATCATTTGTGTAAACGTTGAACATGGATGGAGCAAGCACGCTGCCATCTGCTTCTCTGGACCTGGAACTCAACGAAAATTATGATGATTATGATGATGATTATTTATTATTTATTTATTTACATCATTTATATTCCGCCCTTCTCACCCCACAGGGGACTCACAATACACATATACAGGCAAACATACAATGCTATAGACATACAACATATATAGACAGACAACGAGCTACACAATTGGTCGAGAGCTCACCCTGACCCGGGCAGGTCTCGAACTCATGACCTTCTGGTCAGTAGAGATCTTATGCAGCTGACTCCCAGCCAGCTGCGCCACATTCCTGGTGCTTCTTCTTCTTATTATTATTATTATTGTTATGTGTATTTTTTTTCTCTCCACAAGAAAACTTGTGTTCTCCTCTGGAATATATTTCTAGTCATGGGCTTGCTCTCTGTCCTAGCAGTGAATTCAAATAAAATAGATATGAAATAATAATCCCTGGCTACATAAGGTAGCACCAAAAACCCACAGAATGCACCGGTGCTCTCCAAAAAGACTTCTAACCTTCCGTTTTTGGCAGATACCAACGTGGACGATATGGATGTTGACCTTGATAAAGAGTTCCTTCAAGGCCTGAAAGAGTTGAAGATCCTGATTACCGACAAAGACTTGTTAGACCTGCACAAAAGGTACATCAGTGTCTCCGGCACTGGAGAGATCGGTGGAAATATCCTGGGTAGACTGCACTTCCCAGCACCGGCCGGCCCTTGGCCATGTTCTCCAAGGACAATGGGAGTCTGATAATTTTGGGAAGGCCAGGGGTTCTCTGCCTCGTTTGGTAGATCCAGCTCCTAGGTCTATGTTTTTTTTGAGGAAAATGGTTGTCAACAGAGATGTCTCCTTCTGAACTCTTTTTATTTCTTTTTCAGCTTGGTATGTACGTCATTGCGGGGAAAGATCTCCGTGTTCAGCGAGATGGAAGCCAACTTTAAGGTGTGCTATCCAGTCCCTTCTTCCTTCCCTTGCCTCCCCTGCTACCTCTATAGAGGCCATCGGAGGGTGCCAGTGTGCCTCTGGAGCAGTGTTTCCCAACCAGTGTTTCCCAACTAGTGTGCCCAACCCTAGCGATCATTAGGTGTGCCATGGGAAATTGGAACCTCTTGAGTCTTGAATAAGCCACGCCCCTTTATTCCCCGCGGGCCAATCCCATCGCGGTGGCCTTGAACTCCCGCCCGGCACCAAGATGGCGGAGGTGGCAGGACCGGAAGCGCCTTCCCTGAGGGGACGCCAGTGGAGCGGAAGTGCCTAGTCTGATGCCATACGGCGGCGGGCGTGCCTGGCGGTGCTGGGCTTGGCGGCGGACATGGCGTTGGTCCGGCCAGCCGGGGCGGTGGAGTCCCTGAGCCTGGCCCTGGCTGGTGCCGCCGCCACCGCCGCCGCCTCCACAAGCTTCCTCTCCTACCGCCGCCACCGCCGCCGCCTCCACAAGCTTCCTCTCCCACCCGCGGCTCTACTGCCTCTTCGCCCACTGCTGCCATGACGCGGGGAACAACGGGGCCCGCCTCCGGGCAGGTACGCAAGAGGCCTACCGGGCCTCAGAGACTGTGACGTGACGTGGAAGGAGCCTCATGGACTTTATTATTATTATGAACTATGTATTGACATAATATTATTATTTTCCCTTAGTATATGCTATTATATTGTTATATTATCAGTATTTGTCATAGTCATGGTGTATATCGCCTCATGGGCTTTATTATTATTATTATTATGAACTATGTATTGACATAATATTATTATTTTCCCTTAGTATATGCTATTATATTGTTATATTATCAGTATTTGTCATAGTCATGGTGTATATCGCCTCATTGACTTTATTATTATTATTATTATTATGAACTATGTATTGACATAATATTATTTTCCCTTAGTATATGCTATTATATTGTTATATTATCAGTATTTGTCATAGTCATGGTGTATATCGCCTCATGGACTTTATTATTATTATTATTATAATCAAAGTGCTGGTTCTTACCTTCAAGGCCATATACGGCCTGGGGCCAGCGTATCTGAGGGACCGTCTCACCCCATATTGCCCAACGAGATCTCTCCGGTCCGAAGAGGCCAACCTCCTGGTGGTACCTTCTGTCAAATCGGCACATTTAACATCAACCCGCCGGAGGGCGTTTTCTGTGATAGCTCCTACGCTATGGAACGCCCTCCCGGCCGGCTAGAGCTCTGAGAGACCTCCTCCCTTTCAGACGGGCCTGTAAAACTTATTTGTTTAGGCAGGCCTTCGGTGAGTAGACTGTGCCCGTTACTATAATGCTGCCATTCTTGGATTTTATGTATTTTGTTTTATTTTATTGTTTTATTGTTGTAAATGTGTTTTTTAACTGTTGTTTTAACCCCGTGGCGCTGTGCCACTGGCTCTGTGAGCCGCCATGAGCCCCTGGGAGTCGGGCGGCGAAGAAGCCCCAATAAATAAATAAATAATAAATAAATAAATAAATTATGAACTATGTATTGACATAATATTATTATTTTCCCTTAGTATATGCTATTATATTATTATATTATCAGTATTTGTCATAGTCATGGTGTATATCGCCTCATGGGCTTTATTATTATTATTATTATTATGAACTATGTATTGACATAATATTATTATTTTCCCTTAGTATATGCTATTATATTGTTATATTATCAGTATTTGTCATAGTCATGGTGTATATCGCCTCATGGACTTTATTATTATTATTATTATGAACTATGTATTGACATAATATTATTATTTTCCCTTAGTATATGCTATTATATTGTTATATTATCAGTATTTGTCATAGTCATGGTGTATATTGTCATTGACTATGAGAGTAATGATAACAGTCAGGATTAACTCCTGTGCTTTACTGATAATATATTGTAAGTACCTATAATATTTATATTATTATAATGTAATACAAGATAACACTTTAAAAAATAATACAATATTGAAAATAGATATTTTATATTACTTGTAATAGTACTAATAATATTACAGTATAATGGTATCGTACAATATAGTAAGTTAGAGTGTCATTTAGTGTCATTGTGGTTGGTGGTGTGCCCCAGGATTTTGTAAACGTAAAAAATGTGCCGCGGCTCAAAAAAGGTTGGGAAACACTGCTCTGGAGAACCTCTCATGCATCTCATGAAGGGATGGAGGTGGAAGGCAGGGCGAGGGGGCCCTTCTCTGACCCTCCTTTTCCCCACTGCTCCCCTTTTCAGAACCTCTCCCGGTCTCTCATCAACATCGCTTCGAAGCTCACCCACAGCAAAGACGTTCGGGACTTCTTTGTGGACCTGGTGGAGAAGGTGAGCTATTCTCCATCCCTGGTGGAGCCATTTTGGACCAGGAGGCCACACCAAACTGCTGCCCTCACCTCCTCCTTGGCTTGAGAGGTGTCTTGCCTCCACTTTGATGTTTGTTTCCCCCCTTTTTTTGGTAGTTTGTGGAGCCCTTCCGTTCCGACAAGTGGAGCCCAAATGACGTACGCCTCTTCCTGACGCAATACACGGCTTGCGCTCACACCTTGGACGCATTCAGGTTGGTAGGGGCTCCGGCCAACCGCCTGTTGTTTCTCCTTCCGATTCTCGGTGGCTCCAGCTCTCATAGTGAGGAGCACATTCCCTTCCTTCCTTCCTTCTTGGTAGATCTAGCTCGCTTAGCAAAAACCAGTCTTCCATTTTCCTTCCTTTCTTCACTCACTCATTTAGTCCTTCCTTCTTTCCTTCACTCTGTCACTCACTCATTCCTTCCTTCATTCACTCAATCCTTCTTTCTTTCTTTCTTTCACTCACTTGTTTGCTTGGTCACTCAGTCCGTCTTTCACTCACTTGCTTACTCGCTTCCTCACTCAGTCCTTCCTTTTCCCTTCTTTCACTCACTCAGTCTCTCAGTCCTTCCTTATTTCCTTCACTTGCTCACTCACTCCTGCCTTCATTCACTCAATCCTTCTTTCACTCATTCACTCACTTGCTTACTCGCTTGCTCACTCCTTCCTTTTTCCTTCTTTCACTCACTCACTCAGTCCCTCTCTCTTTCCTTCACTCACTCACTCCTTCCTTCATTCACTCAATCCTTCTTTCCTTCACTCACTCACTCACTCATCTGCTTAGTCACTCAGTCCGTCCGTCCTTCCTTCACTCACTTGCTTACTCGCTTGCTCACTCAGTCTTTCCTTTTTCTTTCTTTCACTCAATCACTCAGTCACTCAGTCCTTCCTTCTTTCCTTCACTTGCTCACTCACTCACTCCTTCCTTCATTCACTCAATCTTTCTTTCTTCCCTTCACTCACTCACTTGTTTTCTTGGTCACTCAGTCCGTCTTTCACTCACTTGCTTACTCGCTTCCTCACTCAGTCCTTCCTTTTTCCTTCTTTCACTCACTCAGTCTCTCAGTCCTTCCTTCTTTCCTTCACTTGCTCACTCAATCCTTCCTTCCTTCCTTCACTCTTCTTTCTTTCCTTCACTCACTCACTCGTATGCTTGCTCACTCAGTCCATTCTTCCTTCACTCACTTACTTACTCGCTTGCCCACTCAGCCCTTTCTTTCATTCACTCACTCACTCACTTGCTCGCTTGCTTACTCAGTCCTTCCTTTTTTACTTCCTTCACTCAGTCCTTCCTTCTTTCTTTCCTTCGCTCGCTCGCTCACTTGCTCACTCAGTTCTTCTTTCCTTCATTCCTTCACTCACTCAATTCTTCCTTCACTCCAGGGCTGTCCAATTTCTACCGGCCCAAGGGCCGGAATTCCGGTGACTGATCACCTGGGGAGCCGCGGCGTGACGCTGTAGGAGGGAGGGCGAAGCCATGGTGGGCTCCCTTGGCTTCTCCGTCTCTCCTACATCGTCACGCCGGGTGACAGAAGCGGGTGAAATCGCCCGCTTCTGCCACCCGGCGTGACGCTGTAGGAGGGAGGGCGAAGCCATGGCGGGCTCCCCTTGGTTCCTCCCTCTCTCCTACAACGTCACGCCGGGTGACAGAAGTGGGCGAAATCTCCCGCTTCTGCCACCCAGCGTGACACTGTAGGAAGAGGGCGAAGCCATGGCGGGCTCCCTGGTTCCTCCCTCTCTCTTACAGCGTCACGCTGGGTGACAGAAGCGGGCGAAATCTCCCGCTTCTGCCACCCGGCGTGACACTGTAGGAGGGCGGGCGAAGCCATGGCGGGCTCCCCTTGGTTCCTCCCTCTCTCCTACAGCGTCACGCCGGGTGACAGAAGTGGGTGAAATCTCCCGCTTCTGCCACCCGGCGTGACGCTGTAGGAGGGAGGGCGAAGCCATGGCGGGCTCCCCTTGGCTCCTCCCTCCCTCCTACAGCGTCACGCCGGGTGACAGAAGCGGCGATTTCGCCCTTCTGCCGCCCGTGACGCTGTAGGAGGGAGGCAAAGCCATGGGGAGCAGAGCAAAGAGGGGCGGCGGCGTGGATGGCGCTTGCGCCGCTGCGCGCATGCACACTGTTTTGGATTTTTAAAATAAAAAATCGGATTTTTTTTCATTGCAGGAGGGTAGGAGGGCCATATCTAAGGGGCTGGCGGGCCGTGTGCGTCCCGCGGGCCGCCTGTTGGGCAGGCCTGCTTCACTCAATCAATCCTTCCTTCCTTCCTGCACTCACTCACTTGCTTGCTCACCCAATCAACCCTCCCTTTCCTTTTCCTTCAGTCACTCACTTGCTCGCTCGCTCACTCAATCCTTCCTTCCGTCTTGGTGGCTTGCATAGTGAAAAATAACCTTCCTTCCTCCCATAGTTTGAACCTTCCTTACCCTCTTTCTTTCCTTCCTTCCTCCCTCCCCTCCCTCCCTCCTTCCTCCTATACATTTTTGCTGATATTTGGTCCTCGATGTTCTCTCCTTGCAGGCACCAAGCCCTTTGGGAGCGGTACATGGGGACCCTCAGAGCCTGCCTTTTGAAGATGTACCACGACTGAGCCCTGCCTTCCAGAACTATTTATTTATTTTCCTTTCAAAAACAAAATGGCCTCCCTCTCTCTCTCTCTCTCCTTCGGGGCGAGACCAATGCAAGGCACAAGAGAAGCCTCATCTACAGCAGGAGGTCGGCGTCGTTCATTCTCATTGGCTTGCCACTCACGTGCCAAAAAGCTACCATTTGAGGACAACTCCCAGAATCCTGGCTAGAGGCTATGGAATTCTGGGACTTGTAGCGTGCATAAGAAACCACTTTCAAAGCTCTCGCTGCCCTCCTGGCCCAGGTCTCGCTTTCCTGCTTCCCTCATTTCCTGTCTTCAGAGGGTTGTTTGGGAGAGATAGAAGAGCACTTGTCCGGCCTCCCTCGCAGGGATGTTGTGAGGACAAAAGTGGGAAGGAAAGGAGCCTGTGTGCTACCTCAAGCTCATTGAAACAATGGCTGGATAGAACGGTAACAAATAAACAAAGTTTTGTGGATTACGATTCCTTCATGCAGTCAATCGGCTTTATTTATTGAGTGCCGTTAAATTTATTTTTATCCTCCTAGAGCAGTGTTTCCCAACCGCTGTTCCGCGGCACACTAGTGTGCCGTGAGCGATCACCTGGTGTCAAGACACACAAGGAGACTGTATAATATCAAAAATATCATATATATTAGTGCATAAACAAATACGTGGTGGATGCTGTAAGGGAGCAATGACAATAGTTACTCCCTGGCGCTTACATACGCATCAATCGTGGCATAAATACCATACAAGAAAGCGCGGCGTGGTTCTCAGACGAAGTCCCAAGAGTAGGCGTGGTGGAGCTCAGAAGGGCGGCGAGGTAAACAGTGGGGATGAGGATCAATGTACACAGGCGATAAGGAAAGATAAGCAGGGATTGATGCCCGGAGTGATCCCAAACCGCAAAACAGAAGCGGTAAAGGCAAAGCGCCTTTCTTTGTAATCCCAGCTCCTGAACGGCCGATCGCCGGGAGCAGTGCTGCGCAAATGCGCGGTGTCTCAGAGCCAGAGCGAAACACGCCGTCCTTGGAGACAACCCAGAGGAGAGACCACAGGCCAAAACAGCAAAGCAAACCACGAAGAAACGCCGGGCACGCCGCAACGGTTTCAGCTGCAGGGCCCCCGATCCGTTTCGCCGATAAACGGCTTTTTCAAGCGGCCAGGTGCGGTAATAACAGGCGTTTCATGGAACAAATAGTATCTGTAACAACATAATAATTATAGTACAAGTCTATCAATTACAGTAAAGCAGAGACATGGAGAGTACCATCCATACATCATAACATACCGTGCGGTGTCATGGCCCCATCATAGGCAATTCCATGGACCCGAAGGTGAATGCTAATGCAGATGCCAGTGTTTAAATAATACAGAAAGGCAGGCAGGTGGGAAGCACATCAATTAAAAGCGAATTGAGGCTGAGGGAATCATTCAGCGATCACCTGGTGTGCCACGGAAAAACCTCTCTTCCCCCCTTTCTTCCCCCTCCTGCTGAACAACTGCTGCTGCTGCTGCTTGGGGGAGGAAGATGAGGAGGAGGAAGGGCCGGGTGGCAGCGGCAAAGAAGAAGAAGGGGCCGAGGCGCCGCCTCCTTCGGCCGTTTCCCCAGCCAGCCAGCCTCCAATCAAGGGAGAGCGGGGAACGGAAGTGGAAGTAAGAAGCGTAGTCTGAGGCAGGCCCACCGGCTTCTTCTTTTGAACCGCAGGAAAGAAGGAAGGAAGGCAGGCAACCGCGGACTGAGTGAGTGCCTTCCCTTCTGGAGTGGAAGAGGGAGAGAGCCTTTCAGGAACGGAGCCACCTGAGGGTTCTGTGTGGGAAGTTTGGCCCAGTTCTATCATTGGTGGGGTTCAGAATGCTCTTTGATTGTAGGGGAACTATAAATCCCAGTAACAGCAAGGGGCAACACCGTGGTAAATACAAGAAAGCAATTCAGGTATATGAATAATACAGTAATCAAATAGTATCAAAAATAATTTTGTATTCGCAAGTACACAATTAGAATAATTCACAATCCACAATGGGAACTAAATAGTGCAATGTCCTAAGTCAGGGCTGTCCAACTGGTGGCCCTGGGGCCGGATGCGGCCCCCCAGCCTGTTGGGCACGGCCCCAGCTATGCCCCCAGCCGCCATTTTTAAATTTTTTTAAAAAATTCTAATTTTTAAAAAAAAAATGGCGGCCAGGGGGGAGGGGGAGGCGGGGCAGGGAGGAGGAAGAGAGCTAGCTCCGTCCCTCTCGCCGCCCCTCTCTCCCCCTCCGTCCCTCTCTCCCCGCCGAAAAAGGGCAGAAGGCGGCGCCAAGGGCAGCGCGTCACGCCAGGCCTGTGACGCTGCCCTTGGCGCCGCCTCTGCCCTTTTCGCGGCTCCCACCCTAGGAAGGGCGGGGGGGCGCCGAAAAAAGGAGGAGGCGGCGCCAAGGGGCAGCGCGTCACGCCAGGCCTGTGACGCGCTGCCCGGGAGAATGACAGCTTTAGGAGAGGGCGGGGCCTGGGCTGGGGGCGGGGCCTGGGCTGGGGGGGGGGGCCTGGGGGTGGGGCCTGGGGGCGGGGCCGAGCGGCCCCCGAGGTCATCAGTGACCTCTATTCCGGCCCTGGACCCGGTAGAAGTTGGACAGCCCTGTCCTAAGTACAATGCGATTACATAATAGCAAGGTGAGAACTAACAATTGGGTTAGGTACAGTTTGGCAAAGCACACGCAATGTATCACAGCAATCCAATACAGAAGTCTGTAGCCAGGAAGATAATGGTACCTCCGTGGCTACTGGGTCGCTACAATGCAAATAAACAATAATAGTAACCTTAATAGGTGCTTGAAACTTGTAGAGAGCCAGCAGTGAAGTCCGTGTCTAGCGGAAGGGAAGGAAAATTCACGGAGACCGCTCAAAGATACCCATACGCGCAGGGTGCATGTGCAGGCTTGCTCAATGGCGCACCGCAGGGCAGGCTGGTCTTCGTAGTCCGTGAAGAACGCTAATTGGGGCTGGTGTGTCCAATGCGCAGGCGCGGACACGCACAATGGCGCGCCGCAGTGGTGCTTGGTCTTAGTAGTTCTATTGGTGCCCAGGAAGCGTTCAGGAATAATATTGAACTGGCGGTACAGTTATGGGTAAACACAACCCCACAGGGGTCTCACCTAAGTGAGAATAGTGGGGAGAAGTGCCTGACAGCAACTACAACTCCCAAATGGCAAGGTCTATTTCCCCTGAACTCCATCTGCGTTCATATTTGGGCATATTGAGTATTCATGCCAAGTGTGGTCCAGATCCATCATTATTTGAGTCCACAGTGCTCTCTGGGTGTACAGTAGGTGAACTACAACTTCCAAACTCAAGGTCAATTCCCAAGCAAACCCTTTCAGTACTTTCTGTTGGTAATGAGAGTTCAATATGCCAAGTTTGGTTCAATTCCATTGTTGCAAGAGTTCATGATGCTCTTTGATTGTGTGCTAACTATACATCCCAGAAACTGTAACTCCCAAATGTCAAGGTCTATTTTCCCCAAACTCCATCTGTGTTCACATTTGGGCATATTGAGTATTCATGCCAAGTTTGGTCCTGATCCAACATTGTTTGAGTCCACAGTGCTCTCTGGATGTAGGTGAACTACAACTCCAAAACTCAAGGTCAATGCCCACCAAACTTATAGCATTTTCTCTTGGTTATGGGAGTTCTGTGTGGGAAGTTTGTGTCTTTCTGCCATTCCTGCCAGGATATCTGTGTTGTGTTCATCGAAACAGGCCCAGGTTTCTCACTGAGTGCATAAATACATTTAAAAACATATTAACTATATGTATTACTGTGTTAGAGTGTCATTTTGTGTCATTTTGGTTGGTGGTGTGGCCCAGGATTTTGTAAATGTAAAAAGTGTGCCGCGGCTCAAAAAAGGTTGGGAAACACTGTCCTAGAGGATAGAATTTGGTAATAAATCAACCACAATGACCTTCCAGTGACAAACTTGCAACATTTCCCATTACGAGTAGTAGTTGTAGTAATAATAATATTTTTCTTATTACATGCCTTTCTTTTCAGCTCCTAAACATTTCTAAGCTGAAGAGTCGGCATTGTCCATAGACGCCTCCAAGGTCATGTGGCCGGCATAACTGCATGGAGCACCATTGTAAGAAAAAAGCATAAGAGTATAAGCAAAGAGAAGTTAAATCCCTTTATCTGATTACAAAACTCTTCTTTAAAAAAGCCACATCAGCAAATTTTTGTGTTTTGCATTGAATCGAAAGAGGAAGGTGAGAGGTGTTCCCTACCTGCCCAGGTATCTTCGGCAGGTTAATCGTGCCCCGGAGCCAGCTGTCTCCTGCTCCTCATTCCTTTGTCGCTTCCCTAAAAGGAGGCCAAATACACCTGGTTTGGGGCTGCAAGGAGAAGCGTGTAGTAGAGGAGAAGCAAGAGACGAGAGAAGGAAATATTGTTTGCCTGGGTGATTCCGGGTTTGGTCTTCAACAGGGTTGGCAAAGAAGGCATTGCAAGCCAGCATGAATGATAGCTCATCCTTATTATTTTTGACAGCCTGAACAGATCAGTTCCTGCGATTGCAGAAGAACGTCTCCCGGAAAGCCAATGCGGCTTCAGAGCTAGTAGGAGCACCACAGATCTGGTATTTGCCCTTAAACCAGTGTTTCTCAACCAGTGTGCCGTGGCACACTAGTGTGCCGTGAGCGATTGTCAGGTGTGCCGCGAGAAAAGCTCTCTGCCCCCCTTCCTTCCCCCCTCCTGCCAAACTCCTGCTGCTTGAGAGAGGAGGAGGAAGGGCCAGGTGGCGACGAAGAAAAGAAGGGACCGGGCGCCGCCTCCTTCGGCCCGTTCCCCAACCAGCCTCCAATCCGCCATGACTCTCGCCCCTTGCTTGTTGAAGCCGCGTGGAGGAGCCCTACCTACTGAAGCCCGTCCACCGCTCATGCTCCTCCTCTGTGGGAGAGCTGAAGCCGGGGGGGGAGGGGAGGCATGACGCAGCCTGGCTCCGCTCCTTCCCCCCGGCTTCAGCACTTCCACAGCGTTGCCAGCCTTGAGGGGGCAGTGCCAAGCCAGCGGTGGCAGAGACAGCACAATGCTGGCTTGGCACTGCCCCCTCAAAGCTGGCGAAGCTGTGGGAGAACTGAAGCCGGGAATAGGGTTCAGGGCATGGTGCGGCCTGGCTCCGCCCCCTTCCCAGCTTTGGCTTCAGCGCTCCCACAGCTGGCTTGGCGCCAGCCTTGAGGGGCAGTGCCAAGCCAGCGGTGGCAGAGACAGCACAATGCTGGCTTGGCACTGCCCCCCGGATCAAAGCTGGCGAAGCTGTGGAGAACTGAAGCCGGGAATAGGGTTCAGGGCATGGCTCCGTGCGGCCTGGCTCCGCCCTGCTCCCCCCCCTCAAAGGCTTCAGCACTCCCACAGCTTCACCAGCCTTGAGGGGCAGTGCCAAGCCAGCGGTGGCAGAGACAGCACAATGCTGGCTTGGCACTGCCCCTCAAAGCTGGCGAAGCTGTGGGAGAACTGAAGCCGTGAATAGGGTTGAGGGCATGGTGCGGCCTTGCTCCGCCCCCTCCCTTCGGCTTCAGCACTCCCACAGCTTCGCCAGCCTTGAGGGGGCAGTGCCAAGCCAGGGGTGGCAGAGACAGCACAATGCTGGCTTGGCACTGCCCCCTCAAAGCTGGCGAAGCTGTGGGAGAACTGAAGCCGGGAATAGGGTTCAGGGCATGGTGCGGCCTGGCTCCGCCCCCTCCCCCCGGCTTCAGCACTCCCACAGCTTCGCCAGCCTTGAGGGGGCAGTGCCAAGCCAGCGGTGGCAGAGACAGCACAATGCTGGCTTAGCACTGCCCCCTCAAGGCTCGCGAAGTTATGGGAGAACTGAAGCTGGGGGAGGGGGTGGGGCATGGTGTGGCCTGGCTCCTCCCCCTCCCCGGCTTCGGCACTCCCAGCAGGTCACCACCCCCAGCCGTTCTTTACTGTGTTACAGTATCATTTTGTGTCATTTTGGTTGGTGGTGTGTCCCCGGATTTTTTTAATGTTAAAAGTGTGCCACGGCTCAAAAAAGGTTGGGAAACACTGCCTTAGACAACTGCAAGAGAAATGTAGAGAGAAGAACAAAGGACTCTATGGAACATTTGTCGACCTCACCAAAGCCTTCGACACTGTGAGCAGAAAAGGTCTGTGGCAGATCCTGGAACGTCTAGGACAGTGCTGTCCAACTTCTACTGGACCTAGGGCCGGACTTCCAGTCACTGATGACCTGGGGGGGGCCGCTCCGCCCCGGCCCCATCCCCGGCCACGCCCCCGGCTACGTCCCCAGCCCCTCCTCCTAAAGTGTCACGCCAGCCTCAGAAGCGGCGATTTCGCTTCTGAGGCTGGCGTGACCCTTTAGGAGGGAAGGCAAAGCCAAGGGGAGCCCTCCATGGCTTCTCCCTCCCTCCTAAAGTGTCACACCAGCCTCCTCCTCTGTTCTGCCTCTCCAACCGGCGCACCGATCAGGGCGCCGGTGGGAGAGGCAGAACGGAGAAGGCAGGCCTAAAGAGGAGGAAGGCAAGCGCTTGCCTTCCTCCTCTTTAAGCACCCATCCTCCCTCCCTGGCTCCTCCTCCCTGCACCGCCCCTTGTCCCTCTCTCGCCGGCGCCGATGCAAACCGGTTTGCATCGGCGCTGGCGAGAGAGGGAAGAAGGGGGCGGTGCAGGGAGGAGGAGCTGGCTCCCGTCCTTCTCCCTGCCCCACCTCCTCCTCCTCCCCTCCCTCCCCCCCCCGCCCCTGCGATCTCGCAGTGGCGGCACGGAGAGAGGGACGGAGGGGGCGGTGCAGGGAGGAGGAGCTGGCTCACTTCCTCCTCCTTGCCCTGCCCTGCCCCGCCTCCCCCGGCCGCCATTTTTTTAAAAAAATTTTTTTAAAAAAAATTTAAATTTAAAAATGGTGGCCGGGGGCATAGCGGGGGCCGTGTCCAACAGGCTGGGGGGCCATGTACGGCCCCGGGGCCGCCAGTTGGACAGCCCTGATCTAGGACATGGGGTGCTCATTAGGGAGCTAGGGAGCTACTAGTAGATCTTCGGCCCTCTTCCAGGTGATCCTTGGGCCTCACCAGCCAGATGGGGCGCTCCTGCCATGCACGCGCACACCCTGTGCACACGTGCGCTCCTGCTGCTGGCTTCCCCTCTCGCGGTGCTTCTTTTGCCTGCGGGGCATTGCAGGAAGAAGGAAGCACGAGGCGAGGCCTCTGGAGGGAGCGCCCTGCCTCTCTCTCGTCCAGAAGCAGCTGTGCAGCCCCCGCTTTCTCTTTCCTGCAATGCCCCGCAGGGGGAAGAAGCGCTGCGCGGGCGGAAAGCAGCAGCAGGGGCAAGAGAGCGTGGCGGCGGGAGCACGCGCCGGCGAGGGCAGGTAGATCTTTTGGACTTGGTTGCTTTAAGAGTAGCTCGCATGCTGAAAAATGTGAGCACCCCTGGTCTAGGATGTCCCCCCAAATTCCTCAAAATGATTATCCTGTTACATGAGGGTCAGCGCAGTCACGTCAGATACGGCGATGCTCTCTCGGAGCCCTTTCTCATAACTAATGGAGTGAAACAAGGTTGTGTTCTTGCACCAACCCTATTTACAATCTTCAGGATGATGCTCCAAAGGGCTACGGCAGACCTCAAAGAAGAAGACGGCATATATATATGCTATCGTACTGATCCAGGGGTGCTCATTAGGTAGATCGTGATCTACTGGTAGATCTCGAAGGGCTTCCTGGTAGATCCCAGGCAGATCGCAGACACAGTGTGTATGGCTCCCATGCCATTTGTGAGGAATGCTCAGGGGATGATTATACTCACATTTAGTTGAATTCAGTCTTAAAATGTATTATATGGCTCTCACTGAAATAAATTTCCTAATATTTTGCTTTTATGGCTCTTTGAGTAGTGGGTAGGTAGATCTAAACTATCTAGTCCGTGAGCTGCGTTTTGCTGACAATGCTGACCTTGTTGCCCCTTCAGAAGCAGCCCTGCAGCGCCTAACATCCTGCTTTGCAGCAGCTGCTGAGCTGTTTGGGCTGGAAGTCAGCCTGAAGAAAACGGAAGTCCTCTACCAGCCTGCACTACAGGAAGAACACCATCATCCCCACATCAGCATAGGCACATCTGTGCTTAAGTCCATTCAGCAGTTCACCTACCTGGGAAGCATCATCTCTTCAGACGCCAAGATTGACAAAGAGATAGATCACAGATTAGCAAAGGCATATACTGCATTTGGAAGGCTTCACAAAAGAGTCAGCAACAAGCACCTGAGGCAGAGCACCAAAATCAGTGTGTACAGAGCTATCGTACTGTCTATTCTCCTCTATGGGTCTGAATCATGGGTCACCTATCGCCAACACCTACGACTCCTCGAACGCTTTCATCAGCGTTATCTTCGCACAATCCTAAATATACACTGGACCAACTATGTGACTAATGTGGCTGTCCTTGAGCAAGCAGGGATCACCAGTGTTGAGGCCATGCTATTGAAAACACAGCTACACTGGGCAGGGTACGTCTCCAGGATGGAGGACCACCGCCTCCCAAAGATACTCCTCTACGGTGAACTCGCAAGAGAGGCGCCCCCAAAAAGAGATATAAGGACTCCCTGAAACAACATCTCAGGCTCGGCCAGATTGATCACCAACAATGATCCACCCTGGCCTCACATCGGGAAGCATGGAGACACACTATCCACAATGCTGCGGCCTCTTTCGAGAAGACATGCTGAACAGATCTCGAAGAGAAACGACAATGCAGAAAGGACCGCAACTTGGAAACAACATCACCCAAGGAGACCTTCTGCTGTGCTTTCTGCAACCGTACATGCCTATCTCAGATTGGCCTTTTTAGTCATCAACGCGCTTGTAAAAAGCGTGGGGTGAGTCCTTCCGAAGAATCTTCGTTCACGAAGTAATGACAAGGTCTATTTCATTGTCGCCCATTCAGAAGCAGCCCTGCAGCACCTAACATCCTGCTTTGCAGCAGCTGCAGGGCAGTTTGGGCTGGAAGTCAGCCTGAAGAAAACGGAAGTCCTCTACCAGCCCGCACCACAGGAAGAACACCATCATCCCCACGTCAACATAGGCAAATCTGTGCTTCAGTCCGTCCAGCAGTTCACCTCCCTGGGAAGCATTATCTCTTCAGACACCAAGATTGACAAAGAGATAGATCACAGCAGTGTTTTTCAGCCTTTTTGAGCCACGGCACACTTTTTACATTTACAAAATCCTGGGGCACACCACCAACCAAAATGACACAAATTGCACTCTAACACAGTAATACATATAGCTAATATGTTTTTAAATGTATTTATACACTCAGTGGGAAACCTGGACCTGTTTCGATGAACACAACATAGATATCCTGGCAGGAATGGCAGAAAGACACAAACTTCCCACACAGAACTCCCATAACCAAGAGAAAATACTATAAGAGTTTGGTGGGCATTGACCTTGGGTTTTAGAGTTGTAGTTCACCTATATCCAGAGAGCACTGTGGACTCAAACAATGTTGAATCAGGACCAAACTTGGCATGAATACTCAATATGCCCAAATGTGAACACAGATGGAGTTTAGGGAAAATAGACCTTGACATTTGGGAGTTACAGTTTCTGGGATGTATAGTTAGCACACAATCAAAGAGCATCATGAACTCTTGCAACAATGGAATTGAACCAAACTTGGCATATTGAACTCTCATTACCAACAGAAAGTACTGAAAGGGTTTGCTTGGGAATTGACCTTGAGTTTGGAAGTTGTAGTTCACCTACACCCAGAGAGCACTTAGGACTCAAACACGGTTATGTAATGAAGTAGTTTGAATTCTATCCAGAATCACAATGTTGGGGAAAATAGGACATTTGGCTCAGTTTCACTTTAAGGTCCCTAAAACAGGCATGGGCAAACTTCAGCCCTCTGGGTTTGCTTGGGAATTCACCTTGAGTTTGGAAGTTGTAGTTCACCTACACCCATAGAGCACTGTGGGCAGGAGGGGGAAGAAAGGGTATTGGAGGTTCCAATTTCCCACGGCACACCTGATGATCGCTCACGGCACACTAGTGTGCCACGATACACTGGTTGGGAAACACTGCATCACAGAATAGGAAAGGCATAGAGTGCATTTGGAAGGCTTCACAAAAGAGTCTGGAGCAACAAGCACCTGAGGCAAAGCACCAAAGCACCGAGAGAGACCTGTTGGAATGCACAGTGCGGCCTTGCACAGTGGTGCAGCACATGTCGGGTTAAATGTTGTGCAAGGAAGGGGGATTTGATGGCTGGGAACAGCTGGCCAGGAAAAGCGGTGTTTGCTGGGAGCTAAGTGGAACCAGATGTTGGGTGGAATCCTTTGGCGACTCCTTTGGCTGCCTGGCGGGGGGCCAGGAATTTGGGTTTTCTCGATGGGGGGGTGGCCTTGTTGCGCCAGCACTGCACACTTTCTCTCCCAAGGAGCCAGAAGGGAGCCTTGCTTTGCAACCAGCCAGAACCAAAGGAGGAGAGCCGGGCGGTGAGCGATGATGGGCTTTTGTGTCCTTTCTTTGCTTGGGGATGCTGGGAGAGGAACCAAGGGGAGGCCTAATCTACGAGGGAAGAGGGCTGGAGTGGGGAGAGAGATCCCGGGCCCATTCCCAGGCCCAGGCCGGTCACAGCTATTGTCCCTGTTTGGGACAATGCTCCCTTTTGATTCCTGGAACCACGTCCATCCCATAGATAGCCATCCAGCCTCTGCTTCAAAACCTCCAAAGGGATCGTAGAATCCTAGAGTAGGAAAAGACCCCAAGGGTCATCCAGTGGACACAATCCAAGCCTTCCCGACAGATAGCCGTCCAGCCTCTGCTTAAAAACCTCCAGAGAGGGATCGTAGAATCCTAGATTAGGAAAAGACCCCCAAAGTCATCCAGTCCAAACCCCAATCCAAGCCCTCCCGACAGATGGCCATCCAGTTTCGTCTTCGAATTATTTATTTATTTATTATTTACTTTATTTCTATTCCGCCCTTCTCACCCCGCCGGGGACTCAGGGCGGATCACAACGTACACATTACATTTAGACACACAAACACACAAGACAGACAGAGGCAATTTAACGTCTGGCCACCAGGGGCAGCTGTCGCACTCCTCAGCGTGTTTTCTGGAGATCTTTTTTATGGCCTCGTAAGTCAGTTAAATGTAGCCTCCCCACTAAGTGGTACCTAAATTTCTGACTTGACAGATGCAACTGTCTTTCGGGTTGCAAAGGTCGACAACAGGCTACACAATAGGTCGAGAGCCGACCCAGGCAGGCCTCGAACTCATGACCTTCTGAGATCTTCAAAACCTCCAGAGAAGGCTCTTTGACTCGTAGATTTGGAAGACACCCCCAAGGGACATCCGGTCCGACTCTCTGCCATATATGAAGGCACAATCAAAGCCCTCCTGACAGATGGCCATCCAGTTTTGTCTTCCAAACTTCCAAGAAGGCTCTTTGACTCATAGATTTGGAAGACACCCCCAAGGGACATCCGGTCCGACTCTCTGCCATATATGAAGGCACAATCAAAGCTCTCCCGACAGATGACCATCCAGTTTCATCTTCAAAACCATAGGCTTTATGAAGTAGGAAGACACCTCTAGGGGACATGCAGGCCAACTCCCTGCCATACATGAAGGCACAATCAAAGCACTCCCAACTGATGGCCATCCAGCTTCAGCTTAGAAAACCTCAGTGAAGCGCATCGGCCCAGTGGTGGAGCCCGTGGGCGGCCCTGGGCCGCTGCCCCCCCCTCAGGCCCGACGGTGGAGGCATCGGCTGGCCGCCCAACATGGCGCCCGGCCCCATTCAGCCCGGCGTCCCTGGCCCCCCTCCACCCTCCCCAGTGGCTAGGACCGCCCCCAAGCCCGGTCGTGGAGCTGCCGCCGCTGCCGGTCCCACCGCCCAAAGTCGCAAGCTCCCCTTTGCCGCTGTGCAGGCGGCCCACGACGGATGCGGTGAACATCGAGGGAGTCCTGGCGGGGGTTCAGGGGGCGGCCCTCGGCGACGTCTTGGCGGCTGCCGGCGGTCCCCCTGACTGTGGCCAGCCCGGGCCCCGGTGGGTCACCCAAGTTCGATGGACACCCGAGGAGGCAGAGACGGGGTCGAGGACGGGGCAGGGGGCGGGGCCGGAGGATGTCTCTCCCCTGCTCTGTAATACCTCCCCCTCCCACGGTGGCTGCCCCCCAGAAGGTGCCCCCCGGAGGGCCCCGTCCCAGGACGTTTCGGAACACTGCCCGCAGGTTCGGGGCGCTTCCACCGGCGAACCCCCAACCTAGGAGGGTGGACAAGCCGCCGATGACGAGGCATGGTCTACAGGCTGGCGATGGCCGTCACCGCGGTGACTATCACTGCTTAGACTTGGAGTCTTTGAGGATGTTCCTCGATTTGTGGGACCCCCCCGGCTCCCCCCATTTGGTCGCCCTCGATAGCCCCACCGGGTGGCTCTGCCCCCTGGCATGTGCCTGGTCTTCCCCCTCCCCTATCTGCTGTTGTTTACCCTGTGATGTCTCACCCTGTATGTTGTATGTCTACTTATGTATTTTCTGGTGTATTGTCTTGTCTGTCTTTTTATTTTGTATTGTTATTTCTTGACTTTGTAAGCTGCTGCGAGCCGTATGGAGTTAGCGGCATATAAGTCCAAAGAAATAAATAATAAATAAATAAATAAACTGATGGCCATCCAGCCTCAGCTTAAAAACATCCAGAGAAGGCTTATTGACTCATAGAGTTGGGGCATCCAGTCCAACCCCAAGCAGGAAGAGAGAATTACTATTCTAATTGTTATTAGACTCATAGAGTTGGATCCCTCTCTGGACCAACCTCCTCCTGTCATACATGAAGGCACAATCAAAGCCCTCCTGACAGATGGCCATCCAGCCTCAGTTTTAAAACATAAGAGAAGGCTCATTGACTCATAAGAGTAGGAAGGGCCATCCAGTCCAACTCCATTCTGCAAGGCAGGAAGACATAATTAAAGCCCACCCGACAGAGGGACATCTAACTGTAGAAGGAGAAGTATGGGGACGACGGTGGTGATTATAGAATCCTAGAGTTGGAAGGGACCCCAAAGACCATCCAGTCCAACCCCATTCTGCCAAGTAGGAAGAATTACTATAATTATTGTTATTAGATTCATAGGGTTGGATTCCCTCCAGATCAACCTCTTTCTTCCAGGCGTAATCAAAGCCCTCTCGACAGATGGCCATCCAGTCTTAGCTTTAAAAATCTCCTGAGAAAGAGACTGCATAATTATTGTTATTATTATGTTGCTATTATTATTATTATTATTATTATTGAGTCCTAGAGTTGGAAGAGACCTCCAAGAGTCACCCAATTCATTCTGCCAGGCAGGAAGACACAATCAAAGCCCTCCCCACAGATGGCCATTCTGCCTCTGCTTTAAAATCTTCCGAGAAAGTGACTCCATCATCATCATTATCTATTGTTATTATCATTATTGAGTCCTAGAGTCAGAAGAGACCCCCAAGAGTCTGCCAGGCATCATAATCAATGTTTTATTATCTATTATCTATTATTATTATTATTATTATTATTGAATGCTAGAGTTAGAAGAAGACCCCAAGGGTATTCTAGTCCAACCTCCTTCCATTCGGAAATGCACCATCAAAGCCCTCCCAACAGATGGCCATCCAGCCTCTGCTAAAAAAAACTCCAGAGAAGGACACTCCATCATCATCATGTTGTTGTTGTTGTTGTTGTTGTTGTTGTTATTGAATGCTAGAGTTAGAAGAAGACCCCAAGGGTATTCTAGTCCAACCTCCTTCCATTCGGAAATGCACCATCAAAGCCCTTCCAACAGATGGCCATCCAGCCTCTGCTAAAAAAAACTCCAGAGAAGGACACTCCATCATCATCATAATGTTGTTGTTGTTGTTGTTGTTATTGAATGCTAGAGTTATAAGAAGACCCCAAGGGCCTTCTTGTCCAACCCCCTGCCATTCAGAAATGCACCATCAAAGTCCTCCCAACAGAAATGGCCAGTTTACCAGCTGGGATTTGCATAAAAAGCCCTCCCAACAGATGGCCATCCAGCATTTGCATAAAAGCTCCAGAGAAGGACACTCCACCACCATCATAATGTTGTTGTTGTTGTTATTGAATGCTAGAGTTCGAAGAAGACCCCAAGGGTCTTCTAGTCCAACCCCCTGCCATTCGGAAATGCACAATCAAAGACCTCCCAACAGATGGCCATCCAGCCTCTGCTAAAAAACTCCAGAGAAGGAAACTCCATCATCATCATAATCAATGTTGTTGTTGTTGTTGTTGTTATTATTATTATTGAATGCTAGGGTTAGAAGAAGACCCCAAGGGTCTTCTAGTTCAACCCCCTGCCATTCAGAAATGCACCATCAAAGCCCTCCCAACAGATGGCCATACAGCCCCTGCTTAAAAACTCCAGAGGACATAATAATCAATGTTGTTGTTGTTGTTGTTATTATTGAATGCTAGAGTTAGAAGCCCCAAGGGTATTCTAGTCCAACCCCCTGCCATTCAGAAATGCACCATCAAAGTCCTCCCAACAGATGGCCACCCAGCCTCTGCTTCAAAAACCTCTACCAGATTCCAAAGCACCATATTCCGCTGTGGAGACAGCTCTGAACATCAGGAAGGTCTTCCTAATGTTTTGGTGGGCTCTCTTTTCCTGCTATTGAAATCCATGACTCCGCTGTGTTCTCTTGCCCCTTTCTCCTCGGCTGTTAGGGATTGTGGGAGTTGAAGTCCAAAACACACCTGGAGGGCCGAAGTTTGCCCATGCCTGTTTTCGAAACTGCCTTTTTTGACAACCGATTTGAACCTTCAGAGACTCTTGACGTTTGGGTTGAAGGTGGACACTTGGATAAACTCTGTGGCTTAAACGCATGTATACATTAGTCCAAAGAAGGGCTATATTTAGACCATGTTTAGCCTTTGAAGTCAAACTCAACACAGGCTCCATTCATCCCGGGAAGGAGGTGGATTCCTGCAATCCAAGCCCAGGACTTGAACTTGCATTTTCCATCTTTCCTCACTCTTTTGGACACTTCAGTGTTTTTCAACCTTTTTTGAGCCGCGGCACATTTTTTACATTGACAAAATCCTGGGGCACACCACCAACCAAAATGACACAAAATGACACTCTAACACAGTCATACATATCGTTACTATGTTTCTAAATGTATTTATACCCTCAGTGTGAACACAACATAGATATCCTGGCAGGAATGGCAGAAAGACACACACGAAGGTCTTGCTCAACAGCTACCAGTCTCTCCCTGTGTTTAGTTTTTATCGCAGGGAAAATGTACCTGGTCCTCAGGGAAGCCGGCTGGAAAGAGACCAGCCAGACGGAAGCACACTCTGAGGCAGAGAGTTCCACTGCTGAACAGCCCTCACAGTCAGAAAGTTCTTCCTAATGTTCACCCTCCTACACAGACATGCTTCCCTGTGATGTTTGCTTTTCTGCCTGCGCTGTTGTTGTGCTCTCTCTCTCTCTCTCTCTCTCTCTCTCTCTCTCTCTCTCTTATCTATCTATCTATCTATCTATTATATAAAGGGGTTCCCGTCATGGAACGACCGTCCCAAACAGAGAAACATTACAACGCAGAAACACCAAACTTGCCAACAGAAATAGGCCTCAAGCAAGGTACGTTTGTAGCAAAGAAACTTTCCCCCCCCAAAACCTAAAAGGCCCCCAAAACAATGAGTTAAAATAACTACATTTCCCAGCATCCTCCGGGCTGCCAACGACTCTCCCAGCCTCTACATTCTGACAACATGATTGGCTGGCAATAAGGGCGGATTTGCATAACTCTTGTACTGGCCAGCCAACATGAACATTCCGACACCTAATAAACTGTCAGAGGAGGATAAGGCAAAAAGGGCTGAGGCACAAACACAAACACCCAATTCACTTCCCACAGAAAATTTAAACCCCTACAAATCACAGACCACGCCCAAAATTGACAGTAAGGCTTCATTAACTTAATTTCCCTGACTAGGCCTCACTTAATGGGATGCTGTTTACGCTCTGAATTGACAGTAAGGCTTCATTAACTTGATTCTCCCGACTAGCCCTCAGCTCATGGGACATTGTGTATGGCCTGAATTGACAGTAAGGCTTCATTAACTTGTTGTTCCTGACTAGGCCTCAGCTCATGGGACATTGTGTATGGCCTGAGTTTACAGTAACCTACCTTGGCACACAGAGCCCCTATGACCCACGCTACATTCTACTACATTTTTCTAGGAGGGTGGACCATGGATTATGGGACTTGAAGTATCTCCATGGATAATGGGATTTGTAGTACTTCAAAACCCATCATTCCCCACAGACCACTGTGGCCCAGAACCAAGACCGATAAAGACCAAACTTGGCACACAATGCCCCCCATGACCCACACTCCATCCGACTGTAGTTCAGAGGAGGACACACCATGGATAATGGGATTTCAAGTACCTCCACTCACTTCCAAAGTTAACTTCCAAGCATCAACCTCTACATCAACACAGCAGACGGAAAGACAAAAAACATTGTATATCCACAAGCTAGCTATGCAGAACGCCAGCAACACCACACACCAACAACTCCCCAGGACTTCAACATCCCACCCACCAGAACAACCCACAACAACACAGCCATGGCCCCAACAACATCATAACTAACAACAATTCCAACCCTTACATACTCAGACTTTCTCGCATCTCCTAAATAGGGCACAGCAACGCGTGCCGGGTACAGCTAGTATATGTGTGTGTGTGTGTGTATATATATATATAATGTAATGTTCATTTGTGGGATTAACGTAACTCAAAAACCACTGGACAAATTGCTGCCAAATTTGGCCACAAAACATACTAATACTAACCCAAAGAGGGACCATCAGTCAAAAAATTGATTTTGTCATTTGGGAGTTGTAGTTGCTGGGAGTTATAGTTCATCCGCCATCAAAGAGCATTCTGAACTCCACCAATGATGGAATGGAATCAAACTTCCCACACAGAACTCCCATAACCAACAGAAAATACTATAAGAGTTTGGTGGGCATTGACCTTGAGTTTTGGAGTTGCAGTTCACCTACATCCAGAGAGCACTGTGGACTCAAACAATGATGGGCGGGCCTCTTCCTCATGGGGAGGGGGACACTCCACCCCTTTCCGACCCTCCCTCCCCTCACCTCAGCCTCACATCGGCCTTTCCTCCTCGTCAAATGGTGACCGCTGGGAAGGGGGAGGGGCCTGAGTGACATCACCCTTCCCTCCTCCCTCCCTCGATTGGAGGCTGGCTGGCGCACGCGCGAGGGGAAACAGCCGAAGGAGGTGGCGCCCCGGCCCCTTCTTCTTCGCCGCCACCCAGCCCTTCCTCCTCCTCCTCCCCCGCCCCCAGCAGCAGCAGCAGCAGGAGTTCGGCAGGAGGGGGAAGAAAGGGTTTTCCCCACGGCACACCTGATGATCGCTCATGGCACACTAGTGTGCCGCGGCACACTGGTTGGGAAACACTGGCTTAAGACATGGCAGCGGTTGCAGCATGATGGGCCTTCCGGCTCTTCTCTGGATGCTGGGAATTAAAGTCCTATACATCTAAATGGCTTTATCCTTTCCCGAGTTTCTCATCTTTCTGATCTCATTTGGGGGATCCGTACATGTTTGGTTCTAGACTCCTCTTGACGCAGCCTAGAATCGCATGGGCCTTTTTAGCTGCCGCATCACACTGTTGACTCACGCTCAGCTTATCTATAAGTCAACAAAAGTTATCTTGAGTTCAAAGGAAAAGGTGGGAATATAAGCTATTATTATTATTATTTATTTGAAACACAATAAGACGAGTCCACAGCAGACACTCTACTGGCTGTTGTATTGGATCACACGTCGGACACCTCCCAAGTATCTAGGACTGTGTGATGTATCGGCGAATAATGGTCCCGCCTCACCTTCCAAGGACTGCAAAGTATGGTGGCCTTGGTGGCTGTAGCCTCGCACGCGAGGGGAAGAGGGACAGGGGAGGTGTGTTGTATTTTTTTTAATTTCAAAGGTATTTTGTTGGTTTGTGCAGGTTTTTTCAGTGATGGTCACTCCTTGCATTGTGAGAAATTACTAGGCACATAGAAGAACAGGCATTGCTGAAGGAAAATCAACATGGTTTCTGCAAAGGCAAATCATGTCTTACTAACTTGTTAGAATTCTTTGAGGGTGTAAATAAACACATAGATAAAGGGGACCCAGTCGATATTGTTTACCTTGACTTTCAAAAGGCTTTTGACCAAGTCCCTCACCAAAGGCTCCTAAATAAGCTCTTCAGCCATGGAATCAGGGGACAGGTCTTGTCCTGGATTGGAACCTGGCTAAACTGTAGGAAACAAAGGGTGGTAATAAACGGACATTTCTCTGGGTGGAAAGAGGTGAGAAGTGGCGTACCCCAAGGTTCAGTTTTGGGTCCGTTACTTTTAATTTATTCATTAATGATCTGGATGTAGGAGTGAATTCTGAGGTAGCAAAGTTTGCAGACGACACTAAATTGTTCAGGGTAGTTAAAAATGAAACTGACTGTAAAGAGCTCCAGAAAGATCTCTCGAAATTGAGTGAATGGGCAACAAAGTGGCAAATGCATTTTAACCTAAACAAGTGTAAAGTCATGCACATCGGGGCAAAGAACCCCAACTACACTTATCAACTGATGGGGTCAAAGCTTTCCGAGACAAACCAGGAAAGGGATCTTGGGGTCTTGGTGGACAGCTCAATGAAGATGTCAACCCAGTGCGCTGCAGCAGTGAAAAAGCAAATTCTATGCTTGGCATGATCAGGAAGGGAATCGAAAATAGGTCAGCAAATGTTGTATTACCTCTCTACAAATCGATGGTAAGGCCACATTTGGAGTACTGTGTACAATTCTGGTCACCGCACCTCAAGAAGGATATAACGGAACTGGAAAAGGTACAAAGAAGGGCAACAAAAATGATCCAAGGGATGGAGCAGCTCCCTTATTAAACCAGGTTGCAACGCCTTGGTCTTTTCAGCCTTGAAAGACGGCGTTTAAGAGGCGACTTGATCGAAGTGTATAAAATCATGCATGGGATAGAAAAGGTGAATAAAGAAAAAATATTTTCTTTGTCACAAAACACTAGGACTAGAGGGCACTCCCTAAAGCTCCAAGGTAGGAAAGTTAGGACTAACAAAGGGAAATATTTCTTCACCCAGAGGGTCATTGGGTTATGGAACTCACTTCCAGAAGAGGTTGTGACAGCTGTCAGCCTGGACAGCTTCAAGGCAGGATTAGACAGATTCATGGATACCAAGTGTATCGGTAGTTACTGAAAAGGACATTCAGGTGCCACCTCGGAGTTGGTTGAGGTAGGCAGGATTTCCCTGGGTACTGGTTGTGGGGGGTCGGGAGCAGGTCAGGGTTTTGCCCTCCCTTCTGCTCGAGATCCCCAGTGTACAACTGGGGGCCACTGTGTGATACAGAATGCTGGACTAGATGGGCTGAGGTCCGATTCAGCATGGCTCTTCTTATGTTCTTATGTTCTTATGTTGTGTTGCCAAATTTGGGGTCATTTGGCCCTGTAGTTTTTTTGTTTTTAAGGTACTTACGACGACAACAGCATCTATATTTTTATTTATTTATTTATTTATTATTTTGCATTTATCTACTGCCCCCCGCCCCCCAAAGGCTCGGGGCGGCTCACAGCAAATTAATCGTACATAATAAAACAAGCATATATAAAAACACAATGCGAGCAAACAGATAAAAAACACATTAAAAACAGTATGTAGAACCAGTGTGCCGCGGAACATTAGTGTGCCGTGAGAGATCACCAGGTGTGCCTTGGAAAATTATTTTCGAACTTCATTCATATATAAACTATAAGGCGCATCTGTCCCTTTAAGAAATGGAACCATAGCACTCTTGTGTCACCTAAGAAGTGACGCGAGAGTGCTATGGTGGCGCCATCTTGGATTCGCTCAGACGCGGCTAAGTAAACAAAGTTAGAGTTAGTGCTGCAGCTGCGTGTCAAGTGACAGTGGCAATTTGGGATCACAGCAAGACAAGTGAGTGATAGTGATGGAGGAGTTTTTGAGAAGGGAAAATGCAAATGCCGAACAGGGCCCTGGACAAAGTGAGTATATAAATACATTTTAAAACATATTAAGTATATGTATTACTGTGTTAGAGTGTCATTTTGGTTGGTGGTGTGCCCCAGGATTTTGTAAATGTAAAAAATATGCCGCGGCTCAAAAAAGGTTGAAAATTACACACACACACACACATCTATTATATAAAGGAGGTCCCGTCATCGAACGACTGACAGAGACAGAGAAACCTTCCAAGGCAGAGACACCAAACTTGCCAACAAAAATAGGCCTCAAACAAGGAAGGTTTTTAGCAAAGAAAGTTTCCCCCCCAAACCTAGAAGGCCCCCAAAACAACGATACAAAAAACCTACATTTCCCAGCATCCTCTGCGGCAGCCAGCGAAACCCATTGGCCAACATCGGCCCACACAAAATGCAGGGAGGCTGAGTAACCATAGTAATGCTGGGCACAGCCAGCCAAGGCTAGGATAGAATGCTGAGTGATTTGAGTTCAGTCAGTTGGTGTTTGAGGGTTAAACTGTCAAAACCAAACTCTATGAGGGAGCAATTCTCCAGCAATTCCTACCCATACAACACAATACAACTTCCTATCACAACCCATCCCCCCAAACTTACGGGACCCAACACCTACCACCACCTCAAACAAAAACAAACTCCACCTATACTCCAAACACAACACAACACTGCACTGATACTCTACAAACACACACAAACACCCAAAGCACCCCACCCACACTAGCATTCAACAACATACTACCACCCACAATTCCACCACACACCCACTAGCTCACCAAAAAAGTAATACCTACACACAACACAATACGCACATAACACAACCTTGCGTATACTTTTCAACCCTTTTGTATGCCATTCCTTCCTTCCACACAGGCATAAGCTGACCCAAAAGACAAGCCATGCCTCCTAAAAAGAACAGCATCGGACGACACACTCGCAACGCTACATACATCAAACAAAAAAGGGCAGAACAGAAACAGAAACACAGTTTCTTTTTTCAAATCAAGAGTTGGGAAACCACAGAACCTCTACAATCCATCAACACAGCAGACGGAAAGACAAAAAACATTGTATATCCACAAGCTCTGCAGAACGCCAGCAACACCACACACCGACAACTCCCCAGGACTTCAACATCCCACCCACCAGAACAACCCACAACGACACAGCCATGGCCCCAACAAGACCGTAAGTAACATCAATTCCAACCCTTACATACTCAGACTTTCTCGCATCTCCTAAATAGGGCACAGCAATGCGTGCCGGGTACAGCTAGTATATATATAAATAAATAATTTGAAACACAAGATGAGTCCACAGCAGACACTCTGCTGGCTGTTGTATTGGATCACACGTCGGACACCTCCCAAGTATCTAGGACTGTGTGATGTATCGGCGAATAATGCGTGCAGATCCCAGTAAGGTGGTCTTCTGCAGCTGGTGATTTTGTCAGTACCGATTGTGTTTAAGTGCAGGCCAAGGTCTTTAGGCACTGCACCCAGTGTGCCCATCACCACTGGGACCACCTTGACTGGCTTGTGCCAGAGTCTTTATTATAATGGAGAGGGACATAATAATAATAATAATAATAATAAGGCCTGTGCAATCCATGGTTCTAAATGGTTCTAAAGTACTTACAAAATAAAAGTTCTGGTGGTGAACATTTCAGAACTCCTATCAAAATTTCATTATTATTTCATTATTGCCAATTTTTAAGACAGAACCAATTAGGAATTGCCATTTATAACAAAATTTTGAAAGTTTTGTTAGAGTTCTATAATAATAATAATAATAATAATGTCCCTCTCCATTATATCTTCGCATTTGCACTCTGCATGCCCTCAGAGGCTTTGGCGTCAATATTTGGGCAGAATGTCATCTGTCCGCTTTATTGTTTTTGGGTCCCATGAGAAGAAGGGAATTGCTGGGTGCCGTAATATTTATTTATTTATTTATTTCTTCGATTTTGTATTCCGCTCCTCCCCACAGGCTCGGGGCGGATAACAACAATGTATATGGGCATCATGTCACAGACATGCAGCCCTACAATAAAAAGCATAAAACACATTAAAAACACAATCCAACACATTACGAGGTGCAGGGTGACATACATAGGTTTCTTGATGTATAATCCTTCTATGCCTAATTAAAGGCTAGTTCAAAGAGGGCGGTCTTACAGGCCCTTCTGAATGGTACTAGCTCTGAGATGGCTCGAGCACTGTCCGCCAAAGAGTTCCACAGCACTGGGGCTGCTGCAGAAAAGGCTCTCTGTCTGGTCGCAGATAGGTGGCAGGAGCGGACTGATGGTATCGTCAGCAGATTCTGTTCATCTGACCGCAATGATCTCGGGGGTAAATACGGGGTAAGGCGGTCCCTCAAGTACGCAGGCCGTCGCCAGGTCACTCCTGGACAGGTAGGGCGCCAGTCGCCTAGCCTGTCGTAGGTGAAAGAAGGACACCCTGCTGACCGCAGAGACCTGGGACTCCATGGTCAGCAGGGAGTCCAACTGAACACCTAAGCTCTTAACCGAAGATGACGGGCTAAGCCGCTCGCCATCCAGGGTAGGCAACCAGCACCCACCCAGCCCAGGGCGACCGGGCCACAGAATCTCCGTCTTCGACGGATTCACCTTCAGCCGGCTGGCACGCAGCCAACCAGTCACGGCTTCGAGGCATCGATGGAAACAATCGGGTACGGTGTCCGGCCTGCCGTCCATTCTCAGCAAAAGCTGGGTGTCATCCGCGTACTGATAACACTCCAGACCAAAGTCACGGGCCAGCTGGGCCAGGGGGGCGCATGTAAATGTTGAATAATAAGGGGGAGAGGATGGCCCCCTGGGGGACCCCACAGTTAAGTGGGGACCTCCCAGAGACCCCCCCCCCGCCCCCCTCCACACGTTGTCCCCGGCCCTGGAGGAAGGAGGCCACCCATTGAAGAGCAGTCTCCCCGACCCCGGCGCCGGCTAAACGGTGGGTCAACAGTGCGTGATCTACTGTATCAAACGCTGCTGTCAGAGCTCACAGGACAAGCAGTGCCGATCCACCCTGGTCCAGCTGGCGCGGTTGGTCTGTAATGGCGACAAGCACGGTCTCCGTCCCATGCCCAATACGGAAGCCGGACTGGTAGGGATCGAGTCCAGCTGTGTCATCTAAGAACCGCTGCAGCTGATCCGCTGCTGCCCTCTCAATTACTTTGCCCAGAAAAGGCAAGTTGGAAACAGGCCTGTAATTGGAGGGAGCTGAAGGGTCTAAATTCGGCTTCTTCAGCAGCGGTCTTACCAGCGGTCTTTCAATCCCCCTGGGAAAACTCCTTGCTCAAGGGAGCTATTTATGATGTTTTCCATCATAAATATCTCTAAGCTTTCTTATCTTTTCTTTCAGGCGGAACAATGAAGCCCATTTCGTGTCTCCTTCTGGCGACGCTTCTGGGAGTTGCGGTTTCACAAGAACCATTGGAACCCGACACATATACGGTAAGCGAGTGGCATAGCTTCAGCGCCAAGTAGCTACTGCCCCGTTGTGGACATTCGCCTAATTGGAAAGTTCAAAAAAAGGAGGAATATTGTGTGAAGTTATAATTTTGCATTTGTCCTCCTGTCCTAGGAATGTACGGATGGCTACCAGTGGGATGCTGAGAGCCAGCACTGTAAAGGTACAGAGATCTACATTGGGCAAACATTTCCCTTTTTTTAAACTTTAATTTTTTGAATTTATTGCAAGTTTTACATATTTGGTGTTTATTTATTTTATTTTATTTACAGTATTTATATTTTGCCCTTCTCACCCTGTAGGGGATTCTGCTGGTTTCCCTTGTAACAGGCAGTAAGAGCATCTAGAGCACCTCTTCTGCTCAACCATTTCAAAGCTCCCTGCTTGAGCGGTGATGGCACGATCGTCAACGTAGATTAAACTCTCTGACCCTTCTGGCAGGGGCTGATCATATCTGTAAATCAGGGGTCGGGAAACTTTTTGACTCACTTTGTGGCACCATTTCTGAAGGTTGGCTCTGCATCTCGTGGTGCCTTCCAAGTCGCTCAGTCTTCTGTGTGCCCAGGAGGGAGGCTCTCATCTGTTTTCCGCCACTGAGTGAGGTTGCGGGTTTTAACCTGCCACTTTTGGACTCTTGCTTGCTGAGGTGTTCCTACAAGTATCTCTGTGGATCTCAGAAAGCTATTACTTGATTTAAGGCATTAGTGCAGGGGGCGGGAACCTTTTTGACTCAGAGAGCCATGAAAGCAAAATATTTGGAAATGTATTTCAGTGAGAGCCATATATTTATTTGTCACGTTTCTATACCGCCCCTCTCAGCCCGAAGGCGACTCGGGACGGTTTACACAGGCAGTCTCTGCCCTCAATATAACACAGCAACAAGACAAACCCTTCCCCCCCAAAACATAACACATATAATAACAATTTAACAATTAAAAACATACAATTGCAGCCTCAGCGTCATGTTGAAATCAGTTTCCATCGCATCGTTGTCATTCCATATATCCAATTAAGCCTTATATTTCATCAACAAATGCCTGCTCAAATAGCCAGGTCTTGACTTTCTTGCAAAACGTCAGGAGGGAAGGGGCCAATCTGATGTCTTTAGGGAGGGCGTTCCAAAGCCGAGGAGCCACCACTGAAAAGGCCCTGTCCCTTGTCCCCACCAGTCGCGCCTGCGAAGAAGGCGGGACCGAGAGCAGGGCCTCTCCAGATGATCTTAAACATCTATAATATATTTTAAGACTGAATTCAACTCAATGTGAGTCTATACATACATACGATGAGAAAAGGATTCCCCCGGCAGAATGACGGGACACTTCAGACCTGGCTCTGCAAAAGGCACGCTCGGGACTCTGGGAAGGAAGAGAAGGCGGAAGGGAAGGAAGGAAGGAAGGAAGGGGGAAAGAAAGAAAGAAAGAAAGAAAGACAGACAGGGGAAATAAAGGAGGGAGGGGGAGAGGAAGAAAGAAAAGAAGAACAAACTATGGAAAAGTAAGGAAAGAACAGCAGGAGAGAGACAGGGAGGGGAAAAGAAAGAAGGAAATGAGAAGGAAGCAAAGGAAAGGGTGGGGAAAAGAAAGGAAAGGGAGTGAGGAAAAAGTAAAATAATAAAGGGAAAAGAAGAAAAGAAAGAAGGGGAGAGAGAGGGGGAAGTGAAAAGAAAGGAAGGAGAAGGAAAGGAAGACTTGGGGGGAAAGAATAGAAGAGGAAGGGAGGAAGAGGGAGGGAGAATGGAGGAAAGAAGGAAGGGGAGAGAGGGAGGGAAAAGGAAGGAGAAAAGGAGAAGGAAAGGGTGAAGGGGAGAAAGAAAGGAAGGAAGAGGGAGAATGGAGGAAAGAAGGAAGGGGAGAGAGGGAGGGAAAAGGAAGGAGAGATGGAAAGGGTGAAGGGGAGAAAGAAAGGAAGGAAGAGGGAAAATGGAGGAAAGAAGGAAGGGGAGAGAGGGAAGGAAAAGGAAGGAGAGAAGGAAAGGGTGAAGGGGAGAAAGAAAGGAAGGAAGAGGGAAAATGGAGGAAAGAAGGAAGGGAAGAGAGGGAGGGAAAAGGAAGGAGAGAAGGAAAGGGTGAAGGGGAGAAAGGAAGGAAGAGGGAGAATGGAGGAAAGAAGGATGGGGAGAGGGAGGGAAAAGGAAGGAGAAAAGGAGAAGGAAAGGGTGAAGGGGAGAAAGAAAGGAAGGAAGAGGGAGAATGGAGGAAAGAAGGAAGGGAAGAGAGGGAGGGAAAAGGAAGGAGAGAAGGAAAGGGTGAAGGGGAGAAAGAAAGGAAGGAAGAGGGAAAATGGAGGAAAGAAGGAAGGGAAGAGAGGGAAGGAAAAGGAAGGAGAGAAGGAAAGGGTGAAGGGGAGAAAGAAAGGAAGGAAGAGGGAGAATGGAGGAAAGAAGGAAGGGAAGAGAGGGAGGGAAAAGGAAGGAGAGAAGGAAGGGTGAAGGGGAGAAAGGAAGGAAGAGGGAGAATGGAGGAAAGAAGGATGGGGAGAGGGAGGGGAAAGGAAGGAGAGAAGGAGAAGGGTGAAGGGAGAAAGAAAGGAAGGAAGAGGGAGAATGGAGGAAAGAAGGAAGGGAAGAGAGGGAGGGAAAAGGAAGGAGAGAAGGAAAGGGTGAAGGGGAGAAAGAAAGGAAGGAAAGGGAAAATGGAGGAAAGAAGGAAGGGAAGAGAGGGAAGGAAAAGGAAGGAGAGAAGGAAAGGGTGAAGGGGAGAAAGAAAGGAAGGAAGAGGGAAAATGGAGGAAAGAAGGAAGGGAAGAGAGGGAGGGAAAAGGAAGGAGAGAAGGAAAGGGTGAAGGGGAGAAAGGAAGAAAGAGGGAGAATGGAGGAAAGAAGGATGGGGAGAGGGAGGGAAAAGGAAGGAGAGGATGAGAAGGAAAGGGTGAAGGGGAGAAAGAAAGGAAGGAAGAGGAAGGAAAAAAAGAGGAAAGAACGGAAGAGGAAGGAAGGAACGAAGAGGGAGGGAGGAAAGAAGGTAAGGAGAGGGAGAATGAGGAAGAGGCAGCGATGGCGGTGCGGAAGCGGCAGTCGCAGCGCATTTGGTTATTTGAGCAGGCATTTGTTGATGAAATATAAGGCTTAATTGGATATAAGGAATGACGACGATGTGATGGAAACTGATTTCAGCATGACGCTGAGGCTGCAATTGTATGTTTTTAATTGTTAAATTGTTATTATATGTTTTTTTCTGGGGGGGGGGGTTTGACTTGTTGCTGTGTTGTATTGAGGGCAGAGACTGCCTGTGTAAACCGTCCCGAGTCGCCTTCGGGCTGAGAGGGGCGGTATAGAAACGTGACAAATAAATAAATAAATAAATAAATTTGCGTCACTCCTCCTACTGCATGCTGGGAAACCAAGCCCTGGGCTGCTCTGGAGAGCCAGATGGAATCATGAAAAGCGACACATCATGCTCCCGAGCCATAGGTTCCTGACCCCTGACCTAGAGCTTCAGAGAGCTTCTGTTCAACCATTTCAAAGCTCCCTGCTTGAGCGGTGATGGCACGATCGTCAGCATAGATGAAACTCTCTGTCCCTTCTGGCAGGGGCTGATAGTTTCTGTAAATGCTAAACATTGAGGGAGCAAGTACGGTCCCCTGAGGCAGGCCCAACGTGTGATCCATGCAACAGCCAGCATAGGGGTCTTGTTTGCTGTGTACTAATCTTGTTGTGTTTCAAATAATAATAATGATAACTAGCTGTACCCGGCACGCGTTGCTGTGCCCTTTTTAGGAGATGCGAGAAAGTCCAATCATCCACGGTGTGCCCTCCTCTAAACTGCAGTTGGATGGAGTGTGGGTCATGGGGGCATGGTGTGCCAAGTTGGGTCTTTATTGGTCTTGGTTCTGGGCCACAGTGGTCTGTGGGGAATGATGGGTTTTGAAGTACTACAAATCCGTTTTCCATGGTGGTACTTCAAGTCCCATCATGCATGGTCGGGGCTCTGTGTGCCAAGGTAGGTTACTGTAAATTCAGGCCATACACAATGTCCCATGAGCTGAAGCCTAGTCAGGAACAGCAAGTTAATGAAGCCTTACTGTCAATTCAGGCCATACACAATGTCCAATGAGCTTGTTGTCGAACAACCGGAGATAGGCTGACCTTCCCCACACTCCAGCTTCTGGAGTTTGAGTTGGATGTCTCTAGTGGATCTCCCAATGAAGAGAGAGTTCAAAGTTTTGGCATACTGGGGGTCCACAGGATCCATGTTGGTATACTGGCGGGAGACCTTGCAGATCCGATCGTACCAATCCGAGGGGCTCTCATCGGGCCCCTGTTTCAGCTCATAGAACTTTGACATGTTCAACGCCTTGGGATAGACTAAAGGGAGCCCGGCTAGGATTCCACTGTGGAATGCCGCCAACGCCAGGCGACCCTGCTCGTCATTATAATCCCAATCTGGGGCATCCCTTGTGGGGAATACCACCTCAGCGTCCCTCCCTTCGTCTGGATCTGCCTTCATCACCACATCTTGTGCGGCCACTAGCAGCCGCCTCTTCTCTTCCTGGTTGAGGAGAGAAGATAACAGAGTCATCACATCTGCCCAGTTGGGGCGATGGGTGACAAAAATGGTTCTGAACAATTCTACCATGGCGGTGAGGTCCTGGGAGAGAGGTGGTGTCTCTCTCCTCCAATTCATCAGGTCGTTTGTGGAAAAAGGGATATGGACCAGAACCGGCCGTCCCAAGGCACCCATAACCTCCCGGAGGGGGGCTACGGTGGCGGACGGACCCGCATGGCTCCTGAGGCTCTGCTTGGAAATTGAAGGTTGAAAAGTTATAGGGATAGGAGAAGGAGCCGCTGCTCCTTCTGCCTGGGGAGGTGAATCTGCGTCCGGGAAGGAGAAGGAGGGGGGAGGTGACCAGATCCTACGGGGGCTCGGGGGCCTTGAGGAGGCTCTCGAGTCGGGGCAAGATTGGACGGAATCTGGCGGGGTGGTGTCCGATGGAGGGGTCCGCAGGTACTCCAAGAGCTGGACCATGCGGGGGGAAAGAGGGGCAGGCGCGGACGGGATGGGCTGTGGAGGAGGAGGGTTTGGGTCAAGCACAAATGGAGGAGGGGCAGGGAATTATCCTGGTGCCCCGATGAGCGATGGAGGGGAAGTGGGAGAGGGGGTAAAGGTCGCGGTGCCGCTGGGCCCGCCAATCGATAAGGAGGGGGGTAAGAGAGCGTGTCAAGGGGGTCCTCCTCGGGAGGAGGAGGAGGGGGGAATGGGTCTGGAGAGGTGCCCTGGAGTGAAGGAGAAATCTTCCCAACTTCCTTGCATGGCAGAACTTGGGGAGTTCCCTCACCCCTACATTCTCTCCGGTACAGGGTCATGAAGCATGCCGCATAGGCCAGTTGTTCCCATTTGGCTTCTCCATGGCAGTGGGCTTGCAATTTGAGAATCAATTGCTCATCCAGACTACCGTGGATCGGCCAATTGGCGCTCCCTGGAAGGGGCACCAAAGGCCAGATTCGCGTGCTAAGCTTGACCAGCTTGGCAGAAGCGAGTGATTTTCCCGCTATCTCATCCCAGTTCACCAAGATCTTGCCTACCGGTGTTCCCTCTGGGATGAGGCGCATTTTGCGGCTAGAGCAAGCTCCCATGTTAGTGGTAAGCCCTCGACCAAGTCGACTAAGGGACACCTGACGACAGCCGTACACAATACAGGCGATCCCCACGGTTCGGTACCAGTAACCCAAGAGACCAATCACCTGGGAGATCCAGACAGGGCTCGGGCCTAGTGCGCTGGCCGCTTCTTTCCTCCCCCCAAGTTTGTAACCGCAAGATTGGACTGCCGTGAGCGCCAGATGTTACCGCCCGGGACGTAGGATCCCTTTTGTTACAGGAGACCTGAAGATCCACACAGAGATCAACCCGAATCCGTCAACCTCTGCGCGACACTTCCCGGCTGATTTTTCCCGGTTTTCAATTTTGGTGGCTCTACCTTTTGGGAGTCAAGGTGCTCCCGGCTCCTTTGGCCAGAACTTGAAGGCCAGCCAGATGTTTGGAAATGTGATCTGAGCGAGTCTAAAGCTCCGAATCCTGGAAAAGGCGTCCCCTTCCCAAGAACCCAATCGCTTTCCCAAATAGTCTGGCCAAGAAGTTCTTGGACCAGGTGCCTTCTGGAAATTTAGTTGTCCCTAAAAATTTGATCGGAAATCCCTCAGAAGGGGTCCTTCATGGTAAGCCAAAAACTGTTGTCGAACAACCGGACAAGTCCCGCAGACCGACTGCGGGACAGAGACCGCGAGGGTTCGGTTAACCTGGCGAGCCCGGAGCGACTAGGTCCTCGAAGCCTACCCGCCTCCCTTAGGTCCAATTATGCTCACCAATGCTGCAAGGTAGATGCCACGAAATTGTTTATTCTGCTCAGCTGAGAGGATGCGAACCGCAATTCCCTGATTCCCGCAAAGTACGCATGCATATACATTCAAAACATTGGTTTTTAAAGGTTACAGAACTGTCAAAACAATTGAATTTCCCGCCCGCCCTCTTCCGGGCCGGCTCCGTTGGTGATTGGTTGGAACGTTGGGACCAGCTGATGGGCGGGACGTCGGCCAGCTCCAGGGAGCCTATCGGCGCTTATTCCCATTTGCTGGCTCGGCCAATCAGAGGTCCGTGGCCATATAAGGAATGTCCGGGAAGAAGAGCTTAGGCGGAGATTACTGTCAGGATAGCATATGAATGAAAACAAAGAGTCCGGGCCAGGTAACGACCTGGGGCAACACCTGGAAGTGATGAAATCATTGAATTGATGTGTCTCATCCATATGTGTGAATGAGGGAGAAGAGGAAGAAAGCCTGGTGAAGGTGATTCACTCAGACCCTTTGGTGACAAAAGAACTTATTTTGGGGCACACCTTGGTTTCCGAGGCCAGGTGTGTCACCCGTTGTGAAGAACAAACATTTATTGTCCAGGTTCCAAAGGCTAGTTTAGTTAGACTAGAAATCCGACCGTTAAACCGCCGCAGGACCGGTGAAGCGTGGGGCCAAGACAAGGGCCTGGCTTTACCATAACAAGATCTTCACTGGGAAACGCATGCAATATGAATATGGTGATCCATAAAGGTTTTGGAACAGGGCTCAGCCACGTTTCCTCTTGACAAATACAGCAAACATTTCCAAGGCAGTCTTTTCTTAACCAACAAGGGCGAGATGGGGAAGGGAAGGGTTACAAGGAGATAAGGGAGGCATGGGGCAATATTGTACAGATACACAGATACAGAGATGAACCTATGTTTATGATTTCTGCCTCCCTACTGTCAGCCCAACACAAACAGATGAGGCCCCTGCTTCATAGGCCAATTCCTTTCTCAAAACTTTTCCTTCTGAGCTCAAAGATGTCCCAAGGGTGGGGGAAAGAAGGGGAAAAATAAGAATAAAGGTAAAAGTGCAAAAATAAGAATAAGTTCCTTTCCTCCCTTGGAGGTCCCGAACCCGAGAACCCCGTTCCAAACGGCCTTGGCCCTGCCGCTTGAGCTACTGCATCTTTCCCTTGGATGCAGCTCTCCTCGCAGTCTTAAGGCACCCGGGGAGCAGGAGGAGAGAAAAAAATATATAAAAATTCAGGAAAATCGGGAGAAGGTCAGAGAGTGGCAAGAACCTCTTGGACAGGCTCCTGCGGGGCTAAGGGAGAAGACGTACGGGTTTCCACCCGAGAACAGGCGTGCGTGCTGAAGTTGGGACTTGTTCACTTGCGGAACGACCTGCGGCTTGAAGGCTGTCGGCCTCGACAACAAGCTGAGGCCTAGTCGGGAGAATCAAGTTAATGAAGCCTTACTGTCAATTCAGGCCATACACAATGTCCAATAAGCTGAGGCCTAGTCGGGAGAATCAAGTTAATGAAGTCTTACTGTCAATTCAGAGCGTAAACAGCTTCCCAGTAAGTGAGGCCTAGTTAGGGAAATCTAGTTAATGAAGCCTTACTGTCAATTTTGGGCGTGGTCTGTGATTTTTTGGGGTGTAAATTTTCGGTTGGAAGTGATTTGGGTGTTTGTGTTGGGGATTGGCTCTGGCCTTTTCCTTATTCTGTTTTGGCAGTTTATTATGGATCGGAATTTTCATGTTGGCTAGCCATTGCAGCAGTTATGCAAATCCGCCCTTATTGGCAGCCAATCATGTTGTTCAGAATGTAGAGGCTGGGTGAGTCTTTGGCTGCCCCGGAGGATGCTGGTAAATGTAGTTTTATTTTTATTCGTTGTTTTGGGGGCCTTTTAGGTTGGGGGGGGGAAGTTTCTTTGCTACAAACGTACCTTGCTTGAGGCCTATTTCTGTTGGCAAGTATTGTGTTTCTGCGTTGTATGGTTTCTTTGTTTGAGGTATACATCACATGACGTGAACCCATTTATATAATAGATAATACCCATACTCTATCATACCATGAAATCTGTACTGACTTAATAATAACAACACTATGTAACACAATTGTTGGCTCTGACTTTCTCCCGCTCTCCAGATATCAACGAATGTGAAACCATTCCCCAGGCCTGCAAAGGAGAGATGAAGTGCATCAACCACTACGGCGGGTACCTCTGCTTGCCGCGCTCGGCCTCCGTCATCAACGACGTCAACGCCGAACGGGGGGCCGCCCCGAGCCCTCCCCGGCCGAGGCCCCCGAGACCGCCCCACGCCATCCCTGTGCAGAACACTTGCCCCCAGGGCTACGAGCCAGACAGGCACGGGGCCTGCTTGGGTGAGTCCCCCTTAGCCCTGTTCAAATATTGGGAAGAGTGTCCCATTGAGGAAGGGGCAAGGTCGTCTTCTTGTGCTCCAGAGACGAGGACATAGTAATGGAGTCCAAAACAGTCCACTGGATCTAGGAATTAGAGTTGACTTTGAGCTCCAAAGTGTGATGCAGCAGCTCAAAAGGTCAATGCGATCCTAAGACTGTACTATCTAGATCCAAGGAAGTCCCATCCTACTGTCTTCTGCTTTGGTCAGACATGACCTGGAATAACCCTGGGCACCACCATTCCATGAAACGCACGGATATTATTATTATTATTTATTATTTATTTTTATTATGATTATTATTTATTGTGTCAGATGCAAATGGAGACTACAGTTATCTCTCGGCATTACTTCGCGAACCAAGATTCTTAGGAAGGATTCATCCCACGCTTTCTACAAGCGCGTTGATGACTAAAAAATGCCAATCTGAGATAGGCAAGTTCGGTCGCAGAAAGCACAGCAGAAAGTCTCCTTGGGTGATGTTGTTTCCAAGTTGCGATTCTTCCTGCGTTGTCGTTTCTCTTCGTGACCCATTTGGCGTGTCTTCTCAAAAGAGGCCACAGCATTGTGGATAGTGCGTCTCCATGCCTCCCGATGGGAGGCCAGGGTGGACCATTGTTGCTGATCAATCTGGCTGAGCCTGAGATGTTGTTTCAGGGAGTCCTTTTATCTCTTTTTGGGGGCGCCTCTCTTGCGCTGACCAGTGGTGAGTTCACCATAGAGTAGTATCCCTGCTTGCTCAAGGACAGCAACATTAGTCACATAGTCGGTCCAGTGTACATTTAGGATTGTGCGAAGACAGCGCTGATGAAAGCGTTCGAGGAGTCGTAGGTGTTTCCGATAGGTGACCCATGTTTCAGACCCATCAAGGAGAATAGACAGTATGATAGCTCTGTACACACTGATTTTGGTGCTTTGCCTCAGGTGCTTGTTGCTCCAGACTCTTCTGTGAAGCCTTCCAAATGCACTCTATGCCTTTGCTAATCTGTGATCGATCTCTTTATCAATCTTGGCGTCTGAAGAGATGATGCTTCCAGGTAGGTGAACTGCTGAACGGACTTAAGCACAGATGTGCCTATATTGATGTGGGGATGATGGTGTTCTTCCTGTTTTGCAGGCTGGTAGAGGACTTCCGTTTTCTTCAGGCTGACTTCCAGCCAAACAGCTCTGCAGCTGTGGCAAAGCAGGATGTTATAATACAGTTATAATGTACAGAAAAACCATAAACAAAGTTCAAAAACTTGGCATGATACTAAATGTCCTTTGACCAGAAGCTGGCCACTTGGAGTGCCTCTGTTGTCGCTGTGAAAAGGTGCTCCATTGCGCATGTGACAGGGCTCAGACTGTAGTTTGCTCTTCTCTACACTCGCATGTCATGGACCCCACTTTGTGGCACCATTTCTGAAGGCTGGCTCTGCATCTCATGGTGCCGGAGCGCAGCCTTTTCAGTGCCTTCCAAGTCGCTCAGTCTTCTGTGTGCCCAGGAGGGAGTCTCTCATCTGTTTTCCACCACTGAGTGAGGTTGCGGGTTTTAACCTGCCACTTTTGGACTCTTGCTTGCTGAGGTGTTCCTACAAGTATCTCTGTGGATCTCAGGAAGCTATTTCTTGATTTAAGGCATTAGTGCTTCAAGTGGCATCAGTTGGGAGCCCCCCCCCCCCCCCAGCATCAACCACTGCTCTGTGGTGAGAGTGAAGAGAGGGGCCAAGAAGGCACTTCCATCTTGCTTCCAGTGTCATCAGTTGGGAGCCTCTACCACCGCCCCAGCACCAACCGCTGCTCTGAGATCAGAGTGAAGGGAGGGGCCAGGAAGGCAGTTCCATCTTGCCTCCTGCACTATGCATGTAATATAATATAATATAATTGTATATACATATAATATTGATAATATAATTGTGTATATATATAATATTGATAATATTATAATGTAATACAATATAATACTACTACTCTCGGCATTACTTTGCGAACGAAGATTCTTAGGAAGGACTCATCCCACGCTTTTTACAAGCGTGTCGATGACTAAAAAGGCCAATCTGAGATAGACAAGTTCAGTTGCAGAAAGCACAGCAGAAACAACTCCTTGGGCGATGTTGTTTCCAAGTAGTACTACTACTAATATATTATCATTATATTTTTATATTACATGTAATATTACTAATAATATTACAGTATAATGTTATAGTACAATGTAATATATAATAGTAATATTGTGCTATGGGAATAATATAATATATTGTATTTACATTTTACTTGTAAGCTGCTCTGAGTCCCCTTCGGGGTGAGAAGGGCGGCATATAAATGTCATAAATGTCATAAATAAATAAATAAAGGCAGATGCCTTCACTGTGTCTGGTTGTGATCCCCTGGTTGTGCCAGTCAGTTTTTGTATCTCTACCACCACTTTCTGCTTGTTATGCAAGCAGTGCTTCTTGTAGGCCAGAGAACGGTCCAGGGTAACTCCCAGGTACTTGGGTGTGCTGCAATGCTCCAGTGCAGGGGTGCTCAGAATGGTGATCTCGATCACCAGGGTGATCTTCGGGCCTCATCCTGGTGATCTTCAGGCCCCTGACCAGGTTTTTTGCTGTTGGTCCTCTTCATGTGCCCCTGTACGCTGCAAAGAAGTCCTCCGTCGTTGCTCCTCCCCGCTCCCTGCTCGCGCGCCGCCTCCAAAAGCTCCAGTCCAAGAGGCAGAATGGGCCCCTTCTTTCGGATTCCTCCGTCCTCCCTCCGTCCTTCTCCAGCCACTCAGAGTCATAGGAGACCAAAGGGGGGGGGCCTGGATGACGCGATGCATGGCTGGCCCCATGCGCATGCGCAGAAGCACCCATTTTGCCTCTCGGACTTCTCGTGAGCTTTTGGAGGCGGCACGCATGCTGGCGGCGTGGAAATAGGAGCAACGATAGAGGAGGAGAAGAAGGACGCTTTGGGGTAATTTCCTTACCGCATCTCAAAGGTCGGTCTTTTTACTTTGGGGTGGGTGCTTGATTGTTCTGGGGCATGTCTCTTTGGTTTTTTTATGTTTAAAAATGGCATTTTAGCTCCAAAGTCTCTCTGCTTGCTTTGTTCCTTGAGAAATATATGTTGGGGAATATGGAAATGTGGGAGAAATGGGGTGGTTGGATGCATTTTTGCATGCCCCTTTGTTTACCTGTCTGAGTATTAAATGGCCTTGCAGTTCAAAAGCCTCTCTTCTTACTTTCTGGCTGATAATATGTGTGGTAATATGGCAGTGTGGGAGAAATGGGGTGGTTGGATGTATTTTTCCATGCCCCTTTGTTTACCTTGCTGAGTATTAAATGGCCTTGCAGTTCAAAAGCCTCTCTTCTTACTTTCTGGCTGATAATATGTGTGGTAATATGGCAGTGTGGGAGAAATGGGGTGGTTGGATGTATTTTAATGCTCTGTTTTATATTGTTGCTATTAAATTGAAATGTTGATGTTTTATAACTTCATTTTATGTAAACTGCCCCGAGCCTGCTGGAAGGAGCGGTACATAAAAATGAATAATAAATATAAATAAATAATTAAGAAAATAGTTATACGTTTTACATTTCTGGGTAGGTGATCTTTGGGACTTGGTTTTTTAATCAGTAGCTCCCATGCTGGAAAAGTGTGAGCACCCCTGCTCCAGTGGGATTCCTTCCCAGGTCATCCTCAGAGCGACATCCTTCTCTGTCCTCAAGGTGAAAAGCACACATTTGTGTCTTAGATGGATTAGGAATCAGCTGGTTTTCCCTGTAATAGGCACTAAGAGAACCTAAAGCTACAGAGAGCTTCTGTTTGACCATTTCAAAACTCCCTGCTTGGGTGGTGATGGCACGATCGTCAGCGTAGATGAAACTCTCTGTCTCTTTTGGCAGTGGCTGGTCATTTGTGTAAATGTTAAACATTGATAACACGAATAAAAACACTATATTCCTATTGATGCAGCCTGGAATAATGATAATAATCCTCCCAGGAGGTTTTTAAGCAGAAGCCGGATGGCCATCTGTTGGGAGGGCTTGGATAGTGTCTTCCTGCCTGGCAGGAGATTGGACTAGATAGTCTCTTCCAACTCAAATATTAATAATAACAATAACAACAGCACACACTGCATTCCTATTGATGCAGCCTGGACTAATAATAGTCTTCTTCTTCTTCTCTGGAGGTTTTGAAGCAGAAACTGGATGGCCATCTATTGGGGGGGCTTGGATGGTGTCTTTCCACCTGGCAGAAGGGGTTTGAACTTGATGGCCAATGGGGTGTCTTTGATTCTAGGATTCAATCCACTCATCAGTCAAATGGATCCAATTCCTGCCTGGCACATGGGGGTTGGACTGGATGGCCTTTGGGGTTCTCTTCCAAATCTAGGATTCTACCTGATTGTCCGTTTTTGCTTCCACGTACAGATGTGGATGAGTGCGAATACGATTTGCACGACTGCCAGCCGAGCCAACAGTGCATCAACACGCCAGGCGGCTTTCACTGTCAGTGTCCCGATGGCTACCGGAAGATTGGCACTGAGTGCGTGGGTGAGTTGGATGGCATTCGCAGAAATACGAACCACTTTGAGGTTCATTCTAGTCCCATGGTTCCTAAAGTGGGCGGTACTGCCCCCTAGTGGGTGGTGAGACGATCCAAGGGGGCGGTGGGAGGCTCAGGAGAATTTGGGGGGCACTGAAGCCCTGTAAGGGGGCGGTGGCGGGATTCCAACTCGCAAGCGCGTGAGTGTGCACCTGCCAGTTGGAAACCCCGTGTAGGCGCTGCCTGGAAACCGCAGCGTGCGCCCCCTTCCTCTCCTCAACTCGACCCACGGCGCAGTCCTGTATTGCCCCTTCCAATCCAACGGTTCCATTGAAAGGAAGGGGCAATACGGGACTGCGCCGTGAGCGGAGTTGAGGAGAGGAAGGGGGCGCACGCTGTGGTTTCCAACCAACGCCTGCCCAGGAATTCCAACTGGCAGGCTGAGACAGTCGCACGCTTGCGAGTGTGTGCCTGCCAGTTGGTCCAGCGGAGAAGGAAAGCCTCCACATCTGCAAACGCCCCCTGAGTCGCTGCGGCGTTTGCAGGTGCCTCCTGGGAGATGGCCGTGGCACGAAGGAAAATGCAAGCAGCTCCCAATTTCCAAGGTCCAGTATTCTCTATTGCAGTGTTTCTCAACCAGTGTGCCGTGGCACACTAGTGTGCCGTGAGCGATCATCAGGTGTGCCGCGAGAAAAGCTCTCTGCCCCCCTTCCTTCCCCCCTCCTCCTGCCAAACTCCTGCTGCTTGGGAGAGGAGGAAGGGCCGGGCACCGCCTCCTTCGGCCGTTTCCCCAACCAGCCTCCAATCCGCCATGACTCCCGCCATGACTCCTACCATGACATCCGCCATGACTCCCGCCCCTTGCTTGTTGAAGCCGCGCGGAGGAGCCCCGCCGTCTGAAGCTCTCTGTGAGAGAGCTGAAGCCGGGGGGGGGATGACGCAGCCTGGCTCTGCCCCCTCCCCCCGGCTTCAGCACTCCCACAGCTTTGCCAGCCTTGAGGGGGCAGTGCCAAGCCAGCGGTGGCAGAGCCAGCACAATGCTGGCTTGGCACTGCCCCTTCAAGGCTGGCGAAGCTGTGGGAGTGCTGAAGCTGGGAGAGGGGCGGGGCATGAAGCAGCCTGGCTCCGCCCCCTCCCCCAGCTTCAGCGCTCCCACAGCTTTGCCAGCCTTGAGGGGGCAGTGCCAAACCAGCAGTGGCAGAGCCAACACAATGCTGGCTTGGCACTGCCCCCTCAAGGCTGGCGAAGCTGTGGGAGAACTGAAGCCGGGGGGAGGGGGCGGGGCATGGCGGGGCCTGGCTCCTCCCCTGGCTTCGGCACTCCCAGCAGCTGCTCCCAGCAGGCCACCGCTCCCCAGCCATTCTTTACTGTGTTAGAGTGTCATTTTGTGTCATTTTGGTTGGTAGTGTGCCCCCGGATGTTTTTAATGTTAAAAGTGTGCTGCGGCTCAAAAAAGGTTGGGAAACACTGCTCTATTGCTCAAGTTTAGTTCAATTCCATTGCTGTTGGGGAGTTCAAAATGCTCTTTGATTATAGGTGAACTATGAATCCCAGCAGCTACAACTCCCAAATGACAAAATCAATCCCCACAACCCCACCAGTATTCAAATTTGGGCATATTGAATATTTGTGCCAAATTTGGTCCAGATCCAGGGTTGTTTGGGTTCAGAGTGCTCTCCAAATGTAGGTGAACTACATGTCCTCTAAATCACTGCCAATTCCTCCCAAAACCCTCCCGTATTTTTTGTTGGTCACGGGGGTTCTTTGTGCCAAGTTTGGTCCAGATCTGTCATTCATGGGGTCTTGGCTGTGGAAGTCAGAGCTGAATTGGTCAAAGGTACTGCAAATCCCATCATCCGTTGTCCACACTCCCCCAAACATATTGCTTTTGAGATTAATAATCACTATGCTTTAATTATGTTCAATTTGTAACAAGGAAAATACATCCTGCATGTTAGATATTTGCATTAGAATTTGTAGGAGTAGCAAAATTATTTATGAAGCAGCAACAAAAATATGGATGGGGTCACCACAACATGAGGAACCTTATTTAGGGGTCACAGCATTAGAAAGGTTGAGAACCACTGAATTAATACATATATCTTTCTGTTTATTTGCTATTACATTTAAATAATAATAATTTCTAGGGTAAATTTCTGAGTAAATTTTTTTCTGGAAAGGGGGCAGTAGGCCAAAAAATTTGGAAAGCACTGATCTAGTCCAACCCTCACCTCTAAATCCTGGAGTTCCTTTTGGCATATTGACCCTTACTCTGACGTTGCCCGGCCGCAGAAATGTTGGGAGGGTCAGGTCATAAAAAGACCCAACTTTGATAGCACTTCGTCTCTGTTTTTTTTCTCCCTGCAAGACATCGATGAATGCCGCTACCGCTATTGCCAACACCGCTGCGTCAATTCGCCCGGCTCCTTCTCCTGCCAGTGCGAACCGGGCTTCCAACTCGCCAGCAATAACCGCTCTTGTGTGGGTAAGAAGGATCCCCGGCGCTTGGATGGGACAGAAAGGGAGGAATTTGGCCCGCGTTTTATATGGAAGCATTGGGGAAAGGCAGCACAATATAGGTAAACAGGCAGCACAGGAATATCTGGCTAATCTAAATGGACCCACGTCTCCAGGAACTGATCTACGGGTACTAAAATAACTGGCTGAAGTCATCCCAGAACCACTCTGAGAATTCCTAGAGAATAGAAGGAGGGCAAGCAGAGGCCGGATGGCCATCTGCCGGGAGGGCTTTGATTGTGTTTTCCTTATGAGTTTGCACCGGTTGGCCTTTGGGCCGTTGTCCAACGTTTACAGTTTTTCTCCCTTCTCGTAGATGTGAACGAGTGCGAAATGGGGGCCCCGTGCAAGCAGCGCTGCTTCAACACCTACGGCACCTTCATTTGCCGCTGCAACCAGGGCTACGAACTGGACGAAGATGGCTTCACCTGCAAAGGTAAGTACGGGGCACCAACTCTACAATTTCCATTCTAATTACATTCTAATTTACGATGAACAGTGAATAATTACATAACTCCCATCTCAATTGATAAACCCACTTTATATCAGGCGTTATTGTATTGATATGTATTTCTGGGCGTGGCCTCATGTAAGCTGCCCCGAGTCCCTTTCGGGGAGATTGGTTGGCGGGGTATAAATAAAGTGTATTATTATGATTATGATTATAATACTGAATAATACTTCAAACTAGCTTGGGTCCCTGGTGTTGGCCAGTTACTAAATGCATAAGGTTGTGGGCGAACCACAACTCCCATCATGCCAGGTCAACCCCAAGAAACCCCATCTTATATAAATAAAAATGTAATGTTTGTTTGTGGGATTCACATAACTCAAAAACCACTGGACGAATGGACACCAAATTTGGACACAAGACACCTTTCAGGCCAGCGAGTATCCATCACTCCTAAACACACACACACTCAGATACACACAACAAACCCCAGCGGAGCAGACTTAAAAACCCAAAAAATACACCATATATACATATACACTAGGCCTGTGCAATCATGGTTCTACATGGTTCTAAAATACTTAGAAAACTAAAGTTCTGGTGGTGAACACTAGGCGGCGCTGGTGCTTTGCTTCTACAGTGTTGCTAAAGTTCTGGTGGTGAACACTAGGTGGCACTGGTGCTTTGCTTCTACAGTGTTGCTAAAGTTCTGGTGGTGAACACTAGGTGGCACTGGTGCTTTGCTTCTACAGTGTTGCTAAAGTTCTGGTGGTGAACATTAGGTGGCACTGGTGCTTTGCTTCTACAGTGTTGCTAAAGTTCTGGTGGTGAACACTAGGTGTCGCTGGTGCTTTGCTTCTACAGTGTTGCTAAAGTTCTGGTGGTGAGCACTAGGTGGTGTTGGTACTTTGCTTCTACAGTGTTGCTAAAGTTCTGGTGGTGAACACTAGGTGGCACTGGTGCTTTGCTTCTACAGTGTTGCTAAAGTTCTGGTGGTGAGCACTAGGTGTCGCTGGTGCTTTGCTTCTACAGTGTTGCTAAAGTTCTGGTGGTGAACACTAGGTGGCACTGGTGCTTTGCTTCTACAGTGTTGCTAAAGTTCTGGTGGTGAGCACTAGGTGTCGCTGGTGCTTTGCTTCTACAGTGTTGCTAAAGTTCTGGTGGTGAACAGTAGGTGGCGCTGGTGCTTTGCTTCTACAGTGTTGCTAAAGTTCTGGTGGTGAACACTAGGTGGCGCTGGTGCTTTGCTTCTACAGTGTTGCTAAAGTTCTGGTGGTGAACACTAGGTGGCGCTGGTACTTTGCTTCTACAGTGTTGCTAAAGTTCTGGTGGTGAACACTAGGTGGCACTGGTGCTTTGCTTCTACAGTGTTGCTAAAGTTCTGGTGGTGAGCACTAGGTGTCGCTGGTGCTTTGCTTCTACAGTGTTGCTAAAGTTCTGGTGGTGAACAGTAGGTGGCGCTGGTGCTTTGCTTCTACAGTGTTGCTAAAGTTCTGGTGGTGAACACTAGGTGGCGCTGGTGCTTTGCTTCTACAGTGTTGCTAAAGTTCTGGTGGTGAACACTAGGTGGCGCTGGTACTTTGCTTCTACAGTGTTGCTAAAGTTCTGGTGGTGAACACTAGGTGGCACTGGTGCTTTGCTTCTACAGTGTTGCTAAAGTTCTGGTGGTGAGCACTAGGTGTCGCTGGTGCTTTGCTTCTACAGTGTTGCTAAAGTTCTGGTGGTGAACAGTAGGTGGCGCTGGTGCTTTGCTTCTACAGTGTTGCTAAAGTTCTGGTGGTGAACACTAGGTGGCGCTGGTACTTTGCTTCTACAGTGTTGCTAAAGTTCTGGTGGTGAGCACTAGGTGTCGCTGGTGCTTTGCTTCTACAGTGTTGCTAAAGTTCTGGTGGTGAACACTAGGTGGCGCTGGTGCTTTGCTTCTACAGTGTTGCTAAAGTTCTGGTGGTGAACACTAGGTGGTGCTGGTGCTTTGCTTCTACAGTGTTGCTAAAGTTCTGGTGGTGAACACTAGGTGGCGCTGGTGCTTTGCTTTTACAGTGTTGCTAAAGTTCTGGTGGTGAACACTAGGTGGCGCTGGTGCTTTGCTTCTACAGTGTTGCTAAAGTTCTGGTGGTGAACACTAGGTGGCGCTGGTGCTTTGCTTCTACAGTGTTGCTAAAGTTCTGGTGGTGAACACTAGGTGGCGCTGGTGCTTTGCTTCTACAGTGTTGCTAAAGTTCTGGTGGTGAACACTAGGTGGCGCTGGTGCTTTGCTTCTACAGTGTTGCTAAAGTTCTGGTGGTGAACACTAGGTGGCGCTGGTGCTTTGCTTCTACAGTGTTGCTAAAGTTCTGGTGGTGAGCACTAGGTGTCGCTGGTGCTTTGCTTCTACAGTGTTGCTAAAGTTCTGGTGGTGAACACTAGGTGGTGCTGGTGCTTTGCTTCTACAGTGTTGCTAAAGTTCTGGTGGTGAACACTAGGTGGCGCTGGTGCTTTGCTTTTACAGTGTTGCTAAAGTTCTGGTGGTGAACATTTCAGAACTCGAACAAAACTTTCAAAATTTCGTTATAAATTGTTCCTAATTGGTTCTGTCTTAAAAATAATCAATAATGAAATAATAATGAAGTTTTGAAAGTTTTGTTGGAGTTCTGAAATGTTCACCACCAGAACATTAGCAACACTGTAGAAGCAAAGCACCAGCGCCAGCGCCACCTAACATGTTGTAGAAGCACCAGCCACCAAAAAACTTTAGTTTTGTAAGTACTTCAGAACTATTTAGAACCATGATTGCACAGGCCTAATATACACATACACTCATATATATATGCACATCCACACATTCATTCAAATATATATGCATACACACAAATATACACATATACACACATATATAAATATACACATGCACACACAAAAATACATTACACATACACATGCATGACATATATACACACAAATATGCATACAGCAAAGCACACACATATATACACAATATGCATGTACACATATAAACATACAAATACACATATATACACCCACAACCACTCCACACTGACACACACACATATATGCAAACATACATATATACACAAATATATATACACACACAACACATATACACAGACTGGGCCAAGGCAACACGTGGCAGGGGACGGCTAGTGGCATAATACTTTTGAAGAATCTGTCTATACACATAGGTAAAAGGTAAAGGTTTCCCCTGACATTAAGTCTCATGAAGTCCAACACTGGGGGTTGGTGCTCATCTCCATGTCTAAGCCGAAGGGCCAGCCTTGTCCATAGACACCTTCAAGGTCATGTTGGCCAGCATGGCGCTCGCTCCGTTACCTTTCCTCTGAAGTGATACCAATTGATCTACTCACATTTGCATATTTTCCAACTGCTAGGTTGGTAGAAGCTGGGCCTAACAGCGGGAGCTCACCCCACTCCCCGGATTTGACCCGCCAACCTTTCACCTACATTCAGAACGAACTATGAACCCAAACAGTGATTGATCTGGACGGATTACTGGCGGGTTTTGAGGGGAATTGGCCTGGGCGTTTTAGAGTTGTAGGTACTGGGATTTACAGTTCACCTCCAATCAGTGAGCACTCCAAACTACACCAAAGATGGACTTGAACCAAACTTGGCACACAGAGCCCCCAGGAACAGGAAAAAAAATACTGGAGGTCTTTGGGGAAAATTCACCTTGATTTGGGGGAGTTGTAGTTCGCCTACATTCAGAGAGCACTGTGAACCCAAACACCGATGGATCTGGACCAAACTTGGCACACAGACCTGATATGCCAAAATTTGATTACTAGAGGGGCTTGGAGGAGTGGGGGATACACGACCGATCTTCCCTTTTGGGAGTTGTAGTTCACCTACAATCAGAGAAACTGTGTCCTTCACCAAAGATGAACCTGAACCAAGTTTGGCACACAGAACCCCCATGACTATCTCAACCTACTGGAGAGGCTTGAAGGGACTGACTCACCATAGTGGGAGTTGTAGTTTACCCTACAGCCTGAGAGCACACTGAAGCCCACCAATGATGCATCCAGAGCAAACTTGCCCAACATAACAAACTTTAAGTACTGATGGAAGTTTCTCAGGGTTGACTTGGCATGATGGGAGTTGTAGTTCACCCACAACTGTATGCATTTAGTAACTGGCCAGCAAACGAACATTATATTTTTGTGATTGTGATGTTTCAGCCACAGCCACCAGAGGGCGCTGTTTTCCATTACTGGATTTCTTTAAGAAGGCATTGGATTAATGTGTTTTCATTTGGATTCTGATCGATATCTATAGAGGATTTTAAGGACATTGGGCACAACATACAGGTCCTAAATAACATTTGTGTCCTTTCCCCCCAGATGTTGACGAATGCAGCTATTCAACGTACTTGTGCCAATATCAGTGCGTCAACGAGCCAGGCCATTTCTCTTGCGCCTGCCCTCAAGGATATCAGCTGCTCAGCACCCGCCTCTGTCAAGGTTATTATTATTATTGATATTCTATTGACACGACGATCCCTCCATATCCATTTCTACCCATGTCCGACAAAATGGGCTATGGCTTCCCTCGATCTAGACACTGTACTCCTATTGCATTCTGGAATTGCATTGGCCTTTTTCGCTGCTGCATCACACTGCTGGCTGTGTGATCTTCCTGCCTGGATGGAGGGGGTTGGACTTGACGGCTTTTGGGGTCCCTTCCAACTGTAAGACTCAATCATCACCATCTTCTTTGATAATGATGGAGTCTCCTTCTCTGGAGTTTTCAAGCAGTTGGATGGCCATCTGTTGGGAGGGCTTTGGAGGTGTCTTCCTGCCTGGTTGAAGTGGGTTGGACTAGACCAGTGTTTCCCAACCTTTTTTGAGCCGCGGCACATTTTTTACATTTACAAAATCCTGGGGCACACCACCAACCAATATGACACAAAATGACACTCTAACACAGTAATACATATAGTTAATATGTTTTTAAATGTATTTATACACTCAGTGTGAAACCTGGGCCTGTTTCGATGAACACAACATAGATATCCTGGCAGGAATGGCAGAAAGACACAAACTTCCCACACAGAACTCCCATAACCAAGAGAAAATACAATAAGAGTTTGGTGGGCCTTGACCTTGTGTTTTGGAGTTGTAGTTCACCGACATCCAGAGAGCACTGTGGACTCAAACAATGTTGGATCAGGACCAAACTTGGCATGAATACTCAATATGCCCAAATGTGAACACAGATGGAGTTTGGGGAAAATAGACCTTGACATTTGGGAGTTACAGTTTCTGGGATTAAGAGTTAACACACAAACAAAGAGCATTCTGAACTCTTGCAACAATGGAATTGAACCAAACTTGGCATATTTAACTCTCATTACCAACAGAAAGTACTGAAAGGGTTTGCTTGGGAATTGACCTTGAATTTGGAAGTTGTAGTTCACCTACACCCAGAGAGCACTGTGGACTCAAACAATGTTATGTTGTTGTTTGTTTTCTATCCAGAATCACAATGTTGGAAGGAGGCTCACCACTTTAAGGTTCCTAAAACAGGCATGGGAAAACTTCAGCCCTCTGGGTGCTTTGGACTTCAGTTCCCACCATTCCTAACAGCCTGAGGCCCTTTCCTGCTTAAGTGGCTGAGGGGGGAAAGGAAAAGAGCCTGAGGCTGCTAGGAATGGTGGGAGTTGGAGTCCAAAACACTGGAAGGTCCAAGTGTGCCCATGCCAGCTTTCGACAGAGACCTCTTCCTCCCCCTCCCCCTTCGCGCCCTTTCTTCCCCCTCCTGCCGAACACTTACTTTTCCTTCTCCACTGCCGCTTCTGCCGCCATTTTGATCCGAGGGGGCAGCGTGAGCGTGTTCAGGAGGGGAGGGAGGAAGACGTGACCCGTGCGGGCGCTACTGCGCAGACTCGCCCCAGAGCAAAGCGAGGCAAAGCGAGCAGAGCGAGGCTGGGAAGAAGGGAGCCCGAGTGGAGAAGAAAAAGTGTTGGGCAGGAGGGGGAAGAAAGGGTCTTGGAGGTTCCAATTTCCCACGGCACACCTGATGATCGCTCACGGCACACTGGTTGGGAAACACTGGACTAGATGGCATTTGGGGTCCCTTCAGTCATCCCCATCTTATTTGATAACGACGATGATAGAGTCTCCGTGTCTGGAGTTTTTAAGCAGAGTTGGATGGCCATCTGCCGGGAGGTCTTTGATGGTATCCTCCTACCTGGATGAAGGGGGATGAATGGCTTTTGGGGGCCGTTCCAACTCTCTCTTCTCTTTCACCAACCCTAGATATTAACGAATGCGAGACGGGGGCCCACCAATGCACCGAATCCCAGAACTGCGTCAACTTCCATGGGGAATACCGCTGCGTGGAGAAGAACCGTTGCCAGGACCCATACGTCCAAGTCTCCGAAAAGTGAGTAGGAGCAAGGCCTGGGAGAGGTGCTGGAGGTCCACGAGACCCGAATACGGCGTCATTAATAGGGCCGCATGCCGTTATCCCCACCAATTTGTTCCCGCTGTAGCCGCTGCCTCTGTCCGGCCACGAACCCTCTCTGCCGAGACAAGCCATCGTCCATCGTCCACCGATACATGAGCATCACCGCTGACCGGACGGTGCCGTCTGATATCTTCCAGATCCAGGCCACCAGCGTCTATCCTGGCGCTTACAACACGTTCCAGATCCGCTCGGGCAACGAACAAGGAGAGTTCTATATCCGGGTAAGACAGAGGGGCACATTCAGTGTGGGAAAGGCTATCAGAGGGTCCTAGAGTGGGAAGAGACCCCCAAAGGCCATCCAGTCCAACCCTCTTTGGCCAATGAGGAATCGATCAATCAATTGATCAACCAGTGGATTGAATCCTAGAACCCACAAGTTGGAAGAGACCCCAAAGGCTAAAACCCCATTCAGCCATCAAAGCCCGCCCGACAGATGGCCACCCAGCCACTACTTAAGAACCATCCAAAGGAGGAGACACTATCATAATTATTGTCTTGTTATTGTTATTTTTGTTTGTTAACATTATTGAATCCTAGAGTTGGAAGAAACCCCAAGAGCTATCAAGTCCAACTCCTGCCATTCAGGAAGGCACCATCTAAGCCCTCCCGACAGATGGCCATCCAGCCTCTGCTTAAAAACCTCCAGATAATAAGACACTACCACAATTATCATCAAAGTTTGCTATTATTATAGAATCCTAGAGTTGGAAGAGACCCCAAAAGCCATCCAGTTCAACTCCCTGCCATTCAGGAAGGCACCACTGAAGATCTCCCAACAGATGGCCATCCAGCCTCTACTTAAAAACCTCCAAAGGAGATTCCTCTATCAGTCTCCCAGTCAGTCTATACCAGTGTTTCCCAACCAGTGTGCCGTGAGCGATCATCAGGTGTGCCGTGGGAAATGGGAACCTCCAATCCCCTTTCTTCCCCCTCCTGCCGAACACTTTTTCTTCTCCACTCGGGCTCCCTTCTTCCCAGCCTCGCTCTGCTCGCTTTGTCTTGCTTTGCTCTGGGGCGAGTCTGCGCAGTAGCGCCCGCACGGGTCACGTCTTCCTCCCTCCCCCCTCCCCTCCTGAACATGCTCACGCTGCCCCCTCGGATCAAAATGGCGGCAGAAGCGGCAGTGTAGAAGAAAAAGTAAGTGTTCGGCAGGAGGGGGAAGAAAGGGCGCGAAGGGGGAGAGGGAGGAAGAGGTCTCTGTCGAAAGCTGGCACGGGCAAACTTGGACCTTCCAGGTGTTTTGGACTCCAACTCCCACCATTCCTAGCAGCCTCAGGCCCTTTTCATTTCCCCCCTCAGCCACTTAAGCAGGAAAGGGCCTCAGGCTGTTAGGGATGGTGGCAGTTGAAGTCCAAAGCACCCAGAGGGCCGAAGTTTTCCCATGCCTGTTTTAGGGACCTTAAAGTGGTGAGCCTCCTTCCAACATTGTGATTCTGGATAGAAAACAAACAACAACATAACAAAACATAGTTTGAGTCCGCAGTGCTCTCTGGGTGTAGGTGAACTACAACTTCCAAACTCAAGGTCAATTCCCATGCACACCCTTTCAGTACTTTCTGTTGGTAATGAGAGTTCAATATGCCAAGTTTGGTTCAATTCCATTGTTGCAAGTGTTCAGGATGCTCTTTGTTTGTGTGTTAACTATAAATCCCAGAAACTGTAACTCCCAAATGTCAAGGGCTATTTTCCCCAAACTCCATCTGTGTTCACATTTGGGCATATTGAGTATTCATGCCAAGTTTGGTCCTGATCCAACATTGAGTCCACAGTGCTCTCTGGATATAGGTGAACTACAACTCCAAAACTCAAGGTCAATGCCCACCAAACTCTTATAGTATTTTCTCTTGGTTATGGGAGTTCTGTGTGGGAAGTTTGTGTCTTTCTGCCATTCCTGCCAGGATATCTATGTTGTCTTCATCGAAACAGGTCCAGGTTTCACACTGAGTATATAAATACATTTAAAAACATATTAACTATATGTATTACTGTGTTTAGAGTGTCATTTTGGTTGGTGGTGTGCCCCAGGATTTTGTAAATGTAAAAAATGTGCCGCGGCTCAAAAAAGGTTGAAAAACACTGGTCTATACCACACTAGAACTGGAAGGCAACCCCAAAGACCACCCAATCCAGCCCTCTTCTGCCAGACAGAAAAACACTATCCAAGCCCTCCCAACAGATGGCCATCCAGCCTATGCTTAAAAACCTTCAGAGGAGACACTATCATCATTATTGTCGATTATAATTATAATAATTATTATTATTGAATCCTAGAGTTGGAAGAGATCCCAAGAGCCATCCATCTCCTCTCATTCAGGAAGGCACCATCAAAGCCCTCCCAACAGATGTCCACCAAGTCTCTGCTTAAAAATTTCTAAAGGAGACTCCATCAGACTCCCAGGCAGTCTATACTACACTAGAATTGGAAGGCAACCCCTAAGGCCACTCAGTCCAACCCCCTTCTTCCAGGCAGGAAAACACCATCCAAGCTCTCCTGACGGATACCCATCCAGACCCTGGAGTCCAAGGAGTCCTACAGCCTGCAATACGGTCACCCTTTGTCTCTTTTGTCCCTTTCCCCAGCAAATCAACAACATCAGCGCCATGCTGGTCTTGGCCCGGCCGGTGACAGGGCCCCGGGAGTTTGTCCTGGACTTGGAGATGGTCACCATGAACACCCTGATGAGCTACCGCTCCAGCTCCGTGCTGCGCCTCACCGTCTTTGTGGGAGCCCATTCGTTCTAGCCATGTGGCAGCAGCTCTGGACCTGGCCACGGAAGTGACAGGTAAGCCAAAGGTTGACAGGTCTCCTTTCCTACTGTGGTGAGTCAGTCCCCTCAAACCCCTCCAGTAGGTTGAGTGAGTCATGGGGGTTCTGTGTGCCAAGTCTCTTCCAGGTCCATCATCGGTGGAGGTCACAGTTGCTCTGGTTATAGGTGAACTACAACTCCCAGAAAGGATGGCCAGTTTTCCCCAAACCCCTCCAGTAATCAGATTTTGGCATATCAGATCTGTGTGCCAAGTTTGGGTTTACAATGCTCTCTGGGTGTAGGTGAACTACAACTCCCCCAAATCAAGGTGAATGTTCCCAAAGACCTCCAGTATTTTAATTTTTAATTTTTTGCTGGTCATGAAGGATTCGTGTGTCACGTTTGGTGATGGTATACTTATATAGAAAAGAGTTGGACTAGATAGCCTTTGGGTTCCCTTCCAACTCTACGATTATTTGATTGATTGATTGATTTTATATTTATACAGAAGAGAGTTGGACTGGATGACCTTTGGGGTTCCCTTCCAACTCTATGATTCTTTGATTGATTGTATGTTTATGTATAAGAGAGTTGGACTGGATGGCCTTTGGGGTTCCCTTCCAACTCTATGATTCTTTGATTGATTGTATGTTTATGTATAAGAGAGTTGGACTGGATGGCCTTTGGGGTTCCCTTCCAACTCTATGATTCTTTGATTGATTGACTGATTGATTGTGTATTTATACAGAAGAGAGTTGGACTGGATGGCCTTTGGGGTTCCCTTCCAACTCTATGATTCTTTGATTGATTGTATGTTTATGTATAAGAGAGTTGGACTGGATGGCCTTTGGGGTTCCCTTCCAACTCTATGATTCTTTGATTGATTGTATGTTTATGCATAAGAGAGTTGGACTGGATGGCCTTTGGGGTTCCCTTCCAACTCTATGATTCTTTGATTGATTGATTGTATATTTATACAGAAGAGAGTTGGACTGGATGGCCTTTGGGGTTCCCTTCCAACTCTATGATTCTTTGATTGATTGTATGTTTATGTATAAGAGAGTTGGACTGGATGGCCTTTGGGGTTCCCTTCCAACTCTATGATTCTTTGATTGATTGTATGTTTATGTATAAGAGAGTTGGACTGGATGGCCTTTGGGGTTCCCTTCCAACTCTATGATTCTTTGATTGATTGTATATCTTTACTGAAGAGAGTTGGACTGGGTGGTCTTTTGGGGTTCTCTTCCAACTGTATGATTCTTTGATTGATTGACTGATTGATTGTGTATTTATACAGAAGAGAGTTGTGGATGGCCTTTTTCCCTTCCAACTCTATGATTCTTGATTGATTGTATGTTTATGTATAAGAGCCTTGGACTGGATGGCCTTTGGGGTTCCTTCTCTATGATTCTTTGATTGATTGTATTGAGAGAGTTGATTGATTCTTTGATTGATTGTTGATTGTGGATATTTATGTATATCTTTACAAGAAGATTGATTGATTGTGTATTTATACAGAAAGAGTGGACTGGATGGCCTTTGGGGTTCCCTTCCAACTCTGATTCTTTGATTGATTGTATGTTTATGTATAAGAGAGTTGGACTGGATGGCCTTTGGGGTTCCCCTTCTCTATGATTCAACTCTATGATTCTTTGATTGATTGTATATTTATACATACAGAAGAGAGTTGGACTGGATGGCCTTTGGGGTTCCCTTCCAACTCTATGATTGATTGATTGATTGTATATCTTGGACTTTGAAGAGAGAGAGTTGGACTGGACTGGCCTTTGGGGTTCTCTATGATTCTTCCTGGATGGCCTTTGGGGTTCTCTTCCAACTCTATGATTCTTTGATTGATTGTATATTTATACAGAAGAGAGTTGGACTGGATGGCCTTTGGGTTCCCTTCCAACTCTACGATTATTTGATTGATTGATTGATTTTATATTTATACAGAAGAGAGTTGGACTGGATGACCTTTGGGGTTCCCTTCCAACTCTATGATTCTTTGATTGTATATCTTTACTGAAGAAAGTTGGACTGGGTGGCCTTTGGGGTTCCCTTCCAACTCTATGATTCTTTGATTGATTGTATATTTATACAGAAGAGTTGGACTGGATGGCCTTTGGGGTTCCCTTCCAACTCTATGATTCGATTGATTGTATATCTTTACTGAAGAAAGTTGGACTGGGTGGCCTTTGGGGTTCCCTTCCAACTCTATGATTCTTTGATTGATTGATTGTATGTTTATACAGAAGAGAGTTGGACTGGATGGCCTTTGGGCTGTGTTATGTATGTGTTGCTATATTGTTCATCTTATTTGTCATTTTATATATTTTGTTATGATTTTTCCCCTTTGCTGTTTTATGTTCAATTGTGTTTGTATTGCTTTTTGGGGCTTCGTCTCATGTTAGCAGCCCCGAGTCCCCTTTGGGGAGATGGAGGCGGATTATAAATAATAATAATTATTATTATTATTATTGGGGTTCCCTTCCAATTCTATGATTCTTTGATTGATAGATAGATTGTATATTTATACAGAAGAGAGTTGGACTGGATGGCCTTTGGAGTTACCTTTCAAATCTATGATTCTTTGATTGATTGATTGATTGATGGTATATTTTTACAGAAGACAGTTGGACTGGATGGCCTTTGGGGTTCCCTTCCAGCCTTACGATTCTATAATGTGAATTTGGCCTCCTTTGGGGTGTGTTTGTGGGCCAAGGATGGAGGCTGCATCCTCTCCTTTCTCTTTCTCTCGCTGCAGACTATGTCTCCCAGGGATGAGGCCGGGACGAAGCCACGAGAGGAGCCGTGGTCCCCACCTAGCAGGGAAGGCGTGCCCCTGCCTCCCTTCTCTCCCATAACTTCCTGAGCCAGAAACACTGATGACTATGATGGGATGCGTCTTCCAGCAGACAGAGGCCTGGGTTCAAGACGGACTGGATTGTGAAACTTTACCTGGGGAGCGAGGGACAGAACCCGACCTCTGCGAAGGGGACTTTTTTGGGAACTTTGCAGCAAAGTTCCGTTTCTGTTCTTACAAAGGGAGAAAAAAAGACCAAGAAAAATAGTAAAACTGTTGTTTTTTAAAAAAGGAAATGCTTCAAATGTTGTCTACTTTTTCATAGAGTTGCTGTGAGTCTTCTGAGCTGTCTGGTCGTGTTCCAGAAGCATTCTCTCCTGACGTTTCACCCACATCTATGACAAGCACTCTCAGAAGTTGTGAGATTTGTTGGAAAATAGGCAAGCGGGGTTTATATAGCTGTGGAATAATAATAATAACTCTTATCTGTGGGAGGAAAGTTTGAATGTTGCCACTGGCCACTTTGATTAGCACTGAATGGCCTTGCAGCTTCAAAGCCTGGCTTCTTCCTCCCAACAAAAGATTCCCCAAAGCAGTAACCAGCCAGACTTTGAAGCTGCAAGGTATTCAATGCTAATCAAGGTGGCCAGTGGCAAAATTCAGCCTTGCCTCCAACAGGCAAGAGTTCTTTCTCCCATTCTGGACATCATCCCACAGATATATAAACTCCACTTGTATACTTATTTATCTATCTATCTATCTATCCTATGTATATAATAAAAGTCAGTGTTTGCGGCGGTGCGGAGGAATATGTGCCAGCATTTCGATTGGTTGCCACTGTGGGATTATTTGCATAAGGGACACTGATTGGCCAGCCTCAGAACTCCAACACTCTAAGGCACCAGATTATTTGCATAAAGGACTCAGATTGGCCAGCCTCAGGACTCCAACAATCTAAGGCACCAGACAGAGGGCATTGGTTGCCGCTGAGGAACTATTTGCATAAAGGACTCTGATTGGCCAGCAAAACAGAATGCAACTGAATGCTTGAGTTAGCCAAATGACAGTTTTTTTCCAGTGGAAATGGAATGTTCATTTTCTGGGAGGTGGGGAGGTGCCAAGGAATATGTGACAGCGTTTCGATAGGTTGCCACTATGGGATTATTTGCATAAAGGACTCTGATTGGCCAGCCTCAGAACTTCAACATTCTACGGCCCCAGACAGAGGGGACTGGTTGCCACTGAAATGGTATTTGCATAAAGGACTCCGATTGGCCATCCACATTCCAACATTCCAAGGTAACTCAGAGGGAAAAGGAAAGGCCTCAGGCAGTCAGACACTGCGGCCCACAGCAGTGACAGATCAGGACTAAACTTGGCACACAGGGGCCCAATGGCCCACATCACAACGCGACCCTCACCCAATGACCAATACAGACCAAAATTAGCACACAGAGCCCCCTTGACCCACTCAACACCCTGGTGCTGTTTCAAGGAGGATGGACCACAGATGATGGGACTTGAAATACCTTCACTCATCTTACGAGACCACTGCAACCCTCATCCAAAAAATGATCAAGACCATCTGTTGGGAGGGCGCTGATAGTGTCTTCCTGCCAAAGGGGGTTGGACTAGATGGCCCTTGGGGTCTATTCCAATTGTATGGGGCTGGATGGCCATCTGTCGGGAGGGCTTTGATGATGTCTTCCTGCCTGGACAAAGGGGGTTGAACTGGATGGCCCTTGTGGTCTATTGCAATTGTATGGGGCTGGATGGCCATCTGTCGAGAGGGCTTTGATGGTGTCTTCCTGCCGGGCAGAAGGAGGCTGGACTGGGTGGCCCTTGGGGTCTATTCCAATTGTATGGGGCTGGATGGCCATCTGTCGAGAGGGCTTTGATGGTGTCTTCCTGCCTGGCCAAAGGGGGTTGGACTGGATGGCCTTTGGGGTCTATTCTAATTGTATAGGGCTGGATGGCCATCTGTCGGGAGGGCTTTGATAGTGTCTTTCTGCCTGGCAGAAGAGGGTTGGACTGGATGTCCATTGGGGTCTATTCCAATTCTATGGGGCTGTATGGCCATCTGTCGGGAGGGCTTTGATGGTGTCTTCCTGCCTGGCCAAAGGGGGTTGGACTGGATGGCCCTTGGGGTCTATTCTAATTGTATGGGGCTGGATGGCCATCTGTCGGGAGGGCTTTGATGGTGTCTTCCTGCCTGGCCGAAGGGGGTTGGACTGGATGGCCTTTGGGGTCGTTCCTGTGCCTTTCCAAGACTGAAAACCCAAAGAGCCATTGCAAAAACAAAACCTGACATTTTTATTAGAATATCAACATAACACAATGGGTGAGGGTTATATTTACAAAAGGGATCCACGTAGGAGAGGCAGTCGGCCATTTTCAGGAGGGAGTTTGTGCACAACTAACTCCCCTTAAGTAGCGATAGGGAAGGGGATATATTATTACACCAGAATAGTCATTTCTCCATCACTCTCTGCTTTTCTTACATCCACATTCATTCCCCATTTTTTGGACACTCTCTCTTGAACGCAGGCTCAAGGCAACGGTCCTGGCGTGCAATACAATTGGGCCAAAGACTTGCTCAGGACAGGGCCCAGGTTTCTGGAGAAGAGAGAGAGAAAGAAGGAGCAGAAAGAGAAACGGTTATATAGTGGACGGAGGAGAGAGAGAAAAAGAAAATGGCATGGAAAAAGATTCCACCTAAACATTAAGACAAACTTCCTGAGTGTCAGAGCTGTTCAACAGTGGAACAGGCCGCCTTGGAGTCTGGTGGAGTCCAGACTTTAACACAGAGGCTGGATGTCTATCTGTCGGGAGGGCTTTGACTGTGTTTCCGCCTGGAAGGTGGTAAGACTGGATGGCCTTTAAGGTCCCTTCCAACTCTAGGACTCCATCATCATCATCTTGTACAATAACAATGATGATGGTAACAACAACGACACCAACAACGACGCCACCAACAACACCACCAACAACAACACATAACACAGTCCTAGACACTTGGGAAGTGTCCGACGTGTGATCCAATACAACAGCCAGCAGAATGATCCTGTCTGCTGTGGATTCATCTTGTTGTGTTTCAAATAACAACAACAATAATCTCTCTGATCTGAATGATAACGAGGAGAATGGCGTCTCCTTATTGGGAGGTTTCTAAGCAGAGGGCAGGATGACCATCTATCGGGAGGACTTCGATGGTGTCCTCATGCCTGGCAAAAGGGGGTTGGACTAGATAGTCTCTTCCAGCTCTAATAGTAGTAATAATAATAAATATAATAATAATGTATAATAATAATAATCCTTCTCTGGAGGTTTTTAAGCATAGGCTGGATGGCCATCTGTCGGGAGGGCATTGATGGTGACTTCATGCCTGGCAGAAGGGGATTAGGATGGAAGGCCCTTGGAGTTACCTTCCTAATAATAATAATAATAATATTATAAATGATGGCGGTGGAATCTCCTTGGGAAGTTTCTAAGCAGGGACTGGATGACCATCTATCGGGAGGACTTTGATGGTGTCCTCATGCCTGGCAAAAGGGGGTTGGACTAGATTGTCTCTTCCAGTTCTAATAGTAATAATAATAATAATAATAATAATAATAATCCTTCTCTGGAGGTTTTTAAGCATAGGCTGGATGGCCATCTGTCGGGAGGGCATTGATGGTGACTTCATGCCTGGCAGAAGGAGATTAGGATGGAATGCCCTTGGCGATACCTTTCTAATAATAATAATAATAATAATGATGATGGCGGTGGAATCTCCTTGGGATGTTTCAAAGCAGGAACTGGATGGCCATTTGTCGGGAGGGCTTTGATGGTGCTTTCATGCCTGGCAGAAGGGTATTAGACTGGATGCCCCTTGGAGTTACCTTCTGAATAAATAATAATAATAATAATAAAAAGGATGGTGATGGAGTCCCCTTCTCTGGAGTTTTCTAAGCAGGGGCTGGATGTCCATCTGTTGGGAGGGCTATGATTGTGTCCTCCTGTCTGGCAGAATGGGGTTGGACTGAATGGCCCCTGGGGGTCTCTTCCAACCCTAGGAGTATGATTCAGAGGCTGGGTGGCCATCTGTTGGGAGGGCTTTGATGGTGTCCTCCTGCCTGGCAGAATAAGGGTTGGACCGGATGGCCCCCGGGGGTCCCTTCCACCTCTAATATCCTATGGTTCTTTTTGGCCTCATTTTCCAGAGTAAAAAGCCAACAGTGATCTATGGACTTCCCTCTCAGCTTGGTTGATGCTTAAATTGTCGGAAAGCACTCACCGCTGCAGTTTGCCGCATTTGGTGCCGCTCAGCAGCTGTTCTTGGGCCAGAGGTGAGGAGCAAGTGGCGAAAGCATCCCTAAGGCTGAGCAAAGAGAGAAAGGCAGGAATAGATTATGGACTACTAAATGGAAACTCATTCAAATTGCCCAGCACATGAGCCGCTCTGAGCCCTTGGGGAGTGGCGGCATACGAGATCAAATAATAAATAAATAAATAAATACTAGGTCCGACTATCCCAACTTCTGACACGATAAACAAACAAACAAAGAAATAGTCATACTCTATTCTGCATTTGCTGGAACTCACCTGACAGGCGTTGGGTATCGCTCCAATATGGCCGCTGCCTTGTCTCCACTGATGCCACTGATCTGCATGAGTTGCCGGGCAAAGACCTCTCTCACTGTCTGGGCCTGGAGAAAGAGCAGAGAGGTCAAGGAAGGAAATGGGTTCTCCCTTCCTGGCATTCCTTCGTCCTCCCAAGGGCAAAATAATAGGGGTTGAGTTTGAGTAGCTGGAAAGCCCCTGTTCCGACTTGTGTACAAATGCAACTGTACAGAAACTATTTTATATTTATTTATTTATTTATTTACGTGATTTATATTCCGCCCTTCTCACCCCGCAGGGGACTCAGGGCGGATCACAATGCACATATACAGGCAAACATTCAATGCCATTGACATACAACATATATAATGCAAGAGCAATTCAGGTGATAAAATACTACAGTAATCAGTTGTATATCAAAATATTATATGCAGCATAGCAAAATACAATCAATGTACAACCTACAGTTCTGAGCACCCTATTAAGGTACTTTACTTACGAATTCGAACTGTAGTGACCCAGCAGCCAAGAAGCTTTTATTGCTCTCTTGACAATTGGCTTCTATATGGAACATTATCGTGCTTACATTGACTGTATTTTGCTATGCTGCATATAATTTAATGTATGATTCTCTGAGTGGTGCACTCTACTAGTGGCCCACTTATTTGATATATTTGTCCCACTGTGGTAAATGAAATATGTCTATTATGTACTTGAATATATGATATTTTGATATACAACTGATTGCTGTAGTATTTTATCACCTGAATTGCTCTTGCATTGTGCAATACGGTGTTGCCCCTTGCCTAGTGTGTTATGATCTATATATATAATGGAAGACCCATCATCAAACGACGGTCCTAGGCAGAGAAACCTTCCAAGGCAGAGACACCAAACTTGGCAACAAAAATAGGCCTCAGGCAAGGAAGGTTTTTAGCAAAGAAACTTTCCCCCCCAAAACGATTAAAAAACTACATTTCCCAGCGTCCTCTGTGGCCGCCAGCGAATCCCACTGGCCAACATTGGCCCACACAAAATGCAGGGAGGTTGAGTTCCCATAGTAATGGTGGGCGGAGCCAGCCAAGGCTAGGTTAGAATGCTGATTGATTTGAGTTTAGTCAGTTGGTGTTTGTGGGTTAAACTGTCAAGGCCAAGCTCTAGGAGGGAGCAGGTTCCCACACTCGAGAAACACAATCCAAAAGACCAAGCCAGCACAAAATACCACACATGACAGCCACACAACTCGTGATGCCTACCTCTACAGACCCACAACACAACAGACACACAACACACACAACACATACATACCACTGCTAAACAGAAACCTACACAGTACAACCAACTAACACAGGATATAACAACTACCAGGAGGACATAACACTAACACAAATAGGGCACCAGGGACACAGGCACCACTGACAAACACATACCGCCGGAATAACACAAACTTGCAAAACCCACCAAAAAAAAAACCAATCCTGAAACACAAAAACCCACCCCAACCAAAATTCACAACAAACACCACTGGCAAAAGCAACATCCCATCCACATCACAACCAGCACAAAGCCAGACTGAGACAACTATGTCACCACAACACACACAAAATACACCCTACAAATACCTGACAACTTCCCCAACACAAAACCCAGGACTGCACTCACTACTCACCACACACACACCTCCAAATACACACACGTCCCAGGCACAATACTCCAGCAATTCCTACCCACACAACACAACACAACTTCCTATCACAACCCATCCCCCCAACCTTACGGGACCCTGCACACACAACACCTACCACCACCACAAACAAAAACCAACTCCACCTATACTCCAACCACAACACAACACAACACTGCACTGATACTCTACAAACACACACAAACACCACAAACACCCCATCCACACAAGCATTCCACAACATACTACCACCACAATGCCACCACACACCCACTAACTCATTAAAAAAGTAATACCTACACACAACACAATACGCACATAACACAACCTTGCGTCTACTGCTCAACCCATTTGTATGCCATTCCTTCCTTCAACACCACACACCGACAACTCCACAGGACTTCAACATCCCACCCACCAGAACAACCCACAACAACACAGCCATGACCCCACCAAGACCATAACTAACATCAATTCCAACCCTTACATACTCAGACTTTCTCGCATCTCCTAAATAAGGCACAGCATCGCGTGCCGGGCACAGCTAGTACAACATATATAGACAGACATAGAGGCAATTTTACATTTCAGCTTCTGGCCACCAGGGGAAGCTGTCGCATTCCTTTGTTCTTTTTGTGTACCTCCTGGAGAGATTTTATGGCCCCGTAAATCAGTTAAATTTAGCCTCTCCACAAAGTGGTACCTAAATTTCCTACTTGACAGATGCAACTGTCTTTCGAGTTGCAAAGTTCGGCAACGAGCTACACAAATTGGTCGAGAGCTCACTCCGACCCAGGCAGGCCTCGAACTCATGACCTTCTGGTCATTAGAGATCTTATGCAGCTGATGCCCAGCCAGCTGCGCCACATTATGAACAAGAAACTATCTTGTTCGTAACTCGGGGACTGTCTGTATATGCGCCCTGCCATTGGTTCAAGAGGCACGGCTTCCGCACCTTGTTCTTCACCGCGCTTTCGTTGAACTCGGCGAAGGTCAGGAGACGGCAAGATCGGCCATTCAGCTGCAGAGGATGCGCCCGCTCCAGTTCTTCCTTGGTGCAACTCAGGAGAGTCCTGTCCTGCAGGCAGGGAACAAAACCAGAAAGGAAAGCACTGATAAAGTCATTTAAAGCAGCCTTGGGGGAACCTGGCAACCTCCAGGAGTTTTGGGCTACTTGCTCTATAATCCCCATCTGCAACGTGGAAAGGGGGAAGACGAGAAAAGAGGAACAGTGAGTTATAGATTCATAAGAGTTGGAAGAGACCGCATGGGCCATCTAGTCTAAGCCCCTGCCATGAAGGAAAAGCACAATCAAAGCACCCCTGGCAGATAATTTTCTTTACATGACCCCAAGTGTACAGATACTCATATACTCATTCTGAGGATGGAGGGCAGGCCGGGTTCTGTCCCCGATAATTTCCAACACTGCCTCGAAGCCGTTACTGGATGGCTGCGAGCCAGTAGGTTGAGGGTGAATCCGGCGAAGACGGAGATCTTGTGGCTGGGTCGCCCGGGTGATGTTAATGTCCAGCTTCCGAGCCTGGACGGTGCGGTGTTATGCCCATCGCCTTCCGTAAAGAGCCTGGGGTCCATTTGGACTCCCAGCTGACCATGGAGGCCCAGGTCTCTGCGGTCAGCAAGATCGCTTTTTCATCTGCGACAGGCAAGGAGGCTGGCCCCCTATCTCTCCCGGAACGATCTGGCCACGGTGATCCAAGCCACAGTCATCTCAAGGCTGGATTACTGCAACGCGCTCTACGTTGGCCTTCCTCTGTCGGTGACCCGGAAGCTCAGGCTAGTGCAGAACACTGCCGCCCGGCTCCTGTCTGGCACGCCAGCTGGCGCCCACATAACACCTGTTTTGCAGGATCTGCACTGGCTGCCAATTGAGCACCGGATCACCTTCAAAGTGTTGGTCCTCACCTTTAAGGCCTTACACGGCCTGGGGCCAGCGTATTTGAGGGACCGTCTCACCCCATATTGCCCTCCGAGATCACTTCGGTCTGAGGACTCCAATCTCCTGGAGATACCTTCAGCTAAACTTCATAAGGCTGGCTGCTACCCGCCGGAGGCGTTCTCTGTCATAGCACCTACGCTGTGGAACGCCCTCCCGGCCGGAACTCGGGCTATGAAGGACTTGCTCCCGTTTAGACGGGCCTGTAAAACATACCTGTTTAAGCAGGCCTTTGGTGAGTAAGTCCTGCCCATGCCCCGCCATCTATTCGTTCTTCTGAGGATGATGTGCTGTTCATTGTGTTAACTGTGTTATTAATTACTGTACTGCTGTTGTTTTTAATTGTTTTTAACTGCTTATTGCCTGTATTTTACTGTGCCCTTCGGCTCCTGTAAGCCGCCGCGAGCCTCAGGGAGTCGGCGGCATAGAAGCCCGAATAATAAATAAAAATAAAAATAAAATATATACTGGAGTATAAGCCGACCCGAATATAAGCTGAGGCACCTCATTTTACCACAAAGAACTGGGAAAACGTATTGACTCGAGTATAATCCGAGGGTGGGAAATGCAGCCGCTACTGGTCAATTTCAAAATAAAAATAAATACCAATAAAATTACATTAATTGAGGTATCAAGAGGTTAAATGTTTTCAAATATTTACATAAAACTGTAATTTAAGATAAGACGGTACAACTCTGATTAAATCATTATTATTAAAACAAGAATAAAATAATAAATTAATAACAGAGTAAAATAATAAATGTAATAATAACAATAATAGAGTAAAATAATAAATGTAATAATAAAAATAATAAGAGTAAAATAACATACAGTACATGAAATAATAATAGTAGAAAGTAAAATAATAAATGTAATAATAATAGACTAAAATAATGTAAATGTAATAACAATAATAATAATAACAGAGTAAAATAATGTAAATGTAATAATAAGAATAGAGTAAAATAATAAATGTAATAATAACAGTAGAGTAAAATAATAAACATAATAACAATAATAGAGTAAAATAATAAATGTAATAATAAAAAATAAGAGTAAAATAACGTACATGTAATAATAATAACAGTAGAGTAAAATAATAAATGTAATAATAACAGTAGAGTAAAATAATAAATGTAATAATAAGAATAATAGAGTAAAATAATAAATGTAATAATAAAAATAATAAGAGTAAAATAACATACAGTACATGTAATAATAATAGTAGAGTAAAATAATAAATGTAATAATAACAATAATAGAGTAAAATAATAAATGTAATAATAAAAATAATAAGAGTAAAATAACATACAGTACATGTAATAATAATAGTAGAGTAAAATAATAAATGTAATAATAATAGACTAAAATAATGTAAATGTAATAACAATAATAATTCGAGTAAAATAATGTAAATGTAATAATAAGAATAATAGAGTAAAATAATAAATGTAATAATAACAGTAGAGTAAAATAATAAACATAATAATAACAATAATAGAGTAAAAATAAATGTAATAATAAAAAATAAGAGTAAAATAACGTACATGTAATAATAATAACAGTAGAGTAAAATAATAAATGTAATAATAACAGTAGAGTAAAATAATAAACAATAATAACAATAATAGAGTAAAAAATAAATGTAATAATAAAAAATAAGAGTAAAATAACGTACATGTAATAATAATAACAGTAGAGTAAAATAATAAATGTAATAATAACAGTAGAGTAAAATAATAAATGTAATAAGAATAATAGAGTAAAATAATAAATGTAATAATAAAAATAATAAGAGTAAAATAACGTACATGTAATAATAATAATAATAGTAGTAGAGTAAAATAATAAATATAATAATAACAGTAGAGTAAAATAATAAACGTAATAATAGATTAAATTAATGTAAATGTAATAATAATAATTAGAGTAAAATAATGTAAATGTAATAATAGCAATAATTAGAGTAAAATAATGTAAATGTAATGATAATAAATAGATTAATATAATGATAAAAATAATAATAGCAAAGTAAAATAATAAATAACTGACTTGAGTATAAGCCAAGGGGAGCTTTTTCAGCGTTATACATTATATATAAAGTATAAAAACCAAACATTTACTGATAAACGACTATTTGTAAAGCTAGTGAAACAGGTTGCGCAGCTGAAGCATCTTCTGCAGAGCCCACTGTAAACACTGCATGCTGTCAGTCACAGATTTGTAGAAATAGGTGGCATTCAGAAACATTTTTTTTTCTGTGATCCCAACATTGAGCGAAAGGGAACAGCTTAAGAAGCAGGGCCAAAGAGGACATTTTGGAGCAGATAAAATGGATTGGTTTATTTTATTTTATTTTTCTCCTGTGAGAATGGGCATGGTCCTCCGAAGAGGAATAACATGGTTTCTTTCCATCCCAAACCACCCATCCCTGTGCTCCCCCCAGAGCTCCAAACTCACCCGGTACAACCTGGCCAGGTGACGGGTCATGACGGTCAGGTAGGCTGCGGATTCTCGGATGTCCCGGGTGCGTTTGACAAAAAAGCCGTCCACCACCTGGAGAAGAGAGTCGCCATCAGAAAGGGAGGGAGACTTGGCTTCCTCCTTGCCTCACATCAACATCATTGAAGTGTTGATAACTAAAACTGGAAAACTATAGCAAGACGTGCTGGAATAATAACCCTAAGCCCAGTTCTGGGCAAAGCAATTCAAGGAAATGTACGGTATCCAGAGAAGGTCCACCCAAATGGGATCTCTATCGAGTCTATAAGACAGGATGACCATCTATTGGGAAAGCTTTGATGGTGTCTTCCTTTATGGCAGAAAGGGGGTGGACTGGATGGCCCCTGGGGGTCTCTTTCGAGTCTATGAGACTGGATGGCCATCTGTCAGGAGGGCTTTGATGGTATCTTCCTTTATGGCCGAAGGGGGATGGACTGGATGGCCCTTGGGGATCTCTTTCGAGTCTATGAGACTGGACGGCCATCTGTTGAGAGGGCTTTGATAGTGTCACCCTTTATGGCAGAAGGGGGATGGACTGACTTGCTTTTGGGGGTCGCTATCGAGTCTATAAGACAGGATGACCATCTATTGGGAGGACTTTGATGGTGTCTCCCTTTATGGCAGAACGGGGATGGACTGGATGGCCCTTGGGGATCTCTTTCGAGTCTATGAGACTGGACGGCCATCTGTTGAGAGGGCTTTGATGGTGTCTTCCTGCATGATAGAAGGGGGGTGGACTGGATGGCCTCTGGGGCTCCCATCCAATTGTATATTACAACTGGCCTTGTTTTGGCCTCAAAAGGAGAGAAAAGCAGCCAGGAACTGCTCCTTGGTCCCAGTGGATGGAAAGAGGCCTTCTCCTCCATATTCGAACTGGCCTTGGAGGGAGAGAAGAGCGGCCTGAACCGACGAGTGACCTTTCTCACGCATCCCTACCTGGGTGTTGATCACCGCCTGCTGCAGGGTCTTCTCAGGCAAACTGAGGTGCTCTACGGAGCCGGCGTCTTCCACCAAATAGATGGGGTGAGAGAGGCCACATTGCCGCAAGCGGAACTAAACAACAGGGAGAGAAAGCGTGTCCCAAGTCTGATCCTGAGCGTTACAGATGCTTCTCCATATGGGAATATATTACAGCTATAGAGAGGACCACCGCATATTAGATTCAAAAACGTAGGTTCTGACACCTTGCCGAGCAAAAGTATGCCTTTCCAAAACTCTGAGGGCTTGCTTGATTCCGGCCACATGGGGGAGCTGCTGCGTCACCATCCATTTGTGACACCGAGTTCTTTGATGGAGTACTTCCTCATTCTTCTGCACGCTGCTGGAAGGTTTTATGGCGTCGTAAATTAGTTAAATTAGCCTCCCGGCATAAAGCAGTACCTAAATTTCCTACTAGACAGATGCTAGAAAGAGCGGTGAAGCCCCACCTCTTCCAAGGTGAACTGAACCACCAGAACTGGACTCTATAGGCCAGAGGTAGGGAACCTACGGCTCAGGAGCCAGATGTGGCTCTTTTCATTATTGGATCTGGCTCTCCCTCTTCCTTCCTTTCTCCCCCTTCACCCTTTCCTTCTCCTTCTCTCCTTCCTTTTCCCTCCCTCTCTCCCCTTCCTTCTTTCCTCCATTCTCCCTCTTCATTCCTTCCTCTTCTTTCCTTTCTTTCTCCCACTTCACCCTTTCCTTCTCCTTCTCTCCTTCCTTTTTTCCTCCATTCTCCTTCCCTCCCTCTTCCTTCCTCTTCTATTCTTTTCCCCCAAGTCTTCCTTTCCTTCTCCTGCCTTTATTTTCACTTCCCTCTCTCTCCCCTTTTTTCTTTCTTTCCCCTTCATTATTTTACTTTTTCTTCACTCCCTTTCCTTTCTTTTCCCCACCCTTTCCTTTCCTCCCTTCCCATTGCCTTCTTTCCTTTCCTTGTCTCTCTCCTACTTTTCTTCCTTTTCCATAATTTGTTCTTATTTTCTTTCTTCCTCTCCCCCTCCTTCCTTTATTTCCTCTGTCTTTCTTTCTTTCTTTCTTTCTTTCTTTCTGTCCCCTTCCTTCCCTCCTTCCGCCTTCTCTTCCCAGAGTCCTGAGCGTGCCTTTTGCAGAGCCAGGTCTGAAGTGTCCCGTCATTCTGCCGGGGGAATCCTTTTCTCATCGTATGTACGGATATACTCACATTTAGTTGAATTCAGTCTTAAAATATATTACATATATTATATGGCTCTCACTGAAATACATTTCCAAATATTTTGTTTCTATGGCTCTCTGAGTCAAAAAGGTTCCTGACCCCTGCTATAGGCCAATGGACATCAGAAGAGCTGCAAGACCAAGAACAAGCCACGAGAGTCGAGACAAAGATCCACCCAGAAGAAAAGAGTTCTTGCCAGACATCGAGGGAACCACTGACCTCAGAGGGAAGCTGATAAGGAAACACAACATACAAACTATCTACAGACCCACCAAGAAAATCCAACAAATGCTACGTTCAGCAAAGGACAAGAGGGATCCTCTCACCTCTGCAGGAGTCTACCATATTCCAAGTCTACATAGGGACCACCAAACGTAGCAGCATTGTCCAGGCACCAATCAAGGAACATGGAAGGCACTGCAGACGAACTCAACCTGAGAAATCAGCCGCAGCAAAGCACCTGATGAACCAGGACCAGGCTATGGCACAGCTAGCTAAATCACTACTGGCCAAGAGGTCACGACTTCGAAGCCCACCCAGGTAGGAGTGGGCTCCTGACCATTAATAGTCTAGCTTGCTATCGACCTTTGGAGCCTGAAAGACAGTTGCGCCTGTTAAGGAGGAATTTAGGTACTGCTTTATGTGGGGAAGCTAATTTAACTAATTTACAACACTATAAAATAGGGGTCAGGAACCTATGGCTCGCAAGCCATATGTGGCTCTTTTGAGGATTGCATCTGGCACTCCGCCTGTCCCTCACATGCCGGTGTAACGACTCTCCAACACTCGGTAAGGATCACGCGTAGATTGAAAGCACGGTCCAACACGATTTTATTGCAGGTACGACACATGTGAAGCAAAAGCACCTGCCCGCCACCAAAACACAACTTATATACCCCAACCCCCTCCCATCGCCCATGCAATGTCAGGTAGGGTTGCACCATATCCGGTGATTCAGCATATCCCATAGTCCAAAGGGATGTGACCTCATGGCCCCATGAGTCAGCATTAGAGTCAATTGTCCAATGTCCAGGCTCAGAGGAGTTACATCACTTCCCCCTGCAGCCTTGCACACATCTGGAAGTTTCCTCGCTTCCACATGACTCAGCACAGTCTTATATAACTGGAGCCCGAGGTCACCCAAGAACTAGGGCAAAGGTCGATGCAATCTCATGCCAGGCTGGGAGCTTGAACTTCACCCAAGCTCAAGTCTCCCAATCCTGACAGCCGGCTCTCAGCTGCACACGCTGCCTTCGCCCTCCTTCACCCCAAATTCCGTGTACACAGCTCAGCTGGAGGCAGGGCCAACGCCAAGCTCTCCGCCTGTCCCTCACATGCCGGCTCTCAGCTGTGCGCGCTGCATTCACCCTCCTTTGCCTCAGATTCCACGCGCGCAGCTGAGAGCCGGCTTGTCACTGGCCCCGCCTCCAACTGAGCTGTGTACGTGGAATTTGGGGCAAAGGAGGACGAAGGCGGCGCTCACAGCTGAGAGCCGGCATGTGAGGGACAGGTGGAGAGCTTGGCGCTGGCCCCGCCTCTAACTGAGCTGCGCGCACAGAATTTGGGGCAAAGGCGACATGCGCAGTTGAAAGTTGGCATGTGAGGGACAGGTGGAGAGCTTGGCGCTGGCCCCGCCTCTAACTGAGCTGTGTGCACGGAATTTGGGGCGAAGGAGGGCGAAGGCGGCTCGGCCCCCCTCCACCTCACTCGGCTCCTCAGAAGCCTCCAAGCGGGGTGCTGCTGCTGCTGGCAAGCCTTGCCAGCACCTCCCCCCTTCCTTCCTTGGCTGCACGCTGCACCTGGCCTGGGCCACGCATTGACTATTCCACCCTCCATCCAAGATGGCAAGGGTGCGCCGGCGGCAGCCCCTGCTTCGAGGCATCCCCATGGCGCTGAATGAGGAAGTACTTCATCAAAGGACTCGGTGTCACAAATGGACGGTGAAGCCGCAGCTCCCCCTGTGGCCGGAAACGAGCATACCCTCGTGAAGCTGGAATGTTAAAATTGCCACTGTGTCTGTCTATATATGTTGTATGTGTATGGCATTGAATGTTTGCCATGTATACATGCAGGGTGAGAAGGGCGGAATAGAAGCCCTGTAAAGAAATAAAGAAATAAACCTGGACTCTGCATATTATTTGAGAGCACAGAAATTACTGGAGAACTCTAACAACCACCATGTCAGACGGCACAGAGAAACTATTCAAATCCACAAGCATATGAACAATTTCAACAGAAAGGAAGAACCTAGAAAAATGAACACAATCTGGTGACTAGTATTCAAAACCCCCAAAATCAGGACAGTAAATAAAGAGCAACACTCAAAAAGAGGGGGATTCCAGACAGGAAACAATCAGTGGCAGCTAATCACTTCCCAACAAAGGATTCCCCCAGGCAGGAAGCAGCCAGGCTTTGAACCTGCAAGGCTATTCGATGCTAAACAACATTCCCACTTGCCTCCAACAGACAAGAGTTCTTTCTCCCGCCCTGGATATTATTCCTCAGATATATAAACCTCACTGGCCTAGTTTCCAATACACCTCACAATCTCTGAGGATGCCTGCCACAGATGTGGAAGAAATTCTTCGGCGTTGAGTATTTATGTCACAGCGGATAGGCAACAGAAATATAGAAGTTTAATTCCCCATCGGCCCAAAAACTCCAGTCTCTGTTCGAGTGAATAATGAAACTCTCATTCAATTCACAAGGTAAATATATAACTTTGTATTGAATTGTATTTAACAATAACTGGCAAAACATCGAAAAACAACAGCCATCACAGCTACCTTTCTAAACATCCTTTCCTCACAGATATTAAATCCCAACTGACAAATCCCAACTGTCACTTTGTAACTGACATTCCTCAAGGTTCCATTTAGCAGTCTTGAGACAGCGCCATCTGGTGTCAAACATGTCACACTGCAGGTCATCTCAAACTGCGAAAATATATCTTGTGCTGACTCATGAATTGCTATTCAAAATGCAATAATCTGACAGAAATGTCAGGAGGGAATGCTTCTGGAACATAGCCAGACAGCTTGGAAGACTCACAGCAACCCAGTGTACCTTCTGTTCATGAAAGCGGCCATCGATGATGCTGCTGCACAAGTCAGGCATCTTCTTCCGTTCCACGACGTAATCGAGCACCAATTCCTGAGCTGTAGGTGGTTGGCGTTGGCACAGAGAGTATTAGCGAGAGAAGGAAAGGGAAGAAGCAACTGAGATCGTGTTTTCTGTATTGGAATATAGCAATAAAGCCAGGAGAAGCAAACTTGGAAACAATGATTGGTGAGAAAGCTCTCTTTTCCCCATGACAATAACTCTTCCAGGAGTGGATTATCCTTCCAAGGGGGAGATTTTTCTCTCTTCATCTCATCTGTCAGGAGTACTTTGTGCTTTTCCTGCATGGCAGAGGATTGGACAGGATGGCCCATATGGTCCCTTCCAACTCTATTATTCTATGATTCTATTATTTCTGTATTCTTAACTAGGATTCATTTGTAAGCTGGATGTTTGGTAATGGCGCTCCATACAGTCATGTTCTAACAATTATTTTATTTATTTATTTATTACTTCGATTTATACACCGCCACTCCCAGCGGCTCGGAGTGGTTTACATAGATAAAAACGAACACAATATAAACAATGACAAGATTAAACTATTATATTATTATTATTATATTATTATATTATATAATTGTATATGCATATAATATTGATAATATTGTAATGTAATATAATAATACTACTACCAATAAGATATTATAATTGTATATTTACGTTGCATCTAATATTACTAGTAATATTGCGATATAATTTGTTATAATACAATGTGATATGTAATTGTTGTACTGCGACAATGACATAATATGTTGTATTTGATATTATCTATGTATATAATAAAAGTCAGTGTTTGCGGCGGTGCGGAGGGCAGGAGGTGCGGAGGAATATGTGCCAGCATTTCAATTGGTTGCCACTGTGGGATTATTTGCATAAAGGACACTGATTGGCCAGCCTCAGAACTCCGACACTCCAAGGCACCAGATTATTTGCATATAGGACTCAGATTGGCCAACCTCAGAACTCCAACATTCTACGGCACCAGACAGAGGGGATTGGTTGCCACTGAGGATCTATTTGCATAAAGGACTCTGATTGGCCATCCACATTCCAACATTCTAAGGTGATGCAGAGGGAAAAGGAAAGGCCTTAGGCAGTCAGATACTGCAGCCCACAGCAGTGACAGATCAGGAACAAACTTGCCACACAGGGGTCCAATGGCCCACTTTACAACGCGACCCTCACCCAATGACCACTACAGACCAAAATTAGCACACAGAGCCCTTGACCCACTCTACACCTTGGTGCTGTTTCAAGGAGGATGGACCACAGATGATGGGACTTGAAATACCTTTACTCACCTTCCGAGACCGCTGCAACCCTCATTCAAAGAATGATCAAGACCAAAAGTGACACACAGAGCCCCCATGACCCACTCTACATCCTGGTGCTGTTTGGAGGGGGATGGACCATGGCCAATGGGACTTGCAGTACCTTCACTAAATTCCTGAGACCACTGCAAGCCACATAAACATCTAATAGGAACCAACCTTGGCATACAATACCTTCCTCAAATAACCCGGGCACTGTCGGGTCCCCAAGCTAGTAGTATAATATATAGTATGGTATAATATATTGTGTATACATATAATATTGATAATGTTGTAATGTAATGCAATATAATACTACTACTACAACTAATAATAATAATATATTAATAATAATATGATACTATACCACCGGGAATGTGGCGCAGCTGGCTGGGTGTCAGCTGCATAAAATCTCTACTGACCAGAAGGTCATGAGTTCGAGACCTGCCCGGGTCGAGGTTGGTTCTCGACCTATTGTGTAGCCTGTTGTCGACCTTTGCAACCCGAAAGACAGTTGCATCTGTCAAGCAGGAAATTTAAGATACCACTTAAGTGGGGAGGCTAAATTTAACTGATTTACGGGGCCATAAAAGATCTCCAGGAAGCATGCTGAGGAATGAAGGAGTGTGACAGCTCTCCCTGGTGGCCGAATGTTAAAAAATTGCCTCTGTCTGTCAGGTATTGTGTGTCAATTTTGCATGTTGCCTGTATGTGTTCATTGTGATCCGCCCTGAGTCCCCTGCGGGGTGAGAAGGGCGGAATATAAATGAAGTAAATATAAATAAATAAATAAATAAATATATATATATTGTGTTGCGATTTAATTGTTATAGTTCAATGTGATCTTGTTATAGTATAATGTGATATGTAATATTGATGTTGTGCTGTGGCAATATAATAGTCCATTGTATTTGCATTTGCTTGTGACCCGCTCTGAGTCCCCTTCGAGGTTGAGAAGGGCGGCATATAAATATTGTGAAATAAATAAATAAATGCTGGCCACATGACCTTGGAGGTGTCTATGGACATCGCTGGCTCTTCGGCTTAGAAATGGAGGTGAGCACCAACCCCCAGAGTTGGACACAACTGGACTTAATGTCAGGGGGAAACCTTTACTTTACTAACTCGAGGATTGCCTGTACTGTACTTCCTGACTTGTAGCAACCCAGAAGCCTTTGTGTCCAACCTCCGGCCCAAAACAATTTCCGCCTTCCCTGAATCCCACCTCGCAAACACGTCGCTGCTCTCACCTGCGGCAGGAGAGACCCGCTCCCTAGCAACCCAAAGGAAGTCACCAACATGAAGCTTCCGGACGCTGAAGGGGACATTGCGACGCCGGAGTTCGTCCATCAATTCCTGTTTCCGGGACATGGGACCCCTGAAGGGAGGCCAATGAAAAAATATTGATGCAGGAGGTGGTCATCCTAAGGCAGTGTTTCTCAACCCTGCGGGGGTCGTGAGGAGGTGTCAGAAGGGTCACCAAAGACCATCCGAAAACACAGTATTTTCTGTTGGTCACGGGGGTTCTGTGTGGGAAGTTTGGCCATATTCCTTCGTTGGTGGGGTACAGATATGCTCTTTGATTTTAATCTATGCTGATGATCGTGGCATCACTGCTCAAGCAGGGAGCTTTGAAATAGTTAAACAGAAGCTCTCCGAAGCTCTAGGTCAGGGCTGCCCAGGAAGTCGATTGCGATCGACCAGTCGATCCCGGGACCGAAGGAGGCTGATACCAGCTGGATGGGGCGCTTCTCAGAGGGGGGCAGAGCCAAGCCCTGCCCCCTCCCCGGCTTCGGCACTCCCAGCAGCACAATGGAGGACATTTAGTACAATGCCAAGTTTTTAACTTTGTTTGTGGCTTTAAAAATACATGATAACTGTATTTGCTTCTGAAACGATAAATAAATAAATACTCCCACAACAGGCCCTCAAGATGTCCAGCCAACAAAGGCTTGAGTTGTGGACAATGGTGGTTGTAGTAGAGAAAAACAGCAGGTTGGGAAATCCTTGTAAAATGCCTACCAACACAGCATCATGGTGACCAGTTTCTTATTTGTTTACCATATTAAAATTGGCACCACCCCATTTATATCGTTTGGGGTCCCACCTGTCACTCACCCGGTGGTCTCGATGACATCCACGCAGAGGACAACTTCAAACTGGCCAGGCTGAAGAGTGAACTGGGGCTTAAACAGCTCTCTTTCTGGTTCATTGCAGCTTGACCTGCAAAAGGGAGAATGGGAAGAACGAGCTCCTTGAAAGATGCGTTTTGCAAGTTTGCAAACTTGCAAAGTTTTGAGGACCCCTGAAATATAGGATACTAGCTTGGGGACCTGGCGGTGCCTGGGTTATTTGAAACAGGCATTGTGTGCCAAGGTTGGTTTTTGGGTAGTCCCATCATCCACGGTCCACCCTCCTCCAAACAGCACCAGGATGCAGAGTGGGTCATGGGGGCTCTGTGTGTCACATTTGGTCTTGATCATTCATTGGATGAGGGTCACGTTGTTTTCAGGAAGTGAGTGAAGGTACTGCAAGTCCCATCATCCATGGTCCATCCTCCTTCAAACTGCAGCAGGATGTAAAGTGGGTCATGGAGGCTCTGTGTGCCAAGTTTGGGCCTGGTCTGTGATTTATTTATTTATTTATTTATTTATTTATTATTCGGGCTTCTATGCCGCCGACTGCCTGAGGCTCGCGGCGGCTTACAGGAGCCGAAGGGCACAGTAAAATACAGGCAATAAGCAGTTAAAAACAATTAAAAACAACAGCAGTACAGTAATTAACAACACAGTTAAAACAATGAACAGCACATCATCCTCAGAAGAACGAATAGATGGCGGGGCATGGGCAGGACTTACTCACCAAAGGCCTGCTTAAACAGGTATGTTTTACAGGCCCGTCTAAACGGGAGCAAGTCCTTCATAGCCCGAGTTCCGGCCGGGAGGGCGTTCCACAGCGTAGGTGCTATGACAGAGAACGCCCTCCGGCGGGTAGCAGTCAGCCTTGCGAGTTTAGCTGAAGGTATCTCCAGGAGATTGGAGTCCTCAGACCGAAGTGATCTCGGAGGGCAATATGGGGTGAGACGGTCCCTCAAATAGGCTGGACTACTGTAATGCCTTGTACGTGGGGTTGCCGCAGTCAACCACTCGTAAAATCCAGCTGGTGCAGAATGCAGCCGCCAGACTCCTCACCGGGACACCACTGAGATGCCATATCGCGCCATCTCTGCAGCGCCTGCACTGGCTGCCAGTCGAGCTCAGAGCCATCCACAAGATCCTGTCGCTACCTTTAAGGCCCTCCATGGTGCCGGCCCAGCTTATTTAAAAGACCGCTTGTCCGAACCAGCTCATTTAAGGTCGCCGTGCTCAGGAAACAGGGACCTTCTCCGCATCCCAGGTGTGAGTGAGGCCCGCCTCGACACCACGAGACGGAGAGCCTTTTCCATCGCGGCCCCTGTTCTTTGGAACTTGATGCCGGCGGATCAGAGAGCCATCCGGGACATGCCCCAGTTCCTGACCGCACTGAAGACCTGGCTCTTCCGAAAGGCTTATGGCTAAGGACACCTCCCAGACTTAGCCTGAGCTACTGGAACTATTTTAATTAATCTTTTTATTCTTTTAGCTTTTAACTATTGAATTCTTTTATGTGTTTTTGTGTGTAAGTCGCCCGGAGCACTGACGTGGAGGGCGACTCATAAATAATAAAATCAATCAATCAATCAATCAAAAAATACGCTGGCCCCAGGCCGTGTAAGACCTTAAAGGTGAGGACCAACACTTTGAAGGTGATCCGGTGCTCAATTGGCAGCCAGTGCAGATCCTGCAAAACAGGTGTTATGTGGGCGCCAGCTGGCGTGCCAGACAGGAGCCGGGCGGCAGTGTTCTGCACTAGCCTGAGCTTCCGGGTCACCGACAGAGGAAAGCCAACGTAGAGCGCGTTGCAGTAATCCAGCCTTGAGATGACTGTGGCTTGGATCACCGTGGCCAGATCGTTCCGGGAGAGATAGGGGGCCAGCCTCCTTGCCTGTCGCAGATGAAAAAAAGCGATCTTGCTGACCGCAGAGACCTGGGCCTCCATGGTCAGCTGGGAGTCCAAATGGACCCCCAGGCTCTTTACGGAAGGCGATGGGCATAACACCGCACCGTCCAGGCTCGGAAGCTGGACATTAACATCACCCGGGCGACCCAGCCACAAGATCTCCGTCTTCGCCGGATTCACCCTCAACCTACTGGCTCGCAGCCATCCAGTAACGGCTTCGAGGCAGTGTTGTAGGGGCTACAATGTTCTTTGGGAAATGAATCAGGTGAAGGTACTGCAAATCCCATCATTTGTGGCCCATCCTGCCCTAAACTGCACCAGGATGTAAAGTGGGTCATGGGGGATGTGTGTGCCAAGTTTGGTTCTGATCCATCATTGGTGTGGGCCAGTGCTCTAAGGAAGTGAATTAAAGTACTGTAAGTCCCATCATCCATGGTCCATCCTCCCTCAAACTGCACCAGGATGTAGAGTGCATCTTGGGGAATCTGTGTGGCAAGTTTGGTCTTGTTCTGTCATTGTTGGGGGCCTAGTCAGAAAAATCAAGTTGAGGAAGCCTTACTGTCAATTCAGGCCCTAAACAACATCCCATGACCTGAGGCCTAGTCAGGAAAATCAAGTTAGGGAAGCCTTGCTGTCAATTTTGGGCCTGGTCTGTGATTTACTCCCTAAGTGCAACCAACCCCCTCTGTCTGGTGCCTTAGAATGTTGGAGTTCTGAGGCTGGCCAATCAGAGTCCTTTATGAAAATAATCCCACAGTGGCAACCAATCAAAACGCTGCCACATATTCCTCCACACCTCCGCACCTCCGCCCGCAAACACTGACTTTTATTATATACATAGATTGGAAGAAATGGGCTGTCTGTTTACCTTGGGAGGTCCTCCTTCTCCGACAGGTCTGAGCGTAGACAGCCTTCACCTTCGCCTTCCAAAAGAGGAAAGAATTCTCTGCTTCCGGTGGATGCGGTTGAGGATGCTTTCGGGGTATCATCCTTTGGTTCTTCCAAGGCATCCAGCTCTCTGGCCAAGGACAAGCCGGCCTCCGTCAGAGAATATCTGATGGAGCAGAGCAGATTTTTTTTTTAAAAAACCCTCAAAAATTGCAAAATTGGATTGAGACAAGTATGGGAATCAGATTGTTTTAAAATAGACAGGAAACAACAGATCTCATTCTGGAAAAGCCAGCGCTTCTCAACCTGGGAGTCGGGACCCCTGAGAGTGTTGCAAGGGGGGGGGTGTCAGAGGGCTTGCCAAAGACCATCAGAAAACACAATTTTTTCTGCTGGTCATGGGGTTCTGTGTGGAAAGTTTGGCCCAATTCCGGGGGTGTCTGGGGAGGGAGAAGACATGTTATGCACCATAATGGGGGGAGAGAGATGGCAGGCCTGGCCTTGCATTCTGGGAGAGGCAGGACAACCAAGCCAGGCCCTTCCCTCCCAAACCCCTCCCAGTATGCTCAGTTGGTCATGAGGGTTCTCTGTGCCGAGTCCGTTGTCGCGGGGGGGAGAGGACTCTCCGTTTCTCTGGGTGCAGGTGAATTGCAACTCCCAAAATGAATGGCAATTCCCCCTCCTGCTGCCACCTGTCCTGTCAATACGGGACAGGAGCTGAAAATACGGGATACGAAATTCAGAACAAAAATACGGGACGTCCCGTATAATACGGGACAGGTGGCAGCCCTACTCTGAGGACGCCTGCCACAGATGTGGGTGAAACGTCAGGAGAGAATGCTACTGGAACATGGCCAGGCAGTCCAGAAAACTCACAGCAACTCGGACATTCTATTGTGCTTTAAATGTTTTGATTATATTTTTTAAAATTAATATATTGTCTAAAAAAACCCAGATGTTTAAAAAGTTCACATCGCATTTTACTGTTAAACTGATCTTAGGGCTAGGAAGTAATTCCGAATGTCTAGGTAGACTCTCTTCCGGTCATTTGAACTCATGGCTTTGTGGTCTTTGTCTCCAGTCCTCAACGAGACATCCTTCCCCATATTGAAGCATGGCTACCCGGCCTAGGATACATACCTAGCTGGGATATTGGTCTTGAGGACCAGTTCCTTGCGGATTAGATTGCCGACAGCAGACCACGCAGTCTTCTTATCGCCCGGGTCAGCCTGCAAGAGAGAAGAAGCAACGCCAATGGACATAGGGCGGTCTGTTAGGGCAAACGTAAGCCATTTGGAGCAGCTAAAAGAGATATGAAGATGGGTCAAAAAGTAATGCCTCCATCGCTCTAACTTCTATTTCGTGCACAGGTACTGGACTATCTATGCATGATATGATAGAGGGAACCTTACTCTACTGATACAAGTATTTTCTTTTTCCGACCGACTGATAAGAACCATGAAATGGAGATGAGCATCAAGCCACAGAGTCGGACACAACTGGACTTAATGTCAGGGGGAAAACCTTTCCCCTTCCCTATGTTAAATTGTAGCTTTGCGTAGAGCAGTGTTTCCCAACCGCTGTTCCGTGAGCGATCACCTGGTGTGCCGTGGAAGTGCGCTTGTCTGGGCGCATGCGTACTAGGTCCCTGCGGCGGTGAAGGAAGCGAAGGAGCCAGCTGCTTCCGAAGGCGCCCCTGCTGCGTCCCAGATGAGGTCCTGCGCCCTTCCCCTCGGCCCGGACTCCTCAAAGCCCCTCGGGGAGGAAGGGCCCTAAAGGGGAGAAGGGGCCTTCCTTCATGGGGGAAAGGGTCGAGGCCTGGCAGGAGGACCCTCGGAGGAAGGAAAGGCAGGCGGGATTCCGTGAGGGACTCCCTCGCCAGCCTTCCTCCCAAATGTCGAGGTCTATTTTTCCCCTGAACTCTATCTGTGTTCACATTTGGGCATATTGAGTATTCATGCCAAGTTTGGTTCAATTCCATTGTTGCAAGAGTTCAGGATGCTCTTTGTTTGTGTGTTAACTATAACTCCCAGCAACTACAACTCCCAAATGACAAAATCAATTTTTTGACTGATGGTCCCTCCTTGGGTTAGTATTAGTATGTTTTGTGGCCACATTTGGCAGCAATTTGTCCAGTGGTTTTTGAGTTATGTTAATCCCACAAATGAACATTACATTTATATATATATAGAGAGAGAGAGAGAGAGAGAGAGAGAGAGAGAGAGAGAGAGAGAGAGAGAGAGAGAGAGAGAGCACAACAACAGCGCAGGCAGAAAAGCAAACATCACAGGGAAGCATGTCTGCGTAGGAGGGTGAACATTAGGAAAAACTTCCTGACTGTGAGAGCTGTTCAGCAGTGGAACTTTCTGCCTCAGAGTGTGCTTCTGTCTGGCTGCTCTCTTTCCAGCCGGCTTTCCTGAGGACCGGGTGACTGCGATAAAAACTAAACACAGAGAGAGACTGACAGCTGTTGAGCAAGACCTTTGTGTGTGTCTTTCTGCCATTCCTGCCAGGATATCTATGTTGTGTTCATCAAAACAGTTCATTTATACACTGAGTGTATAAATACATTTAAAAACATATTAACTATATGTATTACTGTGTTAGAGTGTCATTTGGTGTCATTTTGGTTGGTGGTGTGCCCCAGGATTTTGTAAATGTGAAAAGTGTGCCGTAGCTCAAAAAAGGTTGAAAAACACTGGCGTAAAGGACAGTTCAGGCTATGCTCTGGAGCTATTTCTGCTGTTATATGTTCCTTCATAACGTTTTGTTTTTTTTTGTTTTTTTAAAAAATTTATTTAAAATAGATTTTATTTTAGCAAAGAATACCAAGCATATATCACAATAGAAAGACAATATCATATAAGATAAAACCACAAGAAACAAACCTTTAAGCAAGTAAAAGGTCAGAACAAAGATGGACAGAGGGGGGACGCGAGAGCTAAAGGCAGTTGGTGAAAAGGGAAGAGTAGGCAGGGAACTGGGAAGGAGTGGGATAGGGTACAATCGGGGCAATGGGGTCAGAGAGGGGAGGGAAAGGGTTAAAGGGGGAAAGGATGAAAAATAGTATAGAGTTTTACAGAAGCAGCTTAAGTGGAAAGGAAAAAGAAAATGTTGACTTCACATCTCTAATAATCCATACAAATGATTGGATATTTTCTCCTTAGTGGGAGAGATATTCTTGATTTACAGTCTAAAGCCTTTCAGATTTATGTTGGTTTTCTCCTTGACAAACTTCACAAAGGGCATCCACGTCTCTTCATATTGACTGTTAGAGTTATATCTGAGCCAGCAGGTGAGTTTATCCATTTCTGCGATCTCAAGTACTTTTAAGATCCAGTCTTCTTCCTTTGGAGTTTCGGTGGCTTTCCATAATTTGGCATACGTAATTCTGGCTGCAATAATAAGATATGTAAGCAATTTATCTTTTGCTTTACTATTCATTTGTCCCGATATGTTTAATAAGTAGAGTTCTGTTTTTTCCCCCCATTCCATTTGGAGGATACCACACATACTTTTATGGATCATGTTTCAGAAGAGCTTGGCAGCTTTACACGTCCACCATTGGTGGTAGAAAGTCCCAGTTTCTTCTTGGCACTTCCAACACTCATCACCAATGTTTTTGTTTATTTTAGCAAGTTGTTGCGGTGTGATGTACCACCTATACATCATCTTATAAATATTTTCTTTTAAACAATATGCATAATTATATTTCTGTTTTATCCTCCAAACATTCTCCCAGTCCTCTCTTGATATACTGAAGCCCAAATTTGCGGCCCATTTTTTCATATACAGGAGGCAAAACCTTTTGACCCTCCCGCGTATTTCACACATAGATACGGTATATACAGAAAAAAACAGCTTTTGGGACCAACTCACCAGGCAGAAAGATTTATTACAGAGTGGCTGAGCTGCTCTTTGTAACTCCGGCTTGGTCAAGTAACCCCGGGATTCCGGATTCTAGCAAAGGGACAGAAAAAAAGCAGGCTAGAATTGATGTTCTCCATAAAAGTTAAAAGAGGATTATTAAAAAAATATGATTTTGGGAAGATTTGGGGGGAAATGATAGAATATGTATATATAGAATGTAAAGGGACCAAACCTGTAATAGTAACAACTGATTTTTGGAAATAAGTATTATAATTGGCTGGTCTGAGGTGAAGGTCAGCACTCGGTGATGGGACAATATATAATGAAGCCGAAGGATGAAATACTATAGGCACTAAGACATACATGTTCTGTAGAATTTGTTAAGGGAAAGTGTTAAGTATAACAATGTTTAAATACTGAATATGTTAAAACTACAATAAAATAAAAGCTTCCAAAAAAAAGGTAAAAAAATAGAATTGATGTTCTCTTCCAAGATCCTTTTATCTCGCCCTGACCTTTGGGGCAGAATTGAAAAATGAATGGGTTCAAATTACAGGAAAGGAGATTCCACCTGAACATTAGGAAGAACCTCGTGACTGTAAATAGAGCTGTTCAACAGTGGAACTCTTTACCTCAGAGTCTAATGGAAGCTCCTTCCTTGGAGGCTTTTAAACAGAGGCTGGGGTGGCCATCTGTTGGGAGGGCTTAGATTGTGCTTTTCCTGCATGGCAGAATGGGGTTGGACTAGATGGCCCATGTGGTCTCTTCCAATTCTATTATTATCATCATCATCATCATCATCATTTTACCTCGTCTATTTGGCCTGCCCATTGTGTTCGATTTTATATTATGACAATTTTGCTACTGTATTTTATTTTGATATAATTTTTGTTGTCTGCATTTTGCATTTCATTTTGCCATATTTATTTATTTATTATTTCAATTTCTATACAGCTCCATTCCCATAGGCTCGGGGCGGTTTACATAATATAAAAACAACACAAAACAACACAGAATAAAACTAGCATTACTATTGTACCTTTGGGCTTGGCCTCATGTTAGCCGCCCCGAGTCCCCTTCGGGGAGATGGTGGCAGGGTATAAATAAAATTGTTTATTATTATTATTATTATTATTATTAGGTTGTTGTAGGTTTTTCGGGCTATATGGCCATGTTCTAGAACAGGGGTGCCCACACTTTTTCAGCATGCGAGCTACTTATAATAAAACCAAGTCAGAAAGATGTACCTACCTCCTCAAGGCTGGAGAGAGGAACGGTGGGGGCAGGGCTTGGCCATCTACCAGCAGCTTCTCCAGGCTTGAGGATGGCAGTGCCAAGCCAGCCTCGTGCTAGCTATGCCACCACTGGCTTGGCATGGCCATCCTCAAGCCTGGAGAAGCTGCTGGTAGAGCGGAAGCCAGAGGGGGGCGGAGCCAGGCTGCGCCAAGTCCGCCCCTCCCTCTGGCTTTGGAGCTCCCAGCAGCTTCTCCAGGCTTGAGGATGGCAATGCCAAGACAATGGTGGCATAGCTTGCACAAGGCTGGCTTGGCACTGCCATCCTCAATTCTGGAGAAGCTGTTGGTAGAATGGAAGCCGGGGGGTGGGGCTTGGCACGGCCTGGCTCCGCCCCCTCTGAGAAGCGCCCCATCCGGCTGGGATCGACCTCCTTCGGTCCCAGGATCGACTGGTCGATCACGATCGACTTCCTGGGCAGCCCTGTTCTAGAAGGATTCTCTCCTGACGTTTTGCTTGCATCTATGGCAAGCATCCTCAGAGGTTCTGATTATTATTATTATATTATTATTCTCTTAGCAGGCATGCATGCTGTTCTGAACTGTGAGTGATCAGATAAGGTGTTGGTTGCTCCCCATCCCCTCTTTTACGGGTTCTCCAGGCTCACACGTCCTGCCAATAGGGTCCCATTTTGTACCGGCTACAGCTTACCCTCTTGTCCTGGTAGAGAGCCACCAGTATGGCGTATGCTGCAGATTGCTGGGCTGGGATTCGGGCACGGCGGCGGGACGCAAGCTGCTTTTTCTTAAAGAAAAAAAAAGAAATCAGTTGCTTAATTGATCTTCCGAGTTGCTCAATTTCTTTGTTTCTTCAAGCATTATTATTCTGGTAGGGTCATGTGCGCATGTTATTATATGTATTTTAATATTTTTCTGTTTTATCTCCTTGTTGTAATTTGGAAAGGTATATAAGGAAGGGTATATAATAAATTTGCTGCTGTTGTTGTTTTATTACTATTGTTGTTATTATTATATTACTATTATATTATTTATATTATTATTATAAGGTAAAGGTTTTCCCCTGACGGTAAGTCCAGTCGTGTCCAACTCTGGGGGTTGGTGCTCATCTCCATTTCTAAGTCGAAGAGTTAGCGTTGTCCATAGACACCTCCAAAGTCATGTGGCCAGCATGACTTCATGGAGTGCTGTTACCTTCCCGCCAGAGTGGTACTTATTTCAAACTGCTAGATTGGCAGAAGCTAGGGCTAACAGTGGGAACTCACCCCACTCCCCAGATTCGAACCTGCGACCTTTCGGTCAGCAAGTTCAGCAGCTCAGGGCTTTAACCCACTGCGCCAACGGGGGCTCCTTATTATTACTATATTGTTTTGTTATTATTATGTTGTTATTATATTGTTATTATTATATTGTTATTATTACTATATTATTATATTATCACTATTATTATGTTGTTTATATTATTATTATTATTATTATTAGACACACAGCAAGATTACTACACAGCAAAAAAAATCACTATGCTGGCTGTTGTATTGGATCACATGTCGGACACTTCCCAAGTGTCTAGGACCGTGTGATGTATTGGCAGATATTACTATTATATTATATTATATTATTTATTTATTTCATTTATTTCTAACCTGCCCTTATCTACCCCTGAAGGGGGACTCAGGGCAGCTAACAAAAAGGCAACAATTCGATGCCGCATACACAGGAGACAGAACACCAACACATCATAAAATACTACAAAACAGATTCAAACAATCAAATATCAATAACCGCATGATTCCCATTCCGCACTCATAGGCTGTCCAAAATTATATTGTTATTACTATTATATAATTATTATTATATTGTTATTACTATTATATTATTATTACTATATTACTACATTATCACTATTATTAGATTTATAGTCTTATTATTATTACTATTATATTGCTATATTATTAGTATGAGTTTTTCTTCATTTGAAGGCTTCTCCTTCCTATCCTTTAGACCAGGGGTGCCCACACTTTTTCAGCACGCGAGCTACTTATAATAAAACCAAGTCAGAAAGATCTACCTACCTCCTCAAGGCTGGAGAGGGGAGGGGGCGGGGCTTGGTGCGGCTTCTCCAGGCTTGAGAATGGCAGTCCCAAGCCAGCCTTGTGCTAGCTGTGCCACCACTGGCTTGGCAGCTCCCAGCCTGGAGCAGCTTCTCCAGGCTTGAGGATGGCAATGCCAAGCCAGTGGTGACATAGCTAGCACAAGGCTGGCTTGGCACTGCCATCCTCAAGCCCGGAGAAGCTGCTGGGAGCTCCAAAGCCAGAGGGGAGGGGGAGGGGCTTGGCGCGGCCTGGCTCCGCCCCCTCTGAGAAGCGCCCCATCTGGCTGGGATCGACCTCCTTCGGTCCCGGGATTGACTGGTCGATCGCGATCGACTTCCTGGGCAGCCCTGCTTTAGGCCTTCTTCCCAAAAGTAAACCAGAAGCAGCACCTTTCGGCTTTTGTCGACACAACTTAAAAGGCCCAAGTCTGCATTAAACTACAACTTCCAGGTGTTACTTCTGTGCATTACTTATACAATTCATTGACTCATGGATAAGGGTTTCATAATCCAAATGACACACTCACCTTTATATGTGGCTCTGGACAATGGGCCGGATCAGACGGTGGCCCTGGGATACGACTTGCGGATGTGGTCCCACAGCTGGATGGTTCGGCATCTTTCGGGAGCCTCAACGAGGTAGCTTGGGGTTCCAGATCTGAAATTCACAGCATAAAAGAGCCCGTATTGAGAATCAGAGACATAAATCAAACACAGACTGTGGGACATTGGCACATGGCCTTTTGTGAGCGGCGCTCTCGCTCTTATGTATTTTGCTCCCCTAGTGCCCTGTCCATACATTATGTTGGGCCTTTCCACGCAGCAAACTATCTAAATAAGAACTTGACTGTGGCCGAATACCACTGACAATTTTCCAAAGCAAGGTGCAATGTGCTCCCGTCACAATTGCTATGTGGGAGATTTGCAAGTACCCATATAATGAAAGACTCATGTAACCAGTAAGGAGAAGGCTCGGCGGAGATGCGCCACGGCTGGGGGCCCTGAGATGGACCAAATCAAAGCTCGGGGACTCTGAACTGCGGGCTCCAAATCCATGGAAGGAGCATGCATAGGAGCCTTTCACCCTGGCCCTGTTTTTTGTGGTTTGTTGGTTGCAGGCAACCAGGGTTGGCAACAAGGGGAGTGGTGTCCCATCCCCCTTTTGTGGCATGTGGCATGCGTCCTGGATCTGGTTTTCTTCCCCCATCCAGTGTGTATGTGTGTGTGGGGGGGGGGGGAGCGTCCGGTGGTTCCAGAGGTGCCGAGTAACACAGCCCGGTATTGTGCCGATGGCACCCTGACGTGTTTATCGGTATCGGTCCGCAGCGGGCTGACCGATCTTGATCCAGAACCCATGCCTGGCTGCCAACCTTTTCAGTTCCTGTAATCAATAAAATGAGTTGCGGCCATTTTTTTCCCATCTCAGTGTATGAGTTTTTTCTGGTTGTTGGTGGGAGGCATGTCGCCCATCCACACGCAAATGCATTGCCTGACTTACCAGGCGATGCCCATTGCGGCGGGGGGCGCTCTCCCGCCAGCCATGTTGGTCGCAAGGGGCTTCTTCTTCCCAGAACCCCCTTACACGGGGGAAGTTTTCCCGCGGATGACCAGCTGGGCAACCAGTGGCCGACGCGGCCAGCTGATTGGCCAGGGCCAGTCTCTGTACTCAACCCGGCAGCCCTTATAGGGCTGCCCTGTGCACGTGCAGGCATTGCGCCTGATTCAACTTGCCATCTCACCCTCCATGCATGCTTGTTTGGTTTTGTTTTGTTAACTTTTGTTGGTTTTGTTATCCTGTCACAACTCTTATTGGCGTGTGGCATGGGCTCTGGATCTGGTTTTCTTCCCCTATCCAGTGTGTGTGTGGGGTGAGGGGGGAGCGTTCGGTGGTCCCAGGGGTGCCGAATAATACAGCCGGTATTGTGCCGGTGGCACCCTGACATGTTTAGCGGCATCGGTCAGCAGCGGGCTGACCGATCTCGATCCAGAAGCCATCCCTGGCTGCCAACCTTTTCAGTTCCTGTAATCAATAAAATTAGTTGTAGCCATTTTATTCCCATCTCAGTGTGTGCGTGTTTTCTCCGGTTGTTGGTGGGAGGCGTGTCGCCCATCCACACACAAATTGTTCTCTCTAGGAATCTCGAGTCTCATCTATGCTGACGATCGTGCCATCACTGCTCAAGCAGGGAGCTTTGAAATGGTTGAACAGAAGCTCTCTGAAGCTTTAGGTGTTCTTACTGCCTGTTACAGGGAAAACCAGCTGATTCCTAATCCATCTAAAATGAAGATGTGTGCTTTCCATCTTAAGAACAGACAAGCATCTCAAGCTCTGAGGATGACCTGGGAAGGAATCCCACTGGAGCAACGCAGCACACCCAAATACCTGGGAGTCACTCTGAACCAGACCTGGGCATCTTGCGGCCCGCGCCCCGGATGTGGCCCGGCGGCCGATGCTGTTCGGCCCGGGGCTCCCTCAAGGCTTCGTCCTGAAGAGAGGACAGCTACACGCAGAGCATGCCTTCGCCCTCCTCCTCGCTTCACTTACGCCTCGCGTGCTCCCCCCCTCACTCTTGCCTGGCGCTCTTTCCCTTCTTCTGTTTCCTGTCTTCCCTCCCTGTTTCCTTCCTTCTTTCCCTCCCTCTCTCTTTCCTTCCTTCCCCCTTTCCGTTCCTTTCCTTTCACCACATGAATGCAGTGAGGGAGAGGGGGCAGGGCCAGAGCGGGAAAGGGGCGGGACCGAGGGCGGAGCGCCGGGGGGGCGCTTCCATTCCCTCCTCGTCTTCCTCCTCTTCTCTTCTCTTCTGCCTTTTTGGGCATATTCATTATTTGTGCCAAGTTTGGTCATGATCCATCATTATTTGAGTCCACAGTGCTCTCTAGATGTAGGTGAACTACAACTCCCAAACTCAAGGTAAATGCCCAGCAAACCCTTTCAGTACTTTCTGTTGGTCTCATGAGAGTTTGGTTCAAGATGGCTGAATGACCAACTGTAAGGAATGCTTTGATTGTTTTTCCCTTATGGCAGAAGGAGGTTGGACTGGATGGCCCTTGGAGGTCTCCTCCTACTCTAGGAACCTGTTGTTGTTGTTATTATTATTATTATCAAAGGCTGAATGGCCATCTGTGAGGAATGCTTTGATTGTGTTTTTCCCTTATGGCAGAAGGAGGTTGGACTGGATGGCCCTTGGAGGTCTCCTCCTACTCTAGGAACCTGTTGTTGTTATTATTATTATTATTATCAAAGGCTGAATGGCCATCTGTGAGGAATGCTTTGATTGTGTTTTTCCCTTATGGCAGAAGGAGGTTGGACTGGATGACCCTTGCAGCTCTCCTCCTACTCTAGGGACCTGTTGTTGTTGTTATTATTATTATCAAAGGCTGAATGGCCATCTGTGAGGAATGCTTTGACTGTGTTTTTCCCTTACAGCAGAAGGAGGTTGGACTGGATGGCCCTTGGAGGTCTCCTCTACTCTAGGAACCTGTTGTTGTTGTTATTATTATCAAAGGCTGAATGGCCATCTGTGAGGAATGCTTTGACTGTGTTTTTCCCTTACGGCAGAAGGAGGTTGGACTGGATGGCCCTTGGAGGTCTCCTCCTACTCTAGGAACCTGTTGTTGTTGTTGTTGTTATCAGAGGCTGAATGGTCATCTGTGAGGAATGCTTTGATTGTGTTTTTCCCTTATGGCAGAAGGAGGTTGCAACTACCACATTCTACTATCATGCAGTAGAGACATAAATACCATAGTTGAAATCACAGGGGCCAAATGCATGATCCGTAGAGCTTTCTATTATAATTTTTAACTTTCCAGAAGATCATTCTTGAGAAATGTAAGGCATGGCCTCCCGACACCTTGTTGTGACTCCCAGACTTAAACGAAGCCAAAAAGTTGTCTTATACTCCCTTTTGGCTTCATCAGAAACTGTAAGGAATGAATGGAAAATGTCCAACTCAAGGAATTTTTTTTCTGATTTTTTTTTGTTTCTTAGCGAGAGAAAAATTATCTCTAGTTCTCAAGAAGAGTCTGTCCTTCACATACCAAAATTTACTAGCTGCCCTTTAGCTTCTGAGGTATTTATAGTATTCGAGATTACTCTGGTAGCAGAAGAGGTTGTCCTAAATGCCCAAAATAGACCAGGAGGGGAGGAATGTACTTGTTTGGTGCTATTTATTAGGCTGTCTGGGACACACAGAAGAGGGGAAATTCTGATTCCTTGAGTCAGAATGGCTGCAACCTTCTATTAAAAGTCAGAGAAGGGAACCCAGAAGGCCATCCAGTCCAATCCCATTCTGCCAGGCACACAATCAAAGCCTTCCCAACAAATAGCCAACCAACCTCCACTTCAAAACTCCCGAGAAGGAGACTCCATCATCGTCGTCGTCGTCATCATCAAAGAAGACTGAATTCAAGAGTTGTAAGGGACCCCAAGGGTCATCCAGTCCAGTCCCCTTCTTTCAGACAGGAAGGCACCATCAAAACCCTCCTGACAGATAGCCATCCAGCCTCTGCTTAAAGGTCTCCAGAGAAGGAGACTCCCATCATATATATATATACACACACACACACACATGCGCGCCCGCACACACACACACAAAATATATATTATATTATCAGGTAAAGGTAAGCACGACTGGACATTAAGTCCGACTCTGGGGGTTGTTGCTCATCTCCATTTCTAAGCCGAAGACACCTCCAAGGTCATGTGACCTACTCATATTTGCATGCTTTTGAACTGCTAGGTTGGCAGAAACTGGGGCTAACAGCAGGAGCTCACCCTCCTCCCCAGATTTGACCCTGCGACCTTTCGGTCAACAAGTTCAGCAGCTTAGCAGTTTAACCCACTGCGTCATCGGGAACTCTATTATATTATTAGCATAGCAAAATATTAGCATTATATATTACTATATTGTACTATACCACAATGCTGTAATATTATTAGTATATAATATACAATTGTTATATTGTATTATTATTATATTGTATTACATTAGAATATTATAATGTAGTATATTTACATTTAGAAAATATTATATTTATCAAATCAAGTGGCAAATACCCCCAGTTTCTCCCAGCACAAACCAGTTGCTGCCATGTCTTCCCGGTGTCTCTCCAGGCGCTCCTCCAGCTGCCGACAGATCTGCTCCCCGAAGTACTGAAGGATCCGGGCCTCGCGCCCACTGTGCAAAGGCAAGGGGTATTTGCGGAGGGAGCTCAGGGCCTATAAGTGGAGAGAGGGGTTAGGCTGCAAAGTGAATATATCTAGGTCGTCCGATTTAAGGAAAGGATTACAGACCCATAGAGCTAGGACAGTTTTCGAGGGCTGTCTAGTCCAGCGCCGTCAACAAAGGATTTCCCCAGGCAGGAAGCAGCCAGGCTTTGAAGCTGCAAGGCTATTCTATGCTAATCAAGCTGGCGAATTGCAACATTCACACTTGCCTCCATCAGGCAAGAATTATTTCTCCCATCCTGGAAATTCCATATATATAAACCTCCCCCTGAAGATGAAGGTTCGCAGCCTGGGAGTGATCCTGGACTCATCGCTGAGCCTGGAAGCCCAGGTCTCGGCGGTGGCCAGGGGAGCTTTTGCACAGTTAAGACTCGTGCGCCAGCTGCGCCCGTACCTTGGGAAGTCTGAACTGGCCACGGTTGTCCACGCTCTGGTCACATCCCGAATAGATTACTGCAACACACTCTACGTGGGGCTGCCTTTGAAGACAGTTCGGAAATTGCAATTAGTCCAGCGGGCGGCAGCCAGATTACTAACGGGAGCTACATACAGGGAGCATACCACCCCCCCTGTTGTGTCAGCTCCACTGGCTGGCTGCCCATTTCCGAGCTCAATTCAAAGTGCTGGTTTTGACCTTTAAAGCTCTATACGGTTCTGGCCCAGCTTGCTTGTCCGAACGCATCAGCCGCTTGTAATCTAAGATCATACGGGAGGCCCTGCTCTCGCTCCTGCCTACTTCTCAAATGCGGCTGGTGGGGGCGAGGGAGAGGTCCTTCTTGGTGGTGGCTCCCCGCCTGTGGAATGCGCTCCCTATCGATGTACGATCCACCTCATCCCTCCTGGCATTCATGAAAAGTAAAATCCTGGCTGTGGGACCAGGCGTTTGCACACCAGCACAAGGCAGCACTTTAGATGGGATTTTAATGGAAAGTGGATGAATAGGGCCAATGCTTTTATGGACAGAACATTGTTTTAATCTGGAATGAATGGGTATGATGCTAATGTAATTGTATTTTAATATATTTTAATGTATTTTAATTGTTGAAGGGTTCTGGGGTTTTATATTGTTACTGTGTGGACATCGAATTGTGCCTAACTGTAAGCCACTCTGAGTCCCCCTCGGGGGTTGAGAAGAGTGGGGTGAAATCCTGAAATAAATAAAATAAATAAATAAACTTGCCTAGTTTCCAACGGACCTCACAACCTCTGACGATGCCTGACACAGATGTGGACGAAATGTCAGGAGAGAATGTTTCCGGAACATGGTCAGACAGCCCGGAAAACTCAAAGAGATGGCCGCCCATACAATCCTAGAGTTTGGAACCCCAAGGGCCATCCAGCCCACCCCTTTTCTGCAATGCAGGACACGATCCAGTCCTTCCCGACAGATGGCCATCCAGTCTCTGCTTAAAAAACCTCCAGAGGAGACTCAAACATCATCATTATCACCTAAAATTATTATTTTATAATCTTAAAAGAGTTTGAAGGGACTTCAGGGGCCATTCTGCCATGCATCTACACCAATGTTTCTCAACCAGTGTGCCGGGGCACACTAGTGTGCCGTGAGCAATCATCAGGTGTGCCGTGGGAAATTGGAACCTCCAGAAGGGGGGGGGGGGGAGAGTCTAGTGTGTTGAAGTATAAAAACCCTAAGAAACCTACCTCGATAAAGGCACAAAATTACAACCCCTCCCCACTTGTTGTCTACTTGGTCTCTCCCTCTCCATGCATTGGGAAGGCCTGCCTCCCTTTCCCCGAGTAGAGACCTCCTCTTGCCTCCTGGGGGTTCTGTGTGGGAAGTTTGGCCCAGTTCTATCATTGGTGGGGTTCAGAATGCTCTTTGATTGTAGGGGAACTATAAATCCCTGCAACTACAACTCCCAAATGTCAAGGTCTATTTCCCCTGAACTCCATCTGCGTTCATATTTGGGCATATTTTGTATTCATGCCAAGTTTGGTCCTGATCCAACATTGTTTGAGTCCACAGTGCTCTCTGGATATAGGTGAACTACAACTCCAAAACCCAAGGTCAATGCCTTCACCAAAATCTTATAGCATTTTCTCTTGGTTACGGGTCAGTTCTGTGTGAAAAAAGGTTGGGAAACAGCGATCTACACTGTAGATTTAATGCAGTTTGACACCACTTTAACAGCTAAGGGATTCTGGAACTACTAAGATTCCATAGCACAGAGCAATAGCAGTGACAGCAGTGTCAATATATATATATACTAGCTGTACCCGGCACGCGTTGCTGTGCCCTTTTTAGGAGATGCGAGAAAGTCCAATCATCCACGGTGTGCCCTCCTCTAAACTGCAGTTGGATGGAGTGTGGGTCATGGGGGCATGGTGTGCCAAGTTGGGTCTTTATTGGTCTTGGTTCTGGGCCACAGTGGTCTGTGGGGAGTGATGGGCTTTGAAGTACTACAAATCCCATTTTCCATGGTGGTACTTCAAGTCCCATCATGCATGGTCGGGGTTCTGTGTGCCAAGGTAGGTTACTGTAAATTCAGGCCATACACAATGTCCCATGAGCTGAGGCCTAGTTAGGAACAGCAAGTTAATGAATTCTTACTGTCAATTCAGGCCATACACAATGTCCAATGAGCTGAGGCCTAGTCGGGAGAATCAAGTTAATGAAGCCTTACTGTCAATTCAGAGCGTAAACAGCTTCCCAGTAAGTGAGGCCTAGTCAGGGAAATCAGGTTAATGAAGCCTTACTGTCAATTTAGAGCATAAACAGCTTCCCAGTAAGTGAGGGCTAGTTAGGGAAATCAAGTTAATGAAGCCTTACTGTCAATTTTGGGTGTGGTCTGTGATTTTTTGGGGTGTAAATTTTAGGTTGGAAGTGATTTGGGTGTTTGTGTTGGGGATTGGCTCAGGCCTTTTCCTTATTCTGTTTTGGCAGTTTATTGTGGATCGAATTTTCATGTTGGCTGGCCAGTGCAGCAGTTATGCAAATCCGCCCTTATTGGCAGCCAATCATGTTGTTCAGAATGTAGAGGCTGGGTGAGTCTTTGGCTGCCCCGGAGGATGCTGGTAAATGTAGTTTTATTTTTACTCGTTGTTTTGGAGGCCTTTTAGGTTGGGGGGGGGCAGTTTCTTTGCTACAAACGTACCTTGCTTGAGGCCTATTTCTGTTGGCAAGTATTGTGTTTCTGCGTTGTAAGGTTTCTCTGTTTGAGGTATACATCACATGACGTGAACCCATTTATATAATAGATATTCATTCTACCCTTTTCATTTGGCAATCGTGTGGGCGTGGCCTTGCTGAATGAGGGCGTGGCTTCCCCGCAAGGGGCGTGGCTTACCCTTTCATAGGCCCGCTGGCTTCTTGGTCGCCCGCGTCCGGCGGCTTCGTCGCGCCATTCCTGGAGCCAGCGCATAAATAAAGGATTGGGACACACCGGAGGAGGCTTCGGCATCTTTTTTCCCTGAGCTTCGAGGACTTTATTGGGTTCTCCTCCTGCTCCCGCGCCTCAAAGTGGCCGGAAGTGAAGGAAATCGAAGGGACCGCCAAAGAACGGGTGTGCGCATGCGCATTGCGTACTCCGTGGCAGGCGGCTGAAACGAGAAGCCTCCGTGTGCGCATGCTCAGTTCGCGCTTAGTGGCAGGCGGCTGAAACTGCAACTAGGGAAGAACTTGAGAAGCCTCCGTGTGCGCATGCTCAGTTCGCGCTTCGTGGCAGGCGGCTGAAACTGCAGATATTGAAGAACCCGAGAAAGGCTCGATGTGCGCATGCGCATTACTCATGAGCTCCCCATAGTGCAAGAAGCAAAGAATATATATGCACACACATAACATATTCTGCTATGCTAATATAATATATATATACATATACTATTAATTATGTAATGCAAAACAATACTAATAAATGTAAAAACGTTGTAAATACTAATATATAAAATATTTCACATATTTATTGTATTAAATATAATCTATTTACATTATATATTTAATGTTATATAATTTATTGATATATATATTATTTCATATAATATATAATTTTCATATAATTATATAATATATTTATATATATAATATAATTTAATATATTTATTATATAAATATAGTAATATATATTTAATATTACATAATATGCAATACAATACTAATAATACAATGTAATAATGTAAATACTAATACTTATATATATAAAATATAATTTCATATATTTATTGTATTAAATATATCTACATTATATATTTAATATATAATTTATTGATATATATTATATCATATAATCTATATTATATCATTACATAATATATAATTTTTATATAATTAAATAACAATTTATATAATCTATATAATATATTATATAAAATATATTAATATATGTTTAATATTACATAATATAATATAATGCAATACAATACTAATAATATAATGTAATAATATTGTTAATACTAATACTAATATATATTATATACCGTATAAATATATCATATATTTATTGTATTAAATATAATCTATGTACATTATATATTTAATACTATATAATTTATTGATATATATTAAATCATAATATATCATATATAATTTTAATATAGTTATATAATATATTAATATATATAATATAATTTAATATATTTATTACATAAAAATATTAATATTATATATTTAATATTACATAATATATTATATATAATTTAATTATTAATATAGTATATTTTATACATAATATAATTACTGATAATATATAATGATACACTGTTTTATTGCATATTTGGATATTTGAAGTTGTAATGTTTTTGATTGTGAAAGTGTGTCAAACTGCATTGCAAGTTTAGAATATTACTAGCTGTACCCGGCACGCGTTGCTGTGCCCTTTTTAGGAGATGCGAGAAAGCCCAATCATCCACGGTGTGCCCTCCTCTAAACTGCAGTTGGATGGAGTGTGGGTCATGGGGGGCATGGTGTGCCAAGTTGGGTCTTTATCGGTCTTGGTTCTTGGACACAGTGGTCTGTGGGGAATGATGGGTTTTGAAGTACTACAAATCCCATTTTCCATGGTGGTACTTCAAGTCCCATCATGCATGGTCGGGGTTCTGTTTGCCAAGGTAGGTTACTGTAAATTCAGGCCATACACAATGTCCCATGAGCTGAGGCCTAGTTAGGAACAGCAAGTTAATGAAGCCTTACTGTCAATTCAGGCCATACACAATGTCCAATGAGCTGAGGCCTAGTTAGAGAAATCAAGTTAATGAAGTCTTACTGTCAATTCAGAGCGTAAACAGCTTCCCAGTAAGTGAGGGCTAGTCAGGGAAATCAAGTTAATGAAGCCTTACTGTCAATTCAGGCCATAACAGCTTCCCAGTAAGCTGAGGGCTAGTTAGGGAAATCAAGTTAATGAAGTCTTACTGTCAATTCAGAGCGTAAACAGCTTCCCAGTAAGTGAGGGCTAGTTAGGGAAATCAAGTTAATGAAGCCTTACTGTCAATTTTGGGCGTGGTCTGTGATTTTTGGGGTGTAAATTTTTCGGTTGCAAGTGATTTTGGTGTTTGTTTTGGGGATTGGCTCAGGTCTTTTCCTTATTCTGTTTTGGCAGTTTTTTATGGATCGGAATTTTCATGTTGGCTGGCCAGTGCAGCAGTTATGCAAATCCGCCCTTATTGGCAGCCAATCATGTTGTTCAGAATGTGAGTCTTTGGCTGCCCCGGTGAGTCTTTTTTTACTGCCCTTTTAGGTTTTGATGCTGGTAAATGTAGTTTTATTTTAACTCGTTTTGGGGGGGCTTTTAGGTTTTGGGGGGGTCTAAAGTTTCTTTGCTATCCCAAAACCCCATTAATGTGGGTTGAGCTTGAGGCCTATTTCTGTTGGCAAGTATTGTGTTTCTGCGTTGCCCCCTGGTTTCTTTGTTTGAGGTATACATCACATGACGTGAACCCATTTATATAATAGATTAGTATATATAATATAATTTAATATATTTATTACATAAAAATATTAATATTATATATTTAATATTACATAATATATTATATATATAATTTAATTATTAATATAGTATATTTTATACATATTATAATTACTGATAATATATGATACACTGTTTTATTGCATATTTGGATATTTGAAGTTGTAATGTTTTTGATTGTGAAAGTGTGTCAAACTGCATTGCAAGTTGAGAATATTATAGAGATTCAAAGGCTTCCGGAAGCCCTGCAATGCCTTCCCAGGGCGGCTAGAGGGCGCGCCCGAGCCTTGCACCTCTCCCTCCTCCCCCCGCCCGCGCCGCATCGCTTCATATGCCCATATAAGGGCAAATCAGGTTGCAAAGGGGGCGGGGCTTGCGGGTTTGGCTCATTCGACGCCTTATTTGGAAGCGGCGAAGAGGAAAAGGGGGAGAAAGGGAGCAGGGAGCCCGTTTGCGCAGGCGCACTGGAGGCTCCAAAGGGGGCGGGGCTGTTCCAGCGCCAACGGCCTTTGTCTGGCCTGGAGCTTCTTGGGAGGCGGAGGCTTTGTGAGGGAGTTCCTGACAGAGAGAGAGAGAGGGGGCTTCCTAGGCCTCTCTGTGAATCACTTCCTAGAGAGATTTGAAAGGAAACAGCCTGGTTTTGCAGCAGTTTATCACTCAGGCCTTTTTGACAACCAATAAAACCAGGCTTGTTGTGTTTCCTGGCACTTTTGCTCTGACTTCCCACTTGAAAGCCCCCAAGAGAGAAACAACCAGGGCTGAATGGCATTGCAAGGCCTTCACTAGGGCTCTTCTATAATAATACTTGGTGAAGCAAGCATTTGAAATGCTTCCAGATCTGTAATTATACCAGTGTGTGTACATATATATATTTACACACACCCAACATTGCCTGAATATGCATTTTGGTGGCTTCCTCCATTTCCCCTCATACACCTCCCTCTATTCCTTTCCCTTCATCTCTTCTGTCTTCCTTACTTCCTTTCCCCTTTCTGCATTCCTTTCCTTCATCCCTTCCATCCTTCCTCTTCCTTTCTCTATTCTTTTTCTCTTCCTTCATCCATTCTTCCATCTTTCCTCCAATGTTTCCTCTTTGTTCCTTTCTTTCCCTACCTTCATCTCCTCTTCCTTCCTCCTTCCTTTCCTTTCTCTATTCTTTCCCTTCCTTCCTTTACTTCCATTCCTCTTTCCTTTTCCCCTTCCCTTATCCCTTCTTCCTTCCTCCTTTCCCTTCCCTTCCTTCATCCCTTCTCCTTTGCTTCCTTTCTCCTTACTTTCCTTTTATTCTTTCCCTTCCTTCATCCCTTCTTCCATCCATCCTTCCTCCATTGCTTCCTTTCCATTCTTTGTTCATTTTTCCCTTCCTTCACCCCTTCTTCCTCCTTTACTTCCTTTCCTCTTTCCCTTTTTTCCTTCTTCCTCCTTTCCTTCATTCCTTTTCCTTCTTTCATCCCTTCTTCCTCCTTTACTTCCTTTCCTCTTTCCTTTTTTCCTTCTCTTCCTTCCTCCTTTGCTTTCTTTCCCCTTTCCTTTCTCTATTCCCTTCTCTCCATCTTTCTTTCCTTTCTCCTTTGCTTCCTTTCCTCTTTCCTTTCTTCTCTATTCCTTTCTTTCCCATCTGTCATCCTTCCTTGCTTCCTCCTTTGCTTCCTTTCCCCTTTTCCTTTCTCTATTTCTTGCTTTCCCTTCTTTTGTCCCTGATTTCTTCCTGGCATCCTTCCTCTTTTCCTTCCTTTCCCTCACCTTTCTTTTTCTATCCTTCCTTCCGCTTCCTCTTTTTGTCCCTTCCTTTTCTTGCCGTCTTTCTTTCCTCCCCCATACCCTTTCTCTTTTTCTTTCTCTTCCTTCCCTTTTAATACTTCTAATTCTTTCCATCCTTCCCCTCATACCTTTTTCTCTTTCCTTATTTTTTCTTCCCTTTTGGCTTATTTTTCCCTTCCCTTTCTTTCCCAGTGACATCACCGAGGGCCACTTCACCCTAGCAGCAGTCAATCCGCTTCTTTCTTTTCCTTTCCCTCTGCTCTTGAGTGTTTCTTTTAATTCAGACTTCTCCATTATTTCAAATTGAGTAACAAAGAATATGTGTGCCAAGTTCAGTCCAGATCCATCAAGCCACGGAGGAACCTTTGAACATACATACATAATAAATAGATAGATAGATAGATAGATAGATAGAGAGCCTAAATACCTACTTTCAGCTTGATCTGTTGAATCAGCTCCTTCTTGCTATGCAGAACAATAAAGATTAGTATTTATTATAATATTATTATATAATATACTTTATATAATATTTATTATTCAGCTCTAGATAGAGCAAGTGGATGATGGTGTATGCCACTAAACAAGGCTGTACTCCACAGAGGAACAATAACCCCCCCCCCCCCTTCTTAAAGCCTATTCCTCCTGAATTGCCTAAAATGGACATATACATGTATTAAAGCCTATTCTGTCTCACTCAGGCTCTTTTATGCAGAGAGGGAAAAAAAATCCCCTGGCGTGTTCTATTTCTAAAGGCAACATTTCCTCCAGATCTTATTCTTTTCTTACCAATCGCATAGAAGAAAAACCACTAAACAAATGCACTTTGTGTGTGTGTGTGTGTGTGTGTGTGTGTGTGTGTCTTCGGTGGGAGGCTAATGTTGCTCTTTGCAATGCTGCCAAGTTATTTGATGGTCGGAGTCCTGATTTCCATCACAAACACATATATCCTTTTGCAAAGGGTTTTGCATATTTGGAACCAGACAAAGTGACTTATAATGTCCACATAGAGACCCAGATCAGTCTGATTTCTTTGCAATATGAAGGAAATTTCCTTGGAATTATAATGATTCTCTTCCCATTTCCAGGCATACCCTATATTTGTGAGGATGCCTGCCACAGATGTGGGCGAAACATCAGGAGAGAATGCTTCTGGAACATGGCCATACAACCCAGAAAGCTCACAGCAACCCAAACCTTCTATTTATATATCTATCTCTTGGCATTACTTCGTGAATGAAGATTCTTAGGAAGGACTCATCCCACGCTTTTTACAAGCGCGTTGATGACTAAAAAGGCCAATCTGAGATAGGCAAGTTCGATTGCAGAAAGCACAGCAGAAAGTCTCCTTGGGTGATGTTGTTTCCAAGTCGCGGTTCTTTCTGCGTTGTCGTTTCTCTTCGAGACCCATTCAGCGTGTCTTCTCGAAAGAGGCCGCAGCATTGTGGATAGTGCGTCTCCATGCCTCCCGATGTGAGGCCAGGGTGGACCATTGTTGGTGATCAATCTGGCCGAGCCTGAGATGTTGTTTCAGGGAGTCCTTATATCTCTTTTTGCAGTGCCTCCCTTGCGAGTTCACCATAGAGTAGTATCTTTGGGAGGCAGTGGTCCTCCATCCTAGAGACCTCGTGCCCTGCCCAGCGCAGCTGTGTTCTCAATAGCATGGCCTCAATGCTGGTGGTCCCTGCTTGCTCAACGTCAGCAACATTTGTCACATAGTCAGTCCAGTGTATATTTAGGAGCAAAGACAGAGCTGATGAAAGCGTTCGAGGAGTCGTATGTGTTGGCAATAGGTGACCCATGTTTCAGACCCATATAGGTGAATAGACAGTACGATAGCTCTGTACACACTGATTTTTGTGTTTTTGTTGCTCCAGACTCTTTTGTGAACCCTTCCAAATGCACTCTATGTCTTTGCTAATCTGTGATCGATCTCTTTATCAATCTTGGCATCTGAAGAGATGATGCTTCCCAGGTAGGTGAACTGCTGGACGGACTTAAGCACAGATTTGCCTATGCTGACATGGGGATGATGGTAGAGGATTGAAGTCTGACTTGGCCACGGTGGTCCATGCACTGGTTACATCCCGTATAGATTACTGCAACGCTCTCTACGTGGGGTTGCCTTTGAAGACTGTTCGGAAGCTGCACCTAGTCCAACGGACATCGGCCAGGTTGATAACAGGAGCGGCATTCAGAGAGCGTACAACTCCCCTGTAGTGCCAGCTCCACCAGCAGCCAGTTTGCTACCGGGCACAATTCAAAGTGCTGGCTTTAGCCTTTAAAGCCCTAAACGGTTCTGGTCCAACTTACCTGTCCGAACGCATCTCTCCCTATGAACCATCGAGATGTATCTGAGAGACCGTCTCTTCCCCTATCAACCCCAGAGGTTACTTTGTTCTGAACAACTGAACCTCCTTGACGTGCCGTCCTTTAAAGCTATCCGTATTACGTCGACACGGCGCAGAGCCTTTTCTGTAGTAGCGCCGTCAATCTGGAATACCCTTCCAAGTGATGTGCGGGCCTTGCAAGATTTACTATCTTTTTCGCAAGGCCTGCAAGACTCACCTTTTCCAGCTAGCCTTTGATTGCTAAGCTGGAAAACCTTACTTTTTAGTCTAATTTAACATGTTGTTTTACTCCTGTTGTGTTTTTATGTGATTGTGAGCCGCTCCGATCCCTCAGGGAGTGGCGGTGTACAAGTCCAAATCTATTATATAAAGGGTTTCCCGTCATGGAACGACTGTCCCAAACAGAGAAACCTTACAACGCAGAAACACCAAACTTGCCAACAGAAATAGGCCTCAAGCAAGGTAGGTTTGTAGCAAAGAAACTTTCCCACCCAAAACCTAAAAGGCCCCCAAAACAACGAGTAAAAAAAACCTACATTTCCCAGCATCCTCCGGGGCTGCCAACGAATCTCCCAGCCTCTACATTCTGACAACATGATTGGCTGCCAATAAGGGCGGATTTGCATAACTCCTGTACTGGCCAGCCAACATGAACATTCCGACCCATAATAAACTGTCAGAGGAGGATAAGGCAAAGGGCTGAGGCACAAACACAAACACCCAATTCACTTCCCACAGAAAATCACAGACCACGCCCAAAATTTGACAGTAAGGCTTCATTAACTTAATTTCCCTGACTAGGCCTCACTTAATGGAATGCTGTTTACGCTCTGAATTGACAGTAAGGCTTCATTAACTTGATTCTCCCGACTACGCCTCAGCTCATTGGACATTGTGTATGGCCTGAAATGACAGTAAGGCTTCATTAACTTGCTGTTCCTGACTAGGCCTCAGCTCATGGGACATTGTGTATGGCACAAGCATCAACCTCTACATCAACACAGCAGACGGAAAGACAAAAAACATTGTATATCCACAAGCTATGCAGAACGCCAGCAACATCACACACCAACAACTCCCCAGGGCTTCAACATCCCACCCACCAAAACAACCCACAACGACACAGCCATGGCCCCAACAACACCATAACTAACAACAATTCCAACCCTTACATACTCAGACTTTCTCGCATCTCCTAAATAGGGCACAGCAACGCGTGCCGGGTACAGCTAGTAATAAATAAATAAATGTTTAAGATCATCCGGAGAGGCCCTGCTCTCGGTCCTGCCTTCTTCGCAGGCGCGATTGGCGGGGACGAGAGACAGGGCCTTTTCAGTGGTGGCTCCTCGGCTTTGGAACGCCCTCCCTAGTGACATCAGATTGGCCCCCTCCCTCCTGACATTTCGCAAGACAGTCAAGACCTGGCTGTTTGAGCCGGCCTTTGCTGATGAAATATAACGGTTTAATTAGATCTATGGAAAGTGATTTCAACGTGACGCTGAGACCGTAAGTGTATGTTTTAATTGCTAATTGTTGTGTCATATCGTCATTGTTTGGTTTTGTTTTGCTCGTGTTTTGATCTGCCTTGTGTAAACCGCCCTGAGTCGCCTTCGGACTGAGAGGGGTGATATAGAAATGTGATAAATAAATTAAATAAATAAAGAATTGAATCAATAATGATAATAAACTTTATTTATATAACCCGCCTCCATCTCCCCAAATGGGGACTCGGGGGCGGCTAACAAAACCCCATACAAAACAATCTATTATATAAATGGGTTCACGTCATATGATGTATACCTCAAACAAAGAAACCATACAACGCAGAAACACAATACTTGCCAACAGAAATAGGCCTCAAGCAAGGTACGTTTGTAGCAAAGAAACTTTCCCCCCGAAAACCTAAAAGGCCCCCAAAACAATGAATAAAAATAAAACTACATTTACCAGCATCCTCCGGGGCACCCAAACACTCACCCAGCCTCTACATTCTGAACAACATGATTGGCTGCCAATAAGGGCAGATTTGCATAACTGCTGCACTGGCCAGCCAACATGAAAATTCGATCCATAATAAACTGCCAAAACAGAATAAGGAAAAGGCCTGAGCCAATCCCCAACCCACACACCCAAATCACTTCCAACCTAAAATTTACACCCCAAAAAGCACAGACCACGCCCAAAATTGACAGTAAGGCTTCATTAACTAGATTTCCCTAACTAGCCCTCACTTACTGGGAAGCTGTTTACGCTCTAAATTGACAGTAAGACTTCATTAACTTGATTTCCTTAACTAGCCCTCACTTACTGGGAAGCTGTTTACGCTCTAAATTGACAGTAAGACATCATTAACTTGATTTCCCTAACTAGCTCTCACTTACTTGGACATGTTTACGCCTAAATTGACAGTAAGGCTTCATTAACTTGATTTCCTTAACTAGCCCTCACTTACTGGGAAGCTGTTTACGCTCTAAATTGACAGTAAGACTTCATTAACTTGATTTCCCTAACTAGGCCTCACTTACTGGGAAGCTGTTTACGCTCTAAATTGACAGTAAGACTTCATTAACTTGATTTCCCTAACTAGCTCTCACTTACTGGGAAGCTGTTTACGCTCTAAATTGACAGTAAGACTTCATTAACTTGATTTCCTTAACTAGCCCTCACTTACTGGGAAGCTGTTTACGCTCTAAATTGACAGTAAGACTTCATTAACTTGATTTCCCTAACTAGCCCTCACTTACTGGGAAGCTGTTTACGCTCTAAATTGACAGTAAGACTTCATTAACTTGATTTCCTTAACTAGCCCTCACTTACTGGGAAGCTGTTTTACGCTCTAAATTGACAGTAAGACTTCATTAACTTGATTTCCTAACTAGGCCTCACTTACTGGGAAGCTGTTTACGCTCTAAATTGACAGTAAGACTTCATTAACTTGATTTCCTTAACTAGCCCTCACTTACTGGGAAGCTGTTTACGCTCTAAATTGACAGTAAGACTTCATTAACTTGATTTCCCTAACTAGGCCTCACTTACTGGGAAGCTGTTTACGCTCTGAATTGACAGTAAGACTTCATTAACTTGATTCTCCTGACTAGGCCTCAGCTCATTGGACATTGTGTATGGCCTGAATTGACAGTAAGGCTTCATTAACTTGCTGTTCCTAACTAGGCCTCAGCTCATGGGACATTGTGTATGGCCTGAATTTACAGCAACCTACCTTGGCACACAGAGCCCCGACCATGCATGATGGGACGTGAAGTACCACCATGGAAAACGGGATTTGTAGTACTTCAAAACCCATCATTCCCCACAGACCACTGTGGCCCAGAACCAAGACCAATAAAGACCCAACTTGGCACACCATGCCCCCCATGACCCACACTCCATCCAACTGCAGTTCAGAGGAGGGCACACCGTGGATGATGGGACTTCCTCGCATCTCCTAAAAAGGGCACAGCAATGCGTGCCGGGTACAGCTAGTTAAACATAAAACAAAATCATAACAAAATTCAAAAATGACAAATAATATAAAACACCAGGCAGGCCAGGAAAGCAGGCTGAAGAGGCAGGCCTGCTTTTGAGAGAGAGAGAGAGAGAGAGAGAGAGAGACAGACTCTTTTTTTTCCTCCCCCGCCCTTCTGTCTCCATGGCAACCGCTGCCTCAGATGGAGGCCTGGCCGCAAGGGGAACGAGGCGGGCCGGGACTCGCCTTCCCGTGATGCCCCGCGCCGCACGCCGGAAGCGGCTCCTCCTCGGCGAGGCGCCTTAAAGCGGAAGCGCAGAGCCGGGCGGGGCAGCAGTTCCTTTCCGGGCCTCGCTTGACGCGCAGACGGGCTTGGAGCCGCCGCCGAGGAAGACGCAGGAGCCCCCTCCGCCGCTGGAGCACCCCCGAAGGCCCAGAGCAGCCTCCAGAACCCGCCGACGCCTCCTCGCCCCGCCTGCTCGACTCCCAGCGCCATGGTAAGGCCCGCGGCTCCTCCTCGCCGCCTCCCCCTCGCCGCCAGCCAGCCCGCCATCTTGTCGCCAGCGCCGCCATTTTGTGGGGGACTCGTGGGGGTGCCACTGCTTGGCTGCCCCTCTTCTGGGCCTGGGGGTCTCTGCTGAATCCCAGCCCCCCTTGGGTGGCTGCCTGGCCGGGCTCCAGAAGCACTCTCTCCTGACGTTTCGCCCATATCTGTGGCAGGCATCCCCAGAGGTTGTGAGGCCTGTTGGAAACTAGGCAAGTGGGGTTTAATAGCCTAGCAGCTTCCAAGGTCTGGCCTCTTACTAGTCCTAACAAAGGCCGGTGGGTAGTGTTCCAATTGGCCGTTTTGATTAGCACTGAATGGCCTAGCAGCTTCCAAGGTCTGGCTTACTAGTCCCAACAAAGGCCGGTGAGTGTTCCAATTGGCCGTCTTGATTAGCACTGAATGGCCTAGCAGCTTCCAAGGTCTGGCTTCTTACTAGTCCCAACAAAGGCCGGTGAGTGTTCCAATTGCCCACCTTGATTAGCATTGAATGGCCTAGCAGCTTCCAAGGTCTGGCTTCTTACTAGTCCCAACAAAGGCCGGTGAGTGTTCCAATTGCCCCCCTTGATTAGCACTGAATGGCCTAGCAGCTTCCAAGGTCTGGCTTACTAGTCCCAACAAAGGCCGGTGAGTGTTTCCAATTGGCCGTTTTGATTAGCACTGAATGGCCTAGCAGCTTCCAAGGTCTGGCTTCTTACTAGTCCCAACAAAGGCCGGTGAGTGTTCCAATTGCCCACCTTGATTAGCATTGAATGGCCTAGCAGCTTCCAAGGTCTGGCTTCTTACTAGTCCCAACAAAGGCCGGTGAGTGTTCCAATTGCCCACCTTGATTAGCACTGAATGGCCTAGCAGCTTCCAAGGTCTGGCTTCTTACTAGTCCCAACAAAGGCCGGTGAGTAGTGTTCCAATTGGCCGTCTTGATTAGCACTGAATGGCCTAGCAGCTTCCAAGGTCTGGCTTCTTACTAGTCCCAACAAAGGCCGGTGAGTGTTCCAATTGCCCACCTTGATTAGCATTGAATGGCCTAGCAGCTTCCAAGGTCTGGCTTCTTACTAGTCCCAACAAAGGCCGGTGAGTGTTCCAATTGCCCACCTTGATTAGCATTGAATGGCCTAGCAGCTTTCAAGGTCTGGCCTCTTACTAGTCCCAACAAAGGCCGGTGAGTGTTCCAATTGCCCACCTTGATTAGCATTGAATGGCCTAGCAGCTTTCAAGGTCTGGCTTCTTACTAGTCCCAACAAAGGCCGGTGAGTGTTCCAATTGGCCGTTTTGATTAGCACTGAATGGCCTAGCAGCTTCCAAGGTCTGGCTTCTTACTAGTCCCAACAAAGGCCGGTGAGTGTTCCAATTGCCCACCTTGATTAGCATTGAATGGCCTAGCAGCTTTCAAGGTCTGGCCTCTTACTAGTCCCAACAAAGGCCGGTGAGTGTTCCAATTGGCCGTCTTGATTAGCATTGAATGGCCTAGCAGTATTCAAGGTCTGGCTTCTTACTAGTCCCAACAAAGGCCGGTGAGTGTTCCAATTGCCCACCTTGATTAGCATTGAATGGCCTAGCAGCTTTCAAGGTCTGGCCTTTTACTAGTCCCAACAAAGGCCGGTGAGTGTTCCAATTGGCCGTCTTGATTAGCATTGAATGGCCTAGCAGTATTCAAGGTCTGGCTTCTTACTAGTCCCAACAAAGGCCGGTGAATGTTCCAATTGGCTGTCTTGATTAGCATTGAATGGCCTAGCAGTATTCAAGGTCTGGCTTACTAGTCCCAACAAAGGCCGGTGAATGTTTCAATTGGCTGTCTTGATTAGCATTGAACGTCTTTGAAGCTGCCAGCTAACACCTCCCAACAAAGGATTCCCCTGGGCAGTAAGAAGCCAGACCTTGAAAACAGCTAGGCTATTTATTACATTCACACCTTCGTCAACAGATGAGTTCTTCCCCCTATCCTGGACATCATTCCACAGATATATAACCCCCATTTGCCTAGTTTCCAAAAGACCCCACAACCTCTGAGGATGCCTGCCATAGATGTGGGCGAAATGTCAGGGGAGAATGCTTCTGGATCATGACCATACAGTCCAAAAAGCTCACCACAACCCATTTGCATGGTCTGTTTGCCTTCTCTGCTGAAGAATGTTGGCATCCGAGCAAACAATAACTCCCAACACTTCCACGGCAGGGAAAGTGGTGTCGAACTGTGGTGTTCATATATCTGTGGAGTGCTGGACCACTCTCACAACCACCATGTCTGACTAAGACAAGCCATTAATATCCATATGGACAATTTTTCAACAGAAAAGGAGGAAATCATGAAACTGAACAAAATCTGTATTAAAACAACTCTCAAATTAGTTCAGTAACTAAAGAATAACACCACCACCAACAACAAAAAACAGCGGATTTCCAGACAGGAAGCATTGGTCAGCTTGATTAGCATTGAATAGCCTTGCAGCTTCAAAGCCTGGCTGCTTCCTGCCTGAGGGAATCCTGTGGTGGGAGGTTACCAGTATTAAAAGAAAACCCTCTAGAATCAGGACAGTAAATAAAGACCAATAATAATAATAAATAATAATAAACCTCGCCACCATCTTCCCAAAGGGGACTTGGGATGGTTTACATGAGGCCAAGCCCTGTAATAACATCAGAATAAATACAAATTAACAAAAAAAATTCATGATAAAATAAATAGAACATAAGAATAAAATACACCCTTTGAATGAGGACAGTAAATAAAGACAAATAATAATAAACTTTATACCCCGCCACCATCTCACCATCTCGCCAAAGGGGCCCTTCTACACAGCCATATAACCCAGAATATCAAGGCTGATCATCCACAATGTCTGCTTTAAACTGGGTTATCTGAGTCCACACTGCCATATAGTCCAGTTCGATGTGGATTTTATGCAGCTGTGTGGAAAGGGGCCTTAGTCTCTCTATTGACCCCCCAAGTTGAAGGCATTGGTCTAGTTCTCTCCCTCTTCTGGGATTATTATTATGAGGCCAAGCCCGGTAATACATAATAGCAAAAGAAGTACAAAATTAACAAAAATATCATCACGATAAAATAAATAGAACATTAAGAATAAAATAAAACAGTACAAAATAACCAGGTGGAAAATCAAACGCAATGGGCGGGTAAATGCACGAAATAAAATGATAAAACACTGGATGAGTTAGGAATGACAAAGGTGTGTGTGTATATATATAAAAGGAGGAGCTCGTAGGGGATGGAACAGTGGAGACAGGCCTTCTGAGAAATAGAGGGGAGGGCAATATGAGGACACATCATGGGAGAGAGACGATAAGAAAGAAGTATATGGTCACTCTCCAAGGACATATCGGAAGAGCCAATTTTTTAGATCCTTCTTGAAGGCTGCTAGGGTGGGGGCTTGCCTAATCTCACGAGGTAGCGAGTTCCAAAGTCGGGCGGCCACAGTGGAGAAGGCTGTCTCCCTCATTCTCACTAGTCGTGCCTGCGATGGAGGAAGGGGCGAAAGGAGGGCCTCCCCCAAGGATTGAAGGGATCGTGCAGGTTTATGGTAGGAGATGAAAACGGGGGAATTCCAGATAGGAAACAATCGGGGCCAGTTAACACCTCCCAACAAAGGATTCCCCAGGCAGGAAGCAGCCAGGCTTTGAAGCTGCAAGGCCATGCAGTGCTAATTGAAGAGGCCATTTGCAACATTCACACTTGCCTCCCAACAGACAAGAGTTTTTTCTTCACCCTGATGTATAAACCCCAGTTGTCTAGTTTCCAACACATCTCCCAACCTCTGGGGATGCCTGCCATAGATGTGGGAGAAACGAAGGGAGATAATTTTTCTGGAACATACAGCCCAGAAAACTTGCAGCTCACAACCTCAGGGATGCCTGGTATCGATGTGGCCAAACATCAGGAGAGAATGCTTTTGGAACATAGCCATACCACCCGGAAAACTCACAGCAACCCAGTGATTCCGGCCATTGAAGCCTTGGACAACACACCAGTCCCTCATGTTTGCTGAGACTCAAGAGCCCAATGCCCTACTTTCTTCCCCTCCGTTCTGCTTCTTTTGTTGTCCCTCCTTTAAGAGTGAGGAAAGCGACACAGAAGCCCTGCCTTGTGCTACTTCCACCCCAAGGAAGTCTTATTTTAGAATGGTCTGGTCTTTCCTCATCTGTAGATTGAGGGGAATGGAGGATATAAAGCAGCCAGTGTGTCGCTCTCATCTCTTCTCCTTGGTTGTGACTCTCTTGTTTTCCCCTTTAAGAATGAAGAAAGAGACCTAGGAGTCCTGCCTAATTTATTTATTTTAGGACATTTCTACCCTGCCTTTCTCACCCCGGAGGGGACTCAGGGCGGCTTTACACACAGGCAACAATTTGATGCCTTTAAACACAATGTACACTTAAATAAATACTAAAATATAATTAAAAAGTACACTAAAACAAAACATTTAAAAAACAAATAAGTTCAGGGTTAAACATGCAATCCATGAGAGTAATCCGGGCTGTGCCAATGGTCATTGCACATTGCTCCAAGTCTTATCTATTGCACAAGTTCTCTAAAGGCTTGGTCACAAAGCCACATTTTCACTCTATTGCAGACCTTCTAACATCGCTGGGGAGGGAGTTTCACAGCTGAGGAGCCACCGCTGAGAAGGCCCTGTCTCTTGTCCTGTCCAAGTGCACCTACGAGGGAGATGGGACTGAGAGCAGGGTCTCCCCAGATGATCTTAAACTCCGCGGTTGCTATTTCCACCCCAAATAAGACTCTCCTATTAGTATTGTCTTTCCTCTCCGGTCTGAAGATGTATATGGAGGGGAATGAATGGCATAGAGGCTAGTTGCATCTCTGTATGTGTTTAGGATTAATATAGTGCAGGAAATTACAGCATTAGGGGCCCTTCCACACAGCCATATAACCCAGAATATCAAGGCTGATAATCCACAAGATCTGCTTTGAACTGGGTTATGTGAGTCCACACTGCCATATATTCCAGTTCAATGTGGATTTTATGCAGCTGTGTGGAAAGGGCCTTAGTCTTTCTATTGACCCCCAGGTTGAAGGCATTGGTCTAGTTCTCTCCCTCTTCTGGGATTATTATTATTTAATTACATTATCGATGATGTATTATTAATGGTATTTATTTATATCCTTTGTTTATCTATTGATTGAGAAACAATAATTACATTATCAATGATGATGTATTATTAATGGTATTTATTTATATCCTTTATCTATTGATTGAGAAACAAAGCAATTCACAACATTTTTTAAAAGTGTGATTTGATCATAACTTGGAAAATGACCCCAAGGGTTATCCCATCTAACCTTCTTTTGCCAGACAGGAACGCACAAAGCATTCCTGACAGATGGCCATCTGGCCTCTGCTTCAAAACGTCCAGAGAGAGAGAGAGACACCTAACTCTGAGCCAGCATATTCCTTTGCCGATGCAAACTAAGCTCTCAACTAAACTAAGCTCTCAATGAAAATCCCTTGAAAGCTGTCAAATACCCTATAGCGCCCCAAAATGTCAATTTCCCCAAATATAACCCTTCTCTCTCAGAGTTGGGGTTTCTCCATCCTTCCTGGCAGCCGTTTCCTTTTGACAGTCTGTACTATAAGCTGCTCTAAATAAGTGCTTGCCATTGTTACAAAGCCAGTCTCCCATGCTTTCCCTCATATTCGTTGCCGCCCTGAACGTTTGTCTTTCGCTCTTTGCTTCATCTAGAAACGCCTTCAGCTTAGCAGAATGGGAATCGCAAAGCTAGGTTTCCTTTGGAGCGATGGAACAGCTGAGCCTCTGTGCCCCTCCAAAGAAAAGCTGCGCTCTCCCAGCTTCTGCTACTGACAATAGATCTCTTATCCGCCTCCCCCTCTCCGCCTCCATCCTTTAACCTCTTTCTTTCTCTCTCCCCTCCCTTCCGCCCGGCCCCATGTGGCACAATTCAACTTCCTTTTCTGGAGCTGGCAGCCCAAGCACCTCCTTCCATGCTGGTGGCTTAAAGGCACCTGCTCCCCTCTTATTTTATTATTTTCTCCAGGAAGCTATTCTATTCCAGGCGTCTTTGCTCCTAGCACGGGATCCTAAGATGCCTTGGCTCCATAATTTCCAGTTTTAAGAGGTTAAACCACCTAAGAGGGTGGCAGCTCCGTTTTTCATCCCAAAAGAGAAGGAACTTCTCTTCCAGTTCCATCTCACTTGCTCTCTCCTCCCAGGAGCAAGACTTTTGACTTGTGTTGTCAAAGGCTTTCATGACCGGGATCACTGGGTTGCTGTGAGTTTTTCAGGCTGTGTGGCCATGTCCCAGAAGCATTCTCTTCTGACACAACCTCTGACGATGGCTGTCATAGATGTGGGTGAAACGTCAGGAAACAATGCTTCTGGAACATGGCAACCCAACTTTTGACTTGACATTAAGGTTAATTGCTTTCTGGTTGGACAGGTACCTTTGATTGTGTAATCATTATTTGATATAGTCCTTGTAAAACGTTTAACGGGCATCAAGATCAGAGTCAGCACTGAGCAGATTGGGAGAGACAGATTGGATCCTGTGCTGTGGTCCCATTGTTCGCACTTCGAAGATATTACAGTCTTCCTCTGCTCTCCATAAAAATCCAAAATTTGTGATTACCATGAACTCGTGTCTCATAAATTGATGTGTGTTTTTATTTGTCTGCCACAGTGAGCTTTGGAGATGCTCCTAAGCGTGTTCCAAACACAATAAGTTAAAAGTATTTATATTGTTTTGATGTGTTTACATTTATTTTACCTGGCATCTTTTGATAAAGGGTAGGATAGAAGTATTTTTCAAAATTAAGGGTTCAAATGATACTTTCCTTCTTTCAAGTCATACTGTGCTTCTGAAGTGAATAATTACCATATATACTTGAGTATAAGCTGACCCAAATATAAGCCAAGGAACCTAATTTTACCACAAAATAAATATTAAAATATAATTAATTATATTAATTAATCCACCTGTATTGACTCGAGTATAAGCTGAGGGTGGGAAATGCAGCAGCTACTGGTAAATTTAAAAATAAAAATGGATACAAATTTATTTTTTATTTATCGTTTCAGAATCGAACCAAGGGTACAGTTGTAATGTATTTTTTTAAAACTTGGCATTATACTATATGCCCTTTGGCCAGTAGCTGCCCACTCGGAGTGCCTCTGGTGTTACTGTAAGAAGGTCCTTTGTGCATGTGGCAGGGCTCAGACTGTATTGTAATAGGTGGTCTGTGGTTTGCTCTTCTCCATACTTGCATGTTGTGGACTCCACTTTGTAGAACCATTTCTTAAGGTTGGCTCTGCATCTCGTGGTGCCAGAGCGCAGTCTGTTCAGTGCAGTCCAATCCGTGGGTTAAATGTTTTTGAATGGTTACATTTTTTCCCCTATAAACTTCACTTCAGTGCCAGCTTTATCACTGTATTTATACTTGCCAACACAGTGAACTCAAACTAAGCACCGGGCTGCCACCGATGTTTTCAGTATTACAGTCTGTGATAAAGAGTTTCCTCCTGCAGTGTTTCTCACCGATAGCAGATAGCATTTGAATGCAACTCCAGTATTGTAGACTATTGTAGACTATTATTATTATGTCAAAGAGCACAGGTCATTAAAACTTTCGGAGCCTATCTTAATAGTTTGGCTCTCCAAATTAAAGCAAACTCAGGAGCTTCTCTCTATGCGTCTGTTCCCGTCGCCATCTTGTTCACTCAAAAATACTTCTTTTTTTTTCGTGTCAGGAGTGACTTGAGAAATCTGCAAGTCATTTCTGGTGTGAGAGAATTGGCCGTCTGCAAGGACCGGTACCCAGGGAATGCCTGGATGTTTGATGTTTTATCATCCTTACAGGTGGCTTCTCTCATGTCCCCACATGCGGAGCTGGAGCTGACAGAGAGGGCTCTACCCATTCTACCCAGATTCGAACTGCTGATCTGTCGGTCAGCAGTCCTGTCGGCACAAGGGTTTGACCCATTGCCCCACTGGGGGCTTTTAATATTTACATAAAACTGTAATTTGAGATAAGTCTGTCCAACTCTGATTAAACCATTATTCTAACCTCCTTCAATATGAATGTGGTTACACATCCTTCCAATAATAATAGAGAATAAAATAATACATGTAATGAAATAATAATAGAGTAAAACAATGGAAATGTGTTAATAGTTAATAATAGAGTGAAATAAATAAATGGAATAATAATAGAGTGAAAACAATAACAATGGGGTAAAATAATGTAATAATATATGTAATAATATTAGAGTAAAATGATTTATGTAATAATAAATAGAGTAAAATAATAAATGTAATGAAATAAGTACAGAGTAATAAACAACCTTGACCTGAGTATAAGCCGGGGGGCTTCTTCAGCATAAAAAAGGGGCTGAAAACTCTGCTTATACTTGAGTATATATGGTACATAATGGAGTCCAAAATGGAAGCAGATCTGATTTTGGATCATTAATCTGCTCTCTGCTTTCAAGTAATTTCCAACTTAATGGCAACTCTGTCTCGGGTGTTTTGGGCTTGTGAGTGCGACTTGCCCAAGATAACCAGCGTGTTTCTGTGGCAGAGAGAGGAATAACGGAACTGTTGGAGCAAAGGGTTCTTCACCCCAGTATCCTTGTTTCCTTCACTGGCCAACCAGATGTCCATAATCACAACCTGGAAGACAGTGGCCCTTTTTTTCTTATCATAGAGCGACACTTAGCTATTGCTGCCTTTGAAACATGGAGATGGCTGCTCCTCAGGCAGAAAAGCTTTAGCCTTAATAACTTTGCTTACTTAGTCGCTCTGATTAAAACCCTGATGATTCTTTAAGAACTCAAGATGGTGTATATCTTATTGCCCCTCTCATTTGAGCTTGACAGCAATCATATGAAGCCAAAAATGACCCAAACTAGGTTTCAGAACTCTGTGGTGAGGAGAAGAACCTGGATGTCTAATCTGGAGGTCCTTGTATTTTAAGGCAATGGATTCTGCAAGCAGTATATTTCAAAGTCTGGTTTTCTAATTGACTTGAATATCTGGCAGCATTCAATAGCTTTGTGCTCTGCTGTTATGAGTGAGAGATTCTTTCCCTCCCTCTGCACCATGAATGCCCTCTATGCAGCTTCTCCCAGTGAAGGGTTCATTGTGACTGCGGTTGACCCCCTTTCCTTCACGTCTGTCTTCTCTCTTCCTCCCGTCAGGCATCTGGTGTCGCCGTCTCCGATGCAGTCATCAAGGTTTTCAATGAGATGAAGGTGCGCAAAGCTTCCACCCCGGAAGAAGTGAAGAAGCGCAAGAAGGCCGTTATTTTCTGCCTCAGCGAAGACAAGAAGACGATCATCCTGGAACCGGGGAAGGAAATCCTCATGGGGGACGTGACCTCCAGCGGCGATGACCCTTATTTGCGATTCACCAAGATGTTGCCTGATTGCGACTGCCGCTACGCCCTCTATGACGCCACCTATGAGACCAAGGAGAGCAAAAAGGAGGACCTTGTCTTCATCTTCTGGTGAGAGCCCTCAAAAACCATCCTAGAATTACAGCCAGACTGTCCCCTATCATCTTCATTATACTTATCTCCGTGTAGTTGTTTGGAAGCATCTAATTATAGTGTAATGCTGATGAATGAAGAGGGAATTAAGGTTCTGGCCCATTTGTAACACTTGCTTGGTGACCTCTTTCTTTGGTGCGCAAGTATTGTTTACTTCTGAACTGGCCATTTACTCCACCTCCACCTGAAGCACTCCAGTCTTTTCCTGCCTCTTAGGGCAGTTGTGTTCTTCCTGGATTTGCGATATTTGGCAACAAAGGCTGTTCCTGCTTGAAAAAGAGTTTTTGAATGTGGTTCTCCAGGTGTTGAACTGCAATCTCAAGTGCCCCCCGGCCATCATACTTGGTGGTTAAAGATAATGATGTCTCAACATTGTTTTCGTGACCAAATATTATCCATCCCAGCCTTTTAGTCTAGAAGCAAGCAACTGGGCTTGAGGGTTGCTGTGAGTTTTCAGGTTGTCTGTCCATGTTCTAGAACAGGGGTGCCCACACTTTTTCAGCATGCGAGCTACTTATAATAAAACCAAGTCAGAAAGATCTACCGAGAGAGAAGCAGGGCGGAGCAGGGGGAGGGGGCGGGGCTTTGCTCCACCCCCTCTGGCTTTAGTTCTATCTCAGCTTCTCCAGGCTTGAGGAGGGTAGTGCCAAGCCAGTGGTGGCATAGCTAGTAGCTACTACTGGCTTGGCACTACCCTCCTCAAGGCTGAAGAAGCTGTGGTAGAGCTGTAGCTGGGGGAGGGGGCGTGGCTTGGCGCGACCACAGCTTCTCCAGGCTAGAGGAGGGTAATGCCAAGCCAGTGGTGGCATAGATAGCCACTACTGGCTTGGCACTACCCTCCTCAAGGCTAAAGAAGCTGTGGTAGCGCTGAAGCCGGGGGAGGGAGGGCGTGGCTTGGCACAGCCTGGCTCCGCCCCCTCCCCCTCTGGCTTCAGCGCTACCACAGCTTCTCCAGGCTAGATGAGGGTAATGCCAAGCCAGTGGTGGCATAGATAGCCACTACTGGCTTGGCACTACCATCCTCAAGCCTGGAGAATCTGTGGTAGCGCTGAAGCTGAGGAGGGGGCGGGACTTGGTGCGGCATGGCTCCGCCCCCTGTGAGAAGCGCCCCATCCAGCTGGGATCGACCTGTCGATCGCGATCGACTTCCTGGGCAGCCCTGTTCTAAAAGCATTCTCTCCTGATGTTTCACCCACATCTCAGAGGTTGTGAGGTATATTGGAAACTAGGCAAGAGAGGTTTATATATCTGTGGAAGGTCCAGAGTGGGAGAAATAACTCTTCTATGTTGGAAACAAGTGTGAATGTTGCAATTAATCACCTTGATTAGCATTGCAAAGCCTTGCAGTTTCAAGGCCTGGTTGATTCCTGTCTGGGGGAATCCTTTGTTGGGAGGTGATTGGCTAGGCCTTAACTGGCACTGATTGTTTCATGTCTGGAATCCCCCTGTTTTCAGAGTGTTGTTTTTTATTTACTGTCCTGATTTTAGAGTTTTCTTAATACTGGTAGCCAGATTTTATTCATTTTCATGGTTACCAGTGTTAAGAAACTTTAAAATCAGAGCAGTAAATAAAGAGCACTCAGAAAACAGGCTAACAGAGAGCCAGCGAATCACCTCCCAACAAAGGATTCCCCCAGGCCTTGAAGCTGCAAGGCTTTGCAATGCTAATCAAAGTGATTAATTAATTAATAATAACAATAATAATAATAATGCTTCTGGAACATGGCCCGACAGCCTGGAAAACTCACAGCAACCCAGTGATTCTGGCTCTGAAAGCCTTTGACAACAAACTGGCTTGAATCGTGGAGAAGACTCAGGATTTTTATTCCCTTTCTCATTGCTTCATAGGAATTATTTAGTTCTAACCCAGCTTTCTCATAGCACCAAGCATATTGTAGAGTGCTGGCAGGGGTTCTTGTTTAAGATAAAGATATGTAAGCTGCTCCAAGCACCTTTATGAGTGCCAAACCTGGAATATTTTCCCCGTCTTCCACATTGCCAATTTCCGAAGGGAATGGAAAGCAATTGCCCAATACTTGCCTTTGCACATGATGACAGAAGAGTACAGGAATAGAACTGCCAGGGATGAATGAGAACTGCAGATGACCCAAGAGCATGGCAGCAAGATATACCTTTACGCAAGGAATCAGCCCCAAACTGGCACAGATTCCCATTAGAATCCCTATTTGAAAGGCTGCATAGATATCTCTTGTGAAGTTCAATTGTGGAGAGGCTTTCAGAGTTCTAAGCCTGATAAGAGATTGTGGGCATCTAATGCATATTAAAGGAGAAAGAGCTGGATCCTTTCACACATACACCTACCCTTTAAGCTTTGCCCACCTATTTCTCCCCTTCTGGAGACTACTAAAGGCATATATTTGGCTGGCTGTGCTTGTCTCTAGCCCTTGGTGCTGAACTGTCTGTTTCGTCTTTCCGCAGGGCGCCGGAGAGTGCACCCCTGAAGAGCAAAATGATCTATGCCAGTAGTAAGGATGGCATGAAGAAGACATTACCAGGTGAGAGCCAGCATGGGCCCTGCTTGCTGTCCATGGGGAGGTTGGGTGCCATTTCCCCATCCTGAGTCTTTGCTTCAGACCTCCCATCTGCTCTGGCCATTTAATGCAGTCCAAAGCTAGCTTCAAACTGCAGCGATTAGGGAACAAACTCCCATGGAAATGGGCAAAAGAAAGCCCGTCATGTGCATCAGTGCTCTGTGGTTTGTGTTAATCGCCATCAGGACTTCAGACCTGTCCCAGGATTTCCTATGCAGCGAAACTACTTTCTTCAGTACTGGCTTGAGACTGATTTTAAGTGGTCTGTGTAAATGGTAATAACTATCCTAGGGAGTATGTGATTTATTATATTATATATTACTACTACTACTATTATTGATCTATTCAGTGACTCAAGATGAGCATGTAAAGGAATTTCTTGTGTAAGACAAAAGGGAAAACATTAGTAAAGGATTTAGGTCGATAGAGAGACACTGCTCAAATGCAACCCCTCTTTTCAAGATTCGAGGCTAAAGCAGGCGTGGGCAAACTTTCTAATTTATGGGCCGCATGCTAGCGATACCTGCTAGGAGGAAGGGTGAAGGAAAGAACGACGGAAGGATGGAAGGAAAGAGAAGAAAGGGGAGGAAGGGAAGGATAACTGAAAGAGAGAGGGAGGAAAGAGGCAAGGAAGGAAAACGGAAGGGAAGGATGGAAGGAGAAAGAGGGAGGTAAGGAAAGAAGGACAAGGGTGGAAGGGAATGAAGGGAGGAAGAAAGAGTGAGAGGAGGGAGGATAGAAGGAAAGACCAGGGGGAAGGAAGAGAGGGAAGAAAGGAAGGACAAATGGGTGGAAGGGGAGGGAGGTAAGGAGGAAGGACGAAAGGGTGGAAAGGAATGGAGGGAGAAAGAGTGAGGGGAGGGAGGATAGAAGGAAAGAAAAGGGAAGGAAGGAGAGAGAGGGAAGAAAGGAAGGACAAATGGGTGGGAGGGGAGGGAGGTAAGGTGAAAGGGTGGAAAGGAATGGAGAAAGAGAGAACGAAGGAAAGACAAGAGGGGAGGGAGGGAAGGAGGAAGGAAGGACGAAAGGGTGGAAGGGAAGGAGGAAGGAAGAGAAGGAAGAAATGATAGGATGGAGGGGGAGGGGCTGAGAAAAGCGCGCAAGGAGCCATGGGCCTGGAGTTGCCCATCCATGGGTTAAAGGAAAGGTGGGGGAAAAGCTGCTGTATACCTGCTATGTAACGTGACTGCAACTCCCATTCTATGTTCTCATGTTTACTTATTTTTTAAAGTTTCTGTATTTGTTTTAGGTTGTTTTTCTGGATCGTGTGGTGGTTAGCCACCTTGAGTCCCTATAACAGGCATGGGCAAACTTTGGCCCTCCAGGGGTTTGAACTTGAACTCCCACAATTCCTAACAGCCGGTAGGAATTGTGGGCGTTAAAGCCCAAAACACCTGGAGGGCCGAAGTTTGCTCATGCCTGCTCTAAAGGGAGAACGACAGGATATAAATAAAGTTGTTAATGCTCACACCAGCAATCAGGGATGCTGTAAACAGCATGTTAGGAATTGTGGGAATTGAAGTCCAAAACACCTGGAGGGCCAGAATTTGCCCGTGCTTGTTTTTGTTCTGTTTTGTTTAATATTTTTTTAATTTTAAAGAGGTAATACACTGACCATATACATTGGAAACATTGGTTTAAAGGGGTGGCTTGGTTGCTTTTTTCCTCCCATGCCGTGGATAGTGTCACAGGTCGTGTTCGCAGTGCCCCAGGACAGGTGACCATCGCAGCCATTCATTTCCTGTCCCTTCCCTTTGCAGGAGTCAAGCACGAGTGGCAAGCGAACTGTTACGAGGAAGTGAAGGACCGCTGCGCCCTGGCAGAGAAGTTGGGCGGCAGTTCCGTCATCACCTTGGAGGGCAAGCCCTTGTGAGCCCCCCCTTCCCCACTGTCGTGCCAGCGTCTCCAGAGCTTCCATGTCTAATGACCCTGTGCTACCATTTGGGGTTTTGTGGGTTGGGGTTTCCTTTATAGTTATGTTCCAGTTTTCTACTTTCTCATCTCTTCCTCCCCCCCCCCCCCAGATTTCCCTCTGGTGCTCCCTCCTGTTTATAATAATAATGATGATGATGAAAAATATAGAAGCAGCCGCCCCCAACCTTTGCCGCTGCTGTCGAAACTTGCCAAACCAGCCACAGCTCCTTCTCTCCTCCCTTTTCCCAGCCTTCGAGGCCACATTCCTTGGGGGGGCTTCCATTCCTCCTTTTCCCCATTGGGACCATCTCCGCTTCCTCCATTCCACTCTTGAGCAGGGATCCACTCCTGGCCGAGGGCTTGGGCAGGGAGGGCATTTGAGGCTCGTGGGGGGTCGGTCACACAAGGCCCCTTATTAATTCCAGGATTAGTCTTATCATTCCCAGTGTGTAAATTTTTTTTTATCGGTCCCTCCCCCGTATGTGTGTTTTTGGAAAAAACCATGTGGAATGGCAGCTGTGTTCTGGCCCCTCCCCTGACCCCCCCCCCCTCCCCTTTAACTGCCGTAGTGGCTTTGTGCTTGTCTGTAATAACTGTGTATAAATGAAATATTGTGGAGAAAGCTGCGCCCATCTCAGTATCAGGGGTGGAATTAACAGCAACAACAATGAATCATAAATAATGGAAGCAGCACCAATGACCTTCAATAAAAAAAATAATAATGCTACCTTTCATGTGTTACTCTTTTGTCACCTCACCTTTGAGGACGAGATGCAGACTTTACATGTACTGTTGTCATATTCTTCTGAGTTATTTCTGGCTAATGCTGGCCTTGAAGTGAACCTATCACTTGGTTTTGGGAGGGGCTGAGGATGTGTAAATTGGTCAATAGGTTTCCATAACTGAGTAGAGAATCCAATAATAACCATATTGGAGTGGGCAATTATTTTTTCCAAGGGGCCACACGAGAGCCGAAAAATATTATGGAGGGCCGCAACTAAAGGCTGAACTACATTCTAATCTACATTATTTATTTACTATATATTACACATCATTAATATTAACATATTAATACATCAAGAAATAGTCATATATTAGTATTAATATAATTATTATAGTATATATATAGACATAATATATTGAAAATATAATGTAACATTATTATATTATCTATTATAAAATAATAAAAACCACTAAAATAAAATTCAAGAAGACAAGGTGCGAACCAAGATGAAGGCTGACATCCTCAAAAGAGGAAGGATCCCAAGATGGAATGGCCCAATGACCCCAGCCCAGAGGATGGCAAAGCGGACCCAGTCGCCGCAGCAGCAGAGGAGAGCAGAGCAGCAGGCGATCGGAGGCTGCAGGCCTCCGCTCGTTCGCCCCAGCCATTCCCCAGCTGTTTGCCCTGCTATGGAGTGCCGCTGCCGCCATCCCATCGCTGCCTCTGGGTCCTGTGTCGGCAGACAGGCCGGAGGAGCGGCGGCTTTGGAGTGCCATCCCTGGAGGTCATCCGGGCCTGCAGGGGGAGCACTCAGCAATCTGAGGCAGCTGAAGATCAAGTCTGGGTCGCCAGGGCGATAAGCCCCCGCAGGTCGCGGAGTGCTCCCGCTGCAGCCCGAATCGCCTCCGGGGATGGCAGACACTCCAAAGCCGCCGCTCCTCTGGCCTGTCTGCCGACACAGACCCCACAGAGGCTGCGATGGGATGGCGGCAGCGGCACCCCTTCCTCCTGGCCCTGCCTGCGACGCCCTTCTCTCCGGGCCGGACAGAAGCCGTTACCGGGCCAGATCCAGCCCGCGGGCCGTAGGTTGCCCGCCCTTGGCGTACAGTATTGTATAATTCTCGATAATAAAATAAAAACAATACAGTTATGATACAGCAATATATATAATATAATAATTAAAATAGAATCATCTATATAAATAAAAATGTAATGTTCGTTTGTGGGATTAACATAACTCAAAAACCACTGGCCGAATTGCTGTCAAATTTGGCCACAAGACACCTACTAATCCAAGGAATGACCATCCCTCCAAAAATTGATTTTGTTATTTGAGAGTTGTAGTTACTGAGATTTATAGTTCACCTACAACCAGAGAGCATTCTGAACTCCACCAACGACAGAATTGGGGCAAACTTCCCACACACAACCCCCATGACGAACAAAATACTTAAGGCCATCCAGTCCACCTCCCTTCACCAGGGCAAGAAAACATAATCAAAGCCCTCCTGACAAAGAGCCACCCAGCCATAGATATAGATAGATATATATATGATTCACACACAAGCAAGATATAGTATCATAGATATGAAAGGGACCCCTAAAGGAGAATTATATGTTGCATGTTCCAGAGTAGGTAAACCGGACAATCTCCACATCAACACTGACAAAGAAACAGCAAGAAATATTATTTATCCACAAGCATAAATAACACATATTGGAAACCAACACTTTCTAATTACTTTATTTTCAAGATCACCAGACTGGGCCACAGCAACGTGTGGCAGGAGACAGCTAGTAAGATATAAAATAGGATTCTTTTTTAATGTTAGGAGTGACTTGAGAAATTGCAAGTCGCTTCTGATGTGAGAGAATTGGCCATCTGCAAGAATTGCCCAGGGAACGCCTGGATGTTTCTGATGTTTTACCATCCTTGTGGGAGGCTTCTCTCATGTCCATCTGGGCCTGTCCCTGCTGCTGGAGACCGTGGCGGAGTGGGCGTTGAGGTTTCCTAGCCTGGTTGTGCTGGGGGACTTCAACGTCCACGCCGACACGGCCTCCTCACCATCGGCAGCAGGGGACCTCGTGTCGACCATGGCGGCACTTGGCCTCTCCCTCTGTGAGTCAGGCCCCACACATCGGGCCGGTCACACCCTTGATCTGATCTTCCATGCAGGTGTCCAAGTGTCCATCACCTCTGTTACAGAGGTGCCATGGTCGGACCACTGCGCTCTGGGAGTCCGGGTCGAGCAACCGCGTCCCCCCGGCAAAGGTGTCGAACCAATTTGGGTTCGCCCGAAGGGACCTATGGAACCAACTAGGTTCCTGAATGCCTTGAGGGATTTGGAGCCTGTCAGCGACTCGCCCGGTGAGCTGGTTACCACCTGGAATCATGTATTGTCCTCCGCTCTCGACGAGATCGCCCCTAAACGCCCTCTCTTACCCCGCGCATCCTGTTCCCCTTGGTATACAGATGCACTGAGATCTATGAAGCGGGAGAAAAGACGGCTAGAGCGCAGGTGGAAGAAGCTCTGTGACGGACCATCGACATCAGCTTATAAGCTTTTTATGGACGCTTACGAGCATGCTGTCAAGGAGGCGAAAAAAGTGTACTATGCCTCCTTGATAGCGTCTGCGGATTCACGCCCAGCTCAATTGTTCAGGATAATTTGGCAGCTGACGATGGTCCCTACCATCCCAAACAATGATAATTCGGCCCTTTCAGCTGAGGTTTTTCAGAATCACTTCACAGACAAGATTGCGCTGCTCCGCCGGACCTTCCCTCCACACTTCTTACAGTTCAGGAGCTGGAGACCCGTGGCCCTCCGCCGGTCCACCTTCGACCGGTTTCGACCACTGGACGCAGAGGATGTTGACAAGATTGTCGCGGCTCTTAAACCGACCACCTGCTCCTCGACCCGGCCCCTCCACACTGATTCGAGCTTGTGTGGAGGGGCCACGAGGCCCTCTGTTGAAGATAGTCAACTGCTCCCTTGAGCAAGGGGCTTTTCCAGAGGAGCTACAAGCGGCGGTGGTCAATCCATTGCTGAAGAAGCCCGGGCTAGACCCTGCGGCTCCTCAACCACCGCCCAGTGTCGAATCTTTCGTACCTGGGCAAGGTGATTGAGAGGGCAGCAATGGACCAGCTGCAGACATTCCTGGATGACGCAACCTGGCTAGACCCCTTCCAGTCCGGCTTCCGTTCAGGCCATGGGACGGAGACCGTCCTGGTCTCCATCACAGACCTACTCCGTTGCCACTTGGATCAAGGCGGATCTGCGCTGCTCGTGTTATTGGACCTCACGGCAGCGTTTGATACTGAGTGAGGGGACAGCCCTCAACTGGCTGTCCTCCTTCCTCCAACGCCGTCAGCAGCGAGTGAAGTGGGGAGGGGTGGTCTCCGGAGGTTCCCCGCTGAGTTGCGGGGTCCCTCAGGGGGCCATCCTTTCCCCGCTGTTATTTAACATCTATATGCGACCACTCGCCCAACTGGTGCAGAGTTTTGGGCTGGAGTGTCATCAGTACGCTGATGATACCCAGCTCATTCTGAGGTTGGACCCCGGCAGTCTCTGTACCCGATAATTTCCATCTTTGCCTTGAAGCCGTTACTGGATGGCTGCGAGCCAGTAAGTTGAGGGTGAACCCAGCGAAGACGGAGATCTTGTGGCTGGGCCGTCCGGGGGGGGGGGGTAGCGACCCAGCTGCCAACGTTCGATGGTGTGGCCCTCTGCCCTCAGTCATCGGTGAAAAGCTTGGGGGTCCGGCTGGACGCCCAGCTGTCCATGGAGGAGCAGATCGGCTGCACCTGCAGGACAGCATTTTACCACCTACGGTTGGCTAAGCGCTTGGCTCCCTACCTCTCCCAACACGACCTAGCTACAGTGATCCAAGCCACGGTCATCTCGAGGCTCGACTACTGTAATGCACTTTACATTGGCCTTCCCCTGTCGATGATCCGGAAGCTTAAGCTAGTGCAGCATGCCGCAGCGCGTCTCCTTATGGGAGCTTCAAGATCCGACCGCGCGACTCCACTCTTGCGCGAGCTGCACTGGCTCCCGATTGAATTCCGGGTGCTCTTCAAGGTGTTAGTTCTAACTTTTAAGGCCATCTATGGTTTGGGGCCAGTGTACTTGAGGGAGCGACTTACCCCTTATGTGCCTGTGAGATCACTGCGCTCTGAGGAGCTCAACCTCTTAGAGGTGCCTTCCCTCGGAACCTGCAGATTGGCCACCACACGGCGGAGGGCATTCTCTGTAGCTGCTCCAAGTCTTTGGAATGGCCTCCCTGAGGAGATCCGGGCCATCCGTGCTCTTTTGCCCTTCCGTAAGGCGGTGAAGACTTGGCTCTTCAGGAAGGCGTTCGGCCCTTAGCTCAATCACATTGTGCGCCAGATCGCCTATGGTTCCCAGATGTTCATCACTGCCCCTCCAGCCTTCGTTGAGGGCCATTGCCTCATAATGTTTTAACTGTTTTAATGTTTTAATGTGTTTTAACTGCCTAACTTGTTTTATCATATTCATTGTGTCTATGCTTCTTTGTAAACCGCTCTGAGCTCCGGAGTGAGCAGTATACGAAATCGAAGTTAATAAATAAATAAATAAATAAATGTCCCCGCATGGGGAGCTGGAGCTGACAGAGGCAGCTCATCCGTGCTCTCACCGGATTCAAACCTCCAAAGGGTTTAACCCATTGCGCCACCAAGGGCTCCAAATACAAAATAATATACATATAATGCCAATATAATACCTGGCATTGCCCAGGTTATTTCAAAAAGTGGATTTTTTAAATTTTACAGAATAATGCCAGGTTAACCCCCAGAAACTTTTATCAGTCTTTAAAGTTTGTTATTTTGGGCAAGTTTGCTCTAGCTGCATCATTGATGGGATTCAGTGTTCTCACTGGCTGTAGAGCAAACTACAACTCCCACTATGTTGAGTCAGTCACTTCAAACTTCTCCAGTGGGTTGGGTTAGTCATGGGGTTCTGTGTGTCAAGTTTGGACCAGGTCCATCATTGGTGGAAATCTAAGTTTCTCTTGTTATGGGTGAACGGTATTTTTAAAAATCAGTTAAAAATCCATAAAAGCATATTCAACGTATGTAGGCCCACCAAACTGGAAACTACCAGTAGCAATATCCTGTTTAAACACCCCTGGTTGATCCTTCTTCCCTATCCCACACACACGTTAATGTTTTCCTTTCCTTTTCCCCAGAGGCATCACCACTAAATAACCTTTTAAGGTCTTGTGGAAAGAAAATGAAAAACATGACTTTGGTTTTTGCCTCTGCTGACTTTGGTTAATGCCTAACTGAGCTCCACTGGGCTGGAAAATCGAGCTGCAGTTTGACTTCCTTGTAGTCTCAAATATGCAAGCTTTCTGGTTTCACTGAAGGTTTTGCCCCCGTGGAAACACAGCTCGGCCATGTCATCGTGCCCAAGGCGAAATAAAACCACTCGCTTCCTTATTTGTAAGTCCTTTCTTTTGAAATCACATCCATGGCTTGGACTTTGGTCAGTTTGCTGTGGTGTAGCCATAGGGAACATGTTCCTTGCCTTTGTTTAAATAAGATTCTGAGATGGAAATAGCAAGAGTGTCTTGCCTCTTGAAAGCAAGAAAGCACACTCTTTTAGAAGGAAACATAGCCTGCTAAACTAGAGCCTCTGGATCAGGGGTGGGCAATTATTTTTTTCCAAGGGGCCACACGAGAGCCAAAAAATATTATGAAGGGCCGCACCTAAAGGCTGAACTACATTCTAATCTACATAATTCATTTATTTATTTACTATATATTACACATCATTAATATTAACATATTAATATATCAAGAAATATTCATATATTATTAGTATTAATATATTATCTATTATATAAAGGAGGTCCCATCATGGAACGACCGTCCTAGGCAGAGAAACCTTACAAGGCAGACACACCAAACTTGGCAACAAAAATAGGCCTCAGGCAAGGTAGGTTTTAGCAAAAAAACTTCCCCCCAAAACCTAGAAGGCCCCCAAAACAACGATACAAAAAAAATACATTTCCCAGCATCCTCCGCGGCCGCCAGCGAATCTCCCGGCCTCTACATTCTGACAACATGATTGGTTGCCAGTGAGGGAGTATTTGCATAACACCTCTATTGGCCAGCCAACATGAACATTCAGACCCTCTAAACTGGCAGAGGAGGATAAGGCAAAGGCCTGAGGCAGTCACCAACACGAACACCCAATTCACTTCCCACAGAAAATTTAAACCCCTGCAAATCACAGACCACACCCAAAATTGACAGTAAGGCTTCATTAACTTGATTTTCCCAACTAGGCCTCAGCTCATGGGACATTGTGTATGGCCTGAATTAACAGTAACCTACCTTGGCACACAGAGCCCCTATGACCCACACTACATTCTACTGCAGTTTGGAGGAGGGTGGACCATGGATAATGGGATTTGATGTACCTCCATGGATTATGGGATTTGTAGTACTTTCAAACCCTTCATTCCCAACAGACCACTGTGGCCCAGAACCAAGACCGATAAAGACCCAACTTGGCACACAGTGACCCACACTCCATCCAACTGCAGTTTAGAGGAGGGCACACCATGGATGATGGGATTTCAAGTACTTCCACTCACTTCCAAAGTACCCCACCCACACAAGCATCAACCTCTACATCAACACAGCAGACGGAAAAACAAAAAACATTGTATATCCACAAGCTATGCAGAACGCCAGCAACACCACACACCGACAACTCCACAGGGCTTCAACATCCCACCCACCAGAACAACCCACAACGACACAGCCATGACCCCACCAAGACCATAAGTAACATCAATTCCAACCCTTACATACTCAGACTTTCTCGCATCTCCTAAATAGGGCACAGCAACGCATGCCGGGTACAGCTAGTAATATATATATATATATATATATACACACACACACACACACACACACACATACATACACACACTATAATATATTGAAATTATAATATAATATAACATATTATTATAAAATTATTATAAAAGTATTATTATAAAATAATAATAAAAACCACTAAAATAAAATGAAATTCAAGAAGACAAGGTGCGAACCAAGATAGAGGCCGACATCCTCAAGAGAGGAAGGATCCCAAGATGGAATGGCCCAATGTCCCCAGCCCAGAGGATGACAAAGCGGACTCGGCCGGCACAGCAGACCAGAGCAGCAGACGATCAGAGGCTGCAGGCCTCCGCCCACTCTCGCCCCCAGGCGTTCCTCAGCTGATCGCCCTGCCATGGAGTGCCAGCCATCCCGGGACGCGATCCAGGCCTGCAGTGGGAGCAGTCGGCGATCTGAGGCGGCTGATCGCCCTGGTGACCCGGAAGACGATCGCCGACTGCTCCCGCTGCAGGCCCGGATCGTCTCCCGGAATGGCAGGCACTCCAAAGCCGCCGCTCCTCCGATTGTTCTCCGGAGCGGCGGGCTGTCTGCCAACACAGGCCCCACAGCCCGCGATGGGATGGCGGCAGCGGCACCCCTTCCTCTTGGCCCCACCCCCGACGCCCTTCTCCCCGGGCCAGTCAATCGGCCGGCGGGCCACAGGATGCCCAGGTCTGCTCTGGATGCTGAATAGGACTGTTCGCTTCCATAATAACTTGCAAGCTGGGGCTGATGGGAAAAGTAATAGATAAGAGTTCGAAGATACTTTAAAAGGCCAGCTAGTCTCAATCCCCTACCATTTAGGAATACAGAGCTAAAACATTGAGAGATGACCATCCAAATATATCAAAAGATGGTGAGTTGACCACTCTTTTTTTTTTTGTCATATAGATTTTTATTAGTTTTTCCCTTTTTTTTTTTTTTTTAGGAACCAATGGGGAAGGGGAGTATTTACATATGCAGACATGTAGTGTTACAAATCCGTCTATGTCTGTACCTGCACAAACAGGGGATGGGGTGGGGGAGGGGAGAGTCGGCAGGTGGGGGATGGGGGGGTTGGGGTGGGGGAAGGGGGCTGAGACTTCCCAAGGGTTAGTCCGAAAGGTTGTTTTTGGATTAAATCAGTTGTTCTTCTGTGGTAATAAGATGTTCCATGGCTCGATTATAGTTCATTTAGATCTATTCTTATGTTGTTTCCTTCCTTCTGTAGATATTTACTAAATTCCGTCCAGTCCGTTCCTCTTTTTCTGTTGTTCATTCCTTGCCATAGGGAGTCCATCTGTATAATGTCCATAACTTTCAAGATCCATTCTTCCACATTTGGCACCTTGTCCGACCTCCAATACCTGGCTAATGTTATCCGTGCACACGTACTTAATATAAAGAACATTTTGTCTTGGTTTGTGTCTAGACCCTTCACCGTTATGCCCAGCAAGTATCCCTGCGGGTCCATGTCAAAATTACTTTTCAATATCTTTTGCATTTCCTTATGTATACCTTCCCAGAATTTTCTTACTCTCTTACAGTACCACCATTGGTGCATGAAAGTTCCCACTTCTTTCCTACATTTCCAACATCTGTTGGAGATGTGGTTGCCAAATTTTGCAATTTTCGAGGGGTTCAGGTACCAGCGGTATTGCATCTTAAGCCAATTTTCCGCTATTTCTGTTGCTGGACTGTACTTTAGTTTCTTTTGCCAAATTTCCTCCCATCGTTGGAGTAGGATGGGATGGCCTAGATCTTGCGCCCATTTTATGTGGCATTCCTTAATTTGTTCCTCCTCCATCTTCCATCTGAGAAGGGTTTTGTAGAGTATACTGATGTTCTTCTTTGGTTTTTTAACTGCTGGGTCCCACAGTTGATCTTCCGTAAAACCTATTTTTTTTATCAGTTTTGAATCTTTCATGCACCTGGTGATACTGAAACCATGTCATCGCGGGGTACTCCTGCTTGATTTCTTCTAATGTCTTTAGTTCTCTAGTACCTGTATTAGTTTTTTCAGTACTTGCCTATAAGTTAGCCAGTTTTCCCTGACAGCGAGTTCTTTTTTATGCCCTGCTTCTATCGGTGATGTCCATAGCGGTATTTGTCTAATAAAATCTCCCCTTGTACTTCTCCCATGTTTTTATCAATGCTGATCGTATGAAATGTTGACTAAAGTTCTTTTCGGATTTTCGTTTATCATAAATCAAATAGGCGTGCCATCCCGCCCGGAGATTATGGCCTTCTAATGTTGCAATTTGAGAATCTTGGGGAAAAGCCCAATCCTTGATTGCCCTGCCATGGAGTGCCAGCCATCCCGGGAGTTGACCACTCTTATCCCATCTATTCCACTGTTGAGCAGCTATTACAGCTACATAATACTTCCTAATGTTTTGTTGAGTTGTATCACTTATCGGCTCTCGTTTGACTAGCCATGGTCTTGACCTGATTGTCTAAATTCAGAATGTTTGGTGTAACTCTAAACAGGGAATTCCTCCAACTTAAGGTGCAATTAACTTGCTTTCATTTAATAATAATAATAATCTTTATTTGTACCCCGCCACCATCTCTCCAACGGGGACTTGGGGTGGCTTACATAAGGCCAAGCCCATCAACATAACAACACAATAAAATTAATCAAAACAGCATACTCAATTACATAAAACATAAACTATACGATACTACAATCAATATAAAATTACAGTAAAATAAATCCATTTCAGGCGCAGGACAATGAGCAGGCCGCATGTACAGATCAAAATAGAAAGCTGTGAGGCAAATTATTTGCGAGGGAGAAAGCTCTTTCAAAGTATCTTACTTAGTCAGCGTTGCTCGGGTTATTTGATAATTTCAGTTTTTTTGATTGTACAAAATGCATAAGGTGGGTGAACTACAACTCCCATCATGCCAGGTTAACCCCAAGAAACTATCAGTACTTAAAATGTGTCATGTTGGGCAAGTTTGCTCTAGATACATCATGGGTGGTGTTCAGTGTGCACTCTGGCTGTAGGGTAAACTACAACTTCCACTATGGTGAGTCAGTCCCCTCAAACCCCTCCAGTAGGTTGAGTTAGTCATGAGGGTTCTGTGTCCAACATTGGTGGAAGTCACAGCTTCTCTGGTTGCGGGTGAACTATAACTCCCAAAAAGGCAGGCCCATCCCTGTCCCGTTGCCCGACACACACACACACACACACCCCGCCCAAAAAAAGCCCTCTCCAGTAATCAAATTTCAGCATATCGGTTATGTGTGCCAAGTTTGGTCCAGATCCATCTGTGTTTTTGGGTTCACAGGGCTCTCTGGATGTAGGTGAACTACAACTCCCCCAAATCAAGGTGAATTTTCCCCCAAAGAGCTCCAGTATTCTTTGCTGGTCATGGGGGCTCTGTGTGACAAGTTAAGTCCAATTACATCTTTGGTGGAGTTCAGAGTGCTCATTGATTGCAGGTAAACTATAAATCCCAGTACCTACAACTCCAAAACATCCAAGCCAATTCCACTAAAAACCCACCAGTATTCACATTTGGGCGTATCGGGTATGCATGCCAAGTATGGTCCAGATCCATCCTGGTTTGAGTTCGTAGTATGCTCTGGATATAAGTGAACTACAACTCCCATAAATAAAGACCTCCGGTATTTTTATTAGTCATGGGGGTACTGTGTGCCAAGTTAGTTCCAGGTCCAACTATACATCCCAACTCCTATAAATCTTGGTGAATTCTCCCTAAACCTCTCTAGTATGTTTAGTTGCTGATCCCTTCCTCTGTTTGCTGTGTGCCATAGAAAAGAGTAGGAAATGGTGATGGGAGAGGCAGTGGGCGGGGTATTGCAAATTCCATGCCAATTGAGAGTTAGAAACACTGGGATGTCTGTGGTGGAGGAAACATGAAATCTAGGATGAAATTGTCCCAAGTGCCTTCACTTGGGTGGTGGGCAGTGTGGTTTTTGTGTAGGACATTGGCAGGGCTCTTGGACATGTTCGCAGTGCTCTCTATAACCTGCAATGTCATTAGAGGGAGGGCCATTAGTGTCTCCTGAGTAGTGGGAGCTATAGCTATTTGTGGTGGCAGGAGCTTGTCTATGTAAGTGAATACTCCATCCAACACACATACGTAATTTCCCTTTTATGATGTGTATAGATAGATCTATCTCAACACATTTCTCTACACAGTCTTCAAGGGTGGGTTCCATAAAACACATGACAGTAGTAGTCCAGCCTTGAAACATTTGGACTTATTTGGATCTTCATGCTATGTGGGTCTGCCCTAATGCGTTATCTCACAGGGGTTTTTTTTTCTTTCTGATTCTTGGCAACCAGTCCTTTCTTTTGGGTGGGACCGGTGCGCTCACCTGGATGACGCCGAGAAAAAAGACCAAAGTCCAGGGTGGGGTTTCCTGAGTCATTGAGCTAAGTTGTTGGCTCAATCTCCCTTGCCTTTTCAACCGTCAGTTTCAACTCGCAGCACATCAGGTGACACTGAAGCCTAACACTGAAGCCAACCTTATGGTTACACAAAGGCAGTCCCCGAGTTACAAACACCTGACTTACAAGAGACTCAGTTAAGAACGGATGAGACAATCAGAAGTGAGAAATCTCCCAGGCAATATACTCTCATACTGCAAAACAGCTCTTATTATGAGGGTTGAATGAAAAGTAATGCCTCCACCTTCGTAACTCAACAGATGTCAGTACTGGTATGCGGCAGGTACTGGCTTGTTCAGTAGACTCTCCTCTACAGTTCCATTTCAGCTGGAAGCCTTAGCGTTGAACGGTTGTGTTGATAAAGTGCGAAGTATGGAACCCTACACAGACAGTCAATGTGACTTGAGCCAGTGTTTTCCAACCAATGTGCCACGGCACACTAGTGTGCCGTGCGCGATCATCAGGTGTGCCGTGGGAAATTGAAACCTCCAAAACCCTTTCTTCCCCCTCCTGCCAAACACTTTTTCTTCTCCACTAGGGCTCCCTTCTTCCCAACCTCGCTCTGCTCGCTTTGCCTCGCTTTGCTCACGCTGCCATCATTTTGATCCAAGGGGGCAGAGTGAGCGGGTTCAGGAGGGGAGGGGGGAGGGAGGAAGACGTGGGGCGAGTCTGTGCAGTAGCACCCACACGGGTCATGTCTTCCTCCCTCCCCTCCTGAAGAAGGGAGCCTGAGTGGAGAAGAAAAAGTAAGTGTTCGGCAGGAGGGGGAAGAAAGGGCGCGAAGGGGAAGGGGGAGGAAGAGGTCTCTGTCGAAAGCTGGCATGGGCAAACTTGGACCTTCCAGGTGTTTTGGACTCTAACTCCCACCATTCCTAGCAGCCTCAGACCTTTTTCCTTTCCCCCCTCAGCCATTTAAGCAGGAAAGGGCCTCAGGCTGTTAGGAATGGTGGGAGTTGAAGTCCAAAGCACCCAGAGGGCCGAAGTTTTCCCATGCCTGTTTGAGGGACCTTAAAGTGGTGAGCCTCCTTCCAACATTGGGATTCTGGATAGAAAACAACATAACATAACATAGTTTGAGTCCACAGTGCTCTCTGGGTATAGGTGAACTACAACTTCCAAACTTAAGGTCAATTCCCAAGCAAACCCTTTCAGTACTTTCTGTTGGTAATGAGAGTTCAATATGCCAAGTTTGGTTCAATTCCATTGTTGCAAGAGTTCAGGATGCTCTTTGATTGTGTGTTAACTATAAATCCCAGAAACTGTAACTCCCAAATGTCAAGGTCTATTTTCCCCAAACTCCATTTGTGTTCACATTTGGGCATATTGAGTATTCATGCCAAGTTTGGTCCTGATCCAACATTGTTTTAGTCCACAGAGCCTTCTGGATATAGGTGAACTACAACTCCAAAACTCAAGGTCAATGCCCACCAAACTCTTATAGTATTTTCTCTTGGTTATGGGAGTTCTGTGTGGGAAGTTTGATTCCATTCCATCACTGGTGGAGTTCAGAATGCTCTTTGATTGCTGGTGAACTATAACTCCCAGCAACTACAACTCCCAAATGACAAAATCAATTTTTTGACTGATGGCCCCTCCTTGGGTTAGTATTAGTATATTTTGTGGCCAAATTTGGCAGCAATTTGTCCAGTGGTTTTTGAGTTATGTTAATCCCACAAATGAACATCACACACACACACACACACACACACATATATATATACTGTATATATATAGCGAGAGAGAGCACAACAGCGCAGGCAGAAAAGCAAACATCACAGGGATGCATGTCTGTGTAGGAGGGTGAACATTAGGAAGAACTTCCTGACTGTGAGAGCTGTTCAGCAGTGGAACTCTCTGCCTCAGAGTGTGCTTCCGTCTGGCTGCTCTCTCTGTTCATCGAAACAGGCCCAGGTTTCACACTGAATGCATAAATACATTTAAAAACATATTAACTATATGTATTACTGTGTTAAGAGTCTCATTTTGTGTCATTTTGGTTGGTGGTGTGCCCCAGGATTTTGTAAATGTAAAAAATGTGCCGTGGCTCAAAAAAGGTTGAAAAACACTGACTTAAGCAACATGCAGTCATACCAGTGCTGCCATCTGTTGAGGAGTTACGAAGGTGGAGGCATTACTTTTCATTCAACCCTCATATCAATCCTACAGTGGATATGACCCCTCTTTTGACATAATGACTTCCCAACAGTCATTGGTACATACAGTTTTCGTTGCCTTTTTATGACTCGGCTATTTTCGTTCTCGGAGGTAACGAAGGCAAGGTGTCTATTAAAATCTGCATAATGTTCAATGCGACCTTTTGGTGTTATCATCGGCATTACTCACAATTAGCAATGTATGAGTCACGAACATGTGTTTAAATATCTGCCCTGTCAGGTTTTTTTTTCTTCTTTCCCTATTTATTGCAAGATGCATATGGTTTATCTTTGACATTTTATAAAGTTTCACAAACTTTGGGGTAATTCAAAATAACCTTCCAGGCCGAAGCTGGAATACAAGCCATTTCCAAACTCAAGGCATTTCCTTCTTTTTGTGCCTAAATTGGACATTTTGTGGTTTAAGGAGTTGCAACCATTTATGGTTTCCGATGACGCAGACAGTGAGTTGTTCCCTTTTGCTGAAGGCAGGGCCTAGTTATTTCAAATGAATCATGCAATGACTGTAGCTAGGTTTTCCATTTGACAAAGGGGCCTCTGTGCGTGTGCAGAGTTCCTTTAGCAGACTTCTAGATTAGAAGAAAGTGATGCGGGCAGGAATCTAGCAGTATCGTTAAGACTATAATAGGATATGCTTTCGTGGATATCAATTGATTCCTTTGGATAAAATACAGAGTGATATTAAAGCTAAATAATAATAATAATAATAATAATAATAATATACCCTGCCTCAAGCCTCAATGAGGAAGATAATGTATACTTATTTATAGCTAGTTTGAGTACCTGGCGATGCTCAGGTTATTTGGAAAAGTCAATTTTAATAGTACAAAATGCATATGTTTGTTTATGAACTACAACTCCCATCATGCCAGGTTAACCCTAAAAAACTCCATCGGTACTTAGAGTTTATGTTTAAATGCATCATCGGTGGGGTTCCTTGTGTTCTCTGGCTGCAGGATGAACTACAACTCCCAGAAAGGAAGGCCAGTAATCAAATTTCAGCATATCGGTTATGTGTGCCAAGTTTGGTCCAGATCCATCGGTGTTTGTGTTCACAGTACTCTCTGGATGTAGGTGACCTACAACCAGGCCCAGATTACCCATAAGGCCACCCTAGGCTATGGTCTAGGGGCGCAAGCCGAGGGGGGCGCAGTTCACGGATCAAAAAAATGTTGAAACAAAACCGCAACGCGCGGCATGGAGATGACTTTCTCTCTCGGGGGAGGGCTGGGGGAGAGCACTGCGAGGGGGGGGGAGGAGGAATGGCGCCCCCCTCACCATTGCCCCACCCCTTGTCAAGGAAGGAGGCGCGAGGAGGAGGAGGGAAGCCCCGGGTCCGCTGCTGCCAGGCATGGCAGCGGCACCCTTGTCAAGGAAGGATGCGCCCCTCTGCCTCCTCCGCCATGTTCCTGGGTGTGCCGCGCATGCTCGGCAGCGGCCCGGGGGGGGCTTCCTTCCTTCCTTCCTTGAGTCAAGGAAGGAGGGCTGCCCTCCTTCCTTGACTCAAGGAAGGAGGGCACGAGGAAGGAGGAGGAGGGAAGCCCCCGCCCAAGGCCGCTGCTGGGCAAGGAAGGATGCTGGGGGCATGCCGGGCATGCGCACCCCGGGAACATGGCGGAGGAGGCAGAGGCGGCTTGAATCCCAGCACAGTTGCCGCCTCGCAGCAGTCTTTATGCCGAAAGGTCACATGAGCCCGGGAAGAAGGGCTCAGCGCCTGCGGGGAAAAGGAAGGAGAAGCAAGGTTGGAATTAGGCCAGGTTTCTCCTGGCTCCTTTTTCCTTTTTGGGGGCAAAGCACGAGCAGTGGAAAGAAGGAATGTGGGGGGGGGGTGCGGTAGAGGTTGGTTTGGGGGCATAATTCCAAAGTGTGGCCTAGGGCGCCAAAAGGGGTTAATCCGGGCCTGACTACAACTCCCCCAAATCAAGGTGAATTTCCTCCAAAGACCTCCAGAATTGTTTGCAGCTCATGGGGGCCCTGTGTGCCAAGTTTGATTCAATTCCATCTTTGGTGGAGTTCAGAGTGCTCATTGATTGCCAGTATTCATGCCAAGTTTGGTCCTGATCCAACATTGTTTGAGTCCACAGTGCTCTCTGGATATAGGTGAACTACAAGTCCAAAACTCAAGGTCAATGCCTACCGAACTCTTATAGCATTTTCGCTTGGTTATGGGAGTTCTGTGTGGGAAGCTTGTGTCTTTCTGCCATTCCTGCCAGGATATCTATGTTGTGTTCATCGAAACAGGTCCAGGTTTCACACTGAGTGTATAAATACATTTAAAAACATATTAACTATATGTATTACGGTGTTAGAGTGTCATTTTGTGTCATTTTGGTTGGTGGTGTGCCCCAGGATTTGGTAAATATAAAAAGTGTGCCTACAACTCCAAAATGTCCAGGCCAATTCCCCTCAAAACCCTACAGTATTCAAATTTGGGCATATCGGCTATGCATGCCATGTTTGATCCAGATCCATCGTTGTTTGGGTGTATAGTGTGTTCTGGATATAGGTGAACTACAACTCTTATAAATCCTTCCAAAGACCTCGAGTATTGTTTTGCTGGTAATGAGGGTTGTGTTTGCCAAAACCGGTCCAGGTCCATCACTGGTGGAGTTCTCTTAGATTGCAGGTGAACTATATATCCCAATATCTACAACTCTTATAAATTATGGTGAATTCTCCCCAAAAATCTCTAGTATCTTGAGTTGCTGATCAAGTCCTCTGTTTGCTGTGTGCCATAGGAAAATATTTGGAAAGGGTTAAGAGAGAGGCAGTGGGTGGGCTCATGCAAATTCCACACCAATGGAGAGAATCAGAAACACTGGGATGTCAGTGGTGGAGGACACATAGAAAATCTAGGATGGAATGGTCCCTGTATGAAAGCCTTCACTTGGGGAATGGGCAGGATGGTGTTCTTGGAGGACATTGGCAGGGCTCTTGGACATGTTCATGGTGCTCACCATAACCTGCAATGTCATTGGAGGGAGGGCCTTTGGTGTCTCCCACCTTCCCTATTCTTCCCAAAATTATAACTGACTTGTTCAGAAATGTTCAGAATTGCTTGATTTTCAACCAGAAGAGCAAAAGTCAAAACTTTGGCTCTGCTGCCCTCTAAAGGAACTGCTTCGAAATGGAAAGTAATGGATGTTCATAGCATCATAGAGCTTGAAGAGATCCAAAAGGATAGCCAGTCTGACCCCTTTTCTTCCACACAGGATACAATCAAAGGCCTTCCGACAAATGGCCATCCAGCCTTTGCTTAGAAACCTCCAGAGAAGGAAACTCCATCATCATCATTATCAAAGGCAAAAGCTGCACAAGTGTTAAACCTGACTCTATCTATCTATCTCTATCTATCTATCTATCTATCTATCTATCTATCTATCTATCTATCTATCTATCTATCTATCTATCTAATAAAATTCAGTGTTTGCGGAGGACGGAAGGTGCAGAGGAATATGTGGCAGCGTTTCGATTGGTTGCCACTGTGAGGTTATTTGCATAACGCCTCTGATTGGCCAGCCTCCCAACATTCCAACACTCCTAGGCAGCAGAGAAAGGAAAGGAAAGGGTCGAAGGCGGACAGAAATGGTTGGAGTTGAAGTCCAAGGCACACAGAGCCCACATGACCCATTCTACATCCTGGTGCAGTTTCAAATAGGACGAACCATGAATGATGGGACTTATTTATTTATTTATTTACTATTTCGATTTATAGCCCATCCTTCCCAAAAAGGCTCAGGGTGGTTCACAGCAATTAATACACAACACATCGTAGTTAAAAACAGATTAGGACCAGAATGGAAAGCACAACCTTAGAGATTAAACGCCTGGCGGAACAGGGTGGTCTTACAGGCCCTCCTGAAGGCCTGTAACTCCGTGCCTCTGCCGGGAGGGCGTTCCACAGGGTAGGCGCTACTACAGAAAAGGTACTACAGAAAGGTGATGGAACCTCCAATAGGTTTTGGTCCTTGGACCGTAGTGATGTCAGGGGAATGTGCAGGGAGAGGCGGTCCTTCAGATACACTGGCCCCAGACCGTGCAAGGCCTCAAAGGTTAACACCAACACTTTGAAGGCAATCCAGTACTCGATGGGAAGCCAGTGCAAACGCTGGAGGACTGGTGTGATGTGGCATGTTAGTGTCACTCCAGACAGCAGTGGAGCCGCAGCGCTTTGCACCATCTTCAGTTTCCGGATTACCAACAAAGGAAGGCCAATGTAAAGGGCGTTACAGTAGTCTAGTCTCGAGATGACCGTGGCCTGGATTACCTCGGCTAGGTCGTCACTGGAAAGGTAGGGTGCCAGCCGCCTCGCCTGGCGCAGATGGAAAAACGCTGCTCTGCTCACGGTGGAGACCTGAGCCTCCATCGTCAGCAGAGGGTCCAGTTGGACCCCCAGGCTTTTAACCAGCGGCGACGGACTAACCACCTCACCGTCCATTATTGGCAGCCGGAGCTCGCCCCCCCCCCCCCAGGGCGACCCAGCCACAGGACCTCCGTCTTCGGAGGGTTCACCTTCAACCTGCTGACCCGTAGTCACCCAGTCACGGCTTCCAGGCACTGATGGAAATAATCGGGTGCAGAGTCCGGCCGGCCTTCCATCCTCAACACCAGCTGGGTGTCATCAGCGTACTGATGACACTCCAGACGAAAACTACGCACCAGTTGGGCCAGTGGACGCACATAGATGTTAAATAATAGAGGATAGCCCCTTGGGGGACCCCACAATTAAGGGGGACCCTTTCTGAGACCATCCCTCTCCACCCATTGTCCCTGATCTTGGAGAAAGGAGGCCACCCATTTAAGAGCGGACCCCCTCACTCCCGTCATGGCTAAACGGTGGATCAATAGAGAATGGTCAACTTGAAGTACCTCCACTCACCTCCTGAGAACGCTGCCAGAGAGGGTAAATGAAAGGGCCTGACTGAATTAACAGTATGCCTTCCTTAACTAGACTTTTCCGAACTAGGCCTCAGTTACTACATAAAGGGCTTGAAAGGGCCTGACTGAATTAACAGTAAGGCTTCCTAAACTTTATTTTCTGGACTAGGCCTCAGTTACTGGGCTACTATGTAAGGACTGAGTTAACAGTAAGGCTTCAGATTAGGCTGCCGATCATGGGATCCTGTGTATGGCCTGAATTGACAGTAACACTTCCTCAATTAGATTATCATGACTATGCCAAAGTTACTGGGATACTGTGTAACAGGGGTGGGCAAACTGCGGCCTGGGGGCCGGATGTGGCCCTTTGGCCGAGTCTATCTGGCCCTCTTAAGGGCCCCTGGCTTGCCTCCCCTGCCTGGCCTCTGCATAAAACTCTCCAGAGAAGGGGACTACAAGGAAGCATTATTTTATTTTAGTGGTTTTTATTATTATTGTATAATAATTTTATAATAATAATTAAATAATATAATAAATAATATAATGTTATATTATATATTATAATTTCAATATATTATAATGTCTATATATATACTATAATATAATAATTATGATATTAATACTAATAATATACGAATATTTCTTGATATATTAATATGTTAATATTAATGATGTCCAATATATAGTAAATATAGTAAATAAATAAATAAATTATGTAGATTAGAATGTAGTTCAGCCTTTAGGTGCGGCCCTCCATAATATTTTTTGGCTCTGGTGTGGCCCCTTGGAAAAAATACTTGCCCATCCCTGCTGTGTAAGGACTGAAATAACAGTAAGGCTTCCTAAACTTGATTTTCTTGACTAGGCCTCAGTTACTGTGATACTGTGTAAAGACAGATCCACATTTACTGTATGTATCATGCTGTGTAGATACAAGGGGCATACACCTTTAAGAGACACCATCTTGGTTTGGCAGGTTGACAGGTTTTTCCATTCAGTACCTTCACCCAACACACTTCACAAAAAAACACTGCAACCCCTACAAATCATAGACTAGGCCCAAAGTTGACAGTAAGGCTTCATTAACTTGATTTTCCTGACTAGGCCTCAATTAATGGGATACTGTTTAAGCCTTAAACAGTATCCCATTAATTGAGGCCTAGTCAGGAAAATCAAGTTAATGAAGCCTTACTGTCAATTCATGCCTTAAACTTTAAGGCATGAATTGACAGTAAGGCTTCATTAACTTGATTTTCCCGACTAGGCCTCAGCTCATGGGACATTGTGTATGGCCTAAATTGACCGTAACCAACCTTGGCACATAGAGCCCCTATGACCCACGCTACATTCTACTGCAGTTTGGAGGAGGGTGGACCATGGATGACGGGACTTGAAGTACCTCCATGGATTATGGGATTTGTAGTACTTTCAAGCCCTTCATTCCTCACAAACCACTGCAGCCCTGAACAAAGACCGATAAAGACTAAACTTGGCACACAATGCCCCCATGACTCACACTCCATCCTACTGCAGTTTAGAGGAGGGCTGACCATGGAAGATGGGATTTCAAGTACCTCCACTCACTTCCCAAGCCAGCTGTGACACCCAGTGCATGATCATGACCACACTTGGGGCACAAAGCCCTCATGATCCTGGTGCTTTACATCCTGGTGCAATTTGGAGGAGGGTGGACCACGGATGATGGGACTTGAAGTATCTCCATTCATTTCCCAAGACTGCTGCGACCCTCATCCAATAACTGAGCAAGACCAAATTTGGCACACAGAACCCCCATGACTCACTCTATATCCTGTTGCAGTTTGGGGGAGGATTGACCATGGACGATGGGACTCCCAGCACCTTCCCTCACTTCCCGAGACCACTGCAAGTGACATAAACAACAGATAAAGACCAACCTTGGCACAAAATGCCTTTCTCAAATAAGCCGGGCAGCGCCGGGTCCCCAAGCTAGTAGAAGATAGTTTTGAAAAGTAGATTACTGCAGCAGTCTTCAAAGACCTGTCAGCAGCAAGGGCGGTCCTACCGGTAGGCAAAGGACGTCGCTGCGTGGGGCGCCATCTGGGTAAAGGGCGCATTCCCCCGCCCGCCAGACAGCGTCCGGCCGATGTTCCACTTTTGAGTCTTGTGCGCTCCGACGCCGTGCCGTAGCAAACCTCCCTGCGTGCCTAATAGAGAGTGCTGTGTTTGCAGGCCTCTGCGCCTGCGCACAGGAGCTTCTGGGCATGCGCGGAAGGGGGGGCCCGTGCCAAATAGGGAGTGCTGTGTTTACAGGCTTCTGCGCCTGAGCACAGGAGCTTCTGGGCATGCGCGGAGGGGGTGTGAGTGCCAAAATAATGTGGTGGTGGTGGGGGAAATGTTCGCTTACCATTTAAAATTACCTTAGACCGCCCCTTGTCAACAGTATATCATACTGTACATCATCACCTTCTCCAGAGAAAAAATGTATAATATCACAAAGGTTTACCACTTTACCTGATTCATAGGAAATCTGCTACAAAACTGGAGCTTTTTTTGTTGACTTGCAGGGCCAGAGAAGTAGATGGCGAAGACAGAAGAACGGCCTGCCTCAGGGGAGCGTGTTTGCTCTATCATTGTTCAACATTTACACAAATTATCAGCCACTGCCAGAAAGAACAGAGAGTTTCATCTATGCTGATGATTGTGCCATCATCGCCCAAGCAGGGAGCTTTGTAATGGTTGAACAGAAGCTCTCTGAAGCTTTAGGTGCTCTTACTGCCTATTACAGGGGAAACCAGCTAATTCCTAATCCATCTAAAACACAGATGTGTGCTTTCCATTTTAAGGACAGACAAGCATCTCGAGCTCTGAGGATTATCTGGGAAGGAATCCCACTGGAGCATTGCAGCACACCCAAGTACCTGGGAATCACTCTGGACCATGCTCTGACTTACAAAAAGCACTGCTTGACTATCAAGCAAAAAGTGGATGCTAGAAATAATATCATACAAAAGCTGACTGTCACAACCTGGGGATCACAACCAGACACAGTGAAGACATCTGCCCTTGCGTTTTGCTACTCTGCTGCTGAGTACGCATGCCCAATGTGGAACACATCTCATCACGTTAAAATAGTGGAATTGGGCTTTAATGAGACATGCCTCATTATCACAGGATGTCTACGTCTTACACTGCTGAATTATACCGTTTAGCCAGTATTGCACCACCTGACATCAGTCAGGAAGTGGCAGCCTGTAATGAAAGGACCAAGGCAGTAACATCTCTGGCCCATCCCCTGTTCAGATATGAGCCAGCAAGCCAACGCCTTAAATCTACAGAGATACTCTCAGGAACACCTCAGCAAGCGAGAGCCCAAAAGTGACAGATGAAAACCCAGAACCTCAATCAGTGGCTGATACTGGATGAGAGCCTCCCTCCTGGGCACACAGAAGGCTGAGCAACTTGGAAAGCGCTGAGCAGACCGAGTTCTGGCACCACGAAATGTAGAGCCAATCTTCAGAAATGGGGCCACAAAGTAGAGACCACGACATGCAACTGTGGAGACGAGCAAACCACAGACCACCTCCTGCAATGCAGATTGAGCCCTGCCACATGCACAATGGAGGACCTTCTCACAGTGACACCACAGGCACCCCAAGTGGCCATCTTCAGGTCAAAAGAAATTAAGTATAATGCCAAGTTTTAAACTCTGTGTTCTTTTAAATACATTATAACTGTATCCTCAATTCGTTTCTGACACGATAAATAATAAATACCATCATCAAAGATGATGTTGAGGATTATGGAGTCATTGAAGAGAACCCAAGGGTCATCCAGTCCAACCCCATTCTGTCATAAAGAAGAACACTCAAGCCCTCCCAACAGATAGCCTTCCACCTTCTGCTTAAAATCCTCCAGGATCTATAAGGATTTATATGGCTCATATGCAACACTTGGAATCCTGCCTAAAGCGGTTCGAGCAAGACCCTTTCACTTTTTTAATTAGAATTACACTATTATTAAACCAAAGTTGGAATGTCAGCATTAACTTTTGTTATTCTATGAAAGCGGGTATGAAAGATCAGCTAACCTATGTTTACATTTCCCAGATGGTTCTTTATCCAAAGCCTAGTCGTCTCGGCTTTTTGCAGAACTATTTCTAGGCTGTTGTCAGTCTCTGGAGTTACGATGTTTACATCGCAAGCTTCAAGCCACTCATTATAGTCTAAAATGAGAGTATGATATGTGCTTTAATGATTTTAAATACATTTCTTATGTTCTTTTAGTGCATCCACAAACTACAACTTCCAGAATCCCATAACATAGAAGCCTGTGAAAGTGGCAGCCAATCAGAATGCTGCCACATACATACACCACCCTCCCTCCCGCCGCATACAAACACTGACTTGTATTATATACACTAGCTGAGGACCCGGAGGTGCCCGGGTTATTTGAGGAAGGCATTGTATGCCAAGGTTGGTTCCTATTAGATGTTTATGTGGCTTGCAGTGGTCTCAAGAACTTAGTGAAGGTACTGCGAGTCCCGGGGGCCTAGTCAGGAAAATCAAGTTGAGGGAGCCTAACAATATCCCATGTGCTGAGGCCTAGGCCGGAAAGTCAAGTTAAGGATGCCTTGTTGTCAATTTTGGGCCTGGTCTGTGATGTATAGGGGCTATAGTGTTGTTTTGGAAGTGAATGAGGTGAAGGTACTTCATATCCCAACATTCATGGCCCTCATCGAACTGGCCTGTCCTTCGGCACAGTCTCCTTGGGCCAACGCACCTCTGGATCCGCCTGAGCTGACCAGTCCTTCGAACAGCTTCCACGATCCCTCCGGCCCTCGGCCCTCCATCTGAACTGGCCTGTCCTTCGGCACAGTCTCCCTGGTCCCGTACACTTCTGGATCCCCTTGAACTGACCAGTCCTTGAACAGTTCCTCCGATCCTTCCAGCCCTCAGACCTCCGCCTGTCTGGAATCATATCGCTCCTCCTGCGGCGGGCCACTTCCAAGCTCACCTGAGCTTCCCACAGTCGCTCCGCTTCTCCAAGCTCCTTCTCCTGGGCAACTGCACCTTCCATCATCTCGCAGTACTCATCCGGGCACCCCTCTTGGTCGAGGGTGGTCCACTCCCACTCCATAGTGCGCCGGATTTCCTCAGGAGCCGAATCCCATCCATCAATATACTCTTCCTCTCTCCACGCCAACCTCTCCATTGCTGGGATAGTTGAAAAGAGCTTTTGCTTCTGTAACGACTCTCAATACTCGGTAAGGATCACGCGTGTAGATTGTAGCACGGTCCAACACGATTTTATTGTAGGTACGACATGTGAAGCAAAAGCACCGTCCCGCCACCCAAACCCACCTTATATACCCCGAGCCCCTCCCCATTGCCCATGCAATGTCCAAGCAGGGGTGCACCATATCCGGTGATTCAGCATCTCCCATAGTCCAAACGGAAGTGACTCATGGGGCCATGAGCCAGCATTATGAGTCCAATTGTCCAATGTCCAGGCTCGGAGGAGTTACCTCACTTCCCTCCGGAGCCTCGCACACATATGGAAGTTACGTCACTCCCACTTGACTCAGCACAGTCCCTGTGCAGCTGGAGCCAAGGTCACCAAGTAACTGGGGCAAAGGTCGGTGCAATCTCATGGAAGGTTGGGAGCCTGAACTTCTCCTAAGCTCAGGTCTCCCAATCCTGACAATTCATATATTATTAGTATTAATATAATTATTATAGTATATATATATAGACATTATAATATATTGAAATTATAATATATAACATAACATTATATTATATTATTTATTATAATAATAAAAGTATTATACAATAATAATAAAAACCACTAAAATAAAATAATGCTTCCTTGTAGTCCCCTTCTCTGGAGAGTTTTATGCAGAGGCCAGGCAGGGGAGGCAAGCCAGGGGCCCTTAGGAGGGCTGGATAGAATCAGCCAAAGGGCCGCGTCCGGCCCCAGGGCTGCAGTTTGCCCACTCCTGACATAGAACAACAGCAGATAAAGTGGTATCAAACTGCATTAATTCTTCAGTTTAGAGGTCAATCACTTGTGCAGGTCACAGTGGCCTGTGAAAGTGGCAGCCAATCAGACTTTTAATAGCTTTAATAGCGGTGCCCGGGTTATTTGAGGAAGGCATTGTATGCCAAGGTTGGTTCCTATTAGATGTTTATGTGGCTTGCAGTGGTCTCAAGAACTTAGTGAAGGTACTGCGAGTCCCAGGGGCCTAGTCAGGAAAATCAAGTTGAGGGTGCCTAACAATATCCCATGTGCTGAGGCCTAGGCAGGAAAGTCAAGTTAAGGATGCCTTGTTGTCAATTTTGGGCCTGGTCTGTGATGTATAGGGGCTACAGTGTTGTTTTAGAAGTGAATGAGGTGAAGGTACTTCATATCCCAACATTCATGGCCCATCCTGCCCTAAACCACACCAGGTTGTAAAGTGGGCCATTGGGCCCCCGTTTGCCAATTTTGGTCCTGATCCGTCACTGCTGTGGGCCGCAGTGTCTGACTGACTGAGGCTTTTCCTTTTTCCTCTGAGTCACCTTAGAATGTTGGAATGTGGATGGCCATTCAGAGTCCGTTATGCAAATATGATTTCAGTGGCAGCCAATCCCCTCTGTCTGGGGCCGTTTGGGCGTGGTTTGTTTTTTAGGGGCTACAGTGTTGTTTTGGAAGTGTATGAGGTGAATGTACTGCAAATCCCATCATTTGTGGCCCATCCTGCCCTAAACCACACCAGGTTGTGAAGTGGGCCATTGTTCCCCTGTTTGCCAAGTTTGGTCGTGATCCGTCATTGCTGTGGGCCGCTGTTGGTGACTGCCTGAGGCATTTTCTTTTCCCTCTGAGTCACTTTAGAATGTTGGAATGTGTTTGGCCTATCGGAGCCCGTTATGCAAATACCATTTCAGTGGCAACCAATCCCCTCTGTCTGGGGCCATAGAATGTTGGAGTTCTGAGGCTGGCCAATCAGAGCCTGTTATGCAAATAATCCCACAGTGGCAGCCAATCGAAACGCTTGCACATATTCCTCCCTCCGCTCGGTCGGTCGGCCGCACCATCGCCCGCAAACACTGACTTTTATTATATGTAATAGATAGATAGATAGATAGATAGATAGATAGAGATAGAGATATTTGTCTTTGTTGTTTCGGCCTTCTCTTTTACAGAAGGCATGTTTCAAACATGCAGTTTTGTCAACAAAACCACAAATGTGGCGTAAACAGTCATCATGACACACTGGATACCAAGATCAACCACAGACACATGAAGCAAGTATTTTCTGGCAACTGCTCTTTATTTACAGCAAGACCCCCGTAACTGGAGGATACGTTCCTGGTTGGATTGCAGTTAACATGAAACGGGGGATACAACCAAATGCTATTAGAACAGCTTTAATCAAACTTTTATTGTCTGCAAATAACATTTGTTCTTCTTCTCTTCTCTTTTTTGTTTTGAAAACGAAAACAATTGGAAATGCTTGTGTCTGGTGTCTACTCAACAGATATTGCCAAGAGAAACCTTTTCCACATTTAGAGAACAATAGAGTTTCTTTCCAGGATGGATTGTCTAGTGGACAATCAACTTTGAGCTGTGTTGAAACTATTTCTCACGCTGAGCACATTCATAGGGCTTCTCTCCAGTGTGAATTCTTTCATGCTTCTTCAATTGCTTCCGAGTGATTATCACACACAGAGCATTCCTTCTCTTCAGTGTGAATTCTTTCATGCTTCTTCAAGCCTCTCTGAAGTGAATTCATAGCACTTTGCTACACACTGAGCATTCATAGGGCATTCTTTCATGCTTCTTCAAGTTGCCTTCTCTGAAGCCATCACACACAGTTCATGAAGTGTGAATTCTTTCATGCTTCTTCAAGTTGCCTCTCCGAGTGAAGCACTTATCACACACAGAGCATTCATAGGGCTTCTCTTCAGTGTGAATTCTTTCATGCTTCTTCAAGTTGCCTCTCCGAGTGAAGCACTTATCACACACAGAGCATTCATAGGGCTTCTCTTCAGTGTGAATTCTTTGATGCACCTTCAAGTTGCCTCTCCGAGTGAAGCACTTATCACACACAGAGCATTCATAGGGCTTCTCTTCAGTGTGAATTCTTTCATGCATGCACCTTCAAGTTGCCTCTCCGAGTGAAGCACTTATCACACACAGAGCATTCATAGGGCTTCTCTTCAGTGTGAATTCTTTCATGCTTCTTCAAGTTGCCTCTCCGAGTGAAGCACTTATCACACACAGAGCATTCATAGGGCTTCTCTTCAGTGTGAATTCTTTGATGCACCTTCAAGTTGCCTCTCCGAGTGAAGCACTTATCACACACAGAGCATTCATAGGGCTTCTCTTCAGTGTGAATTCTTTGATGCACCTTCAAGTTGCCTCTCTGAGTGAAGCACTTGCCACATTGAGAGCATTTATAGGGTTTCTTTCCAGTGTGAATTCTTTTATGCTTCTTCAAGTTGCCTCTCTGAGTGAAGCACTTGCCACATTGAGAGCATTCATAGGGCATCTCTCCAGTATGAATTCTTTCATGCTTCTTCAAGTTGCCTCTCCGAGTGAAGCACTTGCCACATTGAGAACATTCATAGGGCTTCTCTCCACTGTGAATTGTTTGATGCTTCTTCAAGTTGTCTCTATGAATGAAAGATTTGCCACATTGAGAGCATTTATAGGGTTTCTCTCCAGTATGAATTTTTTGATGCTCCTTCAAGTTGTCTCTCCGAGTGAAGCACTTGCCACATTGAGAGCATTTATAGGGTTTCTTTCCAGTGTGAATTCTTTTATGCTTCTTCAAGTTGGCTCTCTGAGTGAAGCACTTGCCACATTGAGAACATTCATAAAGCATCTCTCCAGTGTGAATTGTTTGATGCCTCTTCAAGTTGACTCTATGAATGAAAGATTTGCCACATTGAGAGCATTTATAGGGTTTTTTTCCAGTATGAATGTTTTGATGCACCTTCAAGTTGCCTCTCCGAGTGAAGCACTTGCTACACTGAGAACATTCATAGGGTTTCTCGCCAGTGTGAATTCTTTGATGCACCTTCAAGTTGCCTCTCCGAATGAAGCACTTGCCACATTGAGAACATTCATAGCGCATCTCTCCAGTATGAATTCTTTCATGCTTCTTCAAGCTGTCACTCCGACTGAAGCACTTGCCACATTGAGAGCATTCATAGGGCTTCTCTCCAGTATGAATTCTTTGATGCACCTTCAAGCTATATTTCAGAGTGAAGCGCTTGCTACACCGAGAGCATTTATAGCGTTTCCCTCGAGTATGGATTACCTGGTGCCGACCCCTGAGCTGGTATCTCTTTTTATGAATGCTGGATGTCATAAGCAAACTCCTCTGAGATGTTTCTGCCGGCGATGGCTCTACCTGCTGAGGTATCTTCATCTCCTTCCAACACCCTATTTCGTCACCTGAAGAGAAAGAGGACATTTGTTTCTGTTTTGGCACTGCTTTCTCAATTTGTACCACTTGGCCTTCTCTCATGCCATCTCTTGCTTTCCATCTGATTCAAAATATTTTTGCTCACCTTGGATCATTTAGGTGTATGTGTATGTATGTATTTAAAAAAAAATTTTTTTATAAAGTATCCAACAAGTATACAACCACACTAAACACAGTACACAATAAAAATCAGATATTAACAAACATTGAGAAAAGAAGAGAGAGGAAGAGAGCTTAGAAGAGAAACTTACTACACAACAAAAGTAGAGGAATAACTACCGACAAAGACTAACACGAGTACTTCCGTCCCAACTTTCGACCCAGCCAAGATTTATGAGAAAGACGTATGATTTCTTACCATTACTGATTTGCTATTTCCTTAACCCACTGAACTATACTTATTATTTATTTATTTCTTTATTACCGTATTTTTCGCTCCATAAGACGCACCTGCTGATAAGACGCACCTAGATTTTAGAGGAGGAAAATAGGAAAAAAAATATTTTCGCTCCCCCTCTAAAATCTAGGTAAGTCTTATCAGCAGGTGCGTCTTCTCAGAGGGCTCGCTGGTTCGCTCGCCCTCTGCCTCCCTTTTCCTTCCCCACCCTTTCCTTGAGGGAAGAAAAGGTGGGGAAGGAAAAGGAGGCAGAGGGCGGGAGCGAACCGCGTCGCGTCAGCTGTGACGCGACGCGGTTCGCTGCGCCCTCTGCCTCCTTTTCCTTCCCTCCGCCCTTTCCTTGAGGGAAGAAAAGGTGGGGGGAAGGAAAAGGAGGCAGAGGGCGGAGCGTCGCGTCAGCTGTGACCGACGCGGTTCGCTCGCGTCAGCTTCCTTGAGGCGGGGGAAAGGTGACGCGACGCTCGCGTCAGCTGTGACCGACGCGCGCTCCGCCTCCTTTCCTTCCCTCCGCCCTTTCCTTGAGGGCGGGGGGGAAGGAAAAGGCGGCAGAGGGAGAGCGAACCGCGTCGCGTCAGCTGTGACGCGACGCGGTTCGCTCCGCCTCCACCTCCTTTTCCTTCCCTCCGCCCTTTCCTTGAGGGCGGGGGGAAGGAAAAGGAGGCAGAGGGAGAGCGAACCGCGTCGCGTCAGCTGTGACGCGACGCGGCTCAAGCCCCCCTGCCTCCTTTTCCTTCCCTCCGCCCTTTCCTCGAGGGAAGCAAAGGTGGGGGTGAAGGAAAAGGAGGCAGAGGGCGAGCAAACCAGCGTCCCTCCGCCGCCGCAACGGACCACAGAAGTGGAGAGGCAGCGACAGGGTAAGTATATCGCCGCCCGCCCTCTGCTCCAGCGCTCCCCGGCCTGCGTCTTCGCTCCATAAGACGCAGCTGATTTTTCATCCCACTTTGGGAGGAAAAAACTGCGTCTTATGGTGCGAAAAATACGGTATTTAATTTATATTCCGCTCTTCTCACAACGAAGGGGACTCAGAGCGGATTACAGGTACAGGTACACATATAGACAAACAGAGGCAAACTCTGGCCACCAGGGGGAGCTGACGCACTCCTCATTTCTCAGCGTTCCAGCGTCCCTTGTTGTTCTTCCACATTCCTCAGCGTTCCTGGAGTTCTATAATGGCCTCATAATTCAGTCAAAATTTGCCTCCCCACTTGATGTGGTACCTTTATCTCCTACTTGACAGATGCAACTGTCTTTCGGGCTGCAAAGGTCGACAGCAGGCTGCACTTAAAGGTCGAGCACCCACCTCGACCCGGGCAGGCCTCGAACTCATGACCTACTGGTCAGAGAGATCTTATGCAGCTGACACTTAGCCAGCTGCGCAACATTCCCGGTACTGCTAAATTAATTAACCAATCTATATTACAATTTTTTAGCTATTCTACTATAAGCGTCCAATCAGTCTTCTTTGTCTTATTTCTCTGCCCTAGGGCAGTCGTCAGACAGTCCATTTGGATTATTTCTTGCAATTTCCTTCTTCCTTTTTGCATTTCCAGCATTTTTGACTGTAATTTTTGTTATATTTCACAATTTTTGTGGGAGTAAGATACCATCTATGGAATAATTTCATTTGCTTTTTTTGAGGTCATATATATTTTTGAGGTCAAGTATATTTTAAATGGACATTCCAGAATCTCCCTGCTTTACATTCTGAGTGTTTTGCTTCAAAGAACAAAAGATCTGAAGACCATCGAAAGCTGCCCTAAATAAACTAAATAAAAAGAAATCAATGATCTTGACTAAAAATATATCAGAAACTAATCAGTTGAAATTGGAAGAGACTACGGAACTACAAATAGTAGGTAAGATAAAATATTTAGGGATTTGGATAACATCAAGAAATCTACACTTACTGAAAGATAATTATATTAAAAAATGGAAGGAAATTCCAAAAGAAATGGAACAATGGAAAAAATTAAATTTATCATTGCTGGGTAGAATAGCAGCAGTGTTCCGTCCTCCAGATGTTTCATATGCATTGCCCCATAGTTTTGTTTAAAAAGGCAGCATTTTTCCTTTTGCATTTTTTCCTGGGACTGTTCAGGCACACTGACACCCTGCCTGTTAATTATTAGCAAGGTTGCAGCCTGGTGCAGAATTTGCCGCCTAAAGCTCTGCAAATGTATCTTTTTAGTTGGTGTCCGCCCCTTTTTCTTCCTGGGGATTGGCCTCCATTTTGGAAAGTGCTGCAGTTCCTTTCAGAGAGGGAAGGAATTCAGATGTGTTTTTGGCCAGCCAGGATTGGCTCCGAAAGGGTCATCGTAAGTACTGCGTGCTAACCTGCATGCTGACCTGCTTGCTGAGTGCTGATTGCTATTTGCTTGACCAATAGCTGGGGGACTGCTGGAGCCAGATAGGTTTATGGTACCTTGCAGAGACTGGCTTTGCATGCTGTATAGGATAGACATCTGGTTACCAGCCCAGCTTTAGGTCACCTTTGGACTGGTCTTAGGTTTAGAGGGGGGAAGGAGTGGTTCCTTCAACCAAACACCTAGGTCCAGAGTGGGAAATATCGGGTTTCCTGCCATCCAAAGGGAAGCAGTAGGAATCTTTTGAGTAACAACCCAAGGCATTTCCAGTCTGGTTTTTTTTTGCAACCATTAAGCTCTGTGCCAAGTCCCGCAAAGACTTTGTTACTGAATAAACTGTTTGATTTTCAACTTTAATTTGGAGTGTTTTTTGGGTTGCCAGACCACCTAGCCTTTTCAGCAAGCGCTCTGCAGTCCACCAGGTAGAAAGGACAACACATCTGCCAGTTTTAGTTTTAAACAGACCTGGTGTGACGGCGTAAGCGGTGAAAATGAACCTGTTACCAAAGATGTTATATCTGTTCCAAAATTTACCAATTATAAGGAACATGAAAATATTTAGAGAATGGAATAGAGACATAATGAAACTTATTTGGAAAGACAAAAAACCTAGAATAAAATTCACAACAATGATATCGAAGAAGGAAAAAAAAGGCTTTGGCCTCCCGGACCTCAAACTATATTATGAAGCATGCGCTATGTGGTGGGTAAAGGATTGGACTAAATTGACTAAGTCTAAAATCCTAATACTGGAAGGCTTTGATTTAAGGAAAGGATGGCACGCATACCTGTGGTATAAAGGGACCAAGCGAGAAAAAAACTTCGGTAATCATTTCATTCGATCGGCACTAATTAAAATATGGGAGAGATATAAGAAATATATGTAAAAGAAAACACCTCTTTGGGTTTCACCCCTAAAGGCGAATCAAAGAAGGTTACTAGGTTGGACTCTCTGGCCGAAATACAGGGAAATCTTACAAAAAAAACCAAGGAAAGAACATATGAATTAAAAACTCAAGAAGACATCGCACAGCATTACATTAAACATCAGGCCCGGATTAACTCTTTTTGGCGCCCTAGGCCACACGTTGGAAGCCACGCCCCCGGGCCGATGCTGAGCATGCGCATCAGAGGCCCTAGGGGCGGGGCTTCCCTCCGCGTCTTCCTCCTCGCGCCGGGCGCCCCTCCTTCCTTGAGTGAAGGAAGGAGGGGCTGGCGCGAGTGAGGAAGAGGAGGAGGGAAGCCGCGTCAGAGGCCCTAGGGGCGGGGCTTTCCTCCGCGTCCTCCTCCTCGCGCCGGGCGCCCCTCCTTCCTTGAGGGAAGGAAGGAGGGGCCAGCGCAAGCGAGGAAGAGGTGGAGGGAAGCCGCGCCAGAGGCCCTAGGGGCGGGGCTTCCCTCCATGTCTTCCTCCTTGCGCCGGGCGCCCCTCCTTCCTTGAGTGAAGGAAGGAGGGGCCGGCGCGAGTGAGGAAGAGGAGGAAGCCGCGTCAGAGGCCCTAGGGGCGGGGCTTCCCCGCGTCTTCCTCCTCGTGCCGGGCGCCCCTCCTTCCTTGAGTGAAGGAAGGAGGGGCCGGCGTGAGCAAGGAAGAGGCCGAGGGAAGCCGCGTCAGAGGCCCTAGGGGTGGGGCTTCCCTCCACGTCTTCCTCCTCGTGCTGGGTGCCCCTCCTTCCTTGAGTGAAAGAAGGAGGGACCAGCACAAGCGAGGAAGAGGTGGAGGGAAGCCGCGTCAGAGGCCCTAGGGGCGGGGCTTCCCTCCGCGTCTTCCTCACGCCGGGCGCCCCTCCTTCCTTGAGTGAAGGAAGGAGGGGCCAGCGCGAGCAAGGAAGAGGCGGAGGGAAGCTGCGTCAAAGGCCCTAGGGGCCTATGGCGCTCCGCACGCAAGTGAAGAAGCGCCCGAAGATCGACCTTTTTAAAATTTAAAAAAAATTGAGGGGTCCCCCCCATGGCTGCGCCCCTAGGCCGTGGCCTACTGTGGCCTTATGGATAATCCGGGCCTGGATCAAATGGGCACAAAATATAGGTAAAACAATTCAGTTGAAAGAATGGGAACAGATATGGACAAAGAGAATAAAATTTACATATGCATCCAATCTTAAAAACGATTGGCTAAAGATGCTCCACTGATGGTATATAACTCCAAAGAAATTACACTTAATGTATAAAAATGCCGACAATAAATGTTGGAAATGTAAATCCCATGAAGGATCCTTCTATCTTATGTGGTGGTCATGCTCGAAAACAAGAGAATATTGGCAAATAATTAATAAAGAATGTAAAAAAATTCTAAATACTGAATTCCCAATGAAACCAGAATTTTACCTACTAGGCCTGCTGGATGATGAAATATTTAAAGAACAAAATATAGAAAAAATATTTATATTCTTTACTACGGCAGCAAGAATTATATTTGCAAAATACTGGAAAGAAGACCAAAACCCTTCTAAAGAACAATGGTTGCAAAAAGTAATGGATATTAAAGATATGGATGAATTGACATTTTGGCTTAAACATAATAATGGAAAGGGAAAAGAACAGACTGGAAAATATTGGAGAAATACGTGAAGCAAGAATTTTTACCCTCTCCTAATTGATAGTAAAATAGAGATAGACAAAGGTTAGTAAGCTTGGAGGAAGAACCGAAAGAAGATAAAAACACTAAAGAAATCTCAATGTTAAAAAATATGATAACAGATGGACTGCTAATTATAGCGGAAATTGAGAAATGAAAAAAGGAATGGAAGAAAAATGGAAGTCACACAATTTTTTTAATAAGTATTTTTTTAATATGTACTTTTCCCCCTTTTTTTTCTCTCTCCTCTCTTTCCCTTCCCAGCATTTTACTGGTTTTTATTTCTTACTTTTCTATATTCTTACATTGTTCCCCCTCTTTCACTGTATTTTATTTACCCGATGAAAACAATAAAAAACATTTTTAAAGAAAGCTGCCCTAAATAATATTACATGCAAAAATCCAGTAATTTTAATGGTTTAATCCAATCCAGCTAACCTTAAAAACTGTGGCATAGACACCGAGAACTGGGAGGTCCTAGCCCTTGAATACTCTAATGGAAGGTCAGCTGTGACCAGCAGTGCTGCAGAATTCGAAAAAGCACGAATTCAGAGCGAAAGGGAGAAATGTGCCAAGAGAAAGGCTTGTCAAGCACCCCTGACCAGGACCACCTTCCACCTGGAAACTGATGTCCTCAGTACAGGAGAACATACGGATCAAGAATAAAGCTCCACAGCCACCTATGGACCCACCACCAAGACACTTCACTTGGAGGACCCTCATCCTCGGGCCATGAGGGATCGCCTAAGTAAGGTCACAGAATCGTACTGGGAGATCTAGATATTCCTAAGGAGAACATTATGATTAAATCCACACATAATACAATCTGAATGTGGACCCCCCCCCCCCCTCTCTCTATATATAGAGAGTACTTGAACCCATCTCTACTTCTCCCTCTCCTCTCAGAGCCCTTACACACAGCCATATAACCCAGAATATCAAGGCAGATGATCCACAATATCTGCTGTGAACTGGGTTATCTGAGTCCACACTGCCATATAATCCAGTTTAATGAGGATTTTATACAGCTGAGTGGAAGGGCCCTCACTTTCATAAAGTGACAGGTCATGGATCTGAACTGCCCTTACCTATCGGGTGAGTGTTTCCGCCCTCCTCCGGCAGGACACGTCGGAAGATGGTCTGTTGGTCTGCCTGGGACAGTGTCTGCTCAATCCTTTGCAAACAGACCCGTGCGACTTTGCCATCCAGTACAACCTGGAAATGCAAGACATGCCCATGAACACAACAGTCAGACTCTCCAAATGTGCAAGTGTTGAAATAGAACAAACCTGGGCATATTCCGGCCGGTGGGCCGGAAGCGGCCCACCGGCCGATTCTGACCGGCCCGGGGAGAAGGGCGTCGGGGGTGGGGCCATTTCTACAAGAGGAAGGGCTGCTGCTGCCGCCATCCCATTGAGGGCTGTGGGGCCTGTGTCGGCAGATGGCCCGCCGCTCCGGAGAACTATCGGAGGAGCGGCGGCTTTGGAGTGCCTGCCATCCTGGGAGGCGATCCAGGCCTGCAGCGGGAGCAGTCGGCGACCTGCGGCGGCTGATTGGCCTGGCGACCTGGAAGACTTGACTGTCTTCTGGGTCGCCAGGGCAATCAGCCGCCGAAGGTTGCCGACTGCTCCCGCTGCAGGCCCGGATTGCCTCCCGGGATGGCAGGCACTCCATGGCAGGGCGATCAGCCGATCGGGAACGCCTCTGATGGAACGGCTGGGGGCGAGAGCGGGTGGAGGCCTGCAGCCTCCGATCGTCTGCTGCTCTGCTCTGCCACAGCGGCGGCTGGGTCCGCTTTGTCATCCTCTGGGCTGCGGCCATTGGGCCATTTCACCTTAGGATCCTTCCTCTCTTGAGGGTGTCAGCCTCCATCTTGGTTTGTACCTTGTCTTCTTCAATTTCATTTTATTTTAGTGGTTTTTATTATTATTTTATAATAATTTTATAATAATAATATGATAATATAATAAATAATATAATATGTTATGTCAATATATTATAATGTCTGTATATATACTATAATATAATAATTATGATGTTAATACTAATAATATATGAATATTTCTTGATATATTAATATGTTAATATTAATGATGTGTAATATATGGTAAATATAGTAAATAAATAAATAATGTAGATTAGAATGTAGTTCAGCCTTCAGGTGCGGCCCTCCATAATATTTTTTGGCTCTCGTGTGGCCCCTTGGGAAAAATAATTGCCCACCCCTGTTCTAGAACATGGCCATATAGCCCAAAAACACCTACAACAACCCTGTTATTGTTATTGCAGACCAATACTTTCAATTTGGGAAGAACTAAATGAGATGACATACCTCACCCAGCCCAGCTTCTGTCTCCATTTGTCCTTCAGCAGGAAACACGGAAGTGGAACGATTTGGGCATTTGATTCCACCATCTGCAAAGAATAAATGGGAATTCTTTTTTTTATAAGAAGGCAAATGGGTTGGATAGAGTCAAAGGTAGATGCTGGGCAAGTGCAACCTACCCTCCTCCCCATTTTTTCCAAAAATATGGTTGTCAAAAAGAAATCTCTCAAAACGCCTTTTCACCCCATGGGCCACATTTGTAGTTTTACAAGGTCTTTAGCCTTCTCTGCCAAAGAAAGCTGATGCCTCCCAAAGTTGCAGCTCCCATGATCCCAGAGTACTAATCCATATCAGTTAAAGGTGTGTCTGACTACATGAATTCTACAGCGTAGGTGTAGCCTATGTGTGACCTTACCTAGCAAAGGGACCACGGCATCCTTCACTGGATTGGCTTCTTCATAGATCCGTCCCCGTGAAGCACCTGGCGACTTCCCTTCCGCCTCCAGGGAACCGACACACACTTCCTGCGACGGTCCCTGAGCAACAGTAAAGGAGATTTTGGAAACACCAAGAAGGAAAAGGAACTCTCTCAGATTTGGTTTTGTGGAAAAGACCACAAGAGTCATCTATGTTGGAGGATGCAAAGAATTGGTCAATGTGTGTGTGTTAACTGCAAAATAAAATGCATGAAGCCGATTGGCTGGGCAATGCACGGGATGATGGCTGAGCCTAGAACTTTTGGCCCAGTGAGATCACTCCGGTCTGAAGAGGCCAACCTATTGGTAGTACCATCTGCGAAGTCGGCACATTTAACATCGACCCGCCGGAGGGCGTTCTCCGTTATAGCCCCCACACTATGGAACGCCCTCCCGGCTGAAGCCAGAGCCCTGAGAGATCTGCTGCCATTTAGACGGGCCTGCAAAACTTATTTGTTCAGGCAGGCCTTTGGTGATTAGGCCTCGTCTATACCCTCCGGGCTGCGATATTGCTGCTGCTTAACTGTTATATTGTATTTTGCTGTTTTTAATTGTTTTTAACTGTTTTTATGTTTTAACCATTGGTGATGTGCCACTGGCTCTGTGAGCCGCCGCGAGCCCCCGGGAGTCGGCGGCGAAGAAGCCCCAATAAATAAATAAATAAATAAATAAATAAATACTGTTGCAGTTTTGTTCAGGCTCAAGCTATGCAAGTGCAGACAGATGGAGAGTGAAGCCGAGAGAGACTTGCTGATTTGCTTCTGAAAGGTTTCTTCATATGGACAAAGAAATACCAATTTAAATCTCTCTGATGAAACTGATCATTTTGTACATATATTGTTCTGAATTAAGAAGACTCAACTACTTGCTCTTCACTGTTTACCTGCATTACATATTTTTTTCCCCTGGCAAGGCTTTTGGCTTCCCAGCGCTGCTGCATCCTTTCACCTGGAAGGTCCATGCCTTCTTCCGGCACTTTCCACATTGGCCCCTCGGACACATGTTCAGACCGAACTCTGCTTCCACCTTTCCCTCCTTCTTTTGGCGTTCCTGGTTCCAGCTGCAGAGTTGCAGGATTCGGCCCCTCCATCCCCTTCCTCTCTTCAAGCCAAACTTAGGTTCTGGGATGAAAAGAGTCAAGAGCGTTGCTACCAGGCAAATAAATGCCTTGAACAAAAGAGTTTGTGTTGAATGTGCAGGAGCAAAGGGCTGCCGTTCTTCCCTCAATACAGGCAATGCCAGCAGCAGAGAACAGGGAACACACACAGCAACTTTAAAGACTGGTCCGTTTCAGGAGGGGGAGTGGTTGATGGGAGTTGTAGTTCTCGAACATCCAGACAGCACTGTGAACTTCACTGATAGGTCGGGACCAAACTTATCACACATACCCACCAAATCCAACTTTACACCGTGGTTTTTTTTTGGGGGGGGGGGGGATTACCCTGGATATTGGGAGTTATAGTTCACCCACATCCAGAGACCACTATGAACTCCACCGATGATGGATCTAGACCAGTGGTTCCCAAAGTGGGCAGTACCAAAGTGGGTGGTGGGGCGATCCAAGGGGGTGATGAATTTGGGGGGCGCTGAACCCCTGTAAGGGGGCGGTGGCATGAGCCAGGCTTGCTACTTGCAGGATCGCACGCTTGCGAGGATGTCCCCGTTGGAAGAAAGAGGCTGATACACAGGACTGCGTCGTGGGCGGGGTTGACAAGAGGTTTCCACGGCAACGCCTGCCCGGGGATTCCAATTCACAGGGACATAGTCGCAAGCGCACGATCCCCAGGAAGGCGTTGCCATTTGATCCAGATCTGTCATTCATGGGGATCTTAGTGGTCTGTGGAAGTCAGAGCTGAATTGGCTGAAGGTACTGCAAATCCCATCATCCGTTGCTTATACTTCCCCAAACATATTGTTTTTGTGATTATTTCTGGAGTTCAATGTTTGTAATTTACACCTTTCTTTACTATATTTTACAGAAAAAGGTAGAAACATTAATACTCTTCCTGTTTAGTTACTATTTTAAAAAATTAAAAAATAATTTCTAGGGAGGCACTGAGTACATTTTTTTCTGGAAAGGGGGCGGTAGGCCAAAAAAGTTTGGGAACCACTGATCTAGACCAAACTTATCACAAAGACCCACCAAGTCCAACTTTACACATTGGTAGGTTTTGGGGGGAAATGACCCTGGATGATGGGAGTTGTAGTTCTCACACATACAGAGTACTGTGAGCTCCACCGATGATGGGTCTGACTCTGGACCAAACTTATCACACAGACACCCCCCCCCCCCCCATGACTCACATAAAGTATTGGAGAGGTTGGGGGTGTTTGAACCTAAGTGATGGGAGTTATATACGGTTCTGGCCCAGCTTACATGTCAGAATGCATCTCCCTCTACGTCCCAAGGTTCACAGCTTGGGAGTGATCCTGGATTCGTCACTGAGACTGGAACCCCAGGTTTTGGCAGTGACCAGGGGAGCTTTTGCACAGTTAAAGCTTGTGCGCCAGCTGCGCCCATACCTTGGGAAGTCTAATCTGGCAACAGTGGTCCACGCTCTTGTTACATCCGAAATAGATTACTGCAACGCACTCTACGTGGGGCTGCCTTTGAAGACTGTTCGGAAACTTCTGCTAGTCAGTTTACTAACTGGAGCGACATACAGGGAGCACACCACCCCCTTGTTGTGTCAACTCAACTGGCTGCCGATCCACTTCCGAACTTAATTCAAAGTGTTGGTTTTGACCTATGATTCTGGCCCAGCTTACTTGTCTGAACGCATCTCCCTCTACGGCCCACCTTGCAGCCTAAGATCCTCCAGGGAGACCCTGCTCTCGCTCCCGCCAGCGTCGCAAATATGTCTGGCGGGGACGAGAGACAAGGCCTTCTCGGCTGTAGCCCCCTGCCTGTGGAACTCGTTTCCCAACGAGGTAAGATCGGCTTCATCCCTGCTGTCTTTTAGGAAGAAATTTAAGTCGTGGTTCTGGGACCAGGCTTTTGGACAGCAGGCATAAATAGCGCTTTGGATATGGAATTTGACTGGAACGGTGATACTGTTTTTATTGTTTCAATTAATGTTCTATTTATTGTTTTAATTGTTGTTATATTGCTTTGTTATATTTAATGGCATCAAATTGTGCCAAATGTAAGCCGTCCTGAGTCCCCCTTCAGGGGTTGAGAAGGACGGGGAAAAAATACTGGAAATAAATAAATAAATAGTTCACCTATATGCAAAGTGTACCGTGAACCTCACCAAACTTTGCACAAAGACCAACCATGACCAGTTTTAACTCCTGGTGCACTTTGGAGACAATGGCAGGTGATAATGGGAACTGTACTTTACCCGCATCTTTTTATGTTCTCTAATACATTTTTTATAAATAACACTGCAAAATAAACACAAAACATTCCAATGCTTATCATCACAAAGGACCTAAACTGGGCATCGCCGGGTAGCTATATCGAAATAATAAATTACTATATATTTTATTTATTTATTTATTTCGTTCGGCTTCTATGCCGCCACTCCCGGCGGGCTCCGGGCGGCTCACAACACCGAGAAAAATATAGAGCAGGGGTGGGCAATTAATTTTACCAAGGGGCCACATGAGAGCCAAAAAATATTATGGAGGGCCACACCTAAAGGCTGAACTACATTCTAATCTACATTATTTATTTATTTATTTACTATATATTACACATCATTAATATTAACATATTAATATATCAAGAAATATTCATATATTATTAGTATTAATATAATTATTATATTATAGTATATATATATAGACATTATAATATATTGAAATTATAATATAATATAATATAATATATAACATAATATAATATAACTCACCCCACACTGTCCCCTGAGATCACTACGCTCCGAGGATGCTAATTTGTTAGAGATACCCTCGGCGAAATCGGCAAACTGACATCTACTCGCCGGAGGGCGTTCTCCGTTATAGCTCCCACGCTGTGGAACGCCCTCCCGGCTGGAACGCGGGCTATAAAGGACCTGCTCCCGTTTAGACGCGCCTGCAAAACTTATTTGTTTAAGCAGGCCTTCGGTGAGTAGGTCCTGCCCATGTTCCGCTTTAGCCGCTGTCCTGGGGTGTCACGTTGTCTAATTTCTGAACTGTACCTGGGGGTTTTGTATTTTGCTGTTTTAACTGTTTAATTGTCTTAGATGTTTTATCGCATTGCTTGTGTATAGTTGTACCTTCGGTTCCTGTGAGCCGCGAGCCTCAGGGAGTCGGCGGCATAGAAACCCGAAATAAATAAATAATAAATAAATAATATAACATTCTTATATAATATTATTTATTATATTATTATAATAAAATTATTATAAAATAATAATAAAAACCACTAAAATAAAATGAAATTCAAGAAGACAAGGTGCGAACCAAGATGGAGGCTGATATCCTCAAGAGAGGAAGAATCCCAAGATGGAATGGCCCAATGGCCCCAGCCCAGAGGATGACAAAGCGGACCCAGCCACCACTGCAGCAGACGATCGGATGCTGCAGGCCTCCGCCTGCTTTCGCCTCCAGCCGTTCCGTCAGAGGCGTTCCCGATCAGCTGATCGCCCTGGCAACCGGAAGACGATTGAGTCTTCCGGTCGCCAGGGCGATCAGCTACCGCAGGTCACCACCGATTGCTCCCACTGCAGGCCCGGATTGCCTCCCGGGCTAGCAGGCATTCCAAAGCCGCCGCTCCTCCGATCGTTCTCCGGAGCGGTGGGCTGTCTGCCGATGCAGGCCCCACAGCTCGCGATGGGATGACGGCAGCGGCAGCCCTTCCTCTTGTGGAAATGGCCCCGCCCCCGACGCCCTTCTCCCCGGGCGTCGAAGGATCCACGGGCCGATCAGAATCAGCCAGCAGCCCGCATCCGGCCCGCGGGCCGTAAGATGCCCAGGTCTGATATAGAGGGATGTAAAACATAGCAAATGCTATTGTTAAAATATCATGAAAGGGGTATAGAAAACTTTGTACAAATCTACTGAAAGATGATGCACAACAGCTTCTTGTAAAGGCATACAGAATTCTCAGCAGGAAGCCAGAAGGACATTTCCTACTCATCCACCAAGGGGATCTTGGGAGTCAAAGTTTCCCAAGGCCTTGAGCCTTCCCTGCCAAAGAGGGCCAGCTAAAGCAGGCCTCAGCATCCCATAACATGGAGCCAAGGTGGCTGATGCGCCCTTAATGTGCAATGAATGAAAAATCATGAGCTGTGTTGTGTGCCCTCTGCCTCCAGGGGGCGATATTTCCTTTGGAGACCAAATACTACTCCTTCAATGCCTGATTAAAGAGATAGAGAAGGATTGTGTTTTTGGAAGGATTCCACCATCTATTTATTATAACATGCAGTTCTTTCCATAAAATGTTTGCATGTTTCTGTTTCTGAGACAACCTCATCTCTTTCGCTCACTTTCACCTATTTATTTTTCCATCTCTCTCTCCAAAAAATAAATTCGTAGCAGTATATTAATTTTAAAGAAGACGGCCCTGAAATAGTTCAAGATTTTTCCATAGCCTGGCTCAATCATTAATCAGGATGGAGACTTCAGGATGGTGTGTTTTGACATATGTATTTTATTGTATGTATTCTATGTTGATATGTTTTGACTTTGTTGAGCCGTGAATTCAGGAGGGTAACAAATATAATAACAATAACAATAATAGTGTTTATTTAAACTTTTATTTTAAGTTTATTAAACTTGTTGTGCTTTAAATAATAATAATAATCTGCCCTTCCAAAGCCTAACATTATTATAATCTTGGGATTTTACAAAATGCATAAGGTTGTGGGTGAACTACAACTCACATCATGCCAGGTTAACCCCCAGAAATTCCATCAGTAGTATGTCATGTTGGGCAAGTTTGGTGTAGATGCATCATGAATGGGATTCAGTGTGATCTCTGGCTGCAGGATAAACTACAGCTCCCACCATGGTTGGTCAGTCCCCTCCCATCCCTCCAGTGGGTTCAGTTGGTCTGTGTGCCAAGCTTGGTCCAGATCCATCATTGAATGTGGTCACAGTGTCTCTGGATGTAAGTGAACGACAACTTCTAGAAATGAAGATCAGTTCCCCCCAAACCCCTCCTGTACTTTCATTTGGTCATGTATGGTGGTTCTGGGCTATCACTGGTGGGGTCCAGACTGCTCTTTGATTGCAGGTGAACTATAAATCCCAGTATCTACAGTGGCTATAAATCAAGGTCAATTTGCCCCAAATTTCTCCAGTATTTTTCTTTGATCATGGAGGTTAAATTTGCCATATATGTGTTTTGTGATCCACTCTGAGTCCCCTTTGGGATGAGAAGAGCAGAATATAAATCCTGTAAATAAATGTAAATAAATAATATATCTGTATGATCTTAAAATGTAAATACAAGAGTTAGGATGGTCCATACAATAATATATCCTATCTACGATCCTATAAGTATGATCCTAAAATGTAAAGGTATATAATTAAATATTAAAGTCATGATGATCCATAAAACCCTGTATCCCATATCGGTGTATGGTCCTAAAATGCAAAAAGTTATGTCCATATATCCCATATCTATGTATGATCCTGAAATGCAAAGGTATACAATGTCCATACAATCCTATATCCCATATCTATGTATGATATACTTCTTGGCTTTTCTTCGCGAACGAAGATTCAGGAAGGACTCATCTCACGCTTTTTACAAGCGCGTTGATGACTAAAAAGGCCAATCCGAGATAGGCAAATCTGGTTGCAAAAAGCACAGCAGAAAGTCTCTTTGGGGTGATATTATTTCCAAGTTGTGATTCTTTCTGTGTTGTCGTTTCTCTTTGAGACTCGTTCAGCGTGGCTTCTCGAAAGAGGCCGCAGCATTGTGGATAGTGCGTCTCCATGCCTCTCGATGTGAGGCCAGAGTGGACCATTGTTAGTGATCAATCTGGCCGAGCCTGAGATGTTGTTTCAGGGAGTCCTTATATCTCTTTTTGGGGGTGCCTCTCTTGCGCTGACCCGTGGCGAGTTCACCGTAGAGTAGTATCTTTGGGAGGCGGTGGTCCTCCATCCTAGAGACACGCCCTGCCCAGCGCAGCTGTGTTCTCAATAGCATGGCCTCAATGCTGATGATGCCTGCTTGCTCAAGGACAGCAACATTCGTCACATAGTCAGTCCAGTGTATATACAAAGATATACAAAGATGTACAAAGATATGCAATGTCCATACAATCCTATATCCCATATCTATGTATGATCCTGAAATGCAAAGGTATACAATATCCATAAAATCCTATACCCCATATCTATGTATGATCCTGAAATGCAAAAATACACAATGGCCATACAATGCTATATCCCATATCTATGATTTGGAAATGCAAACTTAGGAAATGCAATCATATTTCTCAAGTCTATGCATAATATAGTTAAAGTTGTAGAGTGAAGAAAGCCGATCGGAGGAGAAAGGACGCATTTGCGATGTGCTGTTTCTTCTTTGGTTTGAAGAAACAAAACCGACCCTATAAGCATTTAACAAGGGAACACAGATAAGCATCTTGATCTCAACTTGACTTTCCAAATAATTCTGCAAACTCAGCAGAGGCACATTCCAAGAGATTGCGGCGGAACGGGGCCTCCCTCCTGCCTCCAGACCACCTTTCCTTCGAAGGCCACCTCCAGAAATCCCATGTTCGCATTCGCACCAAGACCACCCCTAAGCAAAAACAATGCGAAGGCAGGAGAGGGAGCATTTCCTGGCTTCCTCCCACCCCCAAAAAGAGGGCTTCCTTTGCAGGCATGGCCTGTAAAACACAATTCTAGAGTTGGAAGGGCCCCGCAAAGGCCAGCCTGTCCAACCCACTTCTACCAGGCAGCAAAGCACAATCAAAGCCTTCCTGACAGATGACCATACAGCCTCTGCTCAAAAACCTCCAGTGAAGCAGACACCATCACAGTCCACTACAGATTCATTGACCTGGAGAACTATCCAGTACAACCCAATTCTGCTGGAAAACACAATCAAAGCCCTCCTGATAGATGGACAGCCTCTGTTTAAGAAGTAAATTCCATCCCACTCCAATATAGAATCCTATAGTTAGAAAGGCCCTCATGCAGTCCAGCCCCCTTCTGTCTGGCAGGAAAGCATAATCAAAGCCCTCCTGACAGATGGCCATCCAGCCTCTTGCTTAAAAGCCACTGGAGAAGGAGGTCTACAATCAAACAGCTCTCACTTTTGTTGTTGAGCAGGGACACACCCCTCCGGATCAAAATATGAAATTGTCCAAGTTGGTACTGCAGCAGAGAGTTCCACAGGTGGTGGATGCCCTTTAAAATTAAAAGTATACTTATGTAGACGTCCAGCAGTCTGGAGGGGCCCAGCAGCAGCTACCAGCACCCAGGAGACTCATCAACCTCATCTTTTTAAAAAAAGTTATATTGTCTTTTTAAGACTTAATAAAAAGGTTAACCTTAGTTCTTGCTTCTCTTTTTTCTCCACTTCCGCATTCCACAGCCGGCATTCCACATGGCCCACAGGGCCTCTCCGGCCTGGAAAACAGTGCTTCCCTTCTTGTTTACCCTTTACATGTATCCAACCCTTGCCCCAGGTGACCCTATATACGTACTCCTCCAAGCCATGGATAGAGATCTACTGTTCCCCCCATATCCGTGGATCTATGCTTTGTGTTCCCTTTTTGCCCCTGAATCCGGTCACTGACCTCCTGGTTCCCTCCATGGGAGCCCCAACACTCACAGAATGTTGTAATTTCCCTCTGATCTCTGTACTATCATCCCCATCATTCCCGTTCCAATAACTCTGCAAAGACACCAATCCCCATGGATATAGTTGCCCATTGGGGTTCCCCCAGTATCTGCAGATTTCTTTTGTGTATTTCCCTTTTTCTCATGGAGATCAATCTAACCTACCTATTTGCTGGGTTCCCTCAATATCCTCGGATCTCACTTGCATATTTAACTTGTCATGTTTTGTGTCTCACAATACTCTATGTTTTTCCCCTCCCCAACCAACTTTTTGCCCCCCGTACGTCCCCAGGGTTTTCACAGGCGTTGGATCCCCCCTGGCATTCATGGATCCCTTGCGTGGACCCCTGCAGACGTTGCCCCCCAATATCCACAGATCCTCACGTGTGTGTTTTAAACTGTTGTGCTTTATGTTTCATTATAAAATCTTTTTGGAGAAGTTTTGCCACCAAGTCTTGTGATGAACTTTTGTCCTCATCTCATGAACTGGGAAGTCCAGCCATCTATCTTCCTGGGCTTCATCTATATGAAACGGCTCAATTACCTGTCACCTTTGGGCTAGTCTAGCTGTACTAGCCCCATAACTTCCAGGTATGCAGAGGACAACAGGATCCATCTGCTGGGTTGCCTGTTCTTTGTCTCAGCTACCTGGACTTGATGATCAACTCATCACCCGGCATGACTGCAATACGCCAGGTGGTCATGTCACACAAATACCATTTCCCCTTTCCAAGAAACTTGCCAATATCCGCTGGATAATGGAGAAAGGCAGGGTGTTTCAGAAAAGTATCTATTTCTGTTTTATTGACTATTCTAACGCCATTGACTGTGTGGATCATAATAAATTATGGCACGTTCTTGGTGGTATGGGGATACCAAGCCACCTTGTCTGTCTCCTGAGGAATCTGTACAATAACCAAGTAGCAACAGTAAGAATTGACCATGGAACAACAGACTGGTTCAAGATTGGGAAAGGCATACGACAGGGTTGTATACTCTCACCCAACCTATTCAACCTATATGCAGAACATATCATGCAATATGCGGGGCTTGGCGAATGCAAGGCTGGAGTTAAAATTGCTGGAAGAAACATTAACAACCTTAGATATGCAGATGATACCACTTTGATGGCCGAAAGCAAGGAGGAGCTGAGGAGCCTTCTAATCAAGGGGAAAGAAGAAAGTGCAAAAGCTGGGTTGCAGTCAGAGCCGGATCTTGCACTCCGCAAAGTAAGCATTTGCTTACCACTTGCCAATACTCAGGGGCACATTTTATGTTGTCCCCATTGCCCCACACCACGAGGCCGAAAAGGAGGAGCACTCTGGAGGCGGCCCCCGGCTGCAAAACGCTCCTCCTTTTAGGCCCCGCAGTGCAGGGCGATCAGCGACTCTGGGCAGCCGGGCCCGCCCCTTGGCAATGGTGCACGCGCAAAAGTTTCACGCATGCGCCATCGCCGCAGGGCGAGCCCAGCCACCCAGAGCCGCCAACCGCCGCACACCACGAGGCCTAAAAGGAGGAGCGTTCCGCAGCCAGAGGCGCTCCACCTCTAGCCGCCTCCAAAACGCTCCTTCCTTTCACCCCTGTGTAGGGTGATCAGCGACTCTGGGCAGCCGGGCCCACCCCGCGGCAATGGCACATGCACGGAAGTTTCACGCATGCGCCATTGCCGCAGGGTGAGCCCGGCTGCCCAGAGCCACCAACCACCCCACACCACGAGGCTAAAAAGGAGGAGCGCGCTGCAGCCAAAGGCACCCCACCTCCGGCCACCTAACGCTCCTCCACCTCGCCCTCATGTAGGGTGACCACCAATCCCGGGCAGCTGGGCCCGCTCTGCGGCAACGGCGCATGTGCGACACTAGCTGGCTCTGGCACGCGCGCGCATTCTCCACAAGGCTGGAGAGCGAGGGGGCGCCAAAATAAGGTTCACTTACCATTTTAAATTACCTTAGTCCAGCCCTGGTTGCAGTTAAGCATCAAAGAAACCAAGATGGTGGCGACCGGACTGATTGACAACTGGCAAATAGAGGGAGAAAACGTGGACAGAGTGACAGACGCTGTATTTCTAGGTGCAAAGATTACTGCAGACGCAGAGTGCAGCCAGGAAATCAGAAGAAACTTACTTCTTGGAGAGCAATGACCAATCTCGATAAAATGGTGAAGAGTAGAGACATCACACTGGCAACGAAGATCCGTATACGCATAGTTGAAGCAATTGTAGTAACCTATGGATGTGAGAGCTGGACCATAAGGAAGGCTGAGTAAAGGAAGATAGATGCTTTTGAACTGTGGTGTTGGAGGAAAATTCTGGGAGTGCCTTGGACCGCAAGAAGATCCAACCAATCCATACTTCAGGAAATAAAGCCCTCATTGGAGGGAAGGAGAATCGAGGCAAAGATGAAGTACTTTGGCCACATAAGGAAAGCTTAGAGAAGACAATTATGCTGGGGGAAATGGAAGGAAAAAGGAAGAGGTGCCGACCAAGGGCAAGATGGATGGATGGTATCCTCGAAGTGACTGGCTTGATCCTGAAAGAGCTGGGGGTGGTGATGGCTGACAGGGAGCTCTGGCGTGGGATGGTCCATAAGGTCACGAAGAGTCAGAAGTGAAAGAACGAATAAACAACAACAACCTAGAATCACATTGTCCTTTTTAGCTGCATCACTCTGTTGACTCATGTTCCACTCAGACTCCAAGATGCCTTTCGCATGGACGGTTGATTTCCAAGCTCGAATTCATCCTTATATCTATATATTTCATTTTTATTTCCTAAGGCAGTGTTTTTCAACCTTTTTTGAGCCGCGGCACATTTTTTACATTTACAAAATCCTGGGCCACACCACCAACCAAAATGACACAAATGACACTCTAACACAGTAATACATATAGTTAATATGTTTTTAAATGTATTTATACACTCAGTGTGAAACCTGGGCCTGTTTCAATGAACACAACATAGATATCCTGGAAGGAATGGCAGAAAGACACAAACTTCCTACACAGAACTCCCATAACCAAGAGAAAACACTATAAGAGTTTGGTGGGCATTGACCTTGAGTTTTGGAGTTGTAGTTCACCTATATCCAGAGCACTGTGGACTCAAACAATGTTGGATCAGGACCAAACTTGGCATGAACACTCTTTATGCCCAAATGTGAACACAGATGGAGTTTGTGGAAAATAGACCTTGACATTTGGGAATTACAGTTTCTGGGATTTATAGTTAACACACAATCAAAGAGCATCCTGAACTCTTGCAACAATGGAATTGAACCAAACTTGGCATGTTGAACTCTCATTACCAACAGAAAGTACTGAAAGGGTTTGCTTGGGAATTTACCTTGAGTTTGGAAGTTGTAGTTCACCTACACCCAGAGAGCACTGTGGACTCAAACGAAGTTATGTTATGTTGTCGTTTGTTTTCTATCCAGAATCACAATGTTGGAAGGAGGCTCACCACTTTAAGGTGCCTTAAACAGGCATGGGAAAACTTCGGCCCTCTGGGTGCTTTGGACTTCAAAGGGTATTGGAGGTTCCATTTTCCCACGGCACACCTGATGATCGCTCACGGCACACTGGTTGGGAAACACTGTCCTAAGGGACATACTAGGATACATTTCTCCCTGTTTGTCAGTTTTCTAATCTGGGAAGGTCATTTGGGATCCTGATGTCAAATGATAGACCCATTGGATCCACTGTGAAGTAAAAACACAGGTCAATGCCATTGACTCCGAGGGTCTACTTTGGTCGGAACTCACAAGAATTTAGATGACAAAGGTCAAAAGGTTAGAAATTTCCTGCCAAAAAATCCTCAATAAAACACAACACCCCATTGCCCTTCTCCTCTAAACAGATAAGAAGGTTTTCTGGCTCTTCAAGAGGCAAACTCCCTGGAGAAAAATGATGCAAACTGGAGCAAGAAAGCGGAGGCCAAAGGGCCATTCTCTCTGCAAGGGATTTGCAAAAGAATCGTGCAGAACCGACGTCGCTGGGCGGGAAGACGGCGGGAGAAGAAAACCATTTGTTCCCGAACCTCCAGGAGTTGTTCTATAAATCTATAACCTCATCCCTCCAAACCCCCGGCGCTAAGGGAGCTCTGTCATGCCTCTGCGCTTATTCATGCCTGTTCCTCCGTCCCAAACCCAGGCTTCGGTGATGTTATTCCGACAAAAAACACAATATTAGCAATATTTGAGCTTTGGGGACGCAAACTGCAACTCCCTTTTAAGGAGCAACATGTTCCTCTTTTGTTTTTTTTTCTTCCCCTTCTGTAGGTTTGAAACCATTTGCAAAAGGCAGATTAAGATGAAGAAGGACCAAAAGAAATCATTTATTGTATGGAAGTTGCAGTGACCCCATGAAAAGGTCTTGCAAAAGATGCTCAGGCTACTGTTTGGTGAATCTGGGAAAGACCTTTGCACAAGAAGCTTTGTAGGTCCTCAAGACAGCAACGTCCTTGCAAAACTACAACTCCCTGGACGCCACCGCAAACTGAAACTCCCAAGACGCCATAGCAAACTACAACTCTCAGGATTCAATCACAAACTGCAACTCCCAGCACCCCATCACAAACTACAACTCCCAGGACTCAATAGCAAACTGCAACTCCCAGGACGCCATAGCAAACCGCAACTCTCAGGACTCCATCACAAACTAGAACTCTCAAGACACCATAACAAACTACAATTCTCAGGACTCCATCACAAACTCTCAAGATACCACAGCAAACTGCACTCTCAGGACGCCATAGCAAACTGCAACTCCCAGAACTCCATAGCAAACTGCAACTCCCTGGACGCCATAGCGAACTGCAACTGCAACTCTCAGGGTGCCATAGCAGACTGCAACTCTCAGGACTCCATAGCAAACTGCACTCTCAGGACTCCATAGCAAACTGCAACTCCCAGAACGTCATAGCAAACTGCAACTCTCAGGACTCAATTGCAAACTGCAATTCCCAGGATTCCACCACAAACTACAACTCCCAGAACTCAATAGCAAACTACAACTCCCAAGACTCAACAGCAAACTGGATTCAATAGCAAATTGCATCTAGGAATCAATAGCAAACTACATCTCCCAGGATGCCATTGCAAACTACAACTCTCAGGACTCCATAGCATTGCAAAACGGCAATCAAAGTTGTCGCGAATTTCATTAATTCTGCAGTATAGACGCACTCTTATAGGTGGAAGAGACCTCAAGGATTCCATACTGTAGTTTTGCAAAACCTTTAGCCTTCTATGGTATAGGCCAGGGCTGTCCAACAGGCCCCCGAGCCCCTTCCCTGCGGCCCCCTAACTTTTTAAAAAATAAAATACAAATAAAAATTAAAAATAAAATTAAAAATACCTACTTCCGGGTTTAGGCAAGCATCGCGAGACTCGCCAGCCACAGACGGGATTTCGAGGGAGGTCGAAATCCCGTCTGTGGCTGGCGTAGTCTCGCGATAGCTGCCGAAATCTTGGGTCCCGTGAGATTTGCGGCCGGCCTGGGCGCGCACCTCCTCCTCCCTCACGGCTGCTTCCAGGCCAGCCCCCATTCCCTCAGAAAGAGGGAGGAGGAGAGAGGCAGGGAAAGCCCCTCCTGGCTCCGTCCTCTTCCTGTGGAGGACCCTCGCTTCCCGCCCCGCGGATGGGAGAGCCGCCGCGCCCGGCCTGAGCTTGGCCTCGGCTCCAGCGGGGCTCTTCGGGGACGGTGGCGGCGTTGGCGCTTCGGCCCTGTGGCGGGGCTCCCGCAGTATGTGTATGGACCTGGCTCGAGTGAAAGCGGGACAGTGGGTGAGTGGGGGAGGGAAGGGTCCCTCAGCGGCGGTTTCCTTGGCGATGCTTCCTTCCCCTCCTCCGCACCCCCTCCCCCTTGTTGTGCTGCCTTCCCCCGCGTGCAGGGCGCAACGTGGCTTCCTTTGTGCCTGCCCCCGCGGCTTGTTTTCCCTTCAGGGAGGGAGGGAGCTCTTTGGGCCTCCTCCACCCGCTTCTGGGAAAGGAGACCCCATCAAGCCCTGCGATGGCATTGAGGTGTTTGGTTTTTTTTGGTGTGTCCCAATTTGAGTGTGGACTCAAATAACTCAAAGGTATTAGGAAACATTCCCCCAAATCCACCAGTGTTCCCATTTGGGTATATTGAGTATTCATGCCAAGTTTGGTCCAGATCCATCATTATTTGAGTCCACAGTGCTCTCTGGATGGAGGTGAACTACAACTCCACAACTCAAGGTCAATTGTAAGTAAATTGGAGCCGGGGGGGGGAAAGGGTGGAGCCAGGGAGGGGCGGAGGCAGACCCTTCGGCCCCCCAGGTGACCGGTGACCGGAATTCCGGCCCTTGGGCTCGTAGAAGTTAATCAGCACTGGTATAGGTTACTGGAGCTTCTCTGGGCCACATCTCCTAAGATTCCACAGCATTGAGTCATGGTGATTGAAAAGTGGTATCAAAACCGGATTAATTATACAATGCAGATGCACCTTTTGGTAGGCTAGAGTGAGGAAGAAGAGAGAGCCACACGCACCATTTGGGATTCAAGGAAGGTGATACAACCTATGAGTAATAGTAATCCTTCGCTTAGGAAAGCTACATTTTTTTTTGGACTGCAGCACGAATAATCAGACAGCACAGACAACCACTTTTCCAGGCTGCAGTTGGGACCCTTGAATGTACTGCAAGGCCTATCATCCAGCTATCTGTCAGTGGCTCCCACCCTTCCCACACATCTGGAAGGGTGACACAGCCCCAGGGTGGAGGATGTGGAACTTGTAAACTATTTAAAAGGGCCAATAAAACGTTTTCACAAGGCATCCCCCAGGAAGGGAGATGCAAAGCTGGTGAAGTCGGACCAAAAGCAATAGCTGAACTGGAAAGGGCCTGCTTGCAGATGGCCCAGCTGGAGCCACTGGGAAAGCTTTGGGTGGGATGAATCAAGGCATGGAGCAAGGGGGGGGGGGCACAATGCGGTGTCGTGAAGGTTGGGGGGGGCACTGCCAGGAAGAGCCGTGCCTCAATGCTTCTCTCTGGCAGGAGGGGCAGCGCATTAATTGCTTCAAGGCCCAGCCAAGGATGCTCCGCTTTGCCTTTCCCTCCCCGCCTCCCAGGTCTCCCCTGCCGTTTTCCCACGCAGAAGGAATTCCACTTATTTCCTTGTTGCCTCTCCCTCTCGGCTCAGTTTTTTTCAATTCTCATAGTCAGAATGGATCCCCAAAGGCCATGCAGTCCAACCCTATTCCACAATGCAGGAAGACACCATTGAACCAATTGCAACAGAGAAGGCGAGAGGGAGTATGACTTCCCTTGATCTCAGCTCTATCATCTTGATGCCACCTAGAATCGCATTGGCATTTTCCGCTGCTGCATCACACTGTTGACTCCTGTTCAGTTTGTGGTCCACTAAGAGCCCTAGAACCTTTTCCCATGTTTTCAAGCCATCCTAGATCTATGAGTTGGGTCCTCCATCCTAGATCTATGAGTTGACATCCATTTTGTTAGTTTTGGTCCCATTCTCTAATCTGTTGCAGTCATCTTAGACTCTGATCATGTCTTCTATTACAGCATGTCGCCATCACTTGGAAATGTGACTTTTTGGCACTCGATGCTGGGAGGTGTCCTTTAAAAATGCACCGTCTCCATGCGCGCTTATGGCAGTGTTTCTCAACCTTCCCTTGCTTAACACCCTTAATACAGTTCCTCATGTTGTGGTGACCCCCAACCATAAAATTATTTTCATTGCTACTTCATAAGTTTGGTTCAATTCCATCAATGGTGGCGTTCAGAATGCTCTTTGATTGTAGGTGAACTATGTATCCCAGCACCTACAACTCCCAAATGTCAAGGTCTATTTTCCCCAAACTCCACCAGTGTCCACATTTGGGCATATTGAGTATCCATGCTAAATTTGGTCCAGATCCATCATTGTTTGAGTCCACGGTGCTCGCTGGATGTAGGTGAACGACAACTCCAAAACTCAAGATCAGTGCCCACCAAACCTTCCCGTATTTTCTGTTGCTCATGGGAGTTCTCTGTGCCAAGTCTGGTTCAATTTCCATCGTTGGTGGAGTTCAGAATGCTCTTTGATCGTGGATGAACTATAAATCCCAGCAACTACAACTCCCAAATGACAAAATCAATTCCCCCAACTCCACCAGTATTCAAATTTGGGTGTATCAGGTATTTATGCCAAATTTGGTCCAGTGAATGAAAATACATCCTGCATATCAGATATTTACATTACGATTCCTAACAGTAGCAAAATTACAGCATTTAAGTAGCAATTAAAATAATATGGTTGGGGGTCACCACAACATGAGGAACTGTATTAAGGGCTCGCGGCATGAAGAAGGTTGAGAACCACAGTATTAAGGAATGTTGCCATCACTTGGAAATGTGACTTTTTGGCAATTGATACTGGGAGCCGTCGTTCAAAAAATGCAATGTCTCTATGTGCACCTATGTACACAAACAACTGACTCTCAGTTCCCAATTACGCTGACCAATTAATGCAGTTTGATGGATTGGAGGAGAAGGCCGGGTCTTGCATCTGTATCCCTCTTTCCGCTCCGTTTCTCCTCCATCCTCTCCTCCTCCCAAAGTCCCTTGGAAGAGGTTCAATTTGAGTCCTTAGAAGGGAAAAAGGCGGGGAAGGGGTGCGGCTCCTCCCAGGATGTATGGGAAGGGCTGGGGTACCCTTTCAGCTCTCAGAGCGCTGGACGAGCGCAGGGACGCAGGACAAGGCCCAGCCATGCTCCCTCCAACAGCCCTCCTTGGACTGCTCCTGCTGCTTTGGCTGGGGGTCTTCGCTTTGGAGCCCCCTCCGCCCCATGCCTTCTGTGGCCCCGAGGGCTGCTACACCGTCTACTTCCAGCGTCGCACTTTTTTAGACGCCTGGCGTAGCTGCCAGAAAATGGGGGGAGACTTGGCCACCTTCAAACGGGCCGAGGAAGCAACTCAGGTTGAGCAGCTGCTCCAGAGCCATGTAGAATCGGGGATGGAGCAGCCCCGACGGCTATTCTGGATCGGCCTGCAGCGGCCTCCTCGGCAGTGCCATCCTCAGCGGCCACTCAGGGGCTTTGCTTGGATCACCGGCGAACAAGAGACTGGTTATACCAACTGGGCATCATCTGCCATCGGAAGTAACGGTGTAGGCTGCTCTGCTCCTCGGTGCGTGGTACTGGACGATGTGGACTTTGAGTGGATCGAAGGCTCCTGCACGGTGCCAGTGGACGGCTTCCTTTGTTACTTCACCTTCCGAGGGATGTGCCCCGGCCTCGATGGAGCACACAGCGAGAGCCGAGGACTCCGTGCCGTCAGTTACAGCACCCCTTTCGGCCCTTCCGGCCCTGGCTTGGCCTTTGTGCCCTTTGGGACGGTGGCAGCCGTCATCTGTACCGGGACAGATCCGTCGGGGCCGTCGGTGGCATCGTTGCTGTGTCTTGAGAAAGAGGATGGCTCGGTGGCATGGTCTGAGACGTCAGGGCTTCTGTGCCCAGAACAGAGTGCCCATTTCCCGATGCCCAGTGGCTGCGAAGGAGATAACGGTGGCTGCCAACAACTCTGCCTGGACGAAGCCGACAACGGAGGCTACTCCTGCGAATGCCACGATGGCTACTACCTCCTCCCCGACGGCCACTCCTGCACCAAATCCTCCTCAGCCCATGATCCATGTCCTTGTCCCTTTGGATGCCAGACCTTGCCCGACGGCAGCCAACAGTGCCAGTGTCCAGCTGGTTATGAACCCAGTGACGATCATAGCGACTGCCTGGATGTCGACGAATGTGCAGAAGTACCCTGCGACCACCAGTGCGAAAACACTGAAGGCTCCTTCCTTTGTCGTTGCCATCTGGGCTTTGGCCCTTCTGAGGAGGATCCCAGCCAGTGCACCGACACCGATGAGTGCCAATTCTCTGGTGTGTGCCAACAGATGTGCGTCAACTACGTGGGTGGCTTCGAGTGCTACTGCACCGAGGGCTACGAGCTGGATGCTGACGGCATCAGCTGCCTCTTGGTGGCCAATTTGCCGCCTTTGGCCACCGCCGAGAGCCACCCACACGGCGTTGGCGGTGGCTACTTCCAGCCTTTTGGCCACGGCTGGCCCCCTGAACGCGATATGGAGGGGCAACACTTCTTAGATGACCGCTGGACTGTGTCCGATGCTTTCTCGGTCTTCCGAGATGTTGAAGTGGATGCCTCGTCTTCGATGCCAGACCCTCGGGTGGTGCCTCGCATGGTGCCGGACACAGAGCCCCCCGATGTCCACTTACGGCCCTTGGATTGGAGCCCCACTGAAGTGGAGCCCCAACTCCCTTCCCTAGAACTTGAGTGGACCCCTAAGACTAGCTCTGTGGCCCCTACTCCTGGCCCCAGACCCACTCATGCTATCCTCCCCACCTCTGATCCCACTCACTCCTCTGAGTCCAATCCAGACCCAACCACTCCTGATATCCCCACTCAACCGCCATTGCTTCCCACTGGTTTGCTCGACGTCAAGAAAGGTGCTGCAGTTTGGAGGATAAGGGCGCTGCCCGCCACTCCGACCCCACCAAGTCCCACCCCGATCGCGGAGGAGAGTGGTGCCCGGGCGAGGCGGGATGACCGCTGGCTCCTGGTTGCCCTGCTGGTGCCCCTCTGCGTCTTCCTGGTCATCATGCTGGCCTTGGGCATTGTCTACTGCACCCGCTGTGGCGCTCATGCCAAGACAAGGAGCGTGACCCAGTGCTACCGCTGGGTCATCAGCTCGGCTGGGAAAGGCACCCCGCCACCAGTACCATCCTCCCGGCCGGGCCAAGGCGCCACGTGCCGGACCAGCGTCTGAGCCACGCGTTGGTCCCGGTGCCCCTCTCTAGGGACACACTGTGACACAGCTGCTGACTTTTGGGCAGAAAAGATGCAACATCCAAAACTCTGAACGGGATTTAGGCCACCAACCCAGAGATAGAACTTGCCGTTTCAGGGCTACAATTCCCAGCATCCTCCTTCTGGCAGGAGTTGTAGGTCAACAAAGAACAGCTTCGAGCTCCTTCCTTCGCTACACATCCAGGACATACAGAACCTCAGGAGGACAAGCCCAAATGGGTTTATCTCTGGCTGGCTGATGATGGGGTGGACAGAAGCCAACGCCAAGGAGGCCTTTTTAGGACAACGGCAGAGGAAGACCTCCTCTTGCCAACTAGGATATACACCCACAAGAGGCTCCAGCACTTGGCCACCTTTGCTCCATTCGGCTCAGTATCTCCAGTGCTAAGGCCACTCAGTCCAACCCCATTCTACCAGGCAGGAAGACACAATCTAAGCCCTCCTGACAGATGGCCATCCATCTGATATCAGAGAGGACATGTCTTTCTGATCCTGGAGTTTCAGTGGACTTGAACTCAGGACTTCCTTCCCGGCAACCCTTTGCGACACGGTTTAGTGACTTGGAGCGTGGTGCCTAGAGACCCAGTTGTTATTAGTGCTTCACCCAGATAGGTGTAGCTTTTTTTTGCAGGGCCCAATGGAGCTACATCTCCACTCTATGCTCCTAACCAAACCTCCCCTGAGTTCCAGGGCCATCCAGTCCAATCCCATTGCGCCACTCAGGAAGACACCATCAAATCCCTCCCAACAGATGGCCATCCCGCCTCTGCTTTGAAAACCTCTTGAGGAGACTCCACCAGAGCTGCCGATGGGGAGGAGAACTCTGCATCCTCAGGACCAAACTTTGAGACCTTCTCTTTTTGCCAGGCCCTTGGGAGAAATCCGGCCCCGGCTGGCATGGGGCCCGATCCGTGCCCCAAAAGGACTCATTCTAGACAATCAGGAGATACAGAGGGCACCGTTCGGAGAGCGAGGTTTCTTTACTTCTTTGTGAGTGTGTCAAGGGTGAGGGCTTTGCGGTTGTGGGTCTGTGTTGATTGTGTCTCCTGATGTACTTTTCCTTTGTGATGGGATCGGTTCTCCCCACTTTGTGTGATATTTCCCCCTTTTCCTATGTCCAATAAAAGGGACTGGTGCCTCCGTCTGGCTGGAATGAGATTTATAGACCCCTAGAACTGGAAGGGACCCCAAGGGCCATGGAGATAGGCAGGAAGGCACCATCAAAGCCCTCCTGTCAGATGGCCAGACTCTGGAGTGTGTGGCCAAGGCCTAGTGGACACTCAAACCCTGGTCCCCAGTATCTTCATCTCATACTCAAATGCACTGATGGAAACTCTCTTGTTGGGGAAGGGAAAGAAGTCCAATTTGGCCTAGAATGGAGGCCAGGAACAAAACGATCCCCTTGAAATAACATGCCAAGAAAATGTTTGTGTCTCTCTGCCAGACGCTGTAATTTCAAGATAATTAAAGGTGCTCCAAATGCCCGGTGTTCGACACACTTCCCTCCCACAGCGCCTGCCCTCTCTATTCCCCCCCCCCCCCAATTGGGAGGGAAGTCACTTCCCAACCCAGTTATCCCAACCCTGTATTGAATTTCCCCATTTTCCTGGGGCGCATCTACATTGTCGATTTAATGCAGTTTGACGTTGTTTGAACATGACTGGGGAAGCTTGCTGAGAATTCACATCTGATAAGACCCATAGTTTCTTTTTGTTACGTTGTTGGAGGCTTTCATAGCCGGAATCACTGGGTTGCTCTGAGTTTTCTGGTCATGATCCAGAAGCATTCTCTCCTGACGTTTCGCCCACATCTATGTCAGGCATCTTCATAGGTTGTGAGATCTGTTGGAAACTAGGCAAGTGGGGTTTATATATCTGCGGAATGTCCAGGGTGGGAGAAAAAACTCTTGTCTGTTGGGAGGCAATTGGGAATGTTGCAATTGGCCAGCTTGATTAGCACTGAATGGCCTTGGAGCTTCAAAGCCTGGCTGCTTACAGCCTGGAGAATCCTTTGTTGGAAGCAACACTCAAAAACAGAGGAATTCCAGGCAGGAATCCATCAGGGCCAGCTAACACATTGTCCCGAATGTAAACCGCCCTGAGTTGCCCATGGGCTAAGAAGGATGGTATATAAATGTGATAAATAAAATAAATAACACCTCCCAACAAAGGACTCCCCCAGGCAGGAAGCAGCCATGCTTTGAAGCTAAAAGGCCATTCAATGATAATCAAGCTTGCAAATTGCAATATTAACACTTGCCTCCAACAGACAAGAGTTCTTTACCCACCCTGGACATTCCAGAGATATATAAACCCCACTTGCCTAGTTTACAACTGACCTCACAACCTCTGAGGATGCCTGCCATAGATGTGGGTGAAATGTCAGGAGAGAATGCTTTTGGAACATGGCCAGACAGCCCAGAAAACTTACATCAACCCACTTCTTTTTTCCTCTCTCCTAATCTCAGCTATATAAATTTATGATGCTACTGAGTTTGGGATTAAATGCTCTCTGTGCATGCCTAGGAGCCTTCTGGTCTTGGGAGTTCCAAAACTATGCATCACAATCGCAGTGAGTCCGGAGAGGAAGGGAATGCCTATGCCTTGAGGCACTCCGCCCTTTAATTTTTGTTCAAGAAAGAAGAAAATGCACTTTGCTCATGCTCAGAGGCACTGTGTTTTCCTTTTCCCTTGGACATTCCAGAGCTCAATCCAACAGTCCAAATGGAACAGAAATGCACTTTGCTCATGCTCAGCGGCACTCTGTGTTTTCCTTTTCCCTTGGACATTCCAGAGCTCGATCTAACTGTCCCAATGGAACAGAAATGCACTCTGCTCATGCTCAGAGGCACTCTGTGTTTTCCTTTTCCCTTGGACATTCCAGAGCTCGATCTAACTGTCCAAATGGAACAGAAATGCACTTTGCTCGTGCTCAGAGGCACTCTGTGTTTTCCTTTTCCCTTGGACATTCCAGAGCTCGATCCAACTGTCCCAATGGAACGGAAATGCACTCTGGTCACGCTCAGAGCCACACTGTCCTTGCTTTCCCCTAAGCTAAGCCTTACAGTCCAAATAGTGTCAAGGAGGAAGGGAATGCACTCTGCACTTGCCCATAGGCACTCTGCCCTTTGATCATTCCAAAGCTATGCCTCACAGTCCCAATGGTTTCAAGGAGGAAGGAAATGCACTGTGCACATGCCTAGAGGCACTCTGGCATGTGCACAGAGTTTGATAAAATCTGCCAATTGTGGTGTGAGGATGGCCTCGCTGAACTAGAAATCCCCAAATTCCATAGAATAGACCCGTGGAAGATATAAATGGGATCAAGGATATATAGTTCCCCCATCCACCTTAGAAGCTCCATCTGAAATTCCACTGAAATCCAAAGTCTTGGTGATGAAGACGGGAAGGAGGAGGAAGAAAAGAAGGGATGGCAGCCAAGGCCTTTGTATCCTTTCCTCTTTCTCCTTGGGACGTGCGGTTCCTCGGAGCCTGGCACAGCGAAGGTTAACCCCAGCCCTCGGAATGCGCAGTTTTCTGGCAACTTTTAATAAGGAACAGATGGGACTCTGCAGGCTGCAGGGATGAGCCCCCTTCTCTGTGCCTCTTTCCCCTTCCCCAGATTTGAATTTGAGCTCAGATCCCCCCCCTATTCTGTCCTAGACCTAAAATATTAAAATATCTACAATATTAGGCCTTGGAAGCAGGCAGGCAGAGACCCCACCGGTAACAAATTTACTCTCACCCCTTTTGCATAACTGGAATAGGTAGAGATCCAACAGGTATAGACTCCATACTCCTAAATAATAGAGGTAGAGTCTCGCTTTTCCCCATCCTCATATTGGAGAATTGCTGTACCTATATTGTTGTTGTTGTTGTTGTCAGGTAGAAATCCAACAGGTAAAGTATCACTATTTCCCCATCCTCATATTGAGGAATTGCTGTATCTACATTATTACTATTAGTGCCAGGTAGAAATCCAACAGGTAGAGCCTCGCTCTTTCCCCATCCTCATATTGGGGAATTGCTGTATCTACATTATCACTATTAGTGTCAGGTAGAAATCCAACAGGTAAAGTATCACTATTTCCCCATCCTCATATTGAGGAATTGCTGTATCTACATTATTACTATTAGTGCCAGGTAGAAATCCAACAGGTAGAGCCTCGCTCTTTCCCCATCCTCATATTGGGGAATTGCTGTATCTACATTATTACTATTAGTGCCAGGTAGAAATCCAACAGGTTGAGCCTCGCTATTTCCCCATCCTCATATTGGGGAATTGCTGTATCTACATTATTACTATTAGTGCCAGGTAGAAATCCAACAGGTAGAGCCTCGCTCTTTCCCCATCCTCATATTGAGGAATTGCTGTATCTACATTATTACTATTAGTGCCAGGTAGAAATCCAACAGGTAGAGCCTCGCTCTTTCCCCATCCTCATATTGGGGAATTGCTGTATCTACATTATTACTATTAGTGCCAGGTAGAAATCCAACAGGTAGAGCCTCGCTCTTTCCCCATCCTCATATTGGGGAATTGCTGTATCTACATTATTACTATTAGTGCCAGGTAGAAATCCAACAGGTAGAGCCTCGCTATTTCCCCATCCTCATATTGGGGAATTGCTGTATCTACATTATTACTATTAGTGCCAGGTAGAAATCCAACAGGTAGAGCCTCGCTATTTCCCCATCCTCATATTGGGGAATTGCTGTATCTACATTATTACTATTAGTGTCAGGTAGAAATCCAACAGGTAGAGCCTCATTATTTCCCCATCCTCATATTGGTGAATTGCTGTACCTACCTCATCATCATCATCATCACCGCCAAGCAGAAATCTAACAGGTAGAGATTTGCTTTCTCCCCATACTCATATTGGGGAATTGCTCTGTCTGTCTATCTATCATCATTAGTGCTAGGTAGAAACCCAATAGGTAGAGCCTTGCTTTCCCCCCATCCTCATATTGGGGAATTGCTGCATCTACATCATCATTATTAGTGCCAGGTAGAAATCCAACAGGTAGAGCCTCCCCCCCCCCCAATACTCATATTGGGAAATTGCTGTACTACATCATCATCATCGCCAGGTAGAAATCCAACAGGTAAAGCCTTGCTTACTCCCGTCCTCATATTGGGGAATTAACGTATCTACATGATGATGATGATGATTAGTGCCAGGTAGAAATCCAACAGGTAGAGCCTCGCTTTCCCCCCATCCTCATATTGAGGAATTGCTGCACCTACATCATTATTATTAGTGCTAGGTAGAAATCCAACAGGTAGAACCTCGCTATTTCCCCCTCCTAATATTGGTGAATTGCTGTACCTACCTCATCATCATCATCATCATTGCCAAGCAGAAATCTAACAGGTAGAGAATTGCTTTCCCCCCATACTCATATTGGGGAATTGCTCTGTCTGTCTATCTATCATCATTAGTGCTAGGTAGAAATCCAATAGGTAGAGCCTTGCTTTCCCCCCATCCTCATATTGGGGAATTGCTGCATCTACATCATCATTATTAGTACCAGGTAGTAATCCAACAGGTAGAGCCTCGCTTCCCCCCCCTCCCAAATACTCATATTGGAAATTGCTGTACTACATCATCATCATCGCCAGGTAGAAATCCAACAGGTAAAGTCTTGCTTACTCCCATCCTCATATTGGGTAATTAACATATCTACATGATGATGATGATGATGATGATTAGTGCCAGGTAGAAATCCAACAGGTAAAGCCTTGCTTACTCCCATCCTCATATTGGGGAATTAACGTGTCTACATGATGATGATGATGATGATTATTAGTGCCAGGTAGAAATCTAACAGGTAGAGCCTGGCATTCTCCATCCTTATATGGGGAACTGGAGTACCTACATTATTATTATTATTATTATTGTTATTATTTGTGCCAGCAGCGTAACAGGTAAGAATCCAACAGGTCAAGCCAAACTGAAATGTTTAGAGCCATTAGTGACAGAATCAGGGAATGCAATGGTTAAACCAACTTGGCCAGGAAAGCCTGCGAGATACAAGAGGCCTGGGTTTAATTCTTCTTTCCTCTTTTTTGGCATTTTGCTGCATTTATTGCCAAAATGGGGGGTCTTTTGGGGCTGGGAGCCAAAGTTCCCTGAATTATTTCCAAGCTTTTGTCTTGTAAAACCCACTCCCCTATTTGGAAGCCAGCCTGGAAAAGCATTAGCTCCCTCTTTGGCGGGGGAAGCAGAGGGGGACTACATCTCCCATCATCCCCAAGCAGCATGAACCTACTGTTGTGTCCTATCTTGAACCCTAATATCCATAGAAGCTTGAGTCCCATTATATACAATGGCAAAAATTGATGCTTGACTTTTGGAATGTATATCCATACAGGATGTTCCCAAGTTACAAACATCTGACTTACAAACGACTCATAGTTAAGAACAGGGGTGAGACAACGGGAAGTGAGAGAAATCTAGGGAAATTCACTCCTGGAAGAGTTATCATAGGGGAAAGGGGTCTCCATTGAAGCTTTCTCACCGATCCTTGTTTCCAATTTTTTTAGAATCCAATTATTACAGAGACAGAAAGTGAAATCTTCTGAACAGAGGCACAGACCACAAACTAATGTCACAGAAGTGTTAACACTTCCCTATGAGATCACTTACAAAATATACCTCTTCCGACTTATATACAAATTCAACTTAAGAACAAGCCTAGCGAATTGATCTTGCCCATAACTTGGAGACCTGCCTGTACTCTATTGTGTCCTAGTCAAGCTTATGCCTTCCTCAGTGGGACATATATTTATTTATCATGTCAGAAGCGAATTGAGAATAGTTATAATGTATAGAAAGTCCGCAAACAACGTTTAAAAATTTGGCATGATACTAAATGTCCTTTGACCAGTCGCTGGCCACTTGGAGTGCCTCTGGTGTTGCTGTGAGAAGGTCCTCTATTGTGCATGTGGCAGGGTTCAGACTGCATTGTAATAGGTGGCCTGTGGTTTGCTCTTCTCTGCACTCACATGTCGTGGACTCCACTGTGGCCCCATTTCTTAAGGTTGGCTCTGCATCTTGTGGTGCCAGAGCGCAGTGTGTTCAGCACCTTCCAGGTCACCCAGTCTTCTGTGTGCCCAGGGGGGAGTCTCTCATTTGGTATCAGCCACTGATTGAGGTGCTGGATTTGAGTCTGCCACTTTTGGACTCTTGCTTGCTGAGGTGTTTCTGCAAGTATCTCTGTAGATCTTAGAAAACTATTTCTTGATTTAAGGCATTGGCTTGCTGGCTCATATCTGAACAGGGGATGGGCCAGAGATGTTACTGCCTTGGTCCTTTCATTACAGGCTGCTACTTCCCAGTGGATGTCAGGTGGTGCAATACTGGCTAAACAGTAGAATTTATCCAATGGTGTAGGGCAGGGGTAGGGAACCTATGGCTCGGGAGCCAGGTGTGGCTCTTTTCATGATTGCATCTGGCTCTCCTTGTCCCTCCCTCCCTCTCTCCCCTTCCTTCTTTCCTCCATTCTCCCTCTTCCTTCCTTTCTTTCTCCCTTCACCCTTTCCTTCTCTCCTTCCTTTTCCCTCCCTCTCCCCTTCCATCTTTCCTCCATTCTCCCTCTTCCTTCCTTCCTTTCTCCCCTTCACCCTTTCCTTCTCTCCTTCCTTTTCCCTCCCTCTCCCCTTCCTTCTTTCCTCCATTCTCCCTCTTCCTTCCTTCCTCCCCCTTCACCCTTTCCTTCTCTTTCCTTTTCCCTCCCTCTCTCCCCTTCCTTTTCTCCATTCTCCCTCTTCCTTCCTTTCTCCCCTTCACCCTTTCCTTCTCTTTCCTTTTCCCTCCCTCTCTCCCCTTCCTTCTTTCCTCCATTCTCCCTCTTCCTTCCTTCCTCCCCCTTCCTTCCTTCCTTTCCTCTCCCCTTCCTTCTTTCCTCCATTCTCTTCCTTCCTTCCTCCCTCCCTCCCCTTCACCCTTTCCTTCTCTCCTTCCTTTTCCCTCCCTCTCCCCTTCCTTCTTTCCTCCATTCTCTTCCTTCCTTCCTTCCTCTTCTATTCTTTTCCCCCAAGTCTTCCTTTCCTTCTAATCCCTTTTCCTTTCACTTCCCTCGCTCCCTTCTTTCTTTTCTTCTTTTCCCTTCATTATTTTACTTTTTCCTCACTCCCTTTCCTTTCTTTTCCCCACCCTTTCCTTTCCTCCCCATTTCCTTTTCTTTTCCCCTCCTTGTCTCTCCTGCTTTTTTCTTCCATTTCTATAGTTTGTTCTTCTTTTTTCTTCCTCTGTCTTTCTATCTTTCTTTCCCCCTTCCTTCCTTCCGTCTTCTCTTCCTTCCCAGAGTCCTGAGCGTGCCTTTTGCAGAGCCAGGTCTGAAGTATCCCCTCATTCTGCCTCTAAGGGAATCCTTTTCTCATAGTATATACGTATATACTCACATTTAGTTGAATTCAGTCTTAAAATATATTATATATAATTATATGGCTCTCACTGAAATACATTTCCAAATATTTTGCTTTTATGGCTCTCTGAGTCAAAAAGGTTCCTGACCCCTGGTGTAGGGTCTAGAAATCCTGTGATAATGAGGCATGTCTCATTACGAGCCACATCCACTGTTTTCGCGTGGTGAGATGTGTTCCACACTGGGCGTGGTGAGATGGGCGTGGTGAGATGTGTTCTCAGCAGCAGAGTAGCAAAGTGCAAGGGCAGATGTCTTCACTGTGTCTGGTTGTGATCCCCAGGTTGTGCCAGTCAGCTTTCTTTTGTATGATGTTGTTTCTAGCACCCACTTTTTGCTTGATAGTCAAGCAGTGCTTCTGGTAAGTCAGAGCATGGTCCAGAGTGACTCCCAGGTATTTGGGTGTTCTGCAATGCTCCAGTGGGATTCCTTCCCAGTTAATCCTCAGACCTCGAGATGCTTGCCTGTTCTCAAGGTGAAAAGCATTCACATGTTGTGGAGTTCACTTTGTGGATATGGAGGACTGACTATTCCTGCAGAACGATCTAGATGCGATCAGACTGCAGCTCCCATCATCTACAATTGCCCTTTCTAGTGATGGGAGCTGTAGTCATGAGTTGCTTTTGGAGTGACTTTAGGAATGGGAGCCAGTCTCACCCTTTGCCTTGTGTTCCCAAACTGGACTCACGGGAGGTTCCAAGGGGAGACGTTTTAGAAAGAAAAGGATGATATCAAGCCGGGCCAAGTGTCTTCTCCTCTATCATTCTCAGCTGCTTGCCTCTGGGAGGGGGCCGCACCCGGTCCACGGACAAGGCCACGTCTGTCAGTCTGCAAGAGGAAAGGACGGAGCGTTCTCTTGACCTCGCAGAAACCCTGGACAGAGAGAACAGCCAGACTGCCAGGACCAAGGCCTCCGCCCGGACCTTGGCATCAAATCCAAGCCCACCCCAGCAGCAATTATTCCCTTGCTGCATCAATACAGTACAGGCAGTCCCCAAGTTACAAACATTCGACTTACAAATTACTCCTAGTTAAGAATGGGGCTGAGACAACAGGAAGTGAGAAGAATCTACCTCTTGGAGGGGAAATTGCTCCTGGAAGAGTTATTATCATGGGGGGAAAGGGTCTCTACTGAAGCCTTCTCTCCAATCCTTGTTTTCACAACAAGCCAAATTGTCCAAAATCCAAGTATCAGAAAGATAGAAAGTGGGGTGAAATCTGGGGCACAGACAGCAAAACCCTTCTAACATTAGCCAAAGCTTATCTATCTATCTGTCTACCTATCTACCTATCTATGGCTGAAGTAACACTCAAAAATGTACCCATTCCAACTTGCATACAAATTCAACTTAAGAACAAACTTGCAGGGTTACTGTGAGTTTTCTGAGCTGTATGGCCATGTTCCAGAAGCATTATCTCCTGACATTTTGCCCATATCTATGGCAGGCATCCTCTAAGGTTGTGAAGTCTGTTGGAAATGTGGCAATTGGCCACCTTGGTTAGCCCTGAATAGCCCTGCAGCTTCAAAGCCTGGCTGGTTGCTGCCTGGGAGGTGGTTGATTAGATTCCAGACAAGAATCAATCAGGGTCCACTCAAACTTCCCAACAAAGGCTCCCCCAGGCAGCAACCAGCCAAGCTTTGAAGCTGCAAGGCCATTCAATGCCAGGCCCAGATTACCGGTAAGGCCAACTTAGGCCTAGGGGCGCAAGCCGAGGGGGGCGCAGATCACGCACCCCCCAAAAAAAAAATCCAAAAAAAAAGTCGATCTTTGGGTCGCGGAAAACGGCACATGGCGGGCCCTGCCAAGCCCAAAATACAAAAAAGGGAGGCCGTCCGGGAGCCTTTTTCGCTCGCCCCGCGCCTCCTCCGGCTTCAGAGGGTGCGAAGTGGGAGTGAACAGGCTCCCGCATGACCGAGGCCATCAATGCCTTAGATGTAGTACCTCCCTTTTGTGTTGTATCGTATTGTTCGTGTATTATGTATTTTATGTCAAACTGTAAACAGCTCTGAGCCTTCGGAGAGTGGCGGTATAGGAAGTTTGAAGAATAAATAAATAAATAAATAAGGTGGCCAATTGCAACATTCACGCTTGCCTCCAACAGACAAGAGTTCTTTCTCCCACCCTGAAAATCATTCCACAGATATAAACCCAACTTGCCTAGTTTCCAACAAATCTCACACCCTCTGAGGATGCCTGCGGTAGATGTTGTAGTGTAGATGCACCCATAGTGTTGCAACAAAAGGCCTAAACTTTCTCTCCCAGATCCAGATGCAAAGCAGACAGAGGCAGGCCTAGGAACGGGGGAAAAACCCACATTTGCTTCCTTTCCCGCCTTCCCCCAATATCTGGCTCTCCCCACATTTTGGGTCTTGCATGGATGAACTGCCAGCACCAAGTTGGATGGCCCCCAAGGCATCCTGCCCAGAAATTAAAAAGGCACAAAAGAGAGAGAGAAAACTCCCCTCCCTTTTAAACATCAGCAAAGGGACCCCCAAAAGGGTGGGGTCCCTGACGCACCATCTTCTCAAGGACTCCACAGAGCCAAAGGAGGGAGAGGGGACCCACTGCAAGAGAACAGAAGGACACCTCCCCCCCCCACCGCCCTGCAAACAAACACCCAGCGAAAAGCTGTTGTTATGAAACAATCAACATTTGGTTTCCCTGGTGAAAAAAGTTCCCTGGAAAACCAGGAAAAGGGGGGGGGGGGGAGAAGAAGGAGAAACACAACCTCAGATAGTTGAGCCCAAAGGAAAGCCCACCGAAGGTTATTGCAGGCCTGGAATACAAAGAAATAAAATAACCTATTTCAAACATCTGGAACTACCTGCCTCAGGAGATTGCTGCTCCTTCTCCACCTTGTATCCTCTTCCTTTTTCTCCTTCTCTTCTCCTCCTCCTCCATCTCTTCTCCTCCTTTTCCTTTCCTTCTCTTTTCTTTCTCTTCCTCCTTCTCCTTTCCTCCACAATCATCTCCTTCTCCTTTTCCTTATTTTCTCTCTTCTCCTTTCCTCCTCCATCTTCTCTCCTTCTCCACCTTCTTCTCTTCCTTTTTTCCTTCTCTTCTTCTCCCTCTCCTCCGTCTCTTTTCCTGCTCCTTTTCTCTTTCTCCATCTCCCCTCCTACATCTTCTCATTCCCTACCTCCTTTTCCTCCTTCTCCTTTCTTCCTCCATCATCTCCCTCTCCTCCTCCTTTCTCCTTCTTTCCTTCTCTATCTTTACTCTCTCCTCCTTCTTTTCCTTCTCGTTTCTCCTCCTCTTTCTCCTTTTTCATTCCTTCTCCATCTTATCCCTATCCTCCTCCTCTTCTTGTCTTCTCCTTCTCTTTCTCCTCTATTTTCTCACTCTCCCCTTCTTTTCCTTCTCTTTATCCTTCTTCTTTTATCCTCAATGTTCTCCCTCTCTTCTTTCTCCTCCTCCTCCTCCTCTTCTCATTAATCTACTCCCTCTCCTTTTCTTTCTCCTTCTCTTTCTCATTTTCCTCCTTCTTATTACCGCCTTCATCTTCTCCCTCTTTCTTTTTCTTTCTCTTTCCCTTATCCTTCATCGTCTCCTTATTTTATTCCTGTCCTCCTACTCCCTTTTTCCCTTCCTCATCCTTTCTCCTGTTTCTCATTTCCTTCCCCATTTTCTTTCTCTCCTCTTTTCCTTCTCCTCTTCTTCTTTCCCCTTCTCTCATCCTCCTCCATTTTCTCCTTCTCTCCCCTCTTCTTCTCATTTTTTCTCCTTCTCTCCCCCTTCTCCTCTTTATATTTATATCCCGCTTTCCTCTCTTAAAATAGGCTCATATTAACTCAATGGTTCAAAAAAAGGCATGGTGCTAGTCCTCATGTATCCAAAGCAAAGGCTGATGAGAATACTGGAGATGGTATCTACACTGCCAGTAATTGAACTCCATGAGATGGTCAGTATGATGGGTCTACATTGACTAGTGTTCCCCAACCAGTGTGCCGGGGCACACTAGTGTGCCGTGAGCAATCATCAGGTGTGCCGTGGGAAATTGGAACCTCCAATACCCTTACTTATTAAAGGAGCACCGCTACGTCACAGTACAAAATGCACAATTAATCATACATAATCATACGCAAAAAACACATTCAAAGTACCCAATCCTGCTGGCGAAAATCAAAAGTCTTACATAAGGTAGTTTGGCGTGGTCGCCAGAGAGAGCGGAGGAGTTGTAAACCAGGGAGTAGCGAGTTCACGGAGCGCTCCTCTACGGAAAACTCGCAATATTTGATGAAATCACGGAAGTGAGTGCAAGAAACAAAGTGTATCCTCACAATGTTATCCAATGTCAGTTCCGGGATCCGCACAATAACACAGTCAGTTTGCAGACAATTTAAAGAAGCAGCACCATAATCATAGCGACAAGGTAGAAAATCATGTAATCACATATATACAAACTGCCAGAGGCTGAAGATAGATGTGGCGATGGAATCGAAAGCTGGCATGGGCAAACTTGGACCTTCCAGGTGTTTTGGACTCCAACTCCCATCATTCCTAGCAGCCTCAGGCCCTTTCCCTCCCCCCCCCCCAGCCACTTAAGCAGGAAAGGGCCTCAGGCCTCAAGGATGGTGGGAGTTGGAGTCCAAAGCACCCAGAGGGCCGACGTTTTTCCATGACTGACAGCTGTTGAGCAAGACCTTCGTGTGTGCCTTTCTGCCATTCCTGCCAGGATATCTATGTTGTGTTCATCAAAACAGGTCCAGGTTTCACACTGAGTGTATAAATACATTTAAAAGCATATTAACTATATGTATTACTGTGTTAGAGTGTCATTTTGTGTCATTTTGGTTGGTGGTGTGCCCCAGGATTTTGTAAATGTAAAAAATGTGCCGCGGCTCAAAAAAGGTTGAAAAACACTGGACTATATGACGCAGTTCAAACTGGATATGGCTGTGTAGAGATCCAACCTGCCAAAAGTCAGCAACGGTGGCCTTCCGGACATGACCGGACCGTTGCTCCCATAAGCACCAGCCAATGGTGAAAAGAATTATGGGAATTGCAATGAAGCTGATTGCGGTTTATACTTGTGCAGGGTCTTTTCTAGTCCTCCGTGGAAATATCCTTTTGTATGGCTTTTCTACTAAAAATAAAGCCTATAGGATTTTACGTAGGGGCAACTCTGAGCAGGCTATGTATAGACACCAGTCAGAATTGGGCCTTTATTTATGTAATGTATGCACTACACAGCATACGTATCAGATGGCAATGGACATTGGGACTTTTAAGATCTTGCAGAACTCCAGAAAAGTGTCCAGAAAGGTTTGGGTGGGATGTACAGCAAATGGTGTCAAGTCCCGAAAGTGGGGCAGGGAGGAAAAGGGGATTTGATGGTTTTTTGCAACCAGATGGAGGCAAACGTTGGAACTGGACCTGGGGAATGGGATGATCTCATCCCATCCTTGGACCAGATAGGACTTTGGGAGTAAACATGAGCAAGGCATTAGGGCCAAAGGAGTGGGAAGTGGGTGCTGTCTTGCTGTGGACCTCTTCAGAGGAAGAGGCTGAGAGTCAATGGCTTGGCTGGGAAAGAAAAATAGATTTTAATATTCTAAGTCTATTCTACAACAATTGATTTGCAAGCCTTTTTCTGGATCTCTCCTGGAGCAAAAATAATAGATTGCAGCCAGACTCCAAACTGATTTCAGCAGCAGATGACTTCGAGACAGAGACCGAAAAAACATCTGGGGAGCAGAATTGGCATCGCACTAAACGTCGTTCCGTGCACAGAGTTCAAATTGTGACGTTCCAAAAAAGAAAGAAGAAAGAAAGAGAAAGAAAGAAAAAGAGAATGTTCCAAGGAATGTGTCTCTTGGAAGAGCAGAGGGCCTCTGAGCATGCACAGAGTGCAGAAATAAATTTATTCTGATCTTGAATAGGGAAAATAGAATTGCTCCCTTTGTGCAGCTTTTCAGCCATGCAGGATCAAACAAAAATATAATTTTCAGCCAGGTCAGATTGATCCAAGATTGTAGAGTAAAGGTGCGTCTACACCAGGCATGGGCAAACTTCTGTCCTCCAAGTGTTTTGGACTTATTTATTAATTGCATTTCTATACTGCTTTTTTGTGGAGCCCCGGTAGCGCAGTGGGTTAAACTGGTGAGCTGCTGAACTTGCTGACCGAAAGATCACCAGTTCAAATCCAGGGAGCAGGGTGAGCTCCCGCTGTTAGCCTCAACTTCTGCCAACCTAGCAGTTCAAAAACATGCAAATTTGAGTACCAATAGGTACCACTGCGGTGGGAAGGTAACGGCGCTCCATGCAGTCATGCTGGCCACATGGCCTTGGAGGTGTTACGGACAACACTGGCTCTTCAGCTTAGAAATGGAGGTGAGCACCAATCCACAGAGTTGGACACGACTGGACCTTTACCTTTATCTTATACTACTTTTCGCATCCCCGGGGGAGTGGGGGACAGGACTCAAAATGGTTTACAACATAATAAATGACAAAATTCAGTGTTTCACCTATGTATAAAAAAATACATCACATTTCCAAATCAATATATATAACATCAAAATATATAACGGTAGGTTAAAACCATTAAAACAATAAAAACATCAAATCTAGACATATGTATAAAACGTTTTTTGATATTGAACCAATCTCAAGGTTGTCCTTTAATTCAATATTGCTACCACTCACCAAATGCTTGCTTGAATAGCCAGGTTTTATGTTGTTTTCTGAACGCTAGAATGGAGTTCCACGCCGATACCGCCTCCCCCTCAACAGCAGCCATGGACCTAGTATCCACCATGGAGATGCTAGGACTCTCACTTTGTAAGACCGGTCCCACACACCAGGCCGGACACACCCTGGACCGGAATTAAAGTGATCCCAACCTCTATTATAGAGGTTCCATGGTCGGATCACAGTGTCCTGGAAGTCCGTCTGGGAGTGGCCCCTCCACCCGGTAAGGGTGCCGAACCCATTATGGTTCGCCGAAGAGACTCATGGAACCCACTAGGTTCCTGAATGCTCTGAGGGATTTGGAACTCACCAGCGACTCAGTCGACGGGCAAGTGGAGTGTTGGAATACCTGCCTCTCCACCGCCTTAGATGAGATCGCCCCCAGACGCTCTCTCACCCCCCCGCAGAAATCGCTCGCCTTGGTTTACCGAGGAGTTGCGGGCGATGAAACGGAGGAAGAGACAGTTAGAGGACGTGTGGCGAGACCTCCGTGACGGAGCATCGAGATCGGCTTATAAACAATTCAAGGATGTTTATGAGCGTGCTATCAAGGAGGCCAAAAAGATCCACTATTCCTCCTTGATAGAGTCGGCTAATTCACGCCCAGCTCAACTCTTTAGAATAATTCGGTCACTGACAACAATCTCGACTGTCCCAAATGATAGGGATTTGGCCCCTACAGCTGAGGCATTTCAGAATTATTTTGTCGACAAGATCTCAACTCTCCGCCGGGATATCCCAGCCACTCTTGATACAGTATGCGAGCTCGAGACCCCGCCGCCACTCGGCGGGCCCACCTTCACCCGTTTCCAACTGCTGGACGCAGCAGCTGTCGATAAGTTACTGACTGCAGCTAGGCCAACTACCTGCTCCCTCGATCCGTGCCCCTCCGGGCTCGTGAGATCTGGTCGGGAGGGGCGACGAGACCCCTGGGAAAGATTATCAACAGCTCCCTTGAGCAAGGAGTGTTCCCAGGGGTTTGAAAGAGGCAATGGTAAGACCGCTGCTGAAGAAGCCGAATTTAGACCTTTCGGCTCCTCCAATTACCGACCTGTGTCTAATTTGCCTTTTTAGGCAAGGTAATTGAGAGGGCAGCAGCGGATCAGCTGCAGCGGTTCTTAGAAGACACAGCTGGACTTGATCCCTTCCAGTCCGGCTTCCGTATTGGGCATGGGACGGAGACCGTGCTTGTCGCCATTACAGACCAACTTCGCCGCCAGCTGGACCAGGGCGGATCAGCCCTGCTTGTCTTGTTAGATCTGACAGCAGCGTTTGATACCGTGAACCATGCACTGTTAGCCCACCGCCTAGCCGTGACTGGAGTTAGGGGACTGCCCTTAAATGGGTGGCCTCCTTCCTCCAGGATCGGGGACAGCGTGTGGAGAGGGAGAGGAGGTCTCCAGGAGGCTCCCACTAAGTTGTGGGTCCCCAGGGGCCATCCTCTCGCCCTTATTATTCAACATCTACATGCGCCCCCTGGCCCAGCTGGCCCGCGACTTTGGTCTGGAGTGTTACCAGTACGCTGATGACACCCAGCTTCTGCTGAGAATGGACGGCAGGCCGGATACCGTACCCGATTGTTTCCATCAATGCCTCGAGCCGTGACTGGTTGGCTGCGTGCCAGCCGGCTGAAGGTGAATCCGTCGAAGACGGAGATCTTGTGCCCGGTCGCCCTGGGCTGGACGAGTGCCGGTTGCCTACCCTGGATGGCGAGCAACTTAGCCCGTCACCCTTGGTTAAGAGCTTAGGTGTCAAGCTGGACTCCCTGCTGACCATGGAGGCCCAGGTCTCCGTGGTCAGCAGGGTGTCGTTTTCCACCTACGGCAGGCTAGGCGACTGGCCCCCTACTTGTCCAGGAGGACCTGGCCACGGTGATCCAAGCGACGGTCATCTCGAGACTGGACTACTGTAACGCCCTCTACGTGGGCCTTCCCTTGTCGACAATCCGGAAACTCAAGCTAGTGCAGAATGCCGCTGCTCGCTTGCTGGTGGGAGCACCAGTGAGGGAGCACATCACGCCCATCCTTCGGCAACTGCACTGGCTTCCCATCGAGTACCGGATTGCCTTCAAGGTGCTGGTTTTAACCTTCAAGGCCTTGCACGGTCTGGGGCCTATGTACCTGAGGGACCGCCTTACCCCGTATGTTCCCCCGAGATCACTGCGCTCGGAAGAGCAAAATTTGTTGGTGGTTCCATCGCTCCGCTCCTGCCATCTGTCCAGTACTAGACAGAGAGCTTTCTCTGCTGCGGCTCCAGCACTCTGGAATTCGCTCCCCGAGTACATTCGAGCGACCCCTGAACTCCTTCCCTTCCGAAGGGAATGTAAGACAGCCTTATTCAGGTTAGCGTTTGGTTAACCCAAACGTGATTGGCTCGTCCTGTCTCAGTAAAGAACCGTAGACCTGTTCCACCTCGGTTATGTACCATGTTTTTACCATGTGTTTTTACCGTATGTTTTATTGTATGTTATAATTGTGATCCGCCCCGAGCCTGCAGGGAGGAGCGGAATATAAAATCGAGGAAATAAATAAATAAATAAATAAATAAATAAATAAACATGCAGCAGACTTTATACCCAAGCTCCCCTCGCACGAGGCTTCTCTCACACCAGGCCTTCTCATAAGAGGCCTTCCTCATACACAGGCAAACTAACACTGACAGATTTCAGCCTACTCAGTCTCCTCAGGGCAGCCCTAGCTTTAGGGAACTAACTCTAACAGGCTTCGGCCTATGCACTCTCCTGAGTATGATGCTAATTTTGGCCCTATGGCTTTTAACAGGCTTCGGCCTACTCACTCTCCTCAGGACAATGCTAACTTTGGCCCACTAACTCTGACAGGCTTTGGCCTACTCACTCTCCTCAGGACAATTCTAGCTTTGGCCCACTAACTCTGACAGGCTTCGGCCTACTCACTCTCCTCAGGACAATGCTAGCTTTGGCCCACTAACTCTGACAGGCTTCGGCCTACTCACTCTCCTCAGTCTCCTCAGGACACTGCTAGGTTTAACTCACTAACACTAACAGGCTTTGGCCTACGCACTCTCCTCAGGACAATGCTAACTTTGGCCCATTAACTGTGACAGGCTTTGGCCTACTCACTCTCCTCAGGACAATGCTTGCTTTGGCCCACTAACTCTGACAGGCTTCGGCCTACGCAGTCTCCTCAGGACACTGCTAGGTTTAACTCACTAACACTAACAGGCTTTGGCCTACGCACTCTCCTCAGGACAATGCTAGCTTTGGCCCACTAACTCTGACAGGCTTTGGCCTACTCACTCTCCTCAGGACAATGCTAGCTTTGGCCCACTAACTCTGACAGGCTTCGGCCTACGCAGTCTCCTCAGGACACTGCTAGGTTTAACTCACTAACACTAACAGGCTTTGGCCTACGCACTCTCCTCGGGACAATGCTAGCTTTGGCCCACTAACTCTGACAGGCTTTGGCCTACTCACTCTCCTCAGGACAATTTTAGCTTTAGCCCACTAACTCTAACAGGCTTCGGCCTACGCACTCTCCTCAGGATAATGCTAACTTTGGCCCACTAACTCTGACCGGCTTTGGCCATCTCACTCTCCTCAGGTCAATGCTAGCTTTAGCTCACTAACTCTAACAGGCTTTGGCCTACGTACTCTCCTCAGAACGACGCTAGCTTTGGCTCACTAACTCTGACAGGCTTCATCCTACTCACTCTCCTCAGTACAGTGCTAGCTTTGGCTCACTAACTCTAACAGGCTTTGGCCTACTCACTCTCCTCAGGACAATTCTAGCTTTAGCCCACTAATTCTTAACAGGCTTTGGCCTACATACTCTCCTCAGGACCACGCTAGCTTTGGCCCACTAACTATGACGGGCTTTGGCCTACACACTCTCCTCAGGACAATGCTAGCCTTGGCCCACTAACCGACAGGCTTCGGCCTACTCACTCTCCTCAGGACAATGCTAGCTTTAGCCTACTAACTCTAACAGGCTTTGGCCTACGTACTCTCCTCAGAACGATGCTAGCTTTGGCCCACTAACTCTGGCAGGCTTTGGCCTACGCACGCTCCTCAGGACAATGCTAGTTTTGGCCCACTAACTCTGACAGGCTTTGGCCTTCTCACTCTCCTCAGGACGACGCTAGCTTTGGCCACTAACTCTAACAGGCCCAAGTTGGTCTACTACACTGAAGTATGAACACACTTTGGCACCACTTTGACTGCTTTCCATGCTATAGGGGTCTTGGGACATGTAGTTTGGAGAAGAATAAAGGCCGTGCAAAGTCTCCACTCCTGTGCCTTTGCAATGAAAAGCAATGCCAACCTGCATTCATTCGACCCTGAAATAGGGCACCAAAGTAATCGGGATCCTTCCCAGACAGGGATTTATAGAACTCCCTTTAAAGCATCTGGTATTCCGCCTTCCGGATTATCCTTTGGCATCTTTGAGCAATGAAATCCAGGGCAACGTTGCTATGATTTCCAGGCATTTTTTTTGGAACGGATATAACACATCCCTGGATGGCGTTGGCCGGGATCAAAGCAATGGGGGCAAGTGGACGCTGAGAAGGGCCAAAGTCCCACGCTTTGATCGGAAATGTAACCAGACTGGGCCCATGTGCAGCTTCTTCCCTAAATTGTGGGAAAGGCGTAGGATCCCGACGGCAAGGAGGATGAGAAGGCTCCTTCTCTGGAAGTATAGAAGCAGAGGCTGGATGGCCATCTGTCGGGAGGGCTTTATGGTGTCATCTTGCTTAGCAAAAGGGGTTTGGACTAGATGGCTTTGGGGTTCCCTTCCAACTCTATGGTTCTATTGTGCTGGGTGGCTATCTGTCAGGGGGCTTATAATGTGCCTTCCTAGATGGCAAAATGGGGTTGGATTGGATGGCCTTTGGGTTTCCCTTCCAACTTTAGTGTAATATAGACCCCTTCTACATTGTCATGAAGTATAGGACATGAAGAGTCAGGAACAACTGAACGAATAAGCAACAACAACACCATCATATAATCCAGATTATCAAAGACACACATCTGAACTGGATTATATGAGTCTACATTGTCATATAATCCAGTTCAAAGCAGATAATCTGGATCTTCTATGGCAGTGTATAGGGGACCATAGACTGCATGGGAGTCCTGTTGGTCCTATCTAATAACAACAACACCATCATATAATCCAGATTATCAAGGACACACATCTGAACTGGATTATATGAGTCTACAACTGTCATATAATCCAGTTCAAAGCAGATAATCTGGATCTTCTATGGCAGTGTATAAGGGACCATAGACTGCATGGGAGTCCTGTTGGTCCTATTAACTCTAGGATTCTATCATCATCATCACTGTTAATGATGATGATGATGATGGAGTCTCTCTGGAGACTTTTCAGCAGAGGCTGAATGGCCATTTGTCAGGAGGGCTTAGATTGTGCCTTCCCAGATGAAATAACGGGGTTGGACTAGATGGCCTTTGGGGATCCCTTCCAATTCTAGTTTGACGTAGACTGCCTGGGAGTCCAGTTGGTTCCATCCAACTCTAGGTTTCTATAATAATCATCATCATCACCATCATCATCAATTGTGTTAATGAAGATGATGGAATCTCTTTCTTTGGAGGCTTTGAAGCTGAGGCTGGATGGCCATCTGTCGGAAGGGCTTAGATTGTGCCTTCCCAGATGGAATAATGGGGTTTGGACTAGATGGTCTTTGGGATTCCCTTCCAACTCTAGTTTAATACAAACTGCTTGGGAGTCCAGTTGGTCCCTTCCAATTATTGGATTCTATAATAATCATAATCATCACCATAATCACCATCATGTGTATTAATGATGATGATGGAGACTCTTTCTTTGGAGGCTCTGAAGCAAAGGCCGGATGGCCATCTGTCAGGAGGCATAATAGATTTGGACTGGATGGCCTTTCGGGGTCCCTTCCAACTCTATTTTAATATAGACTGCTTGGGAGTCCAGTTGGTCCCATCCAACTCTCGGATTCTATTATAATAATAATAATAATAATAATAATAATAATCACCGCCACTTGTGTTAATGATGATGATGGAATCTTTCTCTGGAGGCTTTTAAGGAGAGGCCGGATGGACATCTTTCGGGAGGGCTTCGATTGTGCCTTCCTACGTGGCATAAAGGGTTTGGACTAGATGCCCTTTGGGTTCCCTCCCACCTCTACGATTCTGTGGTGCTGAGTGTCCATCTGTCGGGAGGGCTTAAATTGTGCCTTCCTAGATGTCGTAATGTTTAATCTGTGTGTGTTATTGTTTATATTTGAGTTATATTAATTGCATTGATTTTTTAATTTGCTATATTGCTTTGTTGTTTACTGATGTGTTGTTGGGCTTGGCCTCATGTAGGCCGCCCCGAGTCCCCTTGGGGAGATGGTGGCGGAGTATAAATAAAGTTTTATTATTATTATTTATTAATGGGGTTGGACTGGATGGCCGTTGGGGTTTTCCCCTAGGTACAGGCATGTAGCCAGGAGGGGGGCTTAGGGGGCTTCAGCCCCCCCCCGAAATTCTCAGGGTGGTCCACGAGAAGGCCTTACTGGTACATTATTTAAACTGTTACGTTTATTCATATCATGATCTGATCACCATGCTCATTATATCCCACATTCATGGGGTTATTGGGATAACAGAATGCAATAAGCACCCTGCAGCTTTCTTGCATCTGCTTTTCTCCTCTTTGGGGATCCATTCCTCCTGTTCTCATCCTCTTTGGCCCCCTTTTCCGACCGCAGAGGCCCAGCTGTGTGTCCGGCACCGCGGCCCCCAACTTCCGCAGCATCATCCTTGGACCCTCTTGCCCCACTGGCTCCCAAGGGAGTCTGGCCCTGGCCCCGCTCGCCCTCTCCTGCCCTCCGGCACACCATGTCCCTATGAGAACAGGAAATGGAAGGAAGGAGGGCGGAAAAAAAAGGATGGAGATGAGAAAACAAGCCGGGGAAGAGACAGGGCCCTCCAGATGTTGTGGACTCCGCTTTCCATCAGCATCAGCTCCATCAGTGAAGGGTCTTGCAGTCCCCCAAGGCTCCAAAGTAATACTAGAACTGGAAGAGACCAGGCCCGGATTAACCCCTTTTCGCATCCTAGGCCACACTTTGGAATTACGCCCCCAAACCAACCTCTACCACACACACACACCCCTCCATCTCCTCCTCGCGAATTGGTCCTTGCGAATTGCGCCCTCCTTGGCTTGCGCCCCTAGGCCATGGCCTAGAATGGCCTTATGGGTAATCTGGACCTGGAAGAGACCATCCAGTCCAACCCGCTTCTCACAGGCAGGATGACACCATCAAAGCCCTCCCAACAGATGGTATACCGGAGAAGAAGACTCCATCAGACTCCATCCCATGTAGTTTATATTACACTAGAGTTAGAAGGAACTCTCAAAGGCTTTCCAATCCAACTCCATTTTGCTATGCAGGAAGGCACAATTCGATCCCCCCCAACAGATGGCCATCCAGCTCTGCTTAAAAGCCTCCAGAGAAAGAGATTCCATTTAAGATGGCCCTAGCATAGGATAAGACAGTCTATATTACACTAGAGTTGGAAGGAATCCCCAAAGGCTATCTAGTCCAACCCACTTCTGCTAAGCAGGATGACACTATTATCCTGCACTGCATTCCCAGACAGTCTATATTACACTAGAGTTAGAAAGGGAACTCCAAAGTTCATCCAGTCCAACCTCATTCTGCCAAGCAGGATCACACCATCATAGCCCTCCTGACAGATGGTCATCTAGCTTCTGTGTGAAACCATCCAGCGTGAAACCATCCAGAGTGAAACCATCCAGCGTGAAACCTCCAGAGACGGGGAACCCATTGCATTCCCAGATAGACTATATTACACTAGAGTTTGAAGTGAACCCCAAAGGCCCTTCTGCCAAACAGGATGATACTATCAACCTGCACTGAATTCCCAGACAGTCTATATTACACCAGCGTTAGAAAGGGAACCCCAAAGTTCATCCGATCCAACCCTGTTCGGCTAAGCAGGATGACACCATCGAAGCCCTCCCGACAGATGGCCATCCAGCCTCTGTGCGAAACCTCCAGAGAAGGGGACTCCACTGCATTCCAAAATAGTCCATATTACATTAGAGCTGGAAAGGAAGGCCATCCAGTCCAGCCAGTGTTGCAACATAGAAAGGTACAATCAAAGGCCTCCCGAAAGATGGCCATCCAGCTCGCACTCGTAGCTTTGGTGTTGTTGCTGCTGTAAAATAATAATTATGATAATAATGATAATAATAAAAATTATATTAGTAATAATAAAATATAAATAATATTAAAATAACAATAACAACAACAATAATAGCCCCACCTTCTCCCTTCTAGCCTTTGTCTCATGTTTTAGGCTTGTGATTTTAATTGAAATGGCAGCAAAAGTAGTTTGTCATACCTAGTGACATCACCAGGCGCTTAGTGACATCATCAGAGTTTGGCTATAAAGCATCCAGGCTCGTTCCTAGTGGACCCACGCCTGACCTAGAGCGAAACCTTCCCAAAAGATGCCCATCTGACCGCTGTATTCCATTGCCAAGGAATAAAGACTTTCCTTGCAATTGGAATCATGAGCGGAAATGGATGCTGGGGTCAAGGCTTCACTGATGAGCCTTGGCAGTGCAAGAATATCTGGAGACCTATATGATCCTGCATGAGTTGACCCTAAGGTTAAGATAATAATGATAATAATGATGCTATGCTTTTGCTGGAGGAGCCAGTGGTGCTGATGGGGCCCAGTTTGCAGGACACGCCAAGGCCCAGGTCAATGGCAGCTCGTAACCCCGGCCAAAGCTCTCCGAATGGGCCGGACCGGAGAGAGCCCAGCTGTTCCTATGGGTCACTTGGCCCCAAGCCTCTGGAACTCAGAGCCGGACCTGGGGCGGGGTGCTTTGGGCCGCAGGGACGGCAGCAATGAACTCACTCATTCTTCTGCCTCTGACTCACCTCCCCGGGGTGGGGTGGGGGGTGAGGGGGGTGGAGTGGCCGATAGGAGTGTCCCGCCCTTCACCCACATCCATCACACGGCATCGCAAGGCCTTCCCACGGCCCCAAACTCTTTGCACTCTTTGCAGGCCCGATTTCTAATGTCATTGAGTTAGAGGGGACCCCAAAGCCCAACCGGTTCATTCTGCCAGGCAGGAGGACACCATCAAAGCCCTCCCGACAGATGGCCATGCAGCCACTGTATCAAAACCTTCAAGGATGACGACTACACCAGACACCAAGCGAAGTTATATTTCAATAGAATTGGAAAGGAAATCCCAAGGGCCATCCAGACCAACTCCATTCTGCCAGGCAGGACACCATCAAAGTCCTCACGATAGATGGCCATGTAGCCGCTGTATCAAAAACTCCAGGGATGACTACTGCACCAGATGCTCAAGGAAGTTATATTTCAATAGAATTAGAAAGGGAATCCCAAGGGCCATACTGACCAACCTCATTCTGCCAGGCAGGAAGGCACCACCAAAGCCCTCCTGACAGATGGCCATGTAGCCGCTGTATCGAAAGCTCCAGGGATGACTACTGCACCAGACACCAAGGGAAGTTACATTTCAATAGAATTGGAAAGGGAACCCCAAAGGCCATCCAGACCAACTCCATTCTGCCAGGCAGGAGGACACCATCAAAGCCCTTCCGACAGATGGCCATGTAGCCGCTGTATCGAAAACTCCATGGATGACTACTGCACCAGACACCAAGGGAAGTTATATAATAGAACTATAACATATAACTATAACATATAATATATAATAGTTCTATATTATAATATAATAGAACTAGAAAGGGAACCCCAAAGGCCATTCAGAGCAACCCCATCCCGCCTCTTCAGAGACGGAAGCTCCATCATCAGAATTATAAAAGGATATTATTATTATTACTATTATTATTATTCTCCCACACAGTAAGACACCATCAAAGCCCTCCCGACAGATGGCCATCTTAACTCTGGTTACAAAGCTTCAGAGATGCAGGCACTATCATCATCGTCGTTGTTGTTCCTGTTGTTGTTATGATTGAATTCTAGAGTTGGAAGAGACCCCAAGGGCAACCCAGTCCAAACCCCTTCTGCCATACAATTAGACACCACCAAAGCCCTCCCAACAGATGGCCATCCAGCCTCTGCTTACAAACCTTCAGAGATGGAGGCTCCATCATCACCATCGTCATCACCATTGTTGTTGTTATTGTTGTTGTTGAATCCTAGAGTTGGAAGAGACCCCCAAGGGCGACCCAGTCCAAAGTCCTTCTGCCATACAATAAGACACCATCAAAGCCCTCCCAACAGATGGCCATCCAGCATCTGTTTACAAACCTTCATAACACTATGGTTTACAAACCTTCAGACATGGAGGCTCCATCATTGTTGTTGTTATTTAATCCTAGTGTTGGAAGAGACCCACTCCAGTCCAAATCACTTCTGCCATACAGTTAGACACCTTCAAATCTCTCCTGGCAGATTGCCATCCAGTCTCTGCTTACAAACCTTCAGAGATGGAGGCACTATCACATCATCGTTGTTGTTGTTGTTGTTCCTGTTGTTGTTCCTGTTGTTGTTCCTGTTGTTGTTATGATTGAATCCTAGAGTTGGAAGAGACCCCAAGGGCGACCCAGTCCAAACCCCTTCTGCCATACAATTACACACCATCAAAGCCCTCAAAACAGATGGCTATCCACAGGCCCAGATTAACCCCTTTTGGCGCCCTAGGCCCCACTTTGGAATTATGCCCCCAAACCAACCTCTACTGCACCCCCCCCCCCCCACACACACACACACACATTCCTTCTTTCCGCCTGCCTCTCCTCTCTCACCGAGGGGCGAGATGCCTCCCAGCTGACGCACGCGGGCCCGGCTCCCGCCTTCAGTGCAGCAGTTGCCCAGGATGCTGAGGGCGAGGTCAAGGGTGTGGTGGGGCCTGGGGGCGCCGGCCAGGACCCTCAGCAGCGGCGCCAGCCCCCCGCGCTCCCGGAAGCGGGCGATGCCACCAGCCTCCTTGATGTGCTGCGTGCAGAGGGCCAGCAAGGCATTGCCCAGGCCCGGCTCGGCACCCTTGTGCAGCTGGACCAGGCAGGAGCCCAGGGAGCCGCTCCCAGGCCCCTTCCCGGCCCCTGGGGCTTTCGGAGCCAGCACCCAGGAACATTGGGGAAGGAGGCCGCGCGCTCATGCCTGGCAGTGGCCCCGGGGGCGGGGCTTCCCTCCGCCTCCTCCTCAAGGAAGGAGGGCGCGGCGAGGAGGAGGGAAGCCCTGCCCGTGGGGCCGCTGCTGGGAATGCGCGTACAGCAGGAGAGTGCGAGCGCCTCTGCCTCCTTCGCCATGTTCTTGGGTGCCGCGCATGCCTGGCAGTGGCCCGGGGGCGGGGCTTCCCTCCACCTCAAGGAAGGAGAGCGCAGCGAGGAGGAGGGAAGCCCTGCCCGTGGGGCCGCTGCTGGGAATGCGCGTGTGGCAGGAAAGTGTGAGTGCCTCTGCCTCCTTCGCCATGTTCTTGGGTGCCGCGCATGCCCGGCAGTGGCCCTGGGGGCGGGGCTTCCCTCCACCTCCTCCTCAAGGAAGGAGGGCGCAGCGAGGAGGAGGGAAGCCCCGCCCATGGGGCCGCTGCTGGGCATGCGCGTGTGGCAGGAGAGCGTGAGTGCCTCTGCCTCCTCTGCCATGTTCTTGGGTGCCGCGCATGCCCGGCAGTGGCCCTGGGGCGGGGCTTCCCTTCCTTCCTCCTCCTCTTCACGCCCTCCTTCCTTGACAAGGCGGCGGGGGCAATGGCGAGGAGTGGCGCCATTCCCTCCTCCCCCCCCCCCTTGCAGCGCTCTCCCCCGCCCTCCCCCGAGAGAGAGAGAGAGAAAGAAAGAGAGAGTCATCATGCCGCGCATTGCGGTTTCGTTTCAATTTTTTTTTTGGTCCATGAATTGCGCCCCCCTCGGCTTGTGCCCCTAGGCCATGGCCTAGAGTGGCCTTGTGGGTAATCTGGGCTTGGCCACCCAGCCTCTGCTTACAAACCTCCAGAAAAGGAGACCCCAGCAAAGTCCAGTGGGAAAAAAGCCACGAAACAGTTAATTAAACTAATTAAACCAAGGAAGTCAATATAATAAACGGAGTGGGGTAAAGTCTTCAAAGCCGGGTTGATAACCATCAGCACTGCAATAAAACTGCCTGGGAAAATGAAGATGCAGCAAAACAACAATAGCACAGCCAGCAGGTCAAAGGAAGATCATGTATTCCAGATTGTGACATTAAATGTTTCATCTTCTGGGTGGCTTTGTGCAAGTCACACTCTCTCAGCCTCAGAGGAAGGCCAAGGGCACATTTGGGCAGTAAACCCCAGTGAGAGGTTTGCCAGGTTTTAGGAACATTTATATGTAGATTGATACTGATACATTTCATTTGCCTCTAGACAGCATCAATATATACAGTGTATAAATATTCAGATGGGAAAGTACTGCCCTCTGCTGGTAGGACTGCAAAATGTCGCTTGGCACTAAAAGGAGGAATGAAATCAGAGAGAAAAAGAGAGGGAGAGAGGGAGAGGGAGGGAGGGAGGGAAAAGATGAAAAGGAAGGAAATGGCTGGGCAAATTAAAGAGAAAGAAAGAAAGAAAAAGAAAGGAAAGGATTGCTTGAGCAATCCAAAGAGAAAGAAAAGAAAAAAGGTAGGGAAGGAAGGACAGAAGGAAAAAAGGAAAGAAGAAATAAAGGAAAGAAGGAAGGAAGGAAAGGAAGAAGGAAGGAAAACAGGAAAGAAAGAAGACAAAAGGAAGGAGGGAAAGAAGGAAGGAAGGAAGGAAATAATGAAGGAAAGAAAGAAAGAAAGAAGGAATGAAAGAAGGAAGGAAAGGAAAGAAAGAAGGAAGGAAGGAAAGAACAGAGGAAAGAACGAAGGAAAGAAAAAGAAAGAAAGAAGGAAGGAAAGGAAGGTAGGAAAGAAAGGAAGGAAGAAGGAAGGAAGGAACAGAGGAAAGAGAAGGAAAGAAAGAAGGAAGGAACGAAGGAGGGAAGGAAGAAAAGGAAAGAAGGAAGGAAGGAAGGAAAGAAGGAAGGACAGAAGGAAGGAAAGGAAGGAAAGAAAGAAAGAAGGAAGGAAGGATGGAAGGAAAGAAGGAAGGAAGGAAGGAAAAGAATAGATTGCTTGGGCAATTCAAAGAGAAAGAAAGGAATAAGAAAGGAAAGGAGGGAGGGAGGAAAATATTGTTTGGGCAATATGAAGAGAAAGAATGACTGCACCTCCTGAAAAGGGAAGGAAAGAAAAGAAAGGAGGCAAAGAGAAAGAAAGCAAAGAAGAAGAAAGAAACGATGATGGGAACAAACTGCAAAACCAGAAGCTTGGCCTCACAGGCAGAAGGCCCCAAAGCCAATCCATTCGGCTTGAATGTGGATGGACCTCCAGGACAGGCTGGAAAATAACTTCTCCCTCCAAACCCCGGAGACCCCCAGGGAAGAGACCGGGAACTTGAGGCGCAAAGAACAGAAAGGAAGAGAGTACGCAAGAAAGGGGGAAACGTGTCGTCCTGCGGCCCAATGAGTGGCTACTGTGGTTTTAAGGCCCAAAAGAGGCCCCAGCGTTGGTCCCCATCCGCGCAGCGCCCCAGTTTCGCCCGCCATCCAGAAGCCATGGATTCGAATTCGCTCCCTGAGAATTCCTGCATGAAGGAAATAATAATAATAATAATATTAATAATAATAATAAGCGGGTGTCATGGTTGCCAAAGGAAGTAAGCTTTCTAATTGCACAGCCTCCTTCTTCTTTGGCTTCTATTGCAATAATCAAAAGAGAGATAAAGCAGGATATTATGATGATTATTATGATTATTATTAATAATAATAGACATCATTGGCAGTTAAAGCAATATATATATATACACACACACACACACACATATCCACATATACACACACACACACATCTATCTATCTATGTATATAATAAAAGTCAGTGTTTGCGGAGGGCGGGAGGTGCGGAGGAATATGTGGCAGCATTTCGATTGGTTGCCACTGTGAGATTATTTCCATAAAGGACTCTGATTGGCCAGCCTCAGAACATTCAACATTCTAAGGCAACAGACAGGTGTTTTGATTGGTCCCAGAAATCAACAGCTAGTAAACTGGCTAAATTTCTGGGAGTTGGCCAGCACACCCGGAGGGCAAGAATTGCCCACCCTGACTCTAAGGCAACAGACGGATGATTGGTTGCCATTGAGGGAGAATTTGCATAAAGGACTCTGATTGGCCAGCATCCAAGAATCCAAGACTTTACATTCAAACAACATGCCACTGAGGGAGAATTTGCACAACCGGCTCTGATTGGCCAGCATTCCTACATCCCAAATCTCAAAGGTGCCAGAGCTAGTATGTGTGTGTGGGTGTGTGACTTAAGCAGACGCCAACAGTCTATGATACCCCAAAGGTCATTTACTCCAGCCCCATTCTAACATGCAGAAAGACACAAGCAAAGCCCTCTCGACAGATGGCCATCTAACTTCTGTTTAAAAGCCTCAAGAACCTCAAGCAGAATCCCGACAGTCTATGTAACGCTTGAGTTGGAAGGGTACCCCAAAGATCATTTAGTCCAGCCCCATTCAGAAAGCCAATCAAAGCCCTCATGACAGATGATCTCACGTCTGCTTCATAGCCTCCAGAGACCGAAGCAGACTTCTGACAGTCTAAACTAGAGTTGGAAGGGCACCCCAAAGGTCATCTTGTCCAGCCCCATTCTAACATACAGGAAGACACAAGCAAACCCCTACCGAAAGATGGCCACCTAGCTTCTGTCCAGCCCCATTCTAACATACAAAAAGACACAAGCAAAGCCCTCCACCCAGAGAAGGAGACTCCCGTGGACATCTATTGACCCACCTGAACGAATGTTTCCCTGCTCTTCTCCAGCTCCCCCAGCTCCTGGGTCAGCGCCTGCAGCATCCGCTCCGTATGGTCCAAGGCCTTCACCTGGACGAAGCCAGCCTCCTGCAGCACCTGCGGAAAGGTAGCCAGAGTAGCCGCAGAACGCGAGCCGAGGGTGTGATGCGGCAGCAAAAATGGCCAAAGCGATTCTAGGCTGCATCCAGAGGAGACGGAGAATTTTGCAGGAGCAGCTCAAACGACTGGCTGGATATATAGACCTTGTATTTATCCTACCTGGCCATATTCTTCTGGGGTGAGAAGACTATATCCTCTTTGCTTGACATATTCGGTGAAGGCTCTTGACCAGGGACGAGGGCCACAGCAATAGTCCGAGATGAGGAGCTGCCCACCTGGCTTCAGCCACGACTAAGGAAGGAATTATTATTATTATTATTATTTAAAAAAACAATATTAGTACACAGCAAAGATTACTATGCTGGTTGGTGTATTGGATCACATGTGAGACACTTCCCAAGTTGTTCTTGTTATTTTGTTATTATTATTATTTTTTATTATTATTTATTATATTGATTTTATTATGTATTACTATTTATTAGTAATTATAATATTATTTATTACTATTATTCATTACTATCATTATTCTAATGTTTTTTATTATTTATTATATTGATTTTATTATGTATTACTATTTATTAGTAATTATATTATTATATATTACTATTATTCATTACTATTACTATTCTAATTATTATTATTTATTATATTGATTTTATTATGTATTACTATTTATTAGTAATTATATTATTATTTATTACTATTATTCATTACTATTACTATTCTAATGTTTATTATTATTATTTATTATTATATTGTTATTATTTACTTCTGCTTAAAGGCCCCATCTACATTCTAACATACAGAAAGACACAGTCAAAGCCCTCATGACAGATGGCCATCTAACTTAATAGCCTCCAGACTGAAGGAGACTTCTGACAGTCTAGACTAGAGTTGGAAGGTAACCTCAAAGGTCATCTAGTCCAGCCCCATTCTAACATACGGAAAGACACAAACAAACCCCTCCCGACAGATAGCCATCTAGCTTCTGTTTAAATGCCCCCAGAGACTCAAGCAGACTCCCGACAGTCTATACTAAATTAGAGTTGGGAGGGAACCCCAAAGGCCATCTAGTCCAACCCCAGTCTGTCATAAAGACACAATCAAAGCTCTCCCAACAGATGCCCATTCAGGTTCTGTTTGAAAACCGTCAGAGAAGGTACTAGATTCCCAGACTATCTATATTATACTAGAGTTGTAAGGGAACTCCAAAGACCATCCAGTCCAAATCCATTATGTCATTTAGGAAGGCCCAATGACACAATCAAAGCTCTCCCAACAGATGCCCATTCAGGTTCTGTTTGAAAACCGTCAGAGAAGGTACTAGATTCCCAGACTATCTATATTATACTAGAGTTGTAAGGGAACCCCAAAGACCACCCAGTCCGAATCCATTATGTCATTTAGGAAGGCCCAATTTAAACCAGACCTGGGCATTTCATGGCCCGCGGCCCGGAGGCGGGCCAGCAACCGATTCTGTCTGGCCCGGGGAGAAGGGCGTCGGGGGGGGGGCAAGAGGAAGGGGTGCCGCTGCCGCCATCCCATCGCGGACTGTGGGGCCTTCGTCGGCAGACAGCCCACAGCTCCGGAGAACAATCGGTGGAGTGGCGGCTTTGGAGTGCCTGCCATCCTGGGAGGCGATCCAGGCCTGCAGCGGGAGCAGTTGGCAAGCTGCGGCGGCTGATCTTCCGGGTCGCCAGGGCAATCAGCCGCCTCAGGTTGCCGACTGCTCCCGTGGCAGGCCTGGGTCACCTCCCAGGATGGCAGGCACTCCAAAGCCGGGATGGCAGGCACTCCATGGCAGGGCGATCAGCTGGGGAACGGCTGGGGGCGAGAGTGGGCGGAGGATCTTGAGGATGTCAGCCTCCATCTTGGTTCGCACCTTGTCTTCTTGAATTTAATTTAATTTTAGTGGTTTCTTATTATTTTATTATAATAATTCTATCATAATAATAAAATAATATAATAAATAATATAATGTTATATTATATGATATTACAATTTTAATATATAATAATGTCTCTCTATATATACTACTAGCTGTACCCGGCACGAGTTGCTGTGCCCTATTTAGGAGATGCGAGAAAGTCTCAGCCCTTTGCCTTATCCTCCTCTGACAGTTTATTATGGGTCGGAATGTTCATGTTGGCTGGCCAGTACAGGAGTTATGCAAATCCGCCCTTATCGGCAGCCAATCATGTTGTCAGAATGTAGAGGCTTGGACAGTCGTTGGCAGCCCCGGAGGATGCTGGGAAATGTTGGGTTTTTTTACTCGTTGTTTTGGGGGAAAGTTTTTAGGTTTTGGGTGGGAAAGTTTCTTTGCTACAAACATACCTTTCTTTAGGCCTATTTCTGTTGGCAAGTTTGGTGTTTCTGCGTTGTAAGGTTTCTCTGTTTGGGACGGTCTTTCCATGACGACTCTTCCTTTATATATATAGATAATATAATAATTATGATATTAATACGAATAATATATGAATATTTCTTGATATATTAATATGTTAATATTAATATTATTAATAATATATAGTAAATATAGTAAATAGATAAATAATGTAGATTAGAATGTAGGTCAGCCTGTAGGTGCGGCCCTCCATAATATTTTTTGGCTCTCGTGTGGCCCCTTGGAAAAAATAATTGCCCACCTCTGATCTAAACCCTCCCAAGAGATGGCCATCCGGTCATCTTTGTGTTAAAACCTGCAGGGGAGACTCCACTAGATTCCCTGACTGTCTATATTGGAAAGGAATGCCATCTAGTCCAACCCACTTCTGCTATGCAGGAAGACACCATTCAATCCCTCCCGACAGATGGCCATCTATCTTCTGCTGAGCAACTCCACCAGACTCCCAGGCAGCCTGTATTACACAAGATTTGGGAGGGGCCTCCAAAGGCCATCCAGTCCAGCCCACTTTCCATAATAAAGGATGATTCCTTGCCTCCTCATCTAAAGGTAGGTTGGAATATACTAACCAGGAACCTCTGAAAGAGGGAAGGCTTGTCAGCCACGTGGAGAATCGTGTCCCGGCTGTAAACCACGTCAAAAGACCCTTCTGGGAACGTCCTCCGGGTCGCATCGCCAATCTCAAACTGGACCTAAAAAGTGAGAAATTGCATTGACGGCAGTACGGTATTAGGAAGATAGAAGGCCCTAGTCTAGTGTATGTGGCAGAGATGCCTTGATTTCTCCTTTTACCAGTGATCCAGCCTCCTTTTGAGCTCGTTCCAAAGCCATTTCAATCATATTGTGGGAGAGATCCATACCCAGAACTTCCACACCGAATTCCTGGCAAAATAATAATAATAATTAGTATCAAATGGCCTTGCAGCTTCAAAGCCTGGCTGGTTGCTGCCTGGGGAATCCTTTGTTGGGAGGTGTCAGCTGCCCCTGACTGACTCTTGTCTGGAATCAATCAACCCAGAAATATTTCTTTACCTTCGCCATATAGAAATCGCCACCGCCGATCCCGCATCCGACGTCCAGCACTTTCTGAGACGGTTTCAGATTTAACGACTCCAGCAGCTCCTATTATATATAATAATTTATTTATTTATTTATTTTATTATTCGGGCTTCTATGCCGCCGACTCCCTGAGGCTCAAGGGCGGCATACAGGAACCGAAGGGCACAGTAAAATACAGGCAATAAGCAGTTAAAACAATTAAAAACAACAGCAGTACAGTAATTAATAACACAGTTAACACAATGAACAGCACATCATCCTCAGAAGAACGAATAGATGGCGGGGCATGGGCAGGACTTACTCACCAAAGGCCTGCTTAAACAGGTATGTTTTACAGGCCCGTCTAAACGGGAGCAAGTCCTTCATAGCCCGAGTTCCGGCCGGGAGGGCGTTCCACAGCGTAGGTGCTATGACAGAGAACGCCCTCCGGTGGGTAGCAGTCAGCCTTGCGAGTTTAGCTGAAGGTATCTCCAGGAGATTGGAGTCCTCAGACCGAAGTGATCTCGAGGGCAATATGGGGTGAGACGGTCCTCAAATACGCTGGCCCCAGGCCGTGTAAGGCCTTAAAGGTGAGGACCAACACTTTGAAGGTGATCCGTGCTCAATTGGCAGCCAGTGCAGATCCTGCAAAACAGGTGTTATGTGGGGCGCCAGCTGGCGTGCCAGACAGGAGCCGGGCGGCAGTGTTCTGCACTAGCCTGAGCTTCCGGGTCACCGACAGAGGAAGGCCAACGTAGAGCGCGTTGCAGTAATCCAGCCTTGAGATGACTGTGGCTTGGATCACCGTGGCCAGATCGTTCCGGGAGAGATAGGGGGCCAGCCTCCTTGCCTGTCGCAGATGAAAAAAAGCGATCTTGCTGACCGCAGAGACCTGGGCCTCCATGGTCAGCTGGGAGTCCAAATGGACCCCCAGGCTCTTACGGAAGGCGATGGGCATAACACCGCACCGTCCAGGCTCGGAAGCTGGACATTAACATCACCCGGGCGACCCAGCCACAAGATCTCCATCTTCGCCGGATTCACCAACCTACTGGCTCGCAGCCATCCAGTAACGGCTTCGAGGCAGTGTTGGAAATTATCGGGGACAGAACCCGGCCTGCCCTCCATCCTCAGAATGAGCTGGGTGTCGTCAGCGTACTGGTGACACTCCAGCCCATAACTCCGCACCAGCTGTGCAAGCGGCTGCATGTAGATGTTAAATAACAGAGGGGAGAGAATGGCCCCTGGGGGACCCCACAGAGTAGTGGGGAGCCCTCGGAGACCACCTCGCCCTCCTCACACGCTGAGACCGCTGGTGGAGGAAGGAGGTCAGCCATTTAAGGGCTGTCCCCTCACTCCAGCCACGGCCAGGCGGTGGATCAATAGATTGTGGTCGACCGTGTCAAACGCTGCCGTGAGGTCCAATAACACGAGCAGCGCAGACCCGCCTTGGTCGAGCTGGCAGCGGAGTTGGTCTGTGATGGAGACCAGAACCGTCTCCGTCCCGTGCCCCGAACGGAAGCCGGACTGGAAGGGGTCTAGCCATGTTGCATCATCTAAGAAGGACTGCAACTGCTCCGTTACTGCCTCTCAACTACCTTCCCAGGTACGAAAGGTTCGACACTGGTCGGTAGTTGGAGGGAACCGCCGGGTCTAGTGACGGTTTCTTCAGTAATGGAGCTACCACCGCCTCTTTTAAGCACTCTGGAAAGACTGCTCAAGGGAGCTGTTTACGATGTTCAACAGAGGCCCACGTAACCCCTCCAGGCACGATCTAACAAGCCAGGAGGGGCACGGGTCGAGGGAGCAGGTGGTAGGCCGAGTTGCAGCCACTATCTTATCAACAGCATCTGGCGTCCAGTGGCCGAAACCGGTCGAGGGTGGGCCGGCGGAGGGCCACGGGGTCTCAAGTTCTCTTACTGTGTCAACCGTGGCTGGAAGGTCCCGGCGGAGGCTTAGTATCTTGTCTGTGAAGAAGCTCTGGAAAGCACCGGCAGTGAGGTCCTGATCACTATTTTTTGGGACAGTAGGGACCGTCGTCAAAGACCGAAATACCTTGAACAATTGGGCCGGGCGTGAGCTAGCAGACGCTATCGAGGCGGAGAAGTACACATTTTTGGCCGCCCTGACAGCACGCTCATAAGCATCTTTGAATAGCTTATAAGCTGATACTGAGGCTCCGTCGCGGAGTTTCCTCCACACGCGCTCTAGTCGTCTCCTCTCCCGCTTCATCGACCTAAGATCTGCTGTGTACCAAGGAGATCGATGTTTGCGGGGTCGGAGAGGACGCCTGGGGGCAATCTCGTCGAGAGCTCTAGCAAGAGAGGTGTTCCAGGAGTGAACCTGCTCATCGACTGAGACGCTGATAGACTCCAGATCCCTCAGAGCATTCAGGAACCTTTCAGGTTCCATAAGTCTCTTGAGTTTTGGAGTTGTAGTTCACCTATATCCAGAGAGCACTGTGGACTCAAACAATCTTGGATCAGGACCAAACTTGGCATGAATACTCAATATGCCCAAATGTGAACACAGATGGAGTTTGGGGAAAATAGACCTTGACATTTGGGAGTTACAGTTTCTGGGATTTATAGTTAACACACAATCAAAGAGCATCCTGAACTTGAACCAAACTTGGCATATTGAACTCTCCTTACCAACAGAAAGTACTGAAAGGGTTTGTTTGGGAATTGACCTTAAGTTTGGAAGTTGTAGTTCACCTACACCCAGAGAGCACTGTGGACTCAAACAATGTTATGTTATGTTGTTGTTTGTTTTCTATCCAGAATCACAATGTTGGAAGTAGGCTCACCACTTCAAGGTCCCTAAAACAGGCATGGGAAAACTTGGGCCCTCTGGGTGCTTTGGACTTCAAATCCCACCATCCCTAACAGCCTGAGGCCCTTTCCTGCTTAAGCGGCTGAGGGGGAAAGGTAAAGGGCCTGAGGCTGTTAGGAATGGTGGGAGTTGGAGTCCAAAACACCTGGAAGGTCCAAGTTTGCCCATGCCAGCTTTCGACAGAGACCTCTTCCTCCCCCTTCCCCCTCCTGCCCAACACTTATTTTTTCTTCTCCACTCGGGCTCCCTTCTTCTCAGCCTCACTCTGCTCACTTTGCCTCGCTTTGCTCACGCAACCGCTCCTGCCACCATTTTGATCTGAGGGGGCAGCGTGAGCGTGTTCAGGAGGGGAGGGGGAGGGAGGAAGACGTGGGGTGAGTCTGCGCAGTAGCGCCCGCACGGGTCACGTCTTCCTCCCCCCCCCCTCCCTGAGTGGAGAAGAAAAAGTGTTCGGCAGGAGGGGGAAGAAAGGGTATTGGAGGTTCCAATTTCCCACGGCACACCTGATGATCGCTCACGGCACACTAGTGTGCCACCGCACACTGGTTGGGAAACACTGTTCTATACACATCTATCTATACACACACACATATACAGACCACGGACAATGGGATATGCAGTACCTTCACCCAGGTCCCCTCCCACAGGCCACTGCGACCCCCACGAATGATGGACCTGGGCCAAACTTGGCACACAGACTCCCCATGACCAAGAAAACGTACTGGAGATGTTTGGAGGAAATTGACCATCATGGGAATTATAGTTCACCTGCATCCAGAAAAACGGTGACTCTCCACTGGCAATGTACCAGGGCACAATTTGGTTCAGGGAAGCCCCATGACTACTGAGCCTATTGTTTGGGGGAATGAACCTTGATGTTGGGAGTTGTAGTTCACCCTTATCCAGAGAGCCCTGAACCCAACTGACGTCAGATCTGGGCCAAATTTGCACATGGACCCAACATACCCAACTGTGCATACAGGCGGGGGTTTGCGGGTGAATGACCTTGGCTCTGGGAATTGTAGTTCACCCTTGGCTCTGGGAATTGTAGTTCACCCTTATCCAGAGAGCCCTGAACCCAGACGATGTCACATATGGACCACACTTAGCACATAGACACAACATACCCAACTGTGCATACAGGCGGGGGTTTGGGGGTGAATGACCTTGGCTCTGGGAATTGTAGTTCACCCTTATCCAGAGAGCCCTGAACCCAGACGACGTCACATCTGGACCACACTTGGCACATAGACACAACATACCCAACTGTGCATACAGGCGGGGGTTTGGGGGTGAATGACCTTGGCTCTGGGAATTGTAGTTCGCCCTTATCCAGAGAGCCCTGAACCCAGACGACCTCACATCTGAACCACACTTGGCACATAGACCCAACATACCTAAGTGTGCATACAGGTCTGCTTTGGGGGTGATTGTCTTTTCTCTGGGAGTTGTAGTATATGTCCAGAGATATTACCAAACTTCCCAAACCAAACAATGCCTTTCTCAAGTAACTCCAAGCTAGTATACATACAGTAATATAATAACGAGCCCTAAAGGCAGGTCCCTTTGGCACCCTCTGGTGGACAATATTGTATCCGCCTATATTCTACGCCTTCATTCAACCCAAGGCACTTTTGAACAAAGACTCCAATATGCAGTCCTTTGCTGCCATCAAGTGGCCAAATTGAAAATTGCAGCATTGAACCGTGAAAGGGGCTCTTGTGCTGCCCTCATGTGGACATAGTGTGAAACCGCACCTATGTATGCAATATAATTTAGGGGGGAGGAAAGATAGAAAGAACAGCAAGGAAGGGAAAATATAGTATCTTTGTTTCATCCTGGGAGGCCTAGTTTTACAAAGGTTTGAACCAGATAGTGCTGGTGCCATGCCAGACTACAACTCCCAATATCCCCCAATGGAGACAGACATGGCTTTGGTTCCAATAGTTTTTCTTTGCTTTCTAGGAGCCACAGTTCAAGTACTCTGGAATCTAGGGAGTTGTAGTTTTGCAAGGGCTTCCCCTCTGAATCATGCTGGTGACTCAACCCACTGCAATAGTCCAATGAAGGCACATTTTGCTACCACTTCCAATTGCCGTGACTCCATGTTTTGGGCCACTGGGATTTGTAGTTTACCACGGTCCCATCACTCTCTGATAGGCAGCATTGCAGTATGACTTACACTTGAACTTTTATGGCACATGGCTATAGAATCTTGGGTTCTGTAGTTTGGCAGAGGAGGCCCTTGCAAAACTACACCTTCCAGCCCCCCATAGAATTGAACTGTGGCAGAGGTGTACTGTAGTTACACAGTTATAGGGGATACTGGGAGATGTAGTTTGACGAAGCACCAGCACTCTTGGGCAGAGGAGGCGAAAGGCCTTGCAAAACTACACCTCCCAGGCCCTCCTAGCATTGAACTGTGGCAGAGGTGTACTTTAGTTCCAGAGTTATAGGGCATGCTGGGAGATATAGTTTGACGAAGCACCAGCACTCTTGGGCAGAGGAGGCGAAAGGCCTTGCAAAACTACACCTCCCAGGCCCTCCTAGCATTGAACTGTGGCAGAGGTGTACTGTAGTTCCAGAGTTATAGGGCATGCTGGGATATATATTTTGATGAAGCACCAGCACTCTTGGGCAGAGGAGGCGAAAGGCCTTGCAAAACTACACCTCCCAGGCCCTCCTAGCATTGAACTGTGGCAGAGGTGTACTGTAGTTCCAGAGTTATAGGGCATGTTATAGGGCATGAAGGCCACCAACGAGGGATCTGGAAATAACTTGGCACACGGAACCCCCATGACCAATTTTGAGGTTTAGAGGAGTTGTAGTTCACCTACACCCAGAGTGCACTATGAACTCAAACAATGATGGATCTGGACCAAACTTGGCATGCATACCCGGTATGCCCAAATTTGAATACGCTTGGGTTTTGAGGGGAAATGACCTGGACATTTTGGAGTTGTGGTTACTGGGATTTATAGTTTACTAGGACTTGTAGTTTACCTACAATCAGAGCACTCTGAACTCCACCAAAGATGGAATTGGACCAAATTTGGCACAAGGAGCCTCCATGATCAGCAAAAAAATACTGGAGGGTTTAGGGGAAATTCACCTTCATTTGGGGGAGTTGTAGTTCACCTCCATCCAGAGAGCACTGTGAACCCAAACACTGATGGATCTGGACCAAACTTGGCACACAGACCTGATATGTTGACATTTGATTAGTGGAGGGGTTTGGGGGGAAACTGGCCTTCCTTTCTGGGAGTTGTAGTTCACCCACAACCAGAGAAACGGTCACCTCCACCAACGTGGCCAAACTTGGCACACAGACCTCCCATGACTAACTCAACCTATTGGAGGGGTTTGAGGGGACTGACTCACCATAGTGGGAGTTGTAGTTTACCCTACAGCCAGAGAGCACTGTGAACCCAAACACTGATGGATCTGGACCAAACTTGGCACACAGACCTCCCATGACTAACTCAACCTATTGGAGGGGTTTGAGGGGACTGACTCACCATAGTGGGAGTTGTAGTTTACCCTACAGCCAGAGAGCACTGTGAACCCAAACACTGATGGATCTGGACCAAACTTGGCACACAGACCTCCCATGACTAACTCAACCTATTGGAGGGGTTTGAGGGGACGGACTCACCATAGTGGGAGTTGTAGTTTACCCTACAGTCAGAGAGCACTGTGAACCCAAACACTGATGGATCTGGACCAAACTTGGCACACAGACCTCCCATGACTAACTCAACCTATTGGAGGGGTTTGAGGGGACTGACTCACCATAGTGGGAGTTGTAGTTTACCCTACAGCCAGAGAGCACACGGAACCCCACCATTGGTGCATCTAGACTCAAACTTGCCCAACATAACAAACGTTTAAGTCCCGATAGAGTTTTTCGGGGTTAACCCGGCATGACGGGAGTTGTAGTTCACCCACAACTGTATGCATTTTGGACCATGGAAAATGACTTTTTCACCAAACCCAAGTTAGTATTATAATAAATGAAAATATGAGTTATTACAACTGTTGGTTAAAGCGGTTTCAAATTGCGTTAACTCCGCAGTGTGAACGCACCTTGGTGGTACGGAGGCCTCCGGTGCTGACGAAGCCGGGGCCGAAGATCCATTCGTAGCGGCGGATGCTGCGGGCCGCGTACTGCTCAGTGTCCAGGAAGTTCTGGACGGTTCCATATCCTCCGGCACCTTCTTGGTTGCGGGCGACTTTCTGGAGAAGCCAACAAACCTGGTTGCGGTTTCGCTTCCTCTGCGGAAAACGCATAGAAAGGATTTGATTACCTTTCAAGTCGCTAGACCTCAAGATCTTTGCGCAGATGGCTCTACACTAACCAGGCAAACCCAGCCTTTCGTGGCCTTAATAGGCTTTGGGTGAAGTCCCGGCTATGACGTTTCCCCATCAGCTGGGTGGAAAGCACTCTGTTCGTGCTCAGAGGCACCCTTACCTTGATGTACGTTTGCACAGAGCGGGACAGGACGATCTCGAACCCGAAGAGCTCCTCTCCCGTAGCCGTTTGGGCCGAAGCGAGGAGGCGGTTATACTCCGCAGGTGTCCGATAGCGAGTGGGATTGAAGGCCCTGGGAGTGTCACCTGGAGTATAAAGAGAAGAACCCCAAGGGTCATCTCGTCCAACCCCATTCTGTCACAAAGGCACAATCAAAGCTCTCCCGACAGATGGCCATTCAGCCTTTGTTTAAAAGCCTCCCGAGACTCAAGCAGACACCCGACAGTCTGTACTTGACTAAAGTTGGATGGGAACCCCAAAGGCCATCTAGTCCAAGCCCATTCTTTCATAAGGACACAATCGAACCTCTCCTGGCAGATGGCCATCTATCTTCTGCTTAAAAGCCTCAGAGACTGAAGAATACTTCTGACAGCCTAGACTAGAGTTAGAAGGGTACCCCAAGGGTCATCTAGTCCAGTGTTTTTCAACTGTTTTTTTAGCTGCGGCACATTTTTTACATTGACAAAATCCTGGGGAACACCACCAACCAAAATGACTCAAAATGACACTCTAACACAGTAATACATATCATTAAGATGTTTTTAAATGTATTTATACACTCAGTGTGAAACCTGGGCATCTTTCGATGAACACAACATAGATATATCCTGGCAGGAGTGGCGGAAAGACACAAACTTCCCACACGGAACTCCCATAACCAAGAGAAAATGCTTTAAGAGTTTGGTGGGCATTGGCCTTGGGTTTTGGAGTTGTAGTTCACCAATATCCAGAGAGCACTGTGGACTCAAACAATGTTGGATCAGGACCAAACTTGGCATGAATACTCAATAGCTGGCAACATACCTGTTTAAGCAGGCCTTTGGTGAGTAAGTCCTGCCCATGCCCCGCCATCTATTCGCTCTTCTGAGGATGATGTGCTGTTCATTGTCTTAACTGTGTTATTAATTACTGTACTGCTGTTGTTTTAAATTGTTTTTAACTGCTTATTGCCTGTATTTTACTGTGCCCTTCGGCTCCTGTAAGCCGCCCACTTGAGCCTCGGGAGTCGGCATAGAAGCCCGAATAATAAATAAAATAAATAAATAAATAAATATGCCCAAATGTGAATACAGATGGAATTTGGGGAAAATAGACCTTGACATTTGGGAGTTACAGTTTCTGGGATTTATAGTGAACACACAATCAAAGAGCATCCTGAACTCTTGCAACAACGGAATTTAACCAAACTTGTCATGTTGAACTCTCATTAGCAACAGAAAGTACTGAAAGGGTTTGCTTGGGAATTGACCTTGAGTTTGGAAGTTGTAATATTTTCTCTTGGTTATGGGAGTTCTGTGTGGGAAGTTTGTGTCTTTCTGCCATTCCTGCCAGGATATCTATGTTGTGTTCATCGAAACAGGCCCAGGTTCCACACTGAGTTAGAGTGTTAGAGTGTCATTTTGTCTCATTTTGGTTGGTGGTGTGCCCCAGGATTTTGGAAATGTAAAAAGTGTGCCACAGCTCAAAAAAGGTTGGAAAACATTGATCTAGATAGACACAATCAAACCCCTCCTGACAGATGGCCATCTAGCTTCTGTTTAAAATCCTCCAACAGACTCCGGACAGCCTATACTAAACTATGGTTGGAAGGGAACCCAAAAGGTCATCTAGTCCAACCCCTATTCTAATATACAGAAAAACGCACACAAAGCCCTCTTGACAGATGGCCCTCCAACAATGAGCCGTGGGAGTTAAAGCAGTATCCATGTGACAGTGTAGACGTGTCCTTTGATGGACGACTGACCCGACTGGAAGAAGCAAGACTCTCGGAAGAAGAGATGGCCTCCGGGACGCAGCCAACGAAGTAATTTCTGGGCCGTCTCGCTCAATTCGTCATCCGAGAGATACATGAAAAGCCAGTTGGAGAAGACGACATCCAGGCTGAAGCAGGAGAAGAGACAAAACAGCTCAAGTGGGGCCAAACCGCATTCGTTCCACTGTGTAGATGCGCCCCATGCATTCACCCACCTCTGGCTCGGCATCTCTAGCGTTGTAATATCCGCCTGTTTGAATGTGACGTTGCTCCGGTGCCCGTTTTCTCGTTGGTTTCGCGCCAGGAAACTCCCAATGAAGTCCACGGCCGTGACGCGGCGTGCCTTTTCCGCTAGGGATCCGGTGAACCGGCTGCAATGGGCGCAATGGAATAAGTTCAATCCTATTTTAATGTTTATGTAGTCTTTATTATTATTATTATTATTATTATTATTATTTACTAGCTTGGGGACCCGGCGGTGCCCAGGTTATTTGAGAAAGGCATTGTGTGCCAGGGTTAGTGTGCCTCAGTGGCAACCAATCATGTTGTTTGAATGTAGAGCCTTGGATTCTTGAATGCTGGCCAATCAGAGTCCTTTATGCAAATACTCCCTCAGTGGCAACCAGTCCCCTCTGTCTGGTGCCTTAGAATCCTGGAGTTCTGAGGCTGGCCAATCAGAGTCCTTTATTCAAATAATCCCACAGTGGCAACCAAGCGAAACGCTGCCACATATTCCTCCGCACCTCCTGCCCTCTGCAAACACTGACTTTTATTATATACATAGATTATTATTGTTATTAATATTAATAGACAACTTGCTGAGTTACTTTCACAAAGTAATTAGTTACCATCATGCTCTATGAAATAGTTCCCCAAGATTGTAGTTACACGTTTCAAAAGTAGTCCTTTAACTCAATCTTGCATACTACTACTACTACTACTAATAATAATAACTTGCATAATTACTTTCACAAAGTAATTAGTTGCCATCATGCTCTATGAAATAGTTCACTGCGATTGTAGTTACACGTTTCAAAAGTAGTCCTTTAACTCAATCTTGCATACTACTACTACTAATAATAATAATAACTTGCATAATTACTTTCACAAAGTAATTAGTTACCATCATGCTCTATGAAATAAATAGTTCACTACGGTTATAGTTACAAATTTCAAAAGTAGTCCTTTAACTCAAATTACTTGCATTACCATACTACTACTACTACTACTACTACTAATAATAACTGGCATAATTACTTTCACAAAGTAATTAAAATAAATAGTTCCATCAAATTTCAAAAGTGGTCCTTTAACTAATCTTGAAATAAATAGTTTACACTACCATCACGGTTATAGTTACAAATTTCAAAAGTGGTCCTTTAACTCAATCTTGCATAATAATAATAATAATAATAATAACTTGCATAAATACTTTCACAAAGTAATTAGTTGCCATCATGGCCTATGAAATAAATAGTTCACTACGGTTTTAGTTACACGTTTCAAAAGTTGTCTTTTAACTCAGTCTTGCATAATAATAATACATAACTTTGCCAAGTTACTTTCACAAAGTAATTAGTTAACATTATGCCCTATGGGGAAAATATAATTCACTATGGTTGTAGTTACACGTTTCAAATTTTGTCCTTTTAACTCAATCTTGCATAATAACAATAAAAACAATAATAACAACAGACAATTTGCAGAGTTACTTTCAAAAAGTAATAAATTACCATTATGCCCTACTGGGAAAAAAATAGTTCATTATGGTTGTAGTTACAAGTTTCAAAAGTTGTCCTCTAACTCAATCTTGCATAACAACAACAACAGACAACTTGTCGAGTTACTTTCACAAAGTAATTTGTTAACATTATGTCCTATAGGGAAAAAATAGTTCACTACGGTTGTAGTTACAAGTTTCAAAAGTTGTCCTTTAACTCAATCTTGCATAGTAATAATAATAATAATAGATAACTTGCCTAGTTACTTTCAAAAAGTAATTAGTTAACATTATGCCCTATAGGGAAAAAATAATTCACTACGGTTGTAGTTACAAGTTTCAAAAGTTGTCCTTTAACTTAATCTTGCATAATAATAATAATAATTGATAACTTGCATAGTTACTTTCAAAAAGTAAGTAGTTAACATTATGCCCTATAGGGAAAAAATAGTTCACTACGGTTGTAGTTACAAGTTTCAAAAAGTTGTCCTTTAACTTAATCTTGCATAATAATAATAATAATTGATAACTTGCATAGTTACAAAGTAGTTAACATTATGCCCTATAGGGAAAAAATAGTTCACTACGGTTGTAGTTACAAATTTCAAAAGTTGTCCTTTAACTTAATCTTGCATTATAATAATAATAATAATAATTGATAACTTGCCTAGTTACTTTAAAAAAGTAATTAGTTAACATTAACCCCTATAGGGAAAAAATAGTTCACTACGGTTGTAGTTACAAATTTCAAAAGTTGTCCATTAACTTAATCTTGCATAATAATAATAATAATAATTGATAACTTGCCTAGTTACTTTAAAAAAGTAATTAGTTAACATTATGCCCTATAGGGAAAAAATAGTTCACTACGGTTGTATTTACAAGTTTCAAAAGTTGTCCTTTAACTGAATCTTGCGAAATAGTAATAATAATAGGCAACTTGCTGAGTTACTTTAATTACTTTGTGAAAGTAACTCAGCAAGTTGCCTATTATTATTACTATTTCGCAAGATTCAGTTAAAGGACAACTTTTTTTACCCTAGGAGGCAAAAAATAGTTCGCTATGGTTGGACTCACCCAATGCCGGCTCCCAGTTCCAATAGGTCTTGTCCTTCCAGCGGGGGCAAAAGGGCCAGGATTTCGGGGGTGTCCTCTTGAGTGAGCTCTTCGGCCCCCGAATCCAGCATCATTTCCTGCAAAGAGCCGCCCTGCGAATGCTCCTGCCAGAAGCGCCGCATCAGGAGGCGAGGCGAGGATTCTGGTGCTGGAAATCAAGGCATCCCTAAAGGTCATCAAATGCATGAAGGCACCATCCAAACCCTCCCGACAGATGGCCATCCAGCCTCATAGACATTTGCAAGTTTGTGGAGAAATAGGGCTATATAGAATCATAGAATCCGAGAGTTGGAAGATAGTCCCAAAGGCCATCCAGTCCAACCCCCTACAAATGAATTAAGTCAGTGTTTCCCAACCAGTGTGCCATGGCACACTAGTGTGCCGTGAGCGATCATCAGGTGTGCCGTGGGAAATGGGAACCTCCAATCCCCTTTCTTCCCCCTCCTGCCAAACACTTTTTCTTCTCCACTCGGGCTCCCTTCTTCCCAGCCTCGCTCTGCTCGCTTTGCCTCGCTTTGCTCTGGGGCGAGTCTGCGCAGTAGCGCCCGCACGGGTCACATCTTCCTCCCTCCCCCTCCCCTCCTGAACACGCTCACGCTGCCCCCTCGGATCAAAATGGCGGCAGAAGCGGCAGTGGAGAAGAAAAAGTAAGTGTTTGGCAGGAGGGGGAAGAAAGGGCGCGAAGGGGGAGGGGGAGGAAGAGGTCTCTGTCGAAAGCTGGCATGGGCAAACTTGGACCTTCCAGGTTTTTTGGACTCCAACTCCCACCATTCCTAGCAGCCTCAGGCCCTTTTCCTCCCCCCCCCCCCCCCTCAGCCACTTAAGCAGGAAAGGGCCTCAGGCTGTTAGGAATGGTGGGAGTTGAAGTCCAAAGCAGCCAGAGGGCCGAAGTTTTCCCATGCCTGTTTTAGGGACCTTAAAGTGGTGAGCCTCCATCCAACATTGTGATTCTGGATAGAAAACAAACAACAACATAACATAACATTGTTTGAGTCCACAGTGCTCTCTGGGTGTCAGTGAACTACAACTTCCAAAGTCAAGATCAATTCCCAAGCAAACCCTTTCAGTACTTTCTGTTGGTAATGAGAGTTCAATATGCCAAGTTTGGTTCAATTCCATTGTTGCAAGAGTTCAGGATGCTCTTGGATTGTGTGTTAACTATAAATCCCAGAAACTGTAACTCCCAAATGTCAAGGTCTATACTTCCCAAACTCCATCTGTGTTCACATTTGGGCATATTGAGTATTCATGCCAAGTTTGGTCCTGATCCAACATTGTTTGAGTCCACAGTGCTCTCTGGATGTCGGTGAACTACAACTCCAAAACCCAAGGTCAATGCCCACCAAACTCTTATAGTATTTTCTCTTGGTTATGGGAGTTCTGTGTGGGAAGTTTGTGTCTTCCTGCCATTCCTGCCAGGATATCTATGTTGTGTTCATCGAAACAGGCCCAGGTTTCACACTGAGTGTATCAATACATTTGAAAACATATTAACTATATGTATTACTGTGTTAGAGTGTACTTTTGTGTCATTTTGGTTGGTGGTGTGCCCCAGGATTTTGTAAATGTAAAAAATGTGCCGCGGCTCAAAAAAAGTTGGGAAACACTGCTTTAAGGCACCATCCAAACCCTCCCGACAGATGGCCATCCAGCCTCTGCTTAGAAACGTACAGAGCAGCCTTCCTTTTCTATGTATTTCCTTTTATCGTAGTGCAGTACTATACTCTTTCTCCCTATACGTTTTGTAGGCCTTGGCCTGGCTCTCTAATCTGTTAAGGTCATTTTGGACCCAGATCGCCTCCTCTTTCTTCTGATGTGGCCGATTACATCGTCTGGAGACCTTTGGCCGCTGGCTTAGACATGAATTAGTGCTAACAATAGCAACAGAAAGTGAAAATGCTTGCCGGTGACCCTTGCACGGAGGAGTTGGCAGAGTAAAGGTCATGGGTCAAAAAAACAGGAGAAGCCGGACATTGGTGATAACAATGGTTGTGACGGCCATGAACTCTCCTTCTAAGCAGAGGCTGTGGATGACCATCTGTCGGGAAGGTTTGGATGGTGTCTTCCTGAATAGCAGAATAAGGTTGGACTGGATGGCCTTGGAGGTCTTTTCCATCTCTAGGATTCAGCAACACCAACAACGGTGATGGAGTCTCCTTATATGGAGGTTTTCAAGTAAATTCTGGATGCCATCTGTCGGGAGAGCTTTGATGGTGTCTTCCTGCTTGGCAGAATAGGATTGGACTGGGTGGCCTTTGTGTTCCCTTCCAACTCTAGGCTTTAACAACAACAACAACAACAACAACGATGAAGACTGGAGGGCCTTGGGGTCCCTTTAACAACAACAACAACAACGGTGACTGCATGGCCTTTGGGGTTCCTTCCAACTAAAGGCTTTAACAACAACAACAACAACAACAACAACAACAACGGTGACTGCATGGCCTTTGGGGTTCCTTCCAACTAAAGGCTTTAACAACAACAACAACAACAGTGACTGGAGGGCCTTGGGGTCTCTTTAACAACAACAACAACAACAACAACAACAACGTGACTGCATGGCCTTTGGGGTTCCTTCCAACTAAAGGCTTTAACAACAACAACAGGCTGCTTTCTTCCACCCACAGCCGCCTGGCTCCTGTCTGGGGTCCCCAGCAGGTGGCCATGTAACACCAATCTTGCAGGATCTGCACTGACTGCCTATTGAGCCCTTCCGGCTTTAACAAAGTGCTGGTTTTTACCTTTAAGGCTTTATCAACACAACCTGGGGCAACAACAACAGTGCCTGCACCCATGAGGGACCGGCTTTCACCCAACAACATATTGCCCAGCGAGATCACTGAGGTCTGAGGAGGCCAATCAACAGTGTTCCATCCGTAAAGCTGGCCCACAGCAACAGCAACAGCAACAACAGTGCCTGCCGCCATTGGGGTCCCTTCAGTAAAGGCTTTAAAACAACAACAACAACGCTGTGGAACGGCCATTGGGGTCCCCAACTAAAGGCTTTAACAACAACAACAGAACAACAACAGTGCCTGTGACCCTTAACTAAAGGCTTTAACAACAACAACAACAACAACAACAGTGCCTGCATGGCCATTGGGGTCCTGTTAAAACCCAACAACAGTGCCTGCAGGCCTTTGGAGTCCCTTAACTAAAGGGTTAAAATCAGCAACCAACAGCTGTGGGATCTGCTGCCCTTCCTATTTTAACTGTATGGCCATTGGGGTCCCTTCCAACTAAAGGCTTTAACAACAACAACAACAATTTGGCCATTTTAATTGTTTTTATGCTGTTGTTTTCCCTTCCAACTAAAGGCTTTAATGGTGCCTGCATGGCCATTGTGAAACTAAAGGCTTTAACAACAACAACAACAGTGCCTGCATGGCCATTGGGGTCCCTTCCAACTAAAGGCTTTAACAACAACAACAACAACAACAACAACAGTGCCTGCATGGCCATTGGGGTCCCTTCCAACTAAAGGCTTTAACAACAACAACAACAACAACAACAGTGCCTGCATGGCCATTGGGGTCCCTTCCAACTAAAGGCTTTAACAACAACAACAACAACAGTGCCTGCATGGCCATTGGAGTCCCTTCCAACTAAAGGATTTAACAACAACAGCAACAGCAACAACAATGGTGACTGCATGGCCATTGGGGTCCCTTCCAACTAAAGGCTTTAACAACAACAACAACAACAACAACAACAACAACAACAACAACAGCCTGCATGGCCATTGGGGTCCCTAAAGGCTTTAACAACAACAACAAAGGCTTTAACAACAACAACAACAACAACAACAACAACAGTGCCTGCATGGCCATTGGGGTCCCTTCCAACTAAAGGCTTTAACAACAACAACAACAACAACAACAGTGCCTGCATGGCCATTGGGGTCCCTTCCAACTAAAGGCTTTAACAACAACAACAACAACAACAACAACAATGGTGACTGCATGGCCTTTGGGGTCCCTTCCAACTAAAGGCTTTTTAAAAACAACAACGACAACGACAACGGTGATGGAGTCTCCTTATATGGAGGTTTTCAAGCAAATTCTGGATGGCCATCTGTCGAGAGGGCTTGGATGGCGTCTTCCTACATAGCAGAATGGGGTTGGACTGGGTGGCCTTTGTGTTCCAACTCTAGGCTTTAACAACAACACAACTACAACAACAACAATGGTGACTGCATGGCCTTTGGGGGTCCCTTCCAACTAAAGGCTTTAACAACAACAACAACAACACCACAACAGTGATGGAGTCTCCTTATATGGAGGTTTTCAGGTAAAGCCTGGTTGGCCATCTGTCGGAAGGGTTTGTGTGGTGTCTTCCTGCATAGCAGAATAGGGTTGGACTGGATGACCTTTGGGATCCCTTCCAACTAAATAATAATAATAATAATAATAATAATAATAATAATAATGGTGACTGGATGGTTTTTGGGGTCCCTTCCAACTCTAGGCTTCAATACTACTACTACTACTACTACTACTACTACTAATAATAATAATAATAATGGTGACTGGATGGCCTTTGGGGGTGTTTTCCAACTCTAGGCTTTAACAACAACAACAGCAATGGTGTCTGAGTCTCCTTATATGGAGGTATTCAAGCAGAGACTGGGTGGTCATCTGTTGGGAGGGATTAGATTGTGCCTTCCTGCCTTGATTGGACTGGATGGCCTTGGGAATTTCTTCCAAGTCTAGGATTCGACCATAACCATAATATTTTAATAATAATGTCAGAATCTCCTTCTCTGGAGGTTTTCAAGCAGAAGCTAGATGGCCATCTGTCGGGAGAGATCAGAATGGGGATGAGCTGGATGGCTGTAGCATTTAATGGCTCATTCAATTTTCTTCTACTGGTCTCCCTAGCATTATACTCCTGGGCAGATAGGGTGGGTTATAAATAAAGTATTATTATTATTATTATTTTGTTGTTGTTGTTATTACCCCAAATCTGCCTTTCCCCCACAGCTCCACTTACCTTCTGCCATGTGGTCAAGTGGCTCCTGTCCGAATGCTCCTTCGGCCTCTGCATCGCAATTAATCATTAATTGGCCGTTATCCCAATGATAAGGAGCCTGGCATGCCATTGGTTTAGGTCAAAGTCAAAGCCCTCCCAACAGACGGCCATCCAAAAAACTCCAGGGAAGGAGACTCCACTGGACCCCGAAGCAGATTAGATTCCACTGGGACCAACTTTATTGGCCTTTCATTATTATTAATATTATTATTATTATTATTATTAAGGTCTTAATGTCTTAAGCCCAAAAATATCTCTCATTTCTCATCCAGGAAGCCTTTGCTTGAAGTCGTAATTGGTTAATGCCGACCTGGATCTGGGATCCCAATACGCTTACCTGTTTGGATAAATTTCGCCGCACCATCCATGCCTTCGCCATCCTTCCTTGGCATTATTTTCTCCGGGGCAAACCTCTCCGAAGCTTCAGCAAAGCCTGGGGTGAAGAATGGTGGGAAAACCTTTTCCGGGAAGGTTTCGTTGTAGGTTAGAGGTTTCCAAACCAAAGCCCTCCGAGAAGTTTGCAAACAAGTTCAACAAGGTTTGAGAGGTCGCTGGGCAAACAATTGCTTCACGGAGGAATTGGTACCAGTAGTAGGAAGTTACGGACTTAAGGGTTTAGTGGAGACTCCTTCCCTGGAGGTTTTGATATTGTGGCTGGATGGCCATCTCTCGGGAGGGCTTTGATGGTGTCTTCCTGCTGGGCTGAATGGGGTTGGTCTGGATGACCTTTGAGGTCCCCTTTCCAATTCTACTTAAATATAGACAGCCTTGAAGTCTGGTGGAGTTTTCATCCCTGGAGGTTTTGAGCAGCTGCAGGGGCATCTGTCAGGCGGGTTCAGGCCCGGATTACCCATAGGGCCAACCTAGGCCATGGCCTGAGGCGCAATTCAAGGGGGGCGCAGAATCACGGACCAAAAAAAAGGTTATAAAATAATTAAAAATCGTGCTGCGATTGGCTCCTGCCTCCTGACACCTCCCAACAAAGGATTCCCCCAGGCAGCAACCAGCCAGGCTTTGAAGCTGCAAGGTCATTCGATACTAATCAAGGTGGCCAATTGCAACATTCACACTTCCCCCAAGGAGACAAGTTATTTCTCTGGAACATGGCTTGACAGCCCAGAAAACTCACAAAATTATTATTATCTTGCCAGGAATTTGGTGTGGAAGTTCTGGGTATGGATCTCTCCCACAATATGATCGAAATGGCTTTGGATCGAGCTCAAAAGGAGGCGGGATCACTGGTAAAAGGAGAAAACAAGGCATCTCTGCCATATACACACTAGAGCAGTGTTTCTCAACCTTCCTAATGCTGCGACCCCTGAATACAGTTCCTAATGTTGTGGTGACCCCTAACCATAACATTATTTTCATTGCTACTTCATAACTGTATTTTTGTGTGTTGGGGGGAGGGGGTCATTTTGTCATTTGGAAGTTGCTGGGATTTATAGTTCACTAACAATCAAAGAGCATTCTGAACTCACCAACAATGGAATTGAAACAAATTTGGCACTCAAAATTCCCATGACCAACAGCAAATACTGGAAGGGTTTGGTGGGCATTGACCTTGAGTTTGTGAGTTGTACTTCACCTACATCCAGAGAGCACTATAGACTCAACAATGATGGATCTGGGCCACACTTAACATGAATCCTCAACATAACACAAAGTGAACAAAGTTGGATTTACGGGAAAATAGATCTTGACCGTTGTGAGTTGTAGTTTCTGGAATTTATAGTTCACATACAATCAAAGAGCCCCTGCACCCCACCAATGATAGAATTGGGTCAAACTTCCTATACAGAACCCTCATGCCTTGAAGGGACTAGCTGGCGCGAGCCTCCATCCCACCTCTCACTCTCGCCCTCACCCACACATGCGCATCATGCTGCCATGCGCCAAGCACGCCTGCTCTCCTCTCCCTGCTTGGAGTCTCAGAATCAGCCCTCCCCTTGGCTGGGAGGCCTGCCAATCACAGCAAAGGAGAGCTTTAGGTGGGAGAATTCACAGTCTGCTTCCAAAAAGAAAGAGAAGGACAAGTGGAGAGATCTTCAACCTTCTCTGCCAAAGGGCTTCCTAAGACCATCAGAAATATGTTTTCTGATGGCCTTTGGCGACCCCTCTGAAACTCTCTCGCGACCCCCCTGGGGGTCTCGACCCCCAGGTTGAGAAACACTGCACTAGAGCCAGGCCCGGATTACCCATAGGGCCAACCTAGGCCATGGCCTGGGGCGCAATCTGAGGGGGGCGCAGAATCACGGACCAAAAAAAAGTTATAAAATAATAAAAAATCATGCCGCAATTGGCTCTTGCCGCCTGGTACCCAAAAGGAGGCGGAGCCAAGGCCGGGCTCCGCAGAGGCAGCGCTTGTGCTCGCCGCGTAAGCCTCAGCCCATCCATCTACGCCACTGCTTCTCAGCCAGTGCTTCTGCACCTGAGGGGAGGGGGCTCCTGCCTGGCCTGGCTCAGAGCGACTTCCTTCGCAGGCTGCTGAGGGAAGAGGAGGCCGCGGGAAAGAAGGGTGGCATGCGGCGTGGAGGCCCAGAGGCCTTATTCTAAGGGACGTCCCTTATTTTGGCCCTAAAATTTGTGTCCCTTATTTTCAGGCCCTGCCCCTTATTTTTGACTAGCAGGACAGGACTGAGCGGGGTTGACCAGAGGAAGGTGCGTGCTGTGGTTTCCACGGCAATGCCTGCCCGGGGATTCCAACTTGCAGGGCAGCCTGCGTCCCCGTTGGACAAAAGAGGCGATACAGGACTTTTTCAAAGTACAGTAGACTAATTACGGTAACCGTTACCCAAGGGGAATGTTGGGTCATGTTGGATAAAGATAGTTTCTGGTTGCTTGAGAGTTACTCTTAAAATAGGCCTAGCTGTGCATCCCAATACTATACAATGCTGTGTATCCCATACTATACTATACCATTAACTATTTATTTATCATTTATTTATTTATTTATTCAGGCTTCTATGCCGCCGACTCCCGGGGGCTCGCGGCGGCTCACAGAGCCAAAGGCACAGTAAAAACAAAACAATAAGAACAATAAAAACAGTTAAAATAGCAGTGGTAGAAGGAACAGCAACACAGTTCAGCAATAGCATACTTAAAGATACACGGGCCTACTCGCCAAAGGCCTGCTTGAACAGATGGGTTTTGCATGCCCGTCTAAACGGGAGCAGGTCCCTCAAGGCCCTAGTTTCGGCCGGGAGGGCGTTCCACAGCGTAGGAGCTATGACAGAGAACGCCCTCCGGCGAGTGGATGTTAGGCGTGCCAATTTTGTCGATGGTATCTCCAGGAAGTTAGCATCCTCGGACCGTAGTGATCTCGAAGGGCAATATGGAGTGAGACGGTCCCTCAGGTACGCTGGCCCCAGGCCGTATAAGGCCTTAAAGGTAAGAACCAACACTTTGAAGGCGATCCGGTGCTCAATTGGCAGCCAGTGCAGATCCTGCAAAACAGGTGTTATATGGCGACCTGCTGGGGTGCCAGACAGGAGCCGGGCGGCAGTGTTCTGCACCAGCTTGAGCTTCCGGATCGCCGACATAGGAAGGGCAACGTAGAGCGCGTTGCAGTAGTCTAGTCTTGAGATGACCGTGGCTTTGGATCACTGTGGCTAGGTCGTTCCGGGAGAGGTAGGGGGCCAGCCTCCTTGCCTGTCGGAGGTGGAAGAAGGCCACCTTGCTGACCGCAGAGACCTGGGCCTCCATGGTCAGCTGGGAGTCCAGATGGACTCCCAGGCTCTTCACGGCAGGCGATGGGCGTAACGCCTCACCGTCAGGGTCGAAGCTGGACATCCACCCCACCCGGGCGGCCCAGCCACAAGATCTCCGTCTTCGCCGGATTCACCCTCAACCTACTGGCTCGCAGCCATCCAGTAACGGCCTCGAGGCAATGTTGGAAATTATCGGGGACGGAACCCGGCCTGCCCTCCATCCTCAGAATGAGCTGGGTGTCATCAGCGTACTGGTGGCACTCAAGCCCATAACTCCGCACCAGCTGTGCAAGCGGCTGCATGTAGATGTTAAATAACAGAGGGGAGAGAATGGCCCCTTGCGGAACTCCACAAACTAATGAGGAGCCCTCAGAGACCACCTCGCCCCTCCTCACACGCTGAGACCGCTGGTGGAGGAAGGAGGCCAGCCATTTAAGGGCTGTCCCCCTCACTCCAGCCACGGCCAGGCGGTGGATCAATAGATTGTGGTCGACCGTGTCAAACGCTGCCGTGAGGTCCAATAACACGAGCAGCGCAGACCCGCCTTGGTCGAGCTGGCAGCGGAGTTGGTCTGTGATGGAGACCAGAACCGTCTCCGTCCCGTGCCCCGAACGGAAGCCGGACTGGAAGGGGTCAAGCCATGTTGCATCATCTAAGAAGGACTGCAGCTGCTCAATTACTGCCCTCTCAACCACCTTGCCCAGGTACGAAAGATTCGACACTGGGCGGTAGTTGGAGGGAACCGCAGGGTCCAATGACGGTTTCTTCAGTAATGGAGCTACTGAGCTATTGACATAATAATCATGAAGATGTACTGTCTTATAAAATTTATTTTAATGTTTAGACAGTGCACTTTTAAAGTCAGCAAACTCAAGTACTAAATACAGATGGAGAAAATTAGGTAGTTCTAATAATGTTTTTCTGCACGACAAAACACGCAGAAACATACCATGTACTGTTAAGAGGGTTTAAGTCAGTTTCTTTTGTGAGTTTCAATCATTATCTTATTCTGTTAATAAAACTATTTCTACCTAATGTTTGAGTTTCAAGTTTTTAATGAAGTGTCCCTTATTTTTGTGAAAAATCCCGTAAATGTCCCTTATTTCTTATATCAAAAAATGGCAACCCTACGGAGGAAGGCCCCGACTCTCTGCAACCGCTGGGCCATGAGCCGCACGTGGGGCTGCCTCTGAAGCCACTGCCCCGGATGAAGAGAATGCTCTGGACCCAGCCCGGCTTTCCCCGTCCCTTTGGGCCTCGGCTCTGCGGCACTCGCTCGCCCTCCTCTGCCTCTTTCCTGAGTGGTAACGAACTCGCTCCCCGTCACACAAAGCGGCCTGTTCCCTTCTCTTCAATGACAGCGCATGCACACATTTCCCCTCAGCCCCATTGGCACAGGACGGGAAGGATGCGGCGGCGCGAGGCGGGGGAGAGGTGGGGGTGCAGTAGAGGTTGGCTTAAAGGGGGCGTAATTCCAAAGTGTGGCCTAGGGCGCAAAAAGCTGTTAATCCGGGCCTGGGCAGGTTTTGGTGGTGTCTTCCTGCCTGGCAGAATGGGGTTGGTCTGGATGGCCTTTGGGGTTCCCCTTTCTAATTCTATTGAAATATTATTTCCCTGGATGTCGGGTACAGTCGTCATCACTAGATGTGTCGTTACAGTGGCTGCATGACCATCTGTCGAGAGGGCTTTGGTGGTGTCTTCCTGCCTGGCAGAATGGGGTTGGTCTGGATGGCCTTTGGGGTTCCCCTTTCTAATTCTATTGAAATATAATTTCCCTGGATGAACCAATGACAACAATAACAATGATATTAATAAATTATAATAATGTATTTATATTTATTTATAAATATATCCGGCTTTGTCTCTCTAAAAAGAGACCAGAAGACAACATGATAAAGTAGATAGATAGATAGACAGATAGATAGATCAGGCTGTCCCTGAGTTAAAAACATCCAACTCATAGATAAGAACGGAGGCAAGACAACAGGAAGTGAGGGGGATCTATCCCTCGGAAGGGAAATCCATGCCGGAAAGAGTTATTATCATGGGGGGAAATGGTTTCCCCTGAAGCTTTACCTTCAATCCATGTATTTAGTAGAGATACACTTTGGTGTGTAAGTTTTATAGAGATACGTTTGTAACTTTTATGTACGCGTGTAACTTTGATGGAGATACGTTTTAGCCTGCGTATTTGTAGTGTTTTTGCAATGCTTATGTATTTTAATTGTTTTGTAACCTGTTTTGTATTATTTGATACACAACAAGATGAGTACACAGCAAACAAGATCACTCTGCTGGCTGTTGAGTTGGATCACATGTCGGACACTTCCCCAGTGTCTAGGACTGTGTGATGTATTGGTGAACCATGCATGTGAATCCGGGTAGGGTGGCCTTTTGCAGCTGACAGATGGTCATTTTGTCAGCGCCGATTGTGTTTAAGTGCAGGCCAAGGTCTTGAGGCAATATGCCGATCACCACTGGGACCACCTTGACTGGCTTGTGCCAGAATCTTCTTCTTCTTCTTCTTCTTCTTATTATTAACACAACAAGATGAGTCCACAGCAGACAAGATCACTCTGCTGGCAGTTGTGGACACATCTTGTATTATTATTATTATTATTATTATTATAAACACAACAAGATTACTACACAGCCATCAAGGTCAATATGCTCGGTGTTGTATTGGATCACACGTTGGATGTTTCACAAGTGCCTAGGACTCTGATGTATCGGCGAAAAATGTTGTCAGCACTGGGACTACCTTTACTGGTTTGTGCCAGACTCTTTGCATTATTATTATTATTATTATTATTATTATTATTATTATTAACACAACAAGATGAGTCCACAGCAGACAAGATCACTCTGCTGGCAGTTGTGGACTCATCTTGTATTATTATTATTATTATTAGTATTATTATTATTATGAGAAATGCACAAGATTACTACACAGCAAACAAGTCAATATGCTGGGTGTTGTATTGGATCACACGTTGGATGCTTCCCAAGTGTCTAGGACTCCGATATATCGGCGAATGTTGTCAGCGCCGATTGTGTTTAAGTGCAGGCCAAGGTCTTTAGGCACTGCACCCAGTGTGCCGATCACCACTGGGACCACCTTTACTTTACTAAGTCTTTGCATTATTATTATTAGCTGATGGTTTGTTGACATTATTATTATTATTATTATTATTATTATTATAAACACAACAAGATGAATCCACAGCAGACAAGATTACTCTGCTGGCAGTTATTATTATTATTATTATTATTATTATTATTATTATTATTATGAGAAACACAACAAGATTTGTGTTTAAGTGCAGGCCAAGGTCTTTAGGCACTGCACCATGTGTGCCGATCACCACTGGGACCACCTTGACTGGCTTGTGCCAAAATCTTTGCATTATTATTATTATTATTATTATTATTATTATTATTATTATTAGAAACACAACAAGATAAGTCCACAGCAGACAAGATCACTCTGCTGGCTGTTGTGGACTCATCTTGTTGCTGTTGTTGTTGTTGTTGTTGTTGTTATGTTTCGAGAACAAGTCACCAAAAGTGAGGGGAAATCTTCCAAATAGGGTCACAGACAAAACATCCTTCCCTATGTGATCCAAAGCGTAAATAGATAAATAGATCGCTAGATGGCTGGAGTTAGACTTAAGAAATGTACCTGTTCCAACTTACATACAAATTCAACTTAAGATCAAATTTACAAAACTTATCTTGTTCGTAACTTGGGGACTGCCCGTAATATATAGCAATAATAATAATATTACAAACAGTTAAAAAGCATTTAAAATGCGATACAATAAGCTCTATGCTCAGTCTCCAAGGCTTTCTTCTCCTTCGGAGAGTGACGGACTCGCCATCTTTCGTGGTCTAGGATTTTAGGATTCTACATCTTAGGCCACGGCCCAGTTTGGCCCTTTCTTGGGTTGGGAAATCCCAAGGAAAGTGGCTCTGGTCCTCCTCTGTCAGGCGGAGGAGCTGCCCTGAAGGAGCCAGGGGACATCCATCGGGTCCCGGTGTTTCGCCGGTTTCCTTCTCCTTTCTCCGAGGGATGCGATAGGTTTCCAGATTGGTGAGTCCCTGAGACGGTGGCGAAACTTTACAACTTGTCGGTTGCCGGTCAGGAAACTGAGGCGGGTGCCTCGCTGCGACGGGGACGGGGGGTGGCGGGGCGGCCGGCGGGGACAATGGACTCGCAGCTTCGGTGGACACTTGCACCTTGAGGTTACTCTTGAACTGTTGCCGGCGGGTGACCGATTCCCCGTGCCTTTGTGAATTCGTTTGAGGTCGGAGGGGCTTCCCATAAGCTGGCTCTATGGAGTCTCTTGTAGGGTCAGGCGAGGTTGTGTCCATCAGAGCCAGACGGTTGGATTCCTTGGCGTTGAGAGAAGAACTCCAGAATTCTAGGGGAAGAATTCAGAGGTGAAGTCGGCTGAATACACGGTCATGTTAATACGGTTTGATGTCACTGTTGTGTCCCGAGCCCGAGAGAGTGTGACCTGCCACTCACCGAGTCCCAAGTGCGCAATGGCCTCCAGTTGCTGGCAAGAGGACGCTTCCCGGATGGGCCGTGGGAGGCGTAAAGGAACAGGGAGGATGTCCCTGGGAGAACAAAAAGAAGAAGAGCTTATTCATCAGCTCAAAATGATTATTTTTTTTAAGCATAGCCTTTGAAGAGGAACGAGTCGTCAAACTTATCAATCCCAGGTTTTCAAATCACGTCTCTAAATGTGTCTTTTTCGGATCGAAGGCTGGTGGGTTACAAACAGCCCAAGAGAAGCATTGAGTTTCGCCAATAAACAGATATAGTAATAATAATAATAATAATAATAAAAAAATACTCAAAAAGTGGAATCTTAAATCTGTGTAATCCAATGCATTTGTATTTATGTGGTATGCTACTTAGTAAGCTCTCTCTCTCTCTCTCTCTCTCTCTCTCTCTATATATATATATATATATATATATATATATATATATATAAACAATAACAGCAGGACAAATATTAACCTGGGGAAAAATGAGTTGTGTTAGAGTTACTATAAAGTTGCTTTGGTGTTACTATTGTTGCACTGGGGCTACTATTGTTGCACTTGGGGCTACTGGAGCTACTATAGAGTTGCATTGGTAGTTGTTGCACTGGAGTTACTATAGAGTTGCACTGGAGCTAGTATAGAGTTGCACTGCAGTTACTATAGAGTTGTACTGCAGTTAGTATAAAACTGCACTGGACTTACTATAGAGTTGCATTAGAATTACTATAGAGTTTCATTGGAGTTACTATTTAGCTACACTGGAGTTACTATAGAGTTGCACTGGAGTTGTCGCATTGGAGTTACTGCAGATTTGCACTGGAGCTGCTATAGAGTTGCACTGAAGTTATTATAGAGTTGCACTGGAGTTAGTATAAAGCTGCACTGGAGCTACTATAGAGTTGCACTGGAGTTACTTTAGAGTTGCATTTGAGCTACTATATATCCTAGTGAAGGTATATAGTTTAAAGAAACATGTTGAAAGTATACTGTTTTATTGAATGCATTTTATGAATAATAATAATAATATATTTATTTATTTATATGGCTCAGGGCAGGTAATCAATACATTATTGTTGTTGTCTTCATCCTCATTATTGCTCGTGTGTGAACAGTTGTGGTTCACTTTCATGCTTTTCAAACTTTTGTATGCCGTGTTTTTTCAGCGGCTTTGAGCCCCATCCGGGGTGTGTGTGTGTAATAATAATAATAATAATAGTAATAGTTTTTATTGTTATTATCATTATTATTTTATATTCTATTGTTATTATTTTATATTTGATTATTATTATTTTGTATTATACTATTGTAATTTCGTATTATATTATATTTGTTATGTTATTATATTATGTTATATTATATTATAAATTTTTTTTTTGCCTATGTTGACAATATGGAATTTTCCGTCTGGGGTCTTTCCAAACTCGACCCTGAGAGGCTAAGATAAGCTATCTCTTTTGAAAGCAGGGGGTTTAGTACTAAATTATGACTTGAAAATAAAATAAGGTTAAAGTTCCCATGGTCGACTCTGAATCATATATTTTTTGCTTGATCTATTTCCATAGAGGTGAGTGCAAAAAACCCAACTTACGGGATGGAGCAATAGGCAGCGATGAGATGCAGGAGGCTGGGGAAAGTCAGGTCCGAGCCTTCCAAAAAGACGACTGCAAGGAGAAGGAAAACAAACAAGTGAATGCGGAAAATATTCCCAGAAATGATGTTTATATTCAGCAGTGTTTACTCAATGCCATGCAATTGTTATCGTTTGCTTCCGACTTATGGCAATCCTGGTCTTTTCTAAGCATGTGTGTATGTGTATGTGTATGTGCGCATATAAATATATCTGAATTCCTTTTCCTCCCACTTACCTGCCCGCTCCTGGTGCAAGCGGTAAGTCGTGACAAAAGCCGGCGAGGAGTTGTCAGGGAGACGCAAACTGAGCACTTGGCATCGGCGCACATTGGATCTCCGTACCAAAAATGTCTGGGAAGACAGAAAAACACCACAGAAGGTTAATAGGAGCAAGAAGGGTGCATCTACACTGTGCATTTAACACAGTTTGACGCCACTTCAGCTGTCACGGCTCCATTCTATGGAAGGTCCCCAAACTAGCCCCGTAACAAGTTGCAAAGACCCCAAAACTTAACCCTAATGACCCAAGACAAGCACCAAAGATGCCAAACCTAGCCCAAGACCCCAAAACAAACCCTATAGACCCCCAAACAAGCCCTAATCATGGCCCCAAAGCCCTAAAGCAGTGTTTCTCAACCAGTGTGCCGTGGCACACTAGTGTGCCGTGACGGACCTCCTGCTGTGCCGCGAGAAAAGCTCTCTGCCCCCCTTCCTTCCCCCCTTCTCCTGCCGAACTCCTGCTGCTTGAGGGAGGAGGAGGAAGGGTCGGGCGGTGGCGAAGAAAAAAAGGGGCCGGGGCACCATCTCCTTCGGCCGTTTTTCCAGCCAGCCTCCAATCCACCATGACTCTCGCCCCGCTCGCTGAAGCCGCGTGAGGAGCCCCGCCCACTGAAGCCCATCCACCGCTCATGCTCCTCCGTGGGAGAGCTGAAGCTGGGGAGGGGCGGGCATGGTGCGGCCTGGCCCGCCCCTCCCGGCTTTGGCATTCCAGCAGCTGCTCCAGCCTTGAGGGACAGTGCGAAGCCACCATTGTCCTGGCTCGGCACCGCTGGCTTGGCACTGCCCCTCAAGGCTGGAGCAGCTACTGGGAGAGGTGAAGATGGGGGAGGGCGGGCATGGCACGGCCTGGCTCCGCCCCCCCTGGCTTTGGCATTCCCAGCAGCTGCTCCAGCCTTGAGGGGACAGTGCCACCCACCATTGTCCTGGCTCTGGCACCGCTGGCTTGGCACTGCCCCTCAAGGCTGGAGCAGCTACTGGGAGGTGAAGATGGGGAGGGGCGGCATGGCACGGCCTGGCTCCGTCCCCTCCCCAGCTTTGGCATTCCCAGCAGCTGCTCCAGCCTTGAGGGGACAGTGCTAAGCCACCATTGTCCTGGCTCTGGCACGCTGGCCTCGCACTGTCCCCTCAAGGCTGGAGCAGCTACTGGGAGAGGTGAAGACTGGGGGAGGGGCGGGGCATGGCACGGCCTGGCTCCGTCCCCTCCCCTGGCTTTGGCACTCCCAGCAGCTGCTCCCAGCAGGCCACCATCCCCCAGCCGTTCTTTACTGTGTTAGAGTGTCATTTTTGTGTCATTTTGGTTGGTCGTGTGCCCCCGGATTTTTTTTCATTAAAAGTGTGCCGCGGCTCAAAAAAGGTTGGGAAACACTGCCCCAAAGATCCCAAAACTTAATCCAAGGCCTCCAAAACAAACTCCTAAAACCCCCAAACTAGCACTAAAGACTCCAAAACTTAACCTAAAGACCCCAAAGCAAGCTCCAAAGACCCAAAACAAGCCCTAAGGATGGAAAAACGTCATCCCCAAACAAGCTCTAAAGACCCAACACTTAATCCTACAGACCCAAAACAAGCCCTAATAACCCAAAGACTAGCCCCAAAGACCCCAAAACAACCCCCAAAGACCCAAAACAAACCCCAAATACTCCAAACAAGTTCTAAAGACCCAAAACTTAATCCTAAAGACCCAAAACAAGCCCTAAAAACCTCAAGACTAGCCCCAAAGATCCCAAAACAAACCCTTAAGACTCCCAAAACAAGCCCTAAAGACCCAAAAGTAGCCCCAGAGATCCAAAACAAGCTCTAAAAACCCCAAAACAAGACCCAGAGACCCCAATCTAGCCCCAAAGACCCCCAACCTAGTCCTAAAGATCCCAAACAAGACCCAGAGACTCCAAAACAAACCGGAAAGACCCCCAAAACAAGCCCGAAAGACCCAAAACTTAATCCTAAAGACCCAAAACAAGTCCTAAAAAACCTCACGACTAGCCCCAAAGACCCCAAAACAAGCCTTAAAGACCCAAAACTAGCCCCAGAGAGCCAAAACAAGCCCCAAAGACCCAAAACAAACCCCAAAGACCCCAAACAAGCACACTCTCAAACAAGCCCCAAAGACCCAAAACAAACCCCAAAGACCCCCAAACAAGCTCTAAAGACCCAAAACTTAATCCTAAAGACCCAAAACAAGCCCTAAAAACCTCAAGACTAGCCCCAAAGACCCCAAAACAAACCTGAAAGACTCTCAAAACAAGCCCCAAAGACCCAAAACTAGCCCCCAGAGATCCAAAACAAGCTCCAAAGACCCCAAAACAAGACCCAGGGACCCCAAACTAGCCCCAAAGACCCCAACCTAATCTTAAAGATCCCAAAACAAGACCCAAAGACTCTAAAACAAACCGGAAAGACCCCCAAAACGACCCCCAAAGACCCAAAACATAACCCTAAAGACCCCAAAACTAGCCCTAAAATCCCCAAGACTAGCCCCAAAGACTACAAAGCTAATCCAAAGATCGAGAAGTTAACCACAAAGACCCCAAACAAGACTTGAAGACCCCAAAACATGCCCTAATTATCCCAAAATGAGCCTCAAAGACCCCAAAATGAGCTCAAAGACCCAGCATTGAGCCATGGCAGTTAAAGTGGCAACAAACTGGATTAATTCTCGATAGATACTATTTTTTTAACCAGTCCCTTCTAACAAACCAATGGAAGTGACTTCATATTTTGAGCAATCGTCTAGGTAGGGTTGTGTTTAGGGTGCAGCTACACTGTATGATTAATCCAGTTTGGTGCTATGGAACCAACAGAAGTTGTTCTGTGGAGCGCCATGCATTCTTGGGTAGGATGATGATGATTCTTGGTGGAACTACAACTCCCAGCATTGCACAGCATCCCGTGGCAATCAAACCCTGCAAATGAGTCTCCTTTACCCCGGGAGGCTCCCGCTGTAGGATATGGAGTGCGGCGGCTGAGTTGAGGCCCATCTGGAGCCAAACGGGTTGCGTGAGCCGTAGTCGCCCCACGAGGCTGATCTTCCGGGGGGACGATGGTACCCCGCGACGGGGGTCTGCATAGGGCTCGGGATCATCATAGATGGGGTTGCGGGTCATCCTTTGGGGGAGAGAAGGTAGTAATGAGCCTCAAGCCACATTATTATTATTATTATTATTATTATGCATAATGTAAGTCTACACTGACCATATAAAAAACCCACGTTAAGCATTATTATTATTATTCTAAATGACCATATAAACTAGTTGTTGTTGCTGTTATTATTATTATTATGCATAATACAAGTCGACAGTGATCATAATAATGCAGTAATGAGCCGCATTATCATCATCATCATCATCATCATCATTATGCATAGTATAAGTCTACCCTGATCATATAATGTAGTAAAGCCCAATCTCAAGCTATATTATTACTATTATTATTCTGTGTATAAGCCTACCCTAACCATAATGTAGTAAAGCCCTGCCTTGAGCCACATTATGATTACTATTACTATTATTATTATGCATAATGAGTCTATGCTGTCCATATAGAGTAGTGAGCTGTTTTATAAGAGTCGACACTGACCATATAATGTAGCAAACTGCATTATAAGAGTCTATATTGACGATATAGCAGGGTAAAGCCCTCCCTTGAGCCACGTTGTTGTTGTTGTTATGCGTAATATGACTCTACGATGACCATATCATGTAGCAGCATTGTTGTTGTCAGTTCTTTGGTATCCTAAACAGTCCTATGCTGTATCAGCACTACAATGTCTTTCTCCTTCCCTCCCTCCCTTTCTCTATCTCTCTCTCTCTATCTTTTCTTCTTTCTCTTCCTCCCTCCCTTTCTCTATCTCTCTTTCTATTTTCTTCTTTCTTTCTTCCCTTCCTTCCTTCTTTTTCCTTCCTTCCTTCCTTCCTTCCTTCCTTCCTTCCTTCCTTCCTTCCTTCCTTCCTTCCTTCCTTCCTCCCCTCCCTTCCCTCTTTCCTTCCTCCCCTCCCTCCCTTCTCTTCTTCTTTTCCATCCTTCCTTCCTTCTCTTTTCTCCCTCCTTTCCTTTCTTCCCTCCCTCTTTTGTTCTTCCCTTCCTTCCCTTCACCTTCCTTCCTCCTTTCTTTCTTTTTTTTTTTTCTTCCATTTCCCCTGTACTTTCCCCCTTTCTTATCTCTTCCTGCCTACCTTTGCTCCTTCCTTCCTTCCTTCCTTCCTTCCTTCCTTCCTTCCTTCCTTCCTCCCTCCGCTCCCTTCTCTCCTTCTTTCCATCCTTCCTTCCTTCTCTTTTCTCCCTCCTTTCCTATCTTCCCTCCCTCTTTTGTTCTTCCCTTCCTTCCCTTCACCTTCCTTCCTCCTTTCTTTCTTTTTTCTTTCTTCCCTTTCCCCTGTACTTTCCCCCTTTCTTATCTCTTCCTGCCTACCTTTGCTCCTTCCTTCCTTCCTTCCTTCCTTCCTTCCTTCCTTCCTTCCTTCCTTCCTTCCTTCCTTCCTTCCTTCCTTCCTGTCCTCCCTCTTTCTTCCCTTCCTTCTCTTCTTCACTCCTTCTTTCTCTTTTCTCTCTTTCTCTCCCTCTTTTGTTCTTTCTTTTTCTCTCTCTTTCTCTCTTCCCTCCCTCCCTTCTCTACTTATTTCCTTCCTTCTCTTTCCTTCCTTCCTTCCCTCCTTTCCTTCTCTTTCCTCCCTCCCGCCCTCCCTCCTTTCTTTCCACTATCCCAGTGTTTTTCAACCTTTTTTGAGCCGCGGCACTTTTTTTACATTTGCAAAATCCCGGGGCACACCACCAACCAAAATGACACAAAAGTACACCCTAACACAGTGATACATATAGTTAATATGTTTTTAAATGTATTTATACACTCAGTGTGAAACCTCGGCCTGTTTTGATGAACAAAACATATATATGACTTCCTCTTACATATTTATACATGGCGATCATGTTTTCCCTCAGCCATCTCTTCTTCAGGCTAAACATGCCCAGCTCTTCAAGCCGCTCCTCATAGAGCTTGTTCTCCAGACCTTTGTGAAATTTCACCCTGAGTGAAACTTGCTTCCAATTAACTATGGATGTCATGAAGCTGTTATAAACAGTTCCTTTGGGGGGGGCTCGAAAACTCAAGTAAAATAGTCAAAAAAACCCAATCATTTCCAAGCGGAGAGGCTCAATTTGTTTCTTGGAAACCTGGGAGGGGGCTGCTAAGAGGGGGGAGTGCCAATTTCCCACGGCACACCTGATGCTTGCTCACGACACACTAGCAGGCCCGGATTAAAGGCTTCTGCCGTCCTAGGCCACACTCTCTAAATCCCGCCCCCCGGGGGGCGGGGCTGCGGCCGCTTGAGGGGGCAGGGCCTCTTGCGGGGCGGAGCTGGCATGACGGAAAAAGGCCAGGAGAAGCCTCGCCGTTGCTGCGCCGCCCTAGGCGGCGGACGTGGAGTCCCCCGCTGCCTCCCGTGCAAGCAAGGAGGCAGCGGGGAGGGCACGTCCATCGCCCTAGGGCGGCACAGTAGCGGTGAGGCTTCTCCCGGCTCCTTTTCCGTCATGCCGGCTGAGCGCCCCTCCTCCGCAGCCGCCGGCCCGCCGCCCGTGCCCCAAACACCAGTGGCGGGGCCACTCCTTCCTTCAATGAAGGGAGGGAGGCGCCCGTGCGAAAGTGGCGGCGGTGGGGACGCCGCGTGAGTCACCCTAGGGGCGGGACTTCCAGCGGCATCCTCTCCCTCTCGCTGGTTCCCCCCCCCTCCCGGCACTGAAGGGAGGAGGGGCGGAGCCGCTGCCGGCGAGAAAGAGAAGGCGCCGCCGGAAGTCCCGCCCCTAGGGAGACTCACGCGGCTTCCCCACCGCCGCCCTTCGCACCGGCGCCCCTCCCCCTCATTGAAGGAAGGAGTGGCCCGCCCGCGCCAGCGGGGTGGCGACGGGGGAAGCTGCGTGAGTCTCCCTAGGGGCGGCGGGACTTCCCCTCACCCATTCCTTCAGGCCCGGAAATGCCGCCCCCCCCCCAAATCTGCTGCCCGAGGCTATGGCCTCGGGTGGCCTTATGGGTAATCCGGGCTTGCACACTAGTGTGCTACGGCACACTGGTTGGGAAACACTGCCCAATACCTTCCCCCTTTCTATCTCTTCTCTTCTACTTTTCCTCCTTCCTTCCTTCTCTTCTCTTCCTGCCCTCCCTCTTCCTTCCCTTCCTCCCTTTGCTTCCTACCTCCCTTTCTCTCTTCTCTCTTCCTTCCTTCCTTCCTCCATTCTCTTTCCTTCTTTCCTTCCCTCTTTTCCTTCCTTTTCTCCCTCCTTTCCTTTCTTCGTTCCTTTCTTTCTTATCCCTTGTTTGGAGACCATTCAAACTGCCATGGCTCAATGCTATGAGATCCTGGAAGTTTTAGTTTGACAAGGGCCTGTTGTGCTGAACTGCAACTCCCAGGACGGCATATCATGGAGGCTGAAACCGTGGTTATATAAAGCCATGGGATTATAAATGCACAGGAGCAGAGCAAACCAATGGCTCGAGATCTGCTCCGAAGGGCCTGTTGCGAGGGATAAAAGCAGCCCTTTGCCAGGTTCCTGCAACATATGATTATTTCGGCTTTGGAAACAGGAGGGCAGGCCGTCTGCGGAGACACCTCTGGAAAAAACACATGAGCATTTGTTCCAAAAACAGCGCGTAGGAGGCAAAAAAAGGGTGAATCAGACGCATGGCACCAGCCCACAGAGCCTGCAATCTGGAGGAAAGAACAGCCTGCACTCCCCATGGCACCGCTTGCCTCCAAAGGCAGAGACTGAGAATAGGGGGCTGGACTAGGTGACCTCTGGGGGTCACTTCCAACACACTCATTTGGAGGGACCCCAAGGACCAAAGTCAATGGGCTCTTATCTCTTCCTAATTCTGCCAGGCAGGAAGGCACCATCAAAGCCTTCCCGACAGATGGCCATCCTGATTCTGCTTGGAAATCTCCAGATAGGGTTATTATTATTATCATCATCATCATCAACGATGACAACAATGGTGATGATTACGGAGTCCCAAAGTTGGAATGGACCCCAAGGGCCATCCAGTCTCATTCAGCCACGCAGGAGGGCACCATCAAAGCCCTCCCGACAGATGGCCATCCTGATTCTGCTTGGAACCCTCCAGATATGGTTATTATTATTATTATTATTATCAATGATGACGACGATGGTGGTGATTACGGAGTCCCAGAGTTGGAATGGACCCCAAGGACCATCGAGTCTCATTCAGCCATGGAGGAAGACACCATCAAAGCCCTCCCGACAGATGGCCATCCGGATTCTAACTTGGAGACCTCCATATATGGTCACCATCATTATTATTATCAACGATGACGACAATGGCTATGATTACAGAGTGCCAGAGTTGGAATGGATCCCAAGGGCCATCCAGTCTCATTCTGCCATGCGGGAAGGCACCAACAAAGCCCTCCCGACAGATGGCCATCCTGAGTCTACTTGGAAACCTCCAGATAGAGTCATTATTATTATTATTATTATTATTATCAACGATGACGACGATGGTGATGATTACGGAGTGCCAGAGTTGGAATGGATCCCAAGGGCCACCCAGTCTCATTCTGCCATGCAGGAAGGCACCATCAAAGCCCTCCCGACAGATGGCCATCCTGATTCTGCTTGGAAACCTCCAGATATGGTCACCATCATTATTATTATCAACAATGACGACGATGGTGATGATTATGGAGTCACAGAGTTGGAATGGATCCCAAGGGCCATGTAGGAAGACACCATCAAAGCACTCCTGATAGATGGCCAGCTGACCACCTCTGCTTCAAAACCTCCAGGTGAGTTGACTCTCCATCATCATCAAAGGTGACGAGGATGACAGAATCCTAGAGTTGGAAGGGACCGATCCCATTCTATCATGAAGATACAATCAAAGCCCTCCCAACAGATGGCCATCCAGGCTCTGCTTCAAAACCTCTACGGGGCTCAAAGGAAGCAGCATATTCCATTGACAAACAGCACTTACTCTCAGGATGTTCTTTAGGGCAAGTCACACTTTCTCAGCCGCACCCTTTTGAGGTCTATAGCAGGAGAGCTTGCATGGAGAGGTGAGGGTTGGACTAGATGGCCGCTGGAGATCCCTTCCACATGCAGGATTGCATGACTACGGCTTCTCCCATCATCCTAGGAATGGAGGCCTTGAGCAATGACTTCCAGTTAGGAAGGGTTGACTCAGGCCCCGAGGGCAAGCTTTGCTGGATTCCTACACCACGAAATCAGGGAGATATGACATACGATTAGGGTGCGGCTGAGCTGAGATCACCCCCTCTGAAGGGGAATCACATGCAGACTCACGTGTGAGTGAAAGTTCTTCGGAAAGAAAGAAAGGGAAAAAAGGAAGAAAGAAAGAAAGAAAAGCAGAAGGAAGGAAGGAAGGAAAGAAAGAAAGAGGGAGTGAGAGAGGGAAGGAAGGAAAAGAAGAAGGAAAGGAAAGAAGGGAGGAAGGGAGGAAAGATGAGAAGAAAGGAAGGAAGGAAGGAAAAGAAGAAAAAAAGAAGGGAGGAAGGAAGACAGAAAGATAGGAGAGAGGGAAAGAAAGGGAAGGAAGGAAAGAAGGAAGGAAGGAGAAAGGGAATGAAGGAAAGGAGGATGGAAGATAGAAAGACAGGAGAAAGGAAAGGAAAGAAGGAGAAAGGGGAGGAGAGGAAAGAAGGAAGGAGGGAGAAAGGATAGGAAGGAAAGGAGGAAGGAACACACAAAAAAGGAAAAAGGGAAGGAAGGGGAAGGAAGAAAAGGAGGAAGGAAGGAGAAAGGGAAGGAAGAGAAGGAGGAAGGAACACACAAAAAAGGAGAAAGGGAAGGAAAGGAGGAAGGAAGGAGAAAGGGAAGGAAGGGAAGGAAAAAGGAAGGAAGGAGAAAGGGAAGGAAGGAAGGAGAAAGGAAAGGAAAGAAGGGAGAAAGGGTAGGAAGGAAAGGAAGAAGGAAGGAGAAAGGGAAGGAAGGAAAGGAGGAAGGAACACACAAAAAAGGAGAAAGGGAAGGAAGGAAGAAGGAAGGAAGAAAGGAAAGGAAGGAGAAAGGGAAGGAAGGAAGGAGAAAGGAAGGAAAGAAGGAGAAAGGGTAGGAAGGAAAGGAGGAAGGAAGGAGAAAGGGAAGGAAGGAAAGGAGGAAGGAACACACAAAAAAGGAGAAAGGGAAGGAAGGAAAGGAAAAAGGAAGGAAGGAGAAAGGGAAGGAAGGAAGGAGAAAGGAAAGGAAAGAAGGGAGAAAGGGTAGGAAGGAAAGGAAGAAGGAAGGAGAAAGGGAAGGAAGGAAAGGAGGAAGGAAGGAGGAAGGGAAGGAAGGAGGGAGAAAGGGAAACAAGCAAGGAAGGAAGGAGAAAGGGAAGGAAGGAAGGAGAAAGGAAAGGAAAGAAGGGAGAAAGGGTAGGAAGGAAAGGAAGAAGGAAAGGAGGAAGGAACACACAAAAAAGGAGAAAGGGAAGGAAGGAAAGAAGGAAGGAGAAAGGGAATGAATGGAAGGAAGGAAGGAAAAAAGACAGAAAGGAGAAAAAGGAAGGAAAGGGAAGGGAAGGAAGGAATAACAGAAAGGAGAAAGGAAAGAAGGAGGAGGGAGGGAGGGGAGGAAGGAAGGAAGGAAGGAAGGAAGGAAGGAAGGAAGGAAGGAGAGATCTATTTTCATGACTGAAAGTATAACGAGACTTGGGCATCTATGAAAGTGGGGTATCTATTGGGGTCTTGGAACCAGTATTTGATACCCAAATAGGACCCAAAGTTGACAGTCTGTTCCTCCATTTAAAATAATAATAATAAGTTCCCTTCCCCATAGATAAGACACGTGTTTCTTTCTTCAAACAAGCCAGACATGTGGACTCCACAGAAACACACCAGAACATTGTGGTTGCATCTACATTGCAGAATTTAACACAGTTTAACAACACTTCAACTGCGATGGCTTAAGGTTATGAGAGTTGTAGTTTGGTGAGGTCTTAGAGAGCCCCAAAATAGCCTCAAAGACCCCAAAACATAACCCGAAAAGACCCAGAACAAGCCTTCAATACCCCCAAACTACCCCTAAAGACCCCAAAGCAAGCCCCAAAGACCCCTAAGTTAACCCTCTAGATTCAAAAGTAGCTCCAAAGACCCCAACACGTAACCCTAAAGACCCAAAACAAGCCCTAAAGACTGCAAAACTAGCCTCCCAAAACAAAGACCCAGAATGAACCCACAAAACCCCCAAAACATAACCCTAAAGACCCAAAACAAGCCCTAAAGGTCCTAAAGAACCCAAAACAAGCCCCAAGACATCCAAATAGCCCCAAAATTAACCCTGAAGGCTCAAAAGTAGCCACAAAACCCCCAAAACGTAACCCTAAAAACCCAAAAGAAATCCTAAAGGTCCCGAAGCTAGTTCTAAAGACCCCGAATGAGCCCTAAAACCCCTAACACTGGTCTAAAAGACCCCAAAACCAGCCCCAAAGACCCCAAAACCAACCCCAAAGACCCCAAAACTAGCCCTAAAGACCCCGAAACTAGCCCCAAATATCCCAAAATTAACCCTTAGGCTCAAAAGTAGTCCCAAAGACCCCCCCAAACAAGCCTTTAAAACCCCAAAACCGGTCCTAAATACGCCAGAACAAACCCCAAGACCCCAAAACCAGCCTCAAAGACCCCCAAACTAGACCTAAAGACCCCAAAACAAGCCCCAAAGACCCCATAACTAACCCTAAAGACCCCGAAATTAGCCCCAAATATCCCAAAATTAACCTTTAGGCTCAAAAGTAGTCCCAAAGACCCCAAAACAAGCCTTAAAGCCTCCAAAACCAGTCCTAAATATGCTAAAACAAAAACAAAACCAGCCCCAAAGACCCCTAAACTAACCCCAAATATCTCAAAATTAAGCCTTAGGTTCAAAAGTAGTCCCAAAGACCCCCAAACAAGCCTTGAAGCCCCCCAAAGCGGGTCCTAAATATGCCAAAACAAACACCAGGACCCCAAAACCAGCCCCAAAGACCCCCAAACTAGACCTAAAGACCCCAAAACAAGCCCCAAAGACCCCAAACCTAGCCCTAAAGACCCCAAAATTAGCCCCAAATGTCCCAAAATTAACCCTTAGGCTCAAAAGTAGCCCCCAAGACCCCAAAACAAGCTTTAAAGCCCCCCCAAACCGGTCCTAAATATGCCAAAAAAAACCCAAGACCCCAAAACCAGCCCCAAAGACCCCCAAATTAGCACTAAAGATCACAAAACCAGCCCCAAGACCTCAAAACTAGCCCCAATCGTCTTTAAGCAGAGGCAGGAAAGGCATATGAAACACTGAGCCAAGGAGTGCCAGATCTGTGTTAATTCTGCAGTGTAGATGCCACCTTGGGCACACACTGCTTTCCTCTCTGCTCGAGAGACAGCTGGCTGTGTGCGAACAAGGAAATCAGCTAGCCTTCCCATGGCACCAATACAGAAGAGTTTGGCACATACAAGCCCAAGGAGCAAGAAAAGGGGCTTTCTGTGCCCTTCCCTTGCCAACCCATTCGGCTGGTTGCCCTTCAGGAAGGGCCCCAGCCTGTGCCACATGAGGACTCACCTTTCCCTGGCAGCCTGGCTCTGTGCTCTGCCTGCTTGGCTGTGCTTTCCTCCTTCTTCTGTTCTTCCTCCTCCTCTTCTGCTTTGCCATCCCTGTGATTGACACGCCTGAGCTGCCCAAACACGCCTGGGCTGGCATCCAGAAGGGCAGGGCCAGGATCTGGCAGGCTGGAGAGATGTTCAGTTGTTGTTTTGGGGGTGTTCCCAGGTGGGAAGGGACCTGGACCCCCCCCCCCCCGAAAAAAAACCAAAACCTAACCTAACAGCACCAGACAGGAAAAAGAACAGACATATCTTTCCCACATCCTCCCTTTCAAGGAGGAACAAGAAGGTCTGTGAGCATGGGCAGAGTGTTTTCCGGCTAGCAAACCTTTGGTGAAAGCCAGCCTGGAGGGGTTGCGAGACCCTCTGTTGAATATAATTACCGTATTTTTCGCACCAGAAGACGCAGTTGTTTTCCTCCCAAAGTAGGAAGAAAAATAAGCTGCGTCTTATGGAGCGAAGATGCAGGCAGGGAGGGGGAGGCGCTGGAGCAGAGGGGGGGCCGATGTACTCACGCTATATTCGCGCCCCCCCCCCCCCGGCGGCTCCTGCGCATGCCCAGACCTCTCGCCGCCGTGTCGCCGCAGCCAGCCGGCGGGGCGTAGGAACGGGGGCGGAGGAGGGGACTCGTGGGGCGGGCTCGCCGCTCACGGACCCGAGGAGGAGGGGGGAGGCCACGAGGGCGGCCCCACGGAGACGCAGCAGCAGCCGCAGCAGCAGCAGCGGAAGGGCCCGAAGCCAGAGGCGCATCCGTGACGTCACGAAGATGCGCCTCTGCCGAGGAGGAAGGGGAGGCGACGCGCTGTAAGGAGGCCCGAAAGAGAGGCCGGAGGGAGGGAGGGAAGGAGGAAGAGTTCCTCCCTCCCTCCGGCCACTTTTCCGGCGTTCTTACAGCGCGCGTCGCCTCCCCTCCTCCTCGGCAGAGGTGCGACAGTGACGCCACGAAGATGCGCCTCTGCCGGAGGAGGGCCTCGCGGCCGCGCGCTACAGCATTCTTACAGTGCGCGTCGGCGAGGCCCTCCTCCTGGCAGAGGCGCATCTTCGTGACGTCACTGCCGCACCTCTGCCGAGGAGGAAGGGCGGCGCTGTAAGAACGCCGGAAAGAGGCCGGAGGGAGGGAGGGAACTCTTCCTCCTTCCCTCCCTCCCTCCGGCCTCTTTCGGGCCTCCTTACAGCGGTCGCTCCCTCCTTCTTCTGCAGAGGCGCATCTTCGTGACGCCACGAAGATGCGCCTCTGGCTTCGGGCCCTTCCGCTGCTGCTGCTGCGGCTGCTGCTGCGTCTCCGTGGGGGCCGCCTCCCGTGGCCCCTCCTCCTCGGGTCCGTGAGCGGCGAGCCCCCCCCACGAGTCCCCTCCTCCACCCCTCCTCCTACGCCCCGCCAGCTGGCTGCGGCGACACGGGCGGCGAGAGGTCTGGGCATGCGCTGGGAGCCGCTGGGGGGCGACGCGTGAGTACATCGGCGCCCCTCTGCTCCAGCGCCCCCCTATGTTAGTGTCTCCCTCCATATTAGTGTAGCCAGCCCCCATTTTTTTTCCAATTTTGCACCTCGAAAATCTAGGTGCGTCTTATCAGCAGGTGCGCCTTATGGTGCGAAAAATACGGTAATACTTCCCTAGCCCAGGGAGTATTTCCAGAGGGTTTAAAAGAGGTGGTGGTCTCTCCATTGTTGAAGAAGCCGGGATAAGATCCAACGGTCCCCTCCAACTACCGCCCGGCCTCGAATCTATCGTTCCTGGGCAAGGTACTTGAGAGGGCGGCAATGGAGCAACAACAACAACAACACAATTTATTGATTAGCCAAAAGCCATATCAAATACACACAGAGTACAGTCACAACGCAATAATTCTAAAAACAATCTGAGGAGAATTCTAGACCATTACATCAGTTAGACCCCCTTTTTGCCCAGCAGGAGGGAATCTAAGGTAGGTGATAACAATTCACAGGTCCTCATCTCCAACACAATTAATTCCAATTGCATCTATGTAATCAGATCTTAGTTTCATGGCTTTACAGAGAAAACGTGCAGTAGCATCTGTTATCAGCTTGTTGGAGCCGGCCAGCAGAAGTGAGACTTTTGCTAGAGCAGTGGTTCTCAACCTGCTCAATGCCGCGACCCCTTAATCCCGTTCTTCATGTTGTGGTGACCCCCAACAATAAAATTGTTTTTGTTGCTACTTCATAACAATTGGACTCCAATTGGACTCCCAGCTGACCATGGAGGCCCAGGTCTCTGTGGCCAGCAAGGCTGCTTTCTTCCATCTCCGCCAGGCAAGGAGGCTGGCCCCCTACCTCTCCCAGAGCGACCTAGCCACGGTGATCCAAGCCACGGTCATCTCGAGGCTAGACTACTGTAACGTGCTTACGTTGGCCTGCCTATGTCGTCGATCCAGAAGCTCAAGCTGGTGCAGAACACTGCCGCGCGGCTCCTGTCTGGGGCTCCAGCAGGTTGCCGCATAACACCAATCTTGCAGGATCTGCACTGGCTGCCTATTGAGCACCGGGTCGCCTTCAAAGTGCTGGTTCTTACCTTTAAGGCCATACACGGCCTGGGGCCAGCGTATCTGAGGGACTGTCTCACTCCATATTGCCCATCGAGATCACTACGGTCCGAAGAGGCCAACCTCTTGGTAGTACCATCAGTAAAGTTGGCGCACTTGACATCTACCCGCCGGAGGGCGTTCTCTGTTATAGCCCCCACGCTATGGAACGCCCTCCCGGCCGGAATCAGGGCCCGGAGAGACGTACTCCCGTTTAGACGGGCCTGCAAAACTCACTTGTTTAGGCAGGCCTTCGGTGGGTAGGCCCGAGCTTATACTCTCTGGTCTGCTATATCTGCTGCTGCTCTATTGTTTTAATTGTATTTTACTGTTTTAACTGTGTTCTTAACTGTTTGATGTTTTAACCCTTTGGTGTTGTGCCATTGGCTTTTGTGAGTCGCCGCGAGCCCCCGGGAGTCGGCGGCGTAGAAGCCCCAATAAAGAAATAATAATAATAATAATAACTGTAATTTTACTACAGTTATGAACTGTAATGTAAATATATGATATGCTGAATGTATTTTCATTCACTGGACTAAATTTGGCACAAATACCCAATATGCCCAAATTTGAATGCTGGTAGAGTTGGGGGGGGGGGGGTAGATTTTGTCATTTGGGAGTCATAGTTGCTGGGATTTAGAGTTCACCTACAATTAAAGAGCATTCTGAACTCCAGCAATGGTGGAATTGAACCAAACTTTGCACGTAGAACTCCCATGACCAACAGAAAATACTGGGTTTGGTGAGCACTGACCTTGAGTTTTGGAGTTGTAGTTCACCTACATTCAGAGAGCACTGTGGGCTCAATGATGGATCAACACCAAACTTGGCATACTCAATATGCCCAAATGTAAATACTAGTGGAGTTTGGGGGAAATAGACCTTGACATTTGGAAGTTGTAGTTGCTGAGATTTATAGTTCTCCTAGAGTCAAAGAGCTTCTTGGACAAACTTCCCATACAGAACCCCCAATGACTAACAGAAAATACTGTTTTCTCATGGTCTTTGGCGACCCCTCTGACACCCCCTCGTGACCCCCAGGTTGAGAAACACTGTGCTAGAGGGTCCCAATGATTTTTTCCCACGAGAAATATCTCTAGCAGTTGTTTTCTCTCTTTTTGATAGATTTTGCAATAGAGCAGAAGGTGAGTTAGATCTTCGATCTCAGGGGCACCACAGATACAGATACGCTCTTCATAGGGAATTTTCTTGAACCTCCCATATCTCACCATTGAATCTAATTGCTCAAACCTGGCTCTAGTGAAAATTTTTCTTAGGTGGTGTTGCCTTCCTTGCTGTAAGTAAGTGGTTAATTGGAAGGATTTCTTAAAACCACTCAGCCATCTCAGGGAAACAGTAGAGCCCAAGGAGTTTATATCGGTTTGGGCCGCAATGTCATTAATTCGTTGGCGCACTTCTTTGAAGTGCTTACTTAGCTCTTGACCAGATAGGTGAACTGGGAATATATTATGAATGCCACACCTTCTGATGTAATCAAACGAATGGTCAGCCCCCGATTTATAAAAACGGCTAGATTGTTCCAGCAAACTCCACCCAAGGGGACGCTGGCGAACAACCCGGGGCCAGCAGGGACGTACCGCCAGACCTTGCCGGCCTCATCCATCATCTCGGCCAGTTGGTCGAGCGGCTGGCCATCTGGCTGGGGGAGCTGGACAGGCTGGGGCCGGTGCTGGTGTCCTTGTGCGGCACGGGCGCCCCCCGCTGCCCAGACCCCCGCTCTGGGCCTGGAGGAGGCGTGGCCGGCGGAGCACAGGGCCCGCCTCGCTCGGCCCCCTTGCACCCGGGTCTGGAGGAGAGAGGGTCGAGTGGAGTGGCCAGCCCCGGCCCCACAGACGGACCTTCGGAGGACGGTCGGCGGTCTGTCGAGGGGGGCCCCCTCTCTGAGGAGGCGACTCCATCCGCGGGCGAGGCCCTAGTAGGAGCGACGGCGGACCGGTGGTGGAGCCCATGGGTGGCCCTGGGGCGCCGCCCCCCCGGGCTCGACGGTGGGGGCGTCGGCTGGCTGCTCCAACATGGCGCCGGCCTTGTCCAGCTCAGCGTCCCTGGCCCCGCCCCCCCTTCCCTAATGGCTAGGACCACGCTCCCGGTGACCCCTGCTGTGGAGCTGCCGCCGCTACTGGTCCCGCCGAAAGCTGCGAGCTCCCCCTTGCAGCTGCGCGGGCAGCCCGTGACGGATGCGGCGGACATCAAGAGGGTCCTGGCGAGGGTTCCTGGGGAGCGGCCCCGGCGATGGACAGGACGGCTGCCGACGGTCCCCCTGACTGTGATCAGCTCAGGCCCCGATGGGTCGCCCGGGTTCGATGAACATCCGATGAAGCGGAGACGAGGTCGAGGATGGGGCAGGGGGCGGGGTCGGAGGACGTCCCTCCTGCTCTGTAATACCTCCCCCACGGCGGCTGCCTCCTGGAAGGCGCCCCCGGAGGGCCCCGTCCCAGGACTTTCCGGAACAATGCCCGCAGACGCGGGGCGCCTCCACTGGCGAACCCCCAATCTAGGAGGGTGGACAAGCCGCCGATAACGAGGCATGGTCCACAGGCCGGCAACGACCGACATCGCAGTGACTATCACTGCTTAGACTTGGAGTCTCTGAGGACGTTCCTCGATTTGTGGGACCCCCGGCTCCCCATTTGATGGTCGCCCTCGATAGCTCCACCGGGTGGCTCTGCCCTTCGGCATGAGCCTGGTCTTCCCTCCCTATCTGCTGTTGGTTACCCTGTGATGTTTTTACCCCCTGTATGTCCTGTATGTTTATTTATGTACTCTTTGTATTTTGTTGCTTCGGCTCCTGTGAGCCGCCGCGAGCCTTAGGGAGTCGGCGGCATAGAAGTCCGAATAAATAAATAAATAAATAATTTTGGGAGGCGAGACGCCTCCATCTCCATGACCTTGAGCCAGTAGTTAAAGGCTCTGACCTTAGATTGTGTGCTAATAGAGACTATTCCCAGCTCCGCCCTAACTGCCGCTGCTGGGGAGCTTCTATTGACCCCTAGGAACCACTTCAGATGTTGAGCTTGGGCCTTGTCCAAGAGAGGAGTATCATTTGCACCCCAGATTTCAGAACCATAAAGAAGCAGCGGGGAGATTTTATGATTGTAAACTTTCAGAAGGGGAACGAGGGAGCCCGGTTGCCGTTGATTCAGCAGCTTTAAGAGTAAGCACGTTCTGCCCTTGGCTTTAGTTGAACACCTGTGGAAATGATTGTGCCATAGACCATTTTCTGCAAAGTCTAATCCTAGGTTAGTAAAGGATCTAACTTGTTCTAATTGTTCGCCTTCTATTTTCCATTTTATTTTGGAGGGGCGTTTACCAAAGATCATCATTTTTGATTTGGTTTTGTTTATCTTTAGTGCGTTTCTAAGGCAAAAGTTACGAAGTTTTCTTAGTAACCTCCTCATCCCTATTTGGGTGTAGGAGAGTAAGATCATATCATCTGCATACAGAAGTGAGTTGATTTGCAAGTTAGCTACTTTTGGCATATGGACATCCGCCCCTCTAAGCGAATTTGGAAGGTCATTTACATACAGATTAAATAACAGGGGTGCAAGAATACATCCTTGTCTGACCCCTTTGCCGGTGTTAATAGGGCCAGTTCGGTCACCAGCAATACCAAATCTCACCGTCACCTGAGAATTATGATATAGGGCTTTGATCAGCAAAATCAATCTAGGGTCTGCATTCATACGTTGAAGTTTGTCCCAAAGGATTTCCCTATCAACTGAGTCGAAGGCCGCTGACAGATCTATAAAAGCGGCGTATAGTCTATTACCCTTGGCTAGGTATTTGGAAATCAAGTGATTTAGGACAAAACAATTATCCATTGTCGATCTATTGTGTCTAAAGCCAGACTGCTCTTCCACCAAGATTCCATTTTCAGTTACCCACTCCTCCAGTCTACATAGAAGATACTTTGCATACATTTTGGCCACAATATTCAATAGACTGATAGGTCTGTAATTGGCGGGATTTTTCTTGTCTCCTTTTTTGTGAATGGGGATAATGATCGCCATATTCCAACCCTTTGGTATATATCCTGTATCATTTATATATGAAAATAAGCCAGCTAAAACAGGGGCCCACCAGGCCTTGTAGGCTATAAACAATTCGGAAGGCAGATAGTCATCACCCGGGGCCTTGTTACGTTTCAGAGAAGAAATAATATTTAGAATTTCTTGTTCCGTGACCGGGGGCCAGAAAGGTAGATTAGTCAACCCGTCCAATTCCTGGGTGGATTGCCTAGAAGGTAGGTTATGGGAGGAAAATAGCTGCCCATAATACTCTTCCCACACATTTGCTGGGATTGGATTATCAAAAGGGGGCAAGGATGTCTCCGGGGGTTCCCCGATTCTCTGTGGGGTTCCTCAGGGGGCTATTCTCTCCCCCCTCTTATTTAACATCTATATGCGACCACTTGCCCAGCTGGTGCGTAGTTTTGGGCTGGTGTGCCATCAGTACGCTGATGACACCCAGCTTATCCTGAAGATGGAGGGCAGCCTCGAATCCGTACCCGATAACTTCCATCGTTGCCTTGAGGCCGTCACTGGATGGCTGCGAGCCAGTAGGTTGAAGGTGAATCCGGCAAAGACGGAGATCCTGTGGCTGGGTTCCCCGGACTGTAGGGATGTTCAGCTTCCGTCGCCCTCTGTTAAGAGCTTAGGAGTAACCCTGGACCCCCTGTTGTCGATGGAGGCCCACGTCTCCAGCGTCAGCAGGGTAGCATTTTTCCATCTTCGACAGGCGAGGAAGCTGGCCCCCTACTTGTCCCGGCGCGACTTAGCCACAGTGATCCAAGCCACGGTCATCTCGAGGCTGGACTACTGTAACGCTCTGTACATTGGCCTTCCTCTGTCGGTAATCCGGAGACTCAAGCTGGTGCAGAACGCCGCAGCACGACTCCTGGCGAGGGTCCCGATTGGCCACGCCAATCTATGCGCGAACTGCACTGGCTCCCAATAGAATGCCGGATTACCTTCAAAGTGTTAGTCCTGACTTTTAAGGCCCTACATGTTCTGGGGCCAGTGTACCTGCGGGACCGCCTTGTCCCATATCATCCCACCAGATCACTGCGCTCCGAAGAGCTAAATCTCCTGGTCATCCCAAATGTGAAGACCTACCATCTGTCCGCAACCCGCCGGCGGGCTTTCTCTGTTGCAGCCCCTACCATGTGGAACGCACTGCCCGCCGGCATCCGTGCCACCCAGAGCCTCCTCCCGTTCAGGAGAGCAGTTAAGACATTGCTGTTCCAGCAAGCCTTCGGGGTTAGCTAGACTGTAGCTTGCGCTGCCTAGCTGACAGCCCACTGCTGTTTCAACTGTTCTAATTGTAATTCTATTCTAATGGTGTTACTGTGGGTTATGAGATATCTGTCAATTGTATTTTACGAACTGTTGTGAGTCGCCCCGAGCCGTTGGGGGTGGCAGACAAATGCGAAATAATACATAAATAAATAAAAATAAGAAAAGACTGTTGGTCAGTGACAAGCCATAGAATCATAGAGTTGGAAGAGACCTCATGGGCCTTATATTCCAACCCCATCCTGCCAAGAAACAGGAAAATGGCATTCAAAGCACCCGCGACAAATGGCCATCCAGCCTCTGTTTAAAAGCCTCCACCACTCCCCGGGGCAGAGAGTTCCACTGCTGAATGGCTCTCACAGTCAAGAAGTTCTTCCTAATGTTGAGATGGAATCTCCTTTCTTGTAGTTTGAAGGCATTGCTCCAATGCGTCCTAGTCTCCAGGGCAGCAGAAAACAAGCTTGCTCCCTCCTCCCTAGGACTTCCCCTCACATATTTACACATGGCTATCATGTCTCCTCTCAGCCGTCTCTTCTTCGGGCTAAACATGCCCAGCTCTTTAAGCCCGCTCCTCATAGGGCTTGTTCTCCAGACCCTGGATCATTTTAGTTGCCTTACTTTGGAAATATTGTGTTTGTGGTTCATAGATCTGGACTGTAATCGTCGTCTTTGTCGTCATCATCATCTTCGTCAGTGGCGCAATGAATCAAACCCTTGTTTAAACCCTTAAATTCTATCTGCAAATGCCAACTTTTTCCGGTATGTCCTTCTCTTAAAAAAAAAGAAAAAAAGAGTATTTCCCATCAAAGGCCTTTGCCATAATTATTGCTCACTGCCTCTCTTTGAGTTTTCTCCTCTTTAAACTTGCAAATCACTAGCTTTGAGGCCCACCTTTTTCTCCTCTGTGATTTTTTTACATTTTGAAAAAGATACCTCTTTTCTCTTGGTGGCGCAGCAGGTTAAACTGCTGAGCTGCTGAACTTGCTGACCAAAAGGTGGCAGGTTTGAATCCAGGAAGCAGGGGTGAGCTCCTGCTGTTAGATCCAGCTTCTGCCAACCTAGCAGTTCGAAAACATGAGATCAATAGGTACCGCTCCAGTTGGAAGGCAACAGCGCTCCATGCAGTCATGCTGGCCACATGACCTTGGCGGTGTCTATGGACAACACCGGCTCTTTGGCTTAGAAATGGAGATGAGCACCAACCCCCAGAGTTGGACACAACTGGACTTAATGTCAGGGGGAAACCTTTACCTCTATATCTCTTTTATTATTTTCTTTTGTTTGGAGGGTTGGGTTAGTAGAGTCAGCAACCTTTGGAATTGGCCAAGTATATTGTTGAAAATCAGGACAGTAAATAAAGAGCAACACTCTGAAAACAGGGGAATCCCAGACACGAAACAATCAGGGCCAGCTAACACTCTCGACAAAGGATTTCCCCCAGGCAGGAAGCAGCCAGGCTTTGGAGATGCAAGGCCATTCAATGCTAATAAATAAACATACTATTATTAATAATAATATTAATATTAATACTTCTACCCTACGTTTTCTCTCCACAAAGGAGACTCCATGCGGCATATAAACATAATTGTATTATTAATATCAAATATTATTACTATTATGATTTCTACCCCACTTTTTTTTCTCCACAAAGAATCAAAACATCATATAAACATTTATTATTATTATTATTATTATTATTATTATTATTATAGGCCGGGCTTTAGCACAGCAGGTTAACCACCAGCTGAAGTAAATCTTGCCAACCGAAAGGTTGACAGTTCAAAGCCTGGTTCAAGGTGAGCTCCTGGCCTTTATCCCTGCTTCTGCTTACCTAGCAGTTTCAAAAACAGCAATGTGATCTGATCAATAGGTTAAGCGTAGAGGTATTTAAGGCACCCATAAAGAAAATTACAAACAAAGCTCTTCGGCAGAGAAAGTGCAGTGGCAGCACCCCCGGTGGCCGGAACGGAGCACAGCCTCCAAAATACTGAAGATGGGAAAGGCTATATGTACCACTATCCATGTACAGTTGTCTGTCTTGTCAGTGTATAACGGCATCGAAGGTTTGAAGTATATTCTGTTTTCTGTCATCCGCCCTGAGTCCCCTTCGGGGTGAGAAGGGCGGAATATAAATACATTAAATTATTTTATATACTTAATAACAAAAAATATATACTAAATAATAAAACAATAAATAATAAAACAATAAGTAATATAATTAATGATTAATAATATAAAATAATTACTATAATATAATAATAAAATAATTAATAATATACTTACTGGTAATAAAAATAACACATAACATTAATATAAATAATAATTATTATTAATAATATAACATAATAATATAATATAATAAAATAATATGTTAATAATATGTAATATAATTAGTAATTAATAATAAAAAATAATAATATACTTAATAACAATAACAATAATATTAATAATTAATATTAATAATTAATAATATATAGTACTAATATTGTGCTGTGCTAATAATATAATATATTGTATACACATGTATACACATGTAATATTGATAATATTATAATGTAATGCAATATAATACTAATAATAATACAATATAATAATATTACAATATAGTGGTATAGTACAATATAGTAATATATAATACTAATATTGTGCTATGTTAATGATATAATATATTGTATGTACATGTAACTTGTAAGATGCTCTGAATCCCCTTTGGTGGCATATAAATGTCGTAAATAAAATATTAATAATAAATAAACATCATTATTACTATTATTGCTATTACTATTATTATGATGATGTTTATTTCTACCTTACTTTTATTTATTTATTTACCATATTTATATACTGCCTTTCTCAGCCCGAAGGTGACTCAAGGCGGTTTACACAGCGGCACAATTCAGTGCCTCCAACAACATAAGTCACAATTAAAACATTTAGCATAAATATTAAAACCACACAATCAATAAAAAACAATAAAAACATGGATCTCCACAAAAGAGACTCAACACGGCCCTTCCTTGTTGGTCTCCCATCCAAGCACCAACCAGGGCCGGCCCTGCTTAGCTTCCAGACGGGATTGTTGTCCTTGTATTTATTGGAAAAGACCTGCAAGCAACTCGCCACATTATTGTAATCTATTGGCAACTTCCTTGGTCACCTTCCTCTTCTGAAGTCTCAGGAAGTGCAATCTAACCGCTTTGCAGTGTGTGCTTGTAACATAGCGTGGCATCACCTTCTCCAGACTTTTGAGAAAGGAAGGGTTGGATTGCAAAAGCCAGGAACGGAAGAGATCGTAGTTGAGGTCAGATTTATTTATTTATTTATTTTAAATGTGGGCAAAAATACCTGCCTGCAAAACCAGTGGCTCCTTCACTTCCTCCTTCCGAGCGGAGAAGGAGACACTTGACAAATGCAAACAGAAGCCGAAGAGGAACAAGGCGGAGGCAGCGTCGAAGCGGGTCTCGTATCGAGGACAATGCAAAAGGCCTTGTTTCGCTCTCGGGAGGTGGTGAAAGAGGCATAGTCAGTAGCCGTGTGTGCGGCTAGGCCTTGTGCACCGAATACTTGCCCTTCTGGAGCTGGGAGACGTAGATTTTGGTCTTGGTGCCATCCTCCCTGCGCAGCCAGACCTCCCCGGTGCTGATGGCGGTGATCACGGCCCTGAAGGGGAAATATTTAGTATTTATTTAAAACTTTGGTACCCCGATCTTTTCACCTCCTTAGAGGGACTCAGACCGGCTTACAGCAAGGATTCAATGCTACCGTAACAACATCCGAACAACAATACAAGATCGGGAGGAGTGGGCGGTGGCCGGGTCCACCAAGATGGCGCCTGGCTCGATCCGCTCGCCGTCCCCCCCCCCCCCCCGCCCACGTCAGGCGCTCCGACCCCGCCCCTCCTGGATCCGGAGCACCCACTGCTACCGGGTGCCCGGCCAACGTCACCGGAGGCCTTCAATGTCTCCCAAGTGCTGGCAAGGGCCCCTGGGGCTCGGCCTCGCCGCCGGGCTTGCCGCTTGCTGATGGCGGCCCCGGAGACCCTACCCGGACCACCTCCTGTCCCGTCACCGGCTGGTGACCAGGGTAAGCCCGGTGGCCCAGTTGGTAGGGGAACAACTCCGAGGGCAGCCAACCTAGAGGACGGTGCCTTGAGCAGACACCTCAAGCGGGAGCCGCGTCGCTGCCAGAGGAGGCGTCGTTGCAGGTCGAGGAGCTCCAGCCTCCTTCCCTCCGGCCCCCCCAGAGACCTTCAGCGCCGGGGCCACCAACTCCCCGGACTTTTCGCTCGTCCTTCCAGCCACCAGGAAGGGAGGATGCCCCCTGCCCCTGAGCCCAGGCCCGGGCGATTCTTTCGCCCTCGAACCTTTTGGGACTCGAGCTTCGAGCGCAGCCGCCGGACACACCTGAGGCCGATGAACAACGCCTCTCCACTATCCCCGGCTTCTCTTGCCGGGCTGCGGGACGGAGGAAGCCGGCCCACACTCTGCTGTTGTGGCCAGCGGTGGGGATTCCCCTCAAGACCCCCCAGCCTCCCATCTTTTGATGGTTTAGTGGGTCCACCCTAGACCCGGACCATCACTGCTACGTGCCGACCCTGACTCTGTTCCCTTCCCCCACCCCTTGGTTGTTGTATTGTCCTGTTCGTATTCATTGTTTGTGTTGTTGCCTCTTGGCCTTGTAAGCCGCTGCGAGCCTCACGGAGTTCAGCGGCATAAAAGTCCAAAGTAATAAATGAATAAATAAATAATATGATTAAAATACATATGGAAAAATACATAAACGCAAACAGGGACAAGGGTTTGGAGGAGACCATGAAATACACAATATGGTCTATAGCAGGCTTGGGCTAACTTCGGGCCTCTAGGTGTTTTGGACTTCAACTCCCACAATTCCTAACAGCCGGTATATAGTATGGTTCGCAACAGGCCCAAGCAACCTCTGGCCCGCGGCCCCGGATGCGGCCCGGCAGCCGATTCTGTCCGGCCCGGGGAGAAGGGCATCGGGGGCGGGGCCAAGAGGAAGGGGTGCCGCTGCCGCCATCCCATCGCGGGCTCTGGGGCCTGCGTCGGCAGACAGCCCGCTGCTCCGGAGAACAATCGGAGGAGCGGCGGATTTGGAGTGCCTGCCATCCCGGGAGGCGATCCGGGCCTGCAGTGGGAGCAGTCGGCGACCTGAGGCGGGTGATCGCCCTGGCGACCCGGAAGACGATCAAGTCTTCCGGGTCGCCAGGGCGATCAGCTGCCTCAGGTCGCCGACTGCTCCCGCTGCAGGCCCGGGTCGCCTCCCGGGATGGCAGGCACTCCAAAGCCAGGGTGGCAGGCACTCCATGGCAGGGCGATCAGCTGGGGAACGGCTGGGGGCGAGAGCGGGCGGAGGCCTGCAGCCTCCGATCGTCTGCTGCTCTGCTGCTGCTGGGGTCCGCTTTGTCATCCTCTGGGCTGGGTCCATTGGATCCTTCCTCTCTTGAGGATGTCAGCCTCTATCTTGGTTCGCACCTTGTCTTCTTGAATTTCATTTTATTTTAGTGGTTTTATTATTATTTTATAATAATTTTATTATAATAATATAATAATAAATAATATGTTATATTATATTATAATTTCAATATATTATAATGTCTATATATACTATAATATAATAATTATGATATTAATACTAATAATATATGAATATTTCTTGATATATTAATATGTTAATATTAATGGTGTGTAATATATAGTATATATAGTAAATAAATAAGTAAATAATGTAGATTAGAATGTAGTTCAGCCTTCAGGTGCGGCCCTCCATAATATTTTTTGGCTCTTGTGTGGCTCCTTGGAAAAAATAATTGCCCACCCCTGGGTTGGAATCTAGGAGTCTTAGTAGACCATAAGCTGGACATGAGTCAAGAGTGTGATGCAGCAGCAAAAAAGCCCAATGCGGTTCGAGAGAGCAGAGAACACATTTCCATCTTGTCTCTTGCAACATCTGAACTCCCCCCAGCAACAATATAATATAATATATAATAATAAGATATTATAATTGTATATATACGTTACATGTAATATTACTAATAATATTACGATATAATTTGTTATAATACAATGTGATATGTAATTGTTGTACTGTGACAACGACATAATATGTTGTATTGGATATTATAGTATAGGCCTGGGCAATCATTGTTCTAAATCAGGGGTGCCCACACTTTTTCATCTCGCGAGCTACTATATGAACAATCAAGTTGAAAAGATCACCAGTTGTGCATGTGAGCGTGTGCGCGCATGCGCGCGCGCACACTCCTACTGCAGTCTTCCGTCCGCGCCGGGCTTCTTTCTTGCCTGCCCACGAACTCGCCGCTGCGCGCACCCGGGAAGGGGATCCTCCTTGCCTGCGCGCTCTCTCTCTCTTAATGTCTTCATTGCCTTCCTCCTTCCTGCTGCGTGCTTTCACGAAGCAGGAAGTCCCCATCCCGTCCTGTTTCTTGCGTGCACAGCAGGCCCCTCTCATGTCACCACACCGTGCGTGGCAAGACGAGTGCCAGGCCCACCCACTAAAGCCTCATTTTGGCAAAAGAAGCCCCACGAAGGCGGCGGCGGGAGTGCACGTGCGCGCACATGGCAGAAGCGTGCCATCCGGCTGGTGATGCCCAAAGATCACTTGGAAGAGGGCCGAAGATCACCCAGGTGCTCCCGGTCACCATAATGAGCACCCCTGTTCTAAATGGTTCTAAAGTACTTACATAACTAAAGTTCTGGTGATGAACGCTAGGTGGCGCTGGTGCTTTGCTTCTACAGTGTTGATAAAGTTCTGGTGGTGAACATTTCAGAACTCTAACAAAACTTTCAAAATTTTGTTATAAATGGCAGTTCCTAATTGGTTCTGTCTTAAAAATCGCCAATAATGAAATAATAATGAAGTTTTGAAAGTTTTGTTAGAGCTCTGAAATGTTCACCACCAGAACTTTAGCAACACTGTAGAAGCAAAGCACCAGCGCCACCTAGTGTTCACCACCAGAACTTTAGTTTTGTAAGTACTTTAGAACCATTTAGAACAGGGGTGGGCAATTATTTTTTCCAAGGGGCCACACGAGAGCCAAAAAATATTATGGAGGGCCGCACCTAAAGGCTGAACTACATTCTAATCTACATAATTTATTTATTTATTTACTATATTTACTATATATTACACATCATTAATATTAACATATTAATATATCAAGAAATATTCATATATTATTAGTATTAATATTGTAATTATTATATTATAGTATATATATAGACATAATATATTAAAATTATAATATAATATAACATTATTATATTATATTATTTATTATATTATTATAATAAAATTATTATTATAAAATAATAATAAAAACCACTAAATTTAAATTAAATTCAAGAAGACAAGTTGCGAACCAAGATGAAGGCTGACATCCTCAAGAGAGGAAGGATCCCAAGATGGAATGGCCCAATGGCCCCAGCCCGGAGCATGGCAAAGCGGACCCAGCCGCTACCGCAGCAGAGCAGAGCAGCAGGCGATTGGAGGCTACAGGCCTCAGCCCGCTCTCACCCCCAGCCGTTCCCCAGCTGATCGCCCTGCCATGGAGTGCCTGCCATCCCTGGAGGCAATCCAGTCGGCGATCTGAGACTTGATCGACCTGGCGACTTGGAAGACGATCAAGTCTTCCGGGTCACCAGGGCGATTGGTCCCCGCAGGTCGCCGAATGCTCCCGCTGCAGGCCTGGATCGCCTCTAAGGATTGCAGGCACTCCAAAGCCGCCGCTCCTCTGGCCTGTCTGCTGACACAGGCCCCACAGAGCCCACGATGGGATGGCGGCAGCGGCACCCATTCCTCTTGGCCCCGCCCCCGACGCCCTTCTCCATCCCGGGCCGGACAGAATCGGCTGCCGGGCCAGATCCGGCCCGCGGGCCGTAGGCTGCCCACCCCTGGTTTAGAACCATGATGCCCCAGCCCTAGTATAATATAGTATGGTATAATATATTGTGTATACATATAATATTGATAATGTAATGTAATGCAATATATTACCAATAATAATAATATGATACTATAACCAGGGCTGTCCAACTGGCGGCCCCCGGGGCCGGATCCGGCCCCGTAGCCTGTTGGACACGGCCCCACCTATGCCCTCAGCCGCCATTTTTAATTTTTTTTTTTTTAAAAAAATCAATTTTTTTTAAAAAAATGGCGGCCGGGGGGGAGGGGGAGGCGGGGCAGGGAGGAGGAAGAGAGCTAGCTCCTCCTTTTCGGCGCCCCCCTCCCTACCTAGGAAGGGAGGGGGCGCCGAAAAAGGCAGAAGGCGGCGCCAACGGCAGCGCGTCACAGGCCTGGCGTGACGCCGCTACCCTGGCACCGCCTACTCCTCCTTTTAGGCGCCCCCTTCCTAGGTCGGGGAGCCGCCGGGCAGAGAAGGCGGCGCCAAGAGCAGCGCATCACAGGCCTGGTGTGACGCGCTGCTCTTGGCGCCGCCTACTCCTCCTTTTCGCTCCCCCGGCCTAGGAAGGGAGGGCGCCGAAAGGAGGAGTAGGCGGTGCCAAGAGCAGCGCGTCACGCCAGGCCTGTGACGCGCTGCTCTTGGCGCTGCCTACTCCTCCCTTTTCGGCGGTTTTAGGAGGGGCGGCCCGGGCTGGGGCGGGGCCGGGGGCGGAGCCTGGGGGCGGGCCGAGTGGCCCCGCCGGTCATCTGTGACCTCTTATCCGGCCCTGGACCCGCCAGAAGTTGGATAGCACTGACTATAACTATATATTTTGTGTTACATGCAATATTACTAATTATAGTAATTATAGTTCAATGTGATATTGTTATAGTACAATGTGATATGTAATATTGCTGTTCTGCTGTGGCAATAATATAGTTTATTGTATTTATATAGTTCAATGAGATATTGTTATAGGACAATGTGATGTGTAATATTGCTCTTGTGCTGTGGCAATAATTATAGTTCACTGTTTTTGCATTTTGCTTGTGAACCGCTCTGAGTCCCCTTCGGGGTTGAGAAGGGCGGCATATAAATATCGTGAAATAAATAAATAAATAAAATAGGCTGCATCAATAGGAGAAAAGCATCCCAAATCAAGGGAAGTCATAGTCCCGTTCTATGCTGCTTTGGTCAGACCTCACTTGGAATAACAACTCTGTGTCTAGTTTGGGAAGGAAATGGACAAACCCAAAGACATCCAGACAGATGTCCACTAGAAAGCTCCAGATAAGGTCATCATTATTATTATCAACAACGATGACGATGGTGATGATTATAGTGTCCCAGAGTTGGAAGAGGCCCCAAGGGCCATCCAGTCTGCAGGATTGCACCATCAAAGCCCTCCTGATAGATGGCCAGCTGGCCTCTGCTTCGAAATCTCCAGGTGAGATGACTCTCCGTCATCATCAAAGGTGACGAGGAGGCTAAAATCCTAGAGTTGGAAGGGAACTCGTTTCGTCCAACCACATTCTATCATGTAATCAAAGCACACCCAAAGTGGAGCGACAGCACCCCCTGGTGGCCGGAACCGATTATAGCCTCCAAGGTGCCTAAGAAGGGAAAGTCTATATATACCTCTATCTAGGTATAGTTGTAAGTCATCCAGACGAGGACAACTACAATGTTCAAGGATTTGGAAACCAAACCTGATAAGGAATGGCTTAGGGAGCTGGGGAAGAGAAGATTAGGAGCATCTATGATAGCTCTGTTTACATATTCGAAAAGAGATTCAACATTAGGAAGAACTTTCTGTTTGGTAGTGGAATATGAAGTTTCACCAAGTCTCCTTCTCTGGGAGGTTCTGAAGCAGAGTCTGGATGGCCATCTGTCCGGAGGCCTTCGGTAGTGTCTTTCTGCCTGGCAGAAGAGGGTTGGACTAGATGGCCTTTGGGGTTCCCTTCCAACTCTAGGATTCTATGAAAGCCAGTATGGCTGAGTGGGGATTTGGAACTATATCGCCATCCGTTGCTCCCGGCCGACCACAACTCACTGGACGGGCGCCTCGTCCCCAACGCGCAACGCAATGCTCTGTCCTTTGACGTAGGTCTCGCCTTCGTAGCAGAGGCAGCCCTCTTCGCAGTGCGCCGAGAACAGGGCCGGGGAGGGCAGCTTCTCCACCTTCACTGGGCCTGGAGGGAGGCAGGGGCCGGTGGGTAGGGGGCTGCAGGAGTCTAGAGAGAGAGGGGAAGGGTGGACGAAGGTCAGGGACCAACGAAGAAACAGAGACCAGAAGGGACGATCTATGCTGACGATCGTGCCATCACTGTTCAAGTAGGGAGCTTCGAAACGGGCGAACAGAAACAGGGGAATCCCAGACAAGAAACATTCAGGGCCAGCTAACACCTCAGGAGAGAATGGTTCTGGAATATGGCCATACAACTTGGAAATCTCACAGCAATTCAGTTGTTGTTGTTATTAACTGCCTTTCTCCCCATAGGTAAAGGTTTTCCCTTGACATTAAGTCCGAATCTGGGGGTTGGTGCTCATCTCCATTTCTAAGCCGAAGAGCTGGCGTTGTCCGTAGACACCTCCAAGGTCATGTGGCTGGCATGACTGCATGGAGCGCCGTTACCTTCCCACTGGAGTGATACCTATTGATCTACTCACATTTGCTTGTTTTTGAACTGCTAGGTTGGCAGAAGCTGGGGCTAACAGCGGGAGCTCACGCTGCTCCCCAGATTCGAACCTGCAACCTTTCGATCAGCAAGTTCAACAGCTCAGCGGTTTAACCCACTGCGCCATTGAATCAATGAGGTTTACATAAGTTGACTCTTTGTGCTGGTCAGTGACCATAATAAAGTTTTGTTGTTGTTGACTCTCTGCTCAGTTGGGGCTACTAATAGTAAGCTGGACTACAATTCCCAGCATTTGCTTATAGGGATGCTGGGAGTTACAGTCCAAAAGGTCATGGTCTATCTATAAGAAGCTGGGGATCTCTGTCTCTCGAACATAACAGAACTCTTACCTTCCAGTTTCCGCTTCGGCGGGGACACAGCAGCTTTGGCCTGGGAATTAAAACATAATCACAACCCAAGAACATGAAGGGCAGTTCTCCAATAGACCCTCAAAGACCCTCACCCACATCCCACAAAGAAAAGCCCATTTTAACCCTTACCTTTTTGATGGCCGTCCAGTCCTCCATGATATCAATATCACGCAACATGTAGACAATGTATGGACGTAGGGAAGGCAGGTTAAGGGGTCAGCCGATAATTCTGTTATCATATTATTTGAAGTAATATATGTATGGACAACCCCCAGTTTCACATCCTACAGTATTTATTTTATACTAGCCGTCCCCTGCCACGTGTTGCTGTGGCCCAGTCTGTGTATATGTGTTTTGTGTGTGTGTCATCCTGGCCTCACATCGGGAGACGTGGAGACGCACTATCCACGATGCTGGCGCCTCTTTCGAGAAGACACACCAAACGAGTCTCGAAGAGAAACGACAACGCAGAAAGAACCGCAACTTGGAAACAACATCACCCAAGGAGACTTTCTGCTGTGCTTTCTGCATCTGCACGTGCCTATCTCAGATTGGCCTTTTTAGTCATCAACGTGCTTGTAGAAAGCGTGGGATGAGTCGTTCCTGAATCTTTGTTCGCGAAGAAAAGCCAAGATATATGTGTGTGTGTGTGTGTGTGTGTAAGCAGTCCTGCAGTGCTTCACATCCTGCTTTGCAACAGCTGCAGAGCTGTTTGGGCTGGAAGAAAACAGAAGTCCTCTACCAGCCCGCACCACAGGAAGAACACCCTCATCCCCACGTCAGCATAGGCAAATCTGTGCTTAAGTCAGTTCAGCAGTTCACCTACCTGGGAAGCATCATCTCATCAGACGCCAAGATTGACAAAGAGAGCGATCACAGATTACAAAGGCAAAGAGTGCATTTGGACGGCTTCACAAAAGGGTCTGGAGCAAAGCACCAAAATCAGTGTGTACAGAACTATCGTACTGTCTATTCTCCTCTATGGGTCTGAAACATGGGTCACCCATCGCCAACACCTACGACTCCTCGAATGCTTTCATCAGCGCGGTCTTCACACAATCCTAAATATACACTGGACCAACTATGTGACTAATGTTGCTGTCCTTGAGCAAGCAGGGATCACCACCGTTGAGGCCATGCTATTGAGACCACAGCCGAGCTGGGCAGGGCACGTCTCTAGGATGGAGGACCACCGCCTCCCAAAGATACTACTCTATGGTGAACTCGCCACGGGTCAGCGCAAGAGAGGCGCCCCAAAAAAGAGATATAAGGACTCCCTGAAACAACATCTCAGGCTTGGCCAGATTGATCACCAACAATGGTCCACCCTGGCCTCACGTCGGGAGGCATGGAGACGCACTATCTACAATGCTGGGCCTCTTTCGAGAAGACACGCCAAATGGGTCTCAAAGAGAAATGACAACGCAGAAAGAACCGCAACTTGGAAACAACATCACCCAAGGAGACTTTCTGCTGTGCTTTCTGCAACCGAACTTGCCTATCTCAGATTGGCCTTTTTAGTCATCGACGTGCTTGTAAAAAGTCCTTCCTAAGAATCTTTGTTCGCGAATTAATGCCAATATGTGTGTGTGTGTGTGTGTGTGTGTATATATATATATATATATATATATATATGGGTGTATATATGTGCATGCATATTATTTATTACTATTATTATTTGATACACCTCAAGATTAGTACACCGCAAAGATCACTATGCTGGTTTTTGTATTGCATCACACATCGACCCTTCCCAAGTGTCTAGGACTGTGTGATGTATCGGCGAATAATGCGTGCGGATCCAAGTAGGGTGACTTTTTGCAACTGATAGATGGCGATTTCGCCAGCACTGATTGTTTTTAAGTGCAGGCCAAGGTCTTTAGGCACTGCACCCAGTGTGCTGATCACCACTTTGACCACCTTGACTGGCTTGTAGTTATTATTATTATTATTATTATTATTATTAATCCCGTAGTCTCAATGCAGCGAATAATTAAAAAGACCTGGTAAAAATCTATATATTTATATCTATATAAATTAAAATGTAATGTTTGTTTGTGGGATTAACATAATTCAAAAACTGCTGGACAAATTGACACCAAAATGGGCACAATACACCTATCACATAGCACCGGGAATGTGGCGCAGCTGGCTAAGTGTCAGCGGCATAAGATCTCTCTGACCAGTAGGTCATGAGTTCGAGGCCTGCCCGGGTCAAGGTGGGTGCTCAACCTTTAAGTGTAGCCTGCTGTCGATCTTTGCAGCCCAAAAGACAGTTGCATCTGTCAAGTAGGAAATAAAGGTACCACATCAAGTGAATTATGAGGCCATTAAAGAACTCCAGGAATGCTAAGGAATGCGGAAGGAACAACAAGGGACGCTGGGAACGCTGAGAGATGAGGATTGAGTCAGCTCCCCTGGTGGCCAGAGTTTGCCTCTGTTCGCCTATATGTGTGTATGTGGAAATGGCAGGGATTGTCTGCTAAGTATGTGTACCTATAATCTGCTCTGAGTCCCCTTTGGGTTGAGAAGAGCGGAATATAAATAAAGTAAATAATAAAGAAATAAATAAATATCAGGCCAACGTGTGACCATCACTCATAAATACACTTAAAAAGCTAAAAAAATTCAAAATGCATTACAACGCATGTGCAAAACCACATACCGTATTTTTCGCACCATAAGACGCAGTTTTTTTTCTCCCAAAGTAGGAAGAAAATGAGCCGCGTCTTATGGAGCGAAGATGCAGGCAGGGAGGGGAGGCTGGAGCAGAGGGGCGGCGATATACTCACGCTATATTCGCCCCGGCGGCTCCCGGCTGTGCCCGCGCATGGCCAGACGTCACTCCGTCGCGCCTCTGGCGAAGAGGAAGGGGAGGAAGGCCTCGCCGGCCGCGCGCTGTAAGGACGGCCGGAAGAGAGGCCGGAGGAGGGAGGGAACTCTTCCTCTTCCTCCTTCCCTCCCTCCCTCCGGCCTCTCTTCCAGCCGTCCTTACAGCGCGCGGCCGGCGAGGCCTTCCTCCCCTTCCTCTTCGCCAGAGTGACGTCACAAAGATGCGCCTCTGGCTTCGGGCCCTTCCGGAGACGCAGCGGTAGCAGCAGCAGCAGGGCCACCGGAAGGGCCCGAAGACAGAGGCGCATCTTCGTGACATCACTCCATCGCGCCTCTGCCGAGGAGGAAGAAGAGGAAGGCCTCGCTGGAGGGAGGGAGCCCTGCGGCTAGCTGCGGCCTCTTCCTCCTTCCCTCCCTCCCGCCCGTGAGTCCCCTTCTTCCGCCCCATTCCTCCGCGCCGCCGCCGACTGGCTGCGGCGACACGGCAGCGGGAGTCTGGCCATGCGCAGGCGCAACCGGAAGCCGCCGGGGGGGGGGGGCGGGCGAATATAGCGTGAGTATATCGCCGCCCCCTCTGCTCCAGCGCCTTCCCCTCCATATTAGTGTCCCATATAGTAGACAGCCCCCATTTTCCCCCCAATTTTCCATCTCTAAAATCTAGGTGCGTCTTATCAGCAGGTGCGCCTTATGGTGCGACAAACTGTGAAAGGTGCGATGCCCAATTTGCTACCAGGGATCGCTGCCAGTTCCTGTTTGAAAGGAAAAGCCACGCAAAAGGATATCAGACACCAGGGGCGGTTTCTTCCTCTTTCCAGGCCGGAGGGGATCCCAGTCCTTGGGACTGTGCTTCGGCCGAAGCTTGTTATCCCACCATTCTAGGGCAGAAAGGAACATAGAAGAACACCGGTCCTTCCACCCAAGTACAATACAATACAATACAAATATCCAATTCTTCCACCCAAGTAGTATATACTATCTATCTATCTGACCAGTCCTTCGACCCAAACATTACATGATATATACCATATAAATATGTGTGTGTCTCCCCAGTTCTTCCACCCAAGTACTATATACTCTCTCTATAGACCGTGTGTGTGCGTATATATATATATATATATAGAGAGAGAGAGAGAGAGAGAGAGAGATTCCCAGTCCTTCCAGTACTACGTATATAGAATCTATTCTAGGATTCTATATACGTAGTACTGGAAGGACTGGGAATCTCTCTCTCTCTATATATATATATACACACACACACATACTAATTCTATGATTCTAGTACTATGTATATAGAATCATAGAATAGATTCTATATACATAGTAGAGTTGGAAGAGACCTCGTGGGCCATCCAGTCCAACCCTATTCTGCCAAGAAGCAGGAAAATCGTATTTAAAGCACCCCCCAACAGATGGCCATCCAGCCTCTGTTTAAAAGCCTCCAAAGAAGGAGCCTCTACCACACTCCGGGGCAGAGAGTTCCACTGCTGAACAGCTCTCACAGTCAAGAAGTTATTCCTAATGTTCAGATGGAATCTCCTTTCCTGTAGTTTGAAGCCATTTTTCCACTGCGTACTAATTCCCAGGGCATCAGATAACAAGCTTGCTCCCTCCTCCCTATGACTTCCTCTTACATATTTATACATGGCTATTATGTCTCCTCTCAGCCTTCTCTTTTCAGGCTAAACATGCCCAGCTCTTTAAGCTGCTCCTCATAGGGCTTGTTCTCCAGACCTATGATCAATTTAGTTGCCCTCCTCTAGACACATTCCAGCTTGTCAATATCTCTCTTCAATTGTGGTGCCCAGAATTGGACACAATGTACACCCACATACAGTATATATATCTCCCCAATCCTTCCACCCAAGTACTCTCCCCCTCCCTATATACACATCTCCCAGTCCTTCCATCCAAGCACTATATACTCTCTCTCTCTATATATATATATATAAACTATATATACACTGTTCCCTCACTTATTGCTGGGGTTACATTCCAGGATCTCCCGCAATAAGTGAAAAACCGTAATGCAGAGATACTCTATTTATTTTAATATTTATACATTATTTTAGTAGTTATATACTATTTTAAGTTTTTATAAACTTAAAATAAAGTGAAGGAAGGAAATAAAGTCAAAGCTGGAGGGAGGGAGGACTGAGGAGGGAAAATGTTTTGGAGAGCGGCGGCAGCAAAATCCCACAAAACAGTGAAAATACCATGATATACATCAGGGCTGTCCAACTGGCGGCCCGGGGGCCGTACACGCCCCCCAGCCTGTTGGACACGGCCCCCGCTATGCCCTCGGCCGCCATTTTAATTTTTTTTAAAAAAAAAAATCTAATTTTTTTTAAAAATGGCGGCCGGGGGGAGGGGGACGGGGCAGGGAGGAGGGAGCCAGCTCCTCCTCCTTTGCCCCTCCTCCTTCCCCCTCACCGCGGAGCACGATCGGAGCCGCGGCGTCCGCGGGGAGGAGGAGGGGCGAAGGTGGAGGAAGTCAGCTGGCTGGCTTCTTCCTCCTTCGCCCCTCCTCCTTCCCCCTCCCGCCAGCGCTCGGGATCAGGGCAAGGGCGCGGGCGGGGGGAAAGAGGAGGAGGGACAAAGGAGGAGGCAGTCAGCTGATTGCCTCCTCTTTCGTCCCTTTTCCCCCCCGCGCGCGCCGGCACCCTGGATCCGGGCAAGGGCACGGGCGGGGGGAAAGAGGAGGGACGAAGGAGGAGGAGGGAGAGTTCTCCCTCCTCCTCCTCTTCCACCGGCGCCGCTGCTGTCCCGTGCGCCGCAGCGCCGGGGAAAGAGGAGGAAGAATTCTCCTCTTTGCTCCTCCCTTCTTGCCGGTTTGGCGCTGTAGAAGGGAGGGAGGCGCAAAGGGGAGCCCCTCTTTGCACCTCCCTTCCTTCTCTACAGTGTCAAACCGGGCAAGAGGACGGCGAGATCGCCATGCCTCTTGCCCGGTTTGACACTGTAGAAGGGAGGGAGGCGCAAAGGGAGCCCCTCTTTGCAGGGAGGGAGGAGCAAAGGGGAGCCCCTTCCTTCTCTACAGCGTCAAACCGGGCAAGAGGGAGGGCGAGATCGCGTGCCTCTTGCCCGGTTTGACTACTGTAGAAGGGAGGAGGAGCAAAGGGAGCCCCTCTTTGCTCCGCCTCTCTCCTACAGCGTCACTCCGGGATCGGCCCCGCCCCCACGATCGGCCCCGCCCCCGCAGTCGGCCCCACCCCCTGCTCCAGCCCGCTAGGTGCTCAGCCACCGGAATTCCGGCCCTTGGGCCTATAGAAGTTGGACAGCACTGATATATATCGGTGATTCTCAAAGTGGGCACTACCGTCCCCTGGTGGGCGGTTGCACGTTCCAGGGGGGCGGTAGCAGCATCCGATGAAATGGGGGGGGGCACTGAAGTAAGAGGGCGGTGACGTTACCCTGTTATTCCTTGTTATCATGACTTTTAAAAAGGGATCTAGTTACAGTGAAGGGAGACTGGGAGGAGGAGGCTTCCAAACGCAGAACAGACATTTGAACGGAGATCTTATGCGGCAGAGCCCTTCCCTACTGACCTGAGCTGAGGCCCACGCTGTGCCTGTCGACCTCCAAGCGCTGGATCCGTTCCAAAAGACGCTCCTGGAGGCTGTCAAACAGCAGCAGCTTCTCGCTCTGGAAGCAGAGCAGAGACACAGTTAATAAGACGTGTGGATCGAAGGGAGGGCTTCGTTGCAACCCACAAGGCGTTTACATAGAATCCTAGAGTTGGAAGGGACCCCCAAGAGCCATCCAGCACAATCCCATTTTGCCAGACAGGAAAAGCACAATGAAAGCACCCCCGACAGATAGCCATTCAGCCTCTGCTGAGACTCTGAGGCAGAGGAACAGCTCTTCCTATGGTCAGAAAGTTTTTTTTAATAGTGCTCAGGTGGAATCTCCTTTCCTGTCATTTGAACCCATGCCACCATCGAGTTCTAGTCTCCAAGGCAGCAGGAAGCAAGCCATAGGAATATATAAACAAAAGATCTGGGGAAATTTCACCTCCAAGTGTTGCTGCGCTCCCTGAGCTTCACACTGATGTCGGTGGTGGATCACTTCCAGGCAGAAACCCCGGTAGATCCCTGCGGGAAGACAGAGGCATTGGAGATGGCAAAGGAAGCCTTTTGTGCACCTTTTACAACAGATTTCATTTCTTGTGACACTTGGAGTGAGACCCAAAGGAAGAAATTCTAAAACTTGCGAAAGAAGTTGAAATCGTCACATTTAAATGGGATAGGTGTACACAAGTTACACACAAACACACACACACACATATACATTAGAAATCTCTCTGTGTGATATGTGCCTTCACCAAATGATTCATAGCAACCCCATGCATTTGTAGGGTTATCTAAGGCAGTGTTTCCCAACCAGTGTGCCATGGCACACTAGTGTGCCGGGAGCGATCATCAGGTGTGCCGTGGGAAATTGGAGCCTCCAAGACCCTTTCTTCCCCCTCCTGCCGAACACTTTTTCTTCTCCACTCGGGCTCGCTTCTTCCCAGCGTCGCTCTGCTCGCTTTGCCTCGCTTTGCTCTGGGGCGAGTCTGCGCAGTAGCGCCCGCACAGGTCACATCTTCCTCCCCCTCCCCTCCTGAACACGCTCACGCTGCCCCCTCGGATCAAAATGGCGGCAGAAGCAGCAGTGTAGAAGAAAAAGTAAGTGTTGGGCAGGAGGGGGAAGAAAGGGCGCGAAGGGGAAGGGGGAGGAAGAGGTCTCTGTCGAAAGCTGGCAGGGGCAAACTTGGACCTTCCAGGTGTTTTGGACTCCAACTCCCTCCAATCCTAGCAGCCTCAGGCCCTTTACCTTTCCCCCCTCAGCAGCTTAAGCAGGAAAGGGCCTCAGGCTGTTAGGAATGGTGGGAGTTGAAGTCCAAAGCACCCAGAGGGCCGAAGTTTTCCCATGCCTGTTTTAGGGACCTTAAAGTGGTGAGCCTCCTTCCAACATTGTGATTCTGGATAGAAAACCAACAACAACATAACATTGTTTGAGTCCACAGTGCTCTCTGGGCGTAGGTGAACTACAACTTCCAAACTCAAGGTCAATGCCCACCAAACTCTTATATTAATTTCTCTTGGTTATGGGAGTTCTGTGTGGGAAGTTTGATTCCATTCCATCATTGGTGGAGTTCAGAATGCTCTTTGACTGCAGGTGAACTATAACATCGAAACAGGCCCAGGTTTCACACTGAGTGTATAAATACATTTAAAAACGTATTAACTATATGTATTACTGTGTTGGAGTGTCATTTTGGTTGGTGGTGTGTCCCAGGATTTAGTAAATGTAAAAAATGTGCCGCAGCTCAAAAAAGGTTGAAAAACACTGATCTAAGGAAAAGAAGACTCAGAGGTTGTTTTGCCAGTTCTTTCATCTGAAATACACCCCAGAACACCTGAAATTCCTTGGTGGTTTTGCATTAGGCCTTAGCAATCATGATTCTAAATGGTTCTAAAGTACTTACAAAACTGAAGTTCTGGTGGTGAACACTAGGTGGCGCTGGTGCTTTGCTTCTACAGTGTTGCTAAAGTTCTGGTGCTGAACACTAGGTGGCGCTGGTGCTTTGCTTCTACAGTGTTGCTAAAGTTCTGGTGGTGAACATTTCAGAACTCTAACAAAACTTTCAACTTTTCATTATTATTTCATTATTGGCGATTTTAAAGACAGAACCAATTCGGAACTGCCATTTATAACGAAGTTCTAGTTTTCACCACCAGAACTTTAGTTTTGCAAGTACTTTAGAACTATTTAGAACCATGATTGCCCAGGCCTATTTTGCATCCAAGAATGAAGAAGATGATGATGATCATCATCATTATTTTTCAATATTAGAATAATATTATTCATTATTATTATTATTATTTAAAACGTATCAAGATGAGTCCACAGCAGACAAGATCACTCTTCTGGCTGTTGTATTGGATCACACATCGAACACTTCCCAAGAGTCTAGAACTGTGTGATGTATTGGCAAATAATGCGTACAGATGCCAGTAAGGTGGCCTTCTGCAGCTGGCAGATGGTAATTTTGTCAGCGCTGATTGTGTTTAAATGCAGGCCAAGGACTTTAAGCACTGCACCCAGTGCGCCCATCACCACTGGGACCACCTTGACTGGCTTGTGCCAGAGTCTTTGCAATTATTATTATTATATTTATTTATTGACTTCATTTCTATTCCACCCTTCTCACCCCGCAGGGGACTCAGGGTGGATTACAATGTACACATTACATTTAGACACACAAACACACAAGACAGACAGAGGCAATTTAACATCTGGCCACCAGGGGGAGCTGTCGCACTCCTTCATTCCTCAGCGTGTTTCCTGGAGATCTTTTTTTATGGCCTCGTAAATCAGTTAAATTTAGCCTTCCCACTAAGTGATACCTTAATTTCCTACTTGACAGATGCAATTGTCTTTTGGGTTGCAAAGGTTGACAACAGGCTACACAATAGGTCGAGAACCCACCTCGACCCGGGCAGATTACACTAGATTATTATTATTATTAATAGTATATTATACTTGTCTTTATGATTATTCTATACTAGCTTGGGTCCCCATCGTTGCCCGGGCTACTTGAAAAAAAGTCACTTTTGTAACTGTACCAAATGCAGAAGGGTTTGTGTGAACTACAACTCACATCATGCCAGGTTAACCCCCAGAAACTCCATCAGTACTTGCTCTAGATGCATCATATTTTCACTTTTATTATGTGTATATATTAATATATTATAATAGTATATTATAATTATATAGTTCATAATAGTATTTTAATATATACTATAATATAGTATATTTTATAATAATATAAAATAACTTACTCTTCTAATTGGAAACATACATATTTTCACTTTTATTACGTGTATAGATAGTTATTCTATGTTATTATTCGATATTATTATTCTATACTATTATTATTCTATATTAATATTGATATTTGTATCTTGCTTTTTCCTCTCTAAAAAAAGAGCCTCAAGGCAGCTAACCTTACTTTCCAAGATCAGAGGCTATTGATGCTGCTATTAAATACCAAAAGCATAAACCAAAAGCGTTTTCCTTATCGGTGCATTGGAAGGAACCCCAAAGGCCACCTAGTCCAACCTTTTGTCATTCAGGAACACAAATCTCTCCCATATATCACCGTTCTCCCCAAGTTCTAGTTCAGAAACATTACTTTTGTTTTCGAGATAAGAACAGCTGGCCCATTTGCAAATGTCACAACGGACCCCCGTTGTCCCTTACCGGCTACTTCGATGCGAATCTGCATGTGGTTCTGCAAGACCCCCAAAGGGTCCAGGTATTCGGCTGCTTTCCCAGCCGCCACGTCCTCCAGCTTCGCCTTCGCTTGGCTCAGGCGCTCCTTGAAAAGCCTGCGTTGGAGAATAATTCCCAGATCTGTATTATTGTAATAATGCCAAAAAGAGGGTCGAAACAAAGGGGGAGACGTGGTCGGCAACTTACACCTCTTTGAGCTGAGAAAACTGCTTCTCTAGGTCCAGCATTTCTTCGAGGCACTCCAAGCGACGCCGCTCACAGTCTTCCTCATCCATCTCTGCAAAAGGCAAAGCAATAATAATAATAATAATAATAATAAATAAAATTTATTTATACCCCACCCCATCTCCCCACTGGGGACTCGGGGCGGCTCACATGAAGCCAAGCCCAAAACATCAAATCACAATAATCCAAAAATCAAAACATCAACAATAAACACTAGGCCTGTTAAATCATGGTTCTAAATCAGGGGTGGGCAAACTGCGGCCCGGGGGCCGGACGCGGCCCTTTGGCTGATTCTATCCGGCCCGCCTAAGGGCCTCTGGCTTGCCTCCCCTGCCTGGCCTCTGCATAAAAATCTCCAGAGAAGGGGACTATAAGGAAGCATTATTTTATTTTAGTGACCTTTATTATTATTGTATAATAATTTTATAACAATAATAAAATAATATAATAAATAATATAATATAATGTTATATGATATATTATAATTTCAATATATTATGTTTATATATATATACTATAATATAATAATTATGATATTAATACTAATAATATATGAATATTTCTTGATATATTAATATGTTAATATTAATGATGTGTAATATATAGTAAATATAGTAAGTGAATAAATAAATAAATTATGTAGATTAGCATGTAGTTCCGCCTTTAGGTGCGGCCCTCCATAATATTTTTTGGCTCTCGTGTGGCCCCTTGGAAAAAATAGTTGCCCACCCCTGTTCTAAATGTTTCTAAAGTACTTACAAAACTAAAATTCTGAGGATGAACACTAGGTGGCGCTGGTACTTTGTTTCTATAGTGTTACTAAAGTTCTGGTGGTGAAATGCTCAACACCAGAACTTTAATAACACTGTAGAAGCAAAGCACCAGCGCCATCTAGTGTTCACCACCAGAACTTTAGTTTTGTAAGTACTTTAGAAACATTTAGAAGCATGATTTAACAGGCCTAATAAACACAATATAAATGCATACATATAAATACAAAATATACAAATAGATATCTAAAATCACAAATGACAAGGGGGGTCACATGTATGAATAGAAAATGTTAAAAACTCAGGGTGAGATAAGCAGAGCAGCTTCTTTGTGAGGGAGAGCACACATAAACATGTAAACAAGGAGGGCAATGCAGGTCAATGGGTAGAGTGTGTCATGGAGGAAGCCCTTGAAGGCTTAGAAATCTGGAAGTCACATTAGAGGAGAACACAACTTCCAAGGGAGAAAGGTGAAGGAGAGGAGCCTTTGTGACTCGCCAAAAGACTGTTGGATTGCAACTTGCACGAGCCTTCACTGTTGCAGATGCTAGCTAAGGTCCCGTCTACACGGCCACACAATCTAGTTTCTGAATCCAGATTACCTGCTTTGAGCTGGATTATAGGGCAGTGTAGATCCAACCTAAGTTCGAAATATACTCACTAAACCAGAACTGGGTAACCTACGGCCCGCGGCCCGGCAGCGGCCCGGCAGCCAATTCTGTCCAGCCCGGGGAGAAGGGCGTCGGGTGTGGGGCCAAGAGGAAGGGGTGCCACTGCCGCCATCCCATCGCGGGCTCTGGGGCCTGCGTCGGCAGACAACCCGCCACTCCGGAGAACAATCTGAGGAGTGGCCCGCTATGGAGTGCCTGCCATCCCGGGAGGCGATCCGGGCCTGCAGCGGGAGCAGTCGGCGACCTGCGGCGAATGATCGCCCTGGCGACCTGGAAGACTTGATCGTCTTTTGATTCACCAGGGGCGATCAGCCGCCTCCGATCGTCTGCTACTCTGCTCTGCTGCGGCTGGGTCCGCTTTGTCATCCTCTGGGCTGGGGACATTGGGCCATTCCATCTTGGGATCCTTCCTCTCTTGAGGATGTCCGCCTCTATCTTGGTTTGCACCTTGTTTTCTTGAATTTCATTTCATTTTATTGTAATAATAATATAATATCATAATAAATAATATAATATTATATTATATTATAATTTCAATATAATGTCTATATATCTATATTATAATATAATAATTATATTAATAGTAATAATATATGAATATTTCTTGATATGTTAATATGTTAATATTAATGATGTGTAATATATAGTAAATATAGCAAATAAATAAATAAATAAATAAAGTAGATTAGAATGTAGTCCATCCTTTAGGTGCGGCCCTCCATAATATTTTTTGGCTCTCGTGTGGCCCCTTGGAAAAAATAATTGCCCACCCCTGCACTAAACACATGCCAGGCCATTGAACCTATGGCTCCTAAAAGCAAAATGCGTGGTATTTCCACCCCAGGCACTGACTGACCTGAGCTCTCCTCTTCCGATTCCGACTGGCTCCCGCTGTGGTCAGCCTCACTCTCCTCCTCTCCGTTCATCTCTGCGGCCGAATCTCCTTCCACCTCCATCTCCTTCGGCAAAGGCTGGACAGGCATGGTCTATCCACAGAGATCCCAGCTTGAGGAAAACAAAAGGCCAATAAATTAAAAAAATTAAATGTACTATTTATCAAAAGGCAAACAGCATTAGGGCACGATCAAAGCCCTCTCGACAGAGCCTATATTGAATCTTGGAAGCCTAGACTTGGAAGGGGCCAGTCCAACCCAATTCTGCTGTGCAGATAAATTATTATTATTATTGTTTTGTCATTATTATTATTATTATTATTATTATTTGTATAATAGAATCCAAAACTGGAAGAGATCCCAAGGGGCCATCCAGTCCAACCCTATTCTGTCGTATACTCCTAATAATATACTCCTAATAATATACTCCCAATAATAATAATATACTCCCAATAATAATCCCAATTATTATTATTGGGATTGTTGTAGGTTTTTCAGGCTATATGGCCATGTTTCAGAAGCATTATCTCCTGATGATGATGATGATTATTGTTATTTTACTGACACAAAAGCACAGTATATCACAGCAAACGAGATCTATATGCTGGATTTCGTATAAAAAAACACAAGTCGAACCCTTCCCAAGCACCTATGACCGTGTGATATATTTCCGAATGATGCACGTAGATCCAAGTTTTGCAGTTGACGGATCATGATTTTGTCAATGTTTATTGTTTCCAAATGCTGGCTGAGATCTTTTGGCACGGCACCCAGTGTGCCCATGACCACTGGGACCACCTGTGCTGGTTTATGCCAGAGCCTTTGCAGTTCGATTTTGAGGTCTTGATAACGGCTGAGCTTTTCCTGTTGTTTTTCCTCAATGCGGCTGTCACCCGGTATGGCGACATCAATCATCCAGACTTTTTTCTTTTCCACAATCGTGATGTCTGGTGTATTGTGTTCCAAAACTTTGTCAGTCTGGATCCGAAAGCCCCACAGTATTTTTACATGTTCATTTTGATTGATTGATTGATTGATTTTATTATTTATGAGTCGCCCTCCACGGCAGTGCTCCGGGCGACTTACACATAAAACACATAAAAGTGTTCAATAGTTAAAAGCTAAAAGAATAGGAAAATTAATTAAAATAGTTCCAGTAGCTCAGGCTAAGTCTGGAAGGTGCGCTTAGCCGTAAGCCTTTCGGAAGAGCCAGGTCTTCAGTGCGGTCAGGAACTGGGGCATGTCCCAAATGGCTCTCTGATCCGCCGGCATCAAGTTCCAAAGAACAGGGGCCGCGATGGAAAAGGCTCTCCGTCTCGTGGTGTCGAGGCGGGCCTCACTCACACCTGGGATGCGGAGAAGGTCCCTGTTTCCTGAACGCGCGACCTTAAATGAGCTGGTTCGGACAAGCGGTCTTTTAAATAAGCTGGGCCGGCACCATGGAGGGCCTTAAAGGTAACCGACAAGATCTTGTGGATGGCTCTGAGCTCGACTGGCAGCCAGTGCAGGCGCTGTAGACATCTCAGTGGTGTCCCGGTGAGGAGTCTGGCGGCTGCATTCTGCACCAGCTGGATTTTACGAGTGGTTGACTGCGGCAACCCGACGTACAAGGCATTACAGTAGTCCAGCCGTGATGTCACTGTGGCATGGACCACAGTAGCCAGCGCATCTGATGGAAGGTAAGGTGCCAGTTGACGTGCCTGGCGTAGGTGGAAAAAAGCTCCCTTACTTGTCGCAGCAACCTGGGCCTCCAGTGAGAGTCTCGAGTCTAGTATCACACCGAGACTCTTCACCGACGGGGCCGGGATCAGCGGCTCTCCCTCAAAGAGAGGCAGCGGAATGGGTGGCTCTGGGCGTCCCGGCCATAGAATCTCCGTCTTTGATGGACTGATCTTGAGTTTGTATGAGCGGAGCCATCTGGTCACTGCTTCTAGTCCTTGTCTGAAATTCTCAGGCACCGATGTTACACCTGGCTCAAGCTTCACGACCTTTGTGGGTTTATGGTCCCACCAATTCTTTACTGTTGGCAGGTGATCCTTGTGACATAAGTTCCAGTGAATCATTTGGGCCACAGAGTTGTGCCTCTGTTTGTAGTCTGTCTGTGCGATTTTCTTGCAGCAGCTGAGGATATGGTACATGGTTTCATCCGCTTCCTTGCACAGCCTGCATTTTGGGTCATCCGCTGATTTTTCGATCCTGGCCTTAATGGCCTTGGTTCTGATGGCTTGCTCTTGGGCTGCAAGAACCAGGCCTTCTTCTGCCTCCTTCTTCAGGGTCCCATTTGTGAGCCATCACCAGGTCTTCTCCTTGTCAACTTTCCCTTCAATTTTGTCAACGAACTGCCCATGTAATGCTTTGTTGTGTCAGCTGTCAGCTCTGGTTTGGAGTGCAGCTTTCTTGTACTGACTCTTTGTCTGCTGAAAACTAGGAAAATGGGGTTTATAGATCTGTGGAAATGTCCAGGGTGGGAGAAAGAACTCTTGTCTGTTTGAAATAGGTGTGAATGTTTCAATTGGCCACCTTATTTATTTATTATTTATGGTATTTGTACCCCATAGCTTCTCACCCCCGCAGGGGGACTCAGCACGGCTTACATTTGCAGCACTACAGGCCGCGACACCACAATACAATTTTAAAATACACCATATAATCAACATCGTTAAAAAGCATTAAAAACATTACATTAAAAACCACTACATACAACAATAATTAATTAAAGCCACCAAGCGGAACACATTGTCAGTCCAGTCAAGTCCAAAGTGTCAATCCAGTCAAATCCAAAGGTACAATTTACACCTGCTGCCCAAAAGCCTGGTCCCAGAATCACGACTTTAGTTTTTTTCTAAAAGCGAGGAGAGATGGAGTCTATCTTATTTCGCTTGGGAGTGCATTCCATAGGCGAGGGGACACCGCTGAGAAGGCCCTGTCTCTCGTCCCCACCGGCCACATTTGTGATGCTGGCGGGAGCGAGAGCAGGGCCTCCCCAGATGATCTTAGACTGCGAGATGGGACATAGAGGCAGATGCGCTCGGACAAGTAAGCTGGGCCAGAACCATATAGAGCTTTATAGGTCAATACCAGCATTTTGAATTGGGCTCGGAGATGGACAGGCAACCAGTGGAGCTGACACAGCAGTGGGGTGGTATGCTCCCTGTATGTCGCCCCAGTTAGCATTCTGGCTGCCGCCCATTGGACCAACTGAAGTTTCCGAACTGTTTTCAAAGGCAGCCCCACGTAGAATGCGTTGCAGTAGTCTATTCGGGATGTAACCAGAGCGTGGACCACCATGGCCAAGTCAGACTTCCCAAGGTACGGGCGCAGCTGGCGCACAAGTTTTAATTGTGCAAAAGCTCTCCCGGCCACCACTGAGACCTGGGGTTCCAGGCTCAGCACTGAATCCAGGATCACTCCCCTTGATTAGCATTGAATGGCCAAGCAGTTTTAAAGTCGGGTTTCTTACTGCCTGGGGGAATCCTTTGTTGGGAGGTGTCTCTTTGAGCCAAGCGGCACCTCGGATCAAGCTAGGTAAGAAATGAAATCTATTATAACTATTATAGTTGTTATTATTATGTTTCAAATATTTAAAATCACATTTTATTTGTAAATTATCATTATTCTGAAATGTCATTAAAAGCTGGAGATGAGTATTATTTTGATAATATTAATATTATGTAATATTATTAATAATATTGATTTGCTATCATTATTAATAATAATACTAATTTCCAGCTTCTTTTAATGACCTGCAGGGTTTATTCTGCATACTTCAAACCATTATCAGAAGTCAAACTGATATAGATATTCTCTCTCTTTATATATATTCGCTATCATACTGATGGTAGCTTGTTCAACTTAAGCCGTCTGAGGGCTCGCACTAAGACTCTCAACTATCTAGTCCGTGAGCTGCTTTTTGCTGACGATGCTGCCCTTGTCGCCCATTCAGAAGCAGCTCTGCAGCGCCTCACATCCTGCTTTGCAGCAGATGCAGAGCTGTTTGGGCTGGAAGTCAGCCTGAAGAAAAACGGAAATCCTCTCTACCAGCCCGCACCACAGGAAGAACACCATCATCCCAACATCAGCAGAGGCAAATCTGTGCTTAAGTCCGTCCAGCAGTTCACCTACCTGGGAAGCATCATCTCTTCAGACGCCAAGATTGATAAAGAGATAGATCACAGATTAGCAAAGGCATAGAGTGCATTTGGAAGGCTTCACAAAAGAGTCTGGAGCAACAAGCACCTGAGGCAAAGCACCAAAATCAGTGTGTACAGAGCTATTGTACTGTTTATTCTCCTCTATGGGTCTGAAACATGGGTCACCTATCGCCAACACCTACGACTCCTCAAACACTTTCATCAGCGCTGTCTTCGCACAATCCTAAATATACACTGGACTGACTATGTGACAAATGTTGCTGTCCTTGAGCAAGCAGGGGTCACCATTGAGGCCATGCTATTGAGAACACAGCTGGGCACGCTCTGGGATGGACGCCACCGCCTCCCAAAGATACCACTAGGTAAACTGGAGAGGCGCCCAGGACCACCACCTCCTCGGCCAAGATCACCAACAATGGTCCACACTGGCCTCATTTCCTGAAGGTGGAGACGCACTGTCCACAATGCTGCGGCCTCTTTCAAGAAGACATGCTAAACGGGTCTCGAAGAGAAACGACAACACAGAAAGAACCGCAACTTGGAAACAACATCACCCAAGGAGACTTTCTGCTGTGCTTTCTGCAACCGAACTTGCCTATCTCAGATTGGCCTTTTTAGTCATCAACGCGCTTGTAAAAAGCGTGGGATTAGTCCTTCCTAAAAATCTTCATTAGCGAAGTAATGCCGAGAGATATATATTTAAATGATTTTAAAAAAATATTTAAAGATATTTAAATTATTGCAACTGCTGCAGGTTTATTCATCTCCAGCTTTTAATGACTGGCAGGAAGAACTTCTTGACTGTGAGAGCTGTTCAGCAGTGGAACTCCCTGCCTCAAGAGTGTGGTGGAGGCTCCTTCTTTGGAAGCTATGCTATTTGAGCTCCCAAAGAAATACTAGACCAGAAGAGAAACTGGAATATATATATTCTCCCTCTCTATTTAAGCCTGGCCTTTCAGGTGCCATTGAACTACATCTCCCATCAGCCATAACAAAGACTGAGCCATTGCAATGAGTGATAGGAAGATCTGGAACATCCTGCATTGCCCACCATTCAAAATAATCAGTATCCTCCCCCCTGATTTCAATGGACTCGTCCAACTTCTCCTAGGATTTTCCTGGAGGAACAAACCATTAAACATTTCAAAGGGGAACAGTGTAGTAGTATCATAGCCATACACACATATAAACCCCCCCTTTGCCCGAGTTGTAATGGACTGGCCCTGGACTTTCCCATTGGGAAATGGATAAGGCTGGAATGGACGATACCAAGTTCACCCATAAAAAGGGGGGTGGTGGGGGAAATCGCCGGGACCCCTCATTACCTGGGGGAGGGGCCGAGGAGGACGCAAACGCCGCTCAGGGCTCCCGCAGCAATCGGAAGTCGGCTTCGCTTGGCCCCGCCCACCGGCGCTAACCAATCACAGCGGCCTTTGCTTTCCGAACCGATGACGCCACCCACTGTACCTCGCTCGCATCTCTGTGGTCCTTCGCGTGGAATTGTGGGAAGGCGGAAGCGGAAGGCGACTTGTTTCCATAGCAACAAAGTGGAGGAAAAGAAAACAGGCCCAGCAGGTTTGTTCTGGGACCACAATAATATAACAATACAATATATAATATAACAGTATATAATAATATAATATAATGATACAATATATAACAATACATAATATAATAATACAATATATAATCTATATATATAAAGGAAGAGTCGTCATGGAACGACCGTCCCAAACAGAGAAACCTTACAACGCAGAGACACCAAACTTGCCAACAGAAATAGGCCTCAGACAAGGTACGTTTGTAGCAAAGAACCTTCCCCCCCAAAACCTAAAAGGCCCCCAAAACAACGAGTAAAAAAAATACATTTCCCAGCATCCTCCGGGGCTGCCAACGACTCTCCCAGCCTCTACATTCTGACAACATGATTGGCTGCCAATAAGGGCGGATTTGCATAACTCCTGGACTGGCCAGCCAACATGAACATTCCGACCCATAATTTTATTTATTTATTTATTTATTTATTATTCGGGCTTCTATGCCGCCGACTCCCTGAGGCTCGCGGCGGCTTACAGGAGCCGAATTGACAGTAAGGCTTCATTAACTTGATTTTCCCGACTAGGCCTCAGCTCATGGGACATTGTGTATGGCCTGAATTGACAGTAAGGCTTCATTAATTTGATTTTCCCGACTAGGCCTCAGCTCATGGGACATTGTGTATGGCCTGAATTGACAGTAAGGCTTCATTAACTTGCTGTTCCTGACTAGGCCTCAGCTCATGGGACATTGTGTATGGCCTGAATTTACAGTAACCTACCTTGGCACAAAGAGCCCCTATGACCCACGCTACATTCTACTACAGTTTGGAGGGGGGTGGACCATGGATTATGGGACTTGAAGTACCTCCATGGATAATGGGATTTGTAGTACTTCAAAACCCTTCATTCCCCACAGACCACTGTGGCCCAGAACCAAGACCGATAAAGACTCAACTTGGCACACAGTGCCCCCATGACCCACACTCCATCCAACTGCAGTTTAGAGGAGGGCACACCATGGATGATGGGATTTCAAGTACCTCCACTCACTTCCAAAGTACCCCACCCACACAAGCATCAACCTCTACATCAACACAGCAGATGGAAAGACAAAAAAACATTGTATATCCACAAGCTATGCAGAACGCCAGCAACACCACACACCGACAACTCCCCAGGACTTCAACGTCCCACCCACCAGAACAACCCACAACGACACAGCCGTGACCCCACCAAGACCATAACTAACATCAATTCCAACCCTTACATACTCAGACTTTCTCGCATCTCCTAAATAGGGCACAGCAATGCATGCCGGGTACAGCTAGTTATATATAATATAATATGATTATCTATCTATCTATCTGTGCATATAATAAAAGTCAGTGTTCGTGGGCGGTGGGTGGTGCGGTGGGAGGAATATGTGCCAGCGTTTTGATTGGCTGCCACTGTGAAATTATTTGCATAAAGGGTTCTGGCCAGCCTCAGAACTCCAACATTCTACGGCCCCAGACAGAGGGGATTGGCTGCCACTTAAATGGTATTTGCATAACGTACTCCGATAGGCCAACCACATTCCACCATTCCAAGGTGACTCAGAGGGAAAAGAAAATGCCTCAGGCAGTCACCAACAGCGGCCCACAGCAATGACGGATCACGACCAAACTTGGCAAACAGGGGAACAATGGCCCACTTCACAACCTGGTGTGGTTTAGGGCAGGATGGGCCACGAATGATGGGATTTGCAGTACATTCACCTCATTCACTTCCAAAACAACACTGTAGCCCCTATACATCACAGACCATGCCCAAAATTGACAACAAGGCATCCTTAACTTGATTTTCCTGACTAGGCCTCAGCACATGGGATATTGTTAGGCTCCCTCAACTTGATTTTCCTGACTAGGCCCCCGGGACTCGCAGTACCTTCACTAAGTTCTTGAGACCACTGCAAGCCACATAAACATCCAATAGGAACCAACCTTGGCATACAATGCCTTCCTCAAATAACCCGGGCACTGCTGGGTCCTCAGCTAGTAATATAATAAAATAATAATACAATATATAATAATGTAATAATTCAATATATAATAATATATAATATAATAATACAATACAATATAATAATACAATATACAGTATAATAATGTATACTATAATACTTCTCCCGGAAAGCCAATGCGGCTTCAGAGCTAATAGGAGCACCACAGATATGGTTTTTGCCCTTAGACAACTGCAAGAGAAATGTCGAGAGCAGAACAAAGGACTCTATGGAACATTTGTCGACCTCACCAAAGCCTTCGACACTGTGAGCAGAAAAGGTCTGTGGCAGATCCTGGAACGTCTAGGATGTCCCCCCAAATTCCTCAAAATGATTATCCTGTTACATGAGGGCCAGCACAGTCAAGTCAATCGAGCACCGGATCTCCTTCAAGGTGTTGGTTCTTACCTTTAAGGCCTTGCATGGCCTGGGGCCAGCGTACTTGAGGGACCGACTCACCCCACACTGTCCCCCGAGATCACTACGCTCCGAGGATGCTAATTTGTTAGAGATACCCTCGGCGAAATCGGCTAAACTGACATCTACTCGCCGGAGGGCGTTCTCCGTTATAGCTCCTACGCTGTGGAACGCCCTCCCGGCTGGAACGCGGGCTATAAAGGACCTGCTCCCGTTTAGACGCGCCTGCAAAACTTATTTGTTTAAGCAGGCCTTCGGTGAGTAGGTCCTGCCCATGTTCCGCTTTAGCCGCTGTCCTGGGGTGTCACGCTATCTAATTTCTGAACTGTACCTGGGGGTTTTGTATTTTGCTGTTTTAACTGTTTAATTGTCTTAGATGTTTTATCGCATTGCTTGTGTGTAGTTGTACCTTCGGTTCCTGTGAGCCGCCGCGAGCCTCAGGGAGTCGGCGGCATAGAAGCCCGAATAATAAAATAAATAAATAAATAAGTCAGATACGGCGATGCTCTCTCGGAGCCCTTTCTCATAACTAATGGAGTGAAACAAGGTTGTGTTCTTGCACCAACCCTATTTACAATCTTCTTCAGCATGATGCTCCAAAGGGCTACGGCAGACCTCGAAGAAGAAGACGGCATATATATACGCTATTGTACTGATGGTAGCTTGTTCAACTTAAGCCGTCTGAGGGCTCGCACTAAGACTCTAAACTATCTAGTCCGTGAGCTGCTTTTTGCTGATGATGCTGCCCTTGTCGCCCATTCAGAAGCAGCCCTGCAGCGCCTCACATCCTGCTTTGCAACAGCTGCAGAGCTGTTTGGGCTGGAAGTCAGCCTGAAGAAAATGGAAGTCCTCTACCAGCCCGCACCACAGGAAGAACAACATCATCCCCACGTCAGCATAGGCACATCTGTGCTTCAGTCCGTTCAGCAGTTCACCTGCCTGGGAAGCATCATCTCCTCAGACGCCAAGATTGATAAAGAGATAGATCACAGATTAGCAAGCACCTGAGGCAAAGCACCAAAATCAGTGTGTACAGAGCTATCATACTGTCTATTCTCCTCTATGGGTCTGAAACATGGGTCACCTATTGCCAACACCTACGACTCCTCGAACGCTCTCATCAGCGCTGTCTCCACACAATCCTAAATATACACTGGACTGACTATGTGGCGAATGTTGCTGTCCTTGAGCAAGCAGGGATCACCAGCGTTGAGGCCATGCTATTGAGAACACAGCTGCGCTGGGCGGGGCACGTCTCTAGGATGGAGGACCACCGCCTCCAAAACATACTACTCTATGGTGAACTCGCCATGGGTCAGCGCAAGAGAGGCGCCCCCAAAAAGAGATATAAGGACTCCCTGAAACGACATCTCAGGCTCGGCCAGATTGATCACCAACAATGGTCCACCCTGGCCTCACATCGGGAGGCATGGAGACACACTATCCACAATTCTGCGGCCTCTTTCGAGAAGACACGCCGAATGGGTCTCGAAGAGAAACGACAACGCAGAAAGAACCGCAACTTGGAAACAACATCACCCAAGGAGACTTTCTGTTGTGCTTTCTGCAACCGAACTTGCCTATCTAAGATTGGCCTTTTTAGTCATCAACGTGCTTGTAAAAAATGTGGGATGAGTCCTTCCTAAGAACCTCTGTTCGCGAAGTAATGCCGAGACATATATATTAAAATGATTTTTTAAAAAAATTAAAGATATTTAAATTATTGCAACTGCTGCAGATTTATTCATTATATTATATATTATTATATTATATTATTTCAAATAGTAATAATATAATCTGAAATAATGCACTGAGATAATATTAGCATGCATCACTATGTGCATTATATTATTAATGACATTTATTATTAATGATATATTCTTAAATGGTATATCACCCCTCACCAAATATCAAAAAATTATAAAAACAATAATGACATCTGTTGGAAGTGTCAAGAAGAAAGGGGGACTTTCTTCCACCAGTGGTGGACATGTAAAATCGCCATCTCGTTCTGGAATATGATCCACAGAAATATTCAAAACATTTCCCATACAAAATGGGCAAAAAACCCAAATTTTACTTGCTAAATATCACGGGACATTTAAAAAATAAAGCCACTGATAAACTCTTAACATATCTAATTATTGCAGCAAGAATCACCTATGCCAAACTCTGGAAATCATCAGAAAGCCCGAAAGAAGAAGACTGGATACTCAAATCACTCAAAATAGCAGAGATGGTCAAACTCACCTGCTTACTACGGAACAGTACTAATAAACATTATGAGAAAACTTGGACTCCTTTCGCAAACTTTATCAAAGAAAAAGAAAATTTAAATTTAAAAGGTTTGAGGCTATAATCAGTACTTTTGTAACAGGCTTTGCTTTACAAAATATGATATAACTTCAGTTAAGAGAAAAAGTACTTAAATGTAAAATATGTAAGAGGATAATCGTACTTACCCCCCAAGCGGTTTTCACAAACTATGTCTTAAGTAATGAGATGTGAGGTCAACATCGTTTCTTAACTTTCACTATGTTCTTTTCTATCTACTCTTTTACTTCTTTTGGAATTCTGGCCTGTTGGGCACCTTTTTCCTCTTTCTACATATCACTCTTTTTCATTCTTTGTCATTCTTTCAGCTGCGTCACATTTTTTACATTTACAAAATCCGGGGGCACACCACCAACCAAAATGACACAAAATGACACTCTAACACAGTAATACATATAGTTAATATGTTTCTAAATGTATTTATACACTCAGTGTGAAACCTGGGCCTGTTTCGTTGAACACAACATAGATATCCTGGCAGGAATGGCAGAAAGACACACGAAGGTCTTGCTCAACAGCTGGGAGTTATAGTTCACCCGCAATCAAAGAGCATTCTGAACTCCACCAATGATGGAATGGAATCAAACTTCCCACACCGAGCTACCGTAACCAAGAGAAAATACTATAAGAGTTTGGTGGGCATTGACTTTGAGTTTTGGAGTTGTAGTTCACCTCTATCCAGAGAGCACTGTGGAGGGGAGGGAGAAAGACATGGGGTGAGTCTGCGCAGTAGCGCCCGCACAGGTCACGTCTTCCTCCCTCCCCCCTCCCACAGAAGCAGCAGCGTGAGCAAAGTGAGGCAAAGCAAGCAGAGCGAGGCTGGGAAGAAGGGAGCTCGAGTGGAGAAGAAAAAGTGTTCGGCAGGAGGGGGAAGAAAGGGTGTTGGAGGTTCCAATTTCCCACAGCACACCTGATGATCGCTCACGGCACACTGGTTGGGAAACACTGGTCTACATTACACGTATTGTTTTTAATATGCTATTTTCTGTATTTGACTTTCTCAATAAAGCTTTTAAAAATTAAAAATAAAAACTAAATAAATAATATATTCTTAAATTATTCTTATTAAAAGAAATATTAGGTGATATTTATATCTTGCTTTTTCTTTCTCAAAAGAGACTCAACGCAGTAATATAATACTACTATTAAGCAGTATATATAAAATTTTATTTTCTAAATATTTACTACACAATATAATATATATTACACATATAAATATATGTTACACTAGAATAAATAGCTATTGAGTTATATATAAATATATTTCAATTTTATCCTGGGTAATAAATTATAATTTTTATTATTGGGACTTCTCGCTTGGTGTATTTCAATTTTCTGCTGCAGAATAAATCATCATCATCATCATCACAAGGGGCAAAGAAGCCCTATTGTGTTTTTATTGTTATTAATTTGATACTATATTTTTATTTAATACTTTCTCTTTTTAATAAATGATATAGGATTTCCTGAAGATGCCAGCCTCAGATACAGGTGAAATGCCAGGAGAAAATGCTGCTAGAACACGGCCGTACAGCCCGAAAACCACACAACACCCCAGAAAATGGGAGATTTACGCTGCAGTATTCAGATGTGGCCACTCGAGGGAGCCTATAGGCTAGAGCGCTGCCAGGTATGCTCTAGGAATATATTAAAATACATACATCACCCCCTTCTGTCTCAGTCTGAAACATGTTCTTCTTTAAAAAAAAGTCTTCCTGAAAAAGCAAGTGTTGTAGTCTGCTTTCTTGAAAAAGAATTTTATACTGTTTTCGTGCATGATGTTCTCTCTCTATAAAAGTCTGTATATATGTTGGTTGGTTGGTTTGAACCTACAGGGCTTGATGGATCTGGACCAAATTTGGCACTTATTGTTATTATCAGTTGTTATTATCATCATTATTTCTATTTCACTCTATCCCTATTAAAAAGAAACCCAACAATATTCTTCTTGGCTTTTCTTCGCGAACAAAGATTCAAGAAGGACTCATCCCACACTTTGATGACTAAAAAGGCCAATCTGAGATAGGCAAGTCCGGTTGCAGAAAGCACATTAGAAAGTCTCCTTGGGTGATGCTGTTTCCAAGTTGCGGTTCTTTCTGCGTTGCCGTTTCTCTTTCGAGACTAGTTTGGCGTGTCTTCTCAAAAGAGGCCGCATCATTGTGGATAGTGCGTCTCCATGCCTCCCGATGTGAGGCCAGGGTGGACCCTTGTTGGTGATCAATCTGGCCGAGCCTGAGATGTTGTTTCAGAGAGTCCTTATATCTCTTTTTTGGGGCGCCTCTCTTGCGCTGACCCGTGGCGAGTTCACCATAGAGTAGTGTCTTTGGGAGGCGGTGGTCCTCCATCCTAGAGACGTGCCCTGCCCATTGCAGCTGTGTTCTCAATAGCATGGCCTCAACGCTGGTGATCCCTGCTTGCACAAGGACAGCAACATTCATCACATAGTCGGTCCAGTGTATATTTAGGATTACACTATATCATATAATAGACTATCTGTATATATAATAAAAGAGAATGTTTGTATGTTTGTATGTATGTGTGTTTCTGATTGGCTCCCAGCCTCTACATTCTAACAACATGATTGGTTGCCACTGAGGGAATATTTGCATAAAGGACTCTGATTGGCCAGCCTCAGAACTCCAACATTCTAAGGCACCAGACAGAAGGGATTGGTTGCCACTGAGGGAGTATTTGCATAACGCCTCTGATTGGCCAGGACCACTAACATTCCGACACTCTAAAGTGGCAGAGGGTGGGGGGTGGGGGGTAAGGACTGCCTGAGGCAGTCTGGCATGGTGGGAGTTTAAGGCCAAAACACTTTGCGGCCCCCAACAATGACAGAACAAGACCAAACTTGGCACAAAGAACCCCCAAGACCCACTCTACATCCTGGTGCAGTTTGAGGGAGGATGGACCATGGATGACGGGACTTGCAGTGCTTAGAGCACTGTGGCCCACACCAATGACGAATCAGGACCAAACTTGACACACAGAGGCCCAATGGCCCACTTTACAACCTGGAGCACTTTAGGGCAGGATGGGCCACAAATGATGGGATTTGCAGTACCCTCACCCAATTCAATTCCCTCAGAACATTGTAGCCCCTACAAATCACATACCAGGCCCAAACTTGCCACACAGACTACTCATGACCCACTCTACATCCTGCTGCAGTTCTAAGGGGGATGGACCATGGATGATGGGACTTGCAGTACCTTCACTCACTTCCTGAAAACAATGCGACCCTCATCCACTCACCAATAAATACCAAACTTGCCACACAGAGCCCCCATGACTCATTCTACATCCTGGTGCTGTTTGGAGGAGGGTGGGCCATGGACAGTGGGACTCGCAGTGCCTTTGCTAACTTCCTGACACCACTGCGAGCCACATAAATAACTGCTAAAGACCAACTAATACGTTTCTCAGATAACCTGGGCACCGCCGGGTCCCCAAGCTAGTATAATATAAAATTGCAAAACATACAACCATTTGAATAGAACATATCCTTTTCGATCCAACTTGAAATAATTGAGGGTTTAAAGTAAAGACAAAAAAGAACAGAGGGAAACAAAATGAAGGAAGAAGAAAAATGAAAGAAAGGAAGGGAGAAGGAAGGAAGGGAGCAGGGGAAGGAAGAAAAAAAGGAAGGAAAGTAAAAAGGAAAAGCTTTGTGGGAAGGGAAGGAAAGAAGGAGAAAGGAGGCAATGAAGGACGAAAGAAGGAGGAGGGAAAGAAAGGAAGGGAGAAGGAAAGGAAGGGTGAGAAAAACAAAGGGAAGGAAGGAAAAGAAAGAAAAGGAGAAAAGGTATGAGGGTGATGAGGTTTCAGCTAGGACCGTGGATAAAGAGGTCCATGCCCAATGAGCTTCTCATAAACCAGATCAGCCAGGACAGAGAAGAAGCACTTCAGGTTGAAGGCAAACTACAGGGGTTTATTGCAGTTGGGCCAAAAAGGATAATAATGGTAACAATAAAGCTTTACTTGTAACCCGCCCTATCTTCTCAGGGGGACTCAGGGCGGTTTCCAATAGGATGCAAGTACTAGCAAATTGATTCATAATGTACAAACATAAATTCACAGAATAGCTGTAGTTCTGGCAGCTATTCAGATTTCCTTCCTCCCCCTGATTGGCTGAGGAACATGCCTGGATTACCCATAAGGCCAATCTAGGCCATGGCCTAGGAGTGCAAGCCAGGGGGGGGGGGCAGATCACGGACCAAAAATAAATAAAAACACAACGCGTTTTTCCCACCCTCCCTCGGCCTCGCCCATAGATGTCTATGAGAGTGGGCCCTGTCCTGAAGACTACACTTCTCGTGCACCTCTCTCCGCTTCCGCCTTCCTCCCCGCAGGAGAAAGACTACGCCTCCCGGCATGTCCCGCAGGGGCTGCGGTGGGGACAGGCCAATGGGAGGTAGCGAGGGTGGAGCCAGGGGGAGTGGCCGGGTGGCGGAGAGAGAGCAAGCGGACTCACGGGACTGGTGGAGGACGCCGAGTAGGGTCTGCCCTTCCAGCTGGGCAGGCCGTGCTTCGAGCAGGCAAGTGCCGGGGCGTCGGGCGACGGGGACCGAGAAGGAGTCGTTCCCTCAGGGAGCCCGCGTCGTTTGCCTCAGGTGGCCCTGCCCCCTCGGCGCCATCCCGTCCCCTCACTGGCCCTGCCGGGTGTCACTCTCCCATTTGAATTCCCGCCCTTGGGAAAGCGCTTCTGTGATTGGCTCCCGCTTCCCTTGACTCCTCTTCGGGAGCAGTGCTTCTGTCTTAGCGTCCTGAGTTCGAGTTCCGTTTCAGGCAGAAAGCGTGACTGTGGAACTCCCTGCCACTGCATTGGGATGGCATTTTTAAAAATGGGCCCGAGCACAGCGCTGCTGCAGGTGGGTCTGGCCCAGGCGCCCCACAAGCCCCGCAGATACACCTGTGCTGATTGGCGCGGGTTGTTGTTGATTTATTTGGATATTACTAATCAACTGAGATGTATTGGGCTACCTGAGTGAATTTGAGGTAAGTTGTATGATATGATTCATTTTTAGTGTGGGTCTGAGTAATGTGTGTGTGTGTGTGTGGGGGGGGTGCGGTAGAGATTGGCTTAAATGGGGCGTAATTCCAAAGTGTGGCCTAGAGCGCAAAAAGGTGTTAATCCGGGCCTGCTGAGGAATCAGGCCAGCTAGGATCCATGTAGGAATTGGCTGGATATTTCCCTGGCTTGAACCTTCATCACTTTGTGCCCCAGGAAATCCCCCATGAAATCCTGCAATTCTCTCGAAATCATTAGTGAACCCATCAGTCTTAGGCTGCCCTACAACAAGGGCACCAAACGGGGAAACGGTCCCTGAACACCCTTAAGGAGGCACTAAAATGGTAAAAATGGGCTGAATAACTCTAAACAGGCACTGAACATCCTTAAAAAGGCACCACATGGGGAAACGGGCCTTGAACACCCCTAAAAAGGGTACAAAATATGCTTAAAAGGGGACCGAAAAACTGAACAACTTTAAAAAAGCTATTTAATAGTAATAATAAAACATCAAGCTTTAGCTGAGTTCTCTAGAGTGTATAATCTTCATCAGGGGATATTGTGCAAAACAACATTATAAAATACTTTTTTTAAAAAAAGAAAAAAGAAAAAGCACGGTGCTGCATAAAAATGATTTATACCATTTTGTGGAGAATTGCTGAGATACAAACAAGGTAATCTATCCAACACAAAGCCATAATAATGAAACAGGTTTCCACTTGCAATATGCACAGAGATGACCCCAGATAATAGTAATTCGAAAGGCCGTTAAAATTTCAAGCTATTTGGAGAAGCAAAGGTAAGGAAGAAAAAGAATGCTTAAAATCAATGATAAAATAGGAAATTGTTATATTTGAGGCGCAAAAACCAGTGGATTTTAAAATAGTTTATGCTGTGTGTGTGTGTGTGTGTGTGTGTATATATATATATATATATATATATATATATATATATAATGTTGGCGACCAGTATAATTATTTATGCTGTTTTGTCCTGAAGTCAGCCGTTCAATAAAGCAAACAGAACGGCATTGTATGAAACAATCAAAACAGCCATATGAAATCATAAAAAAGCATCAAGTAGGATAATGCAGCATGAAAAGCCAATAGGAAGATTAATCTGACAGAGCAATCTTATGCATATCTATTCAGAATTGCCCCACTGAGTCCATTTGGGGTTTATTCCCAAGTGAATGGGCATCCAACAACAATCTTCTGTGTTTACAGTTTTATCCACCGCAGAAACCTTGAATCAGGTAGCAATCAGAAACACATAATGAGGATAAAAACAGGTTTGCTTTTCTACATTCCTATCATTTGAAGAGTCGATATTAAGCACTCGGCCGTTTTAGCATTCTTTAAGACAGTGTTTCCCAACCAGTGTGCCGTGGCACACTAGTGTGCCGTGAGCGATCATCAGGTGTACCGTGGGGAATTGGAACCTCCAAGACCCTTTCTTCCCCCTCCTGCCGAACACTTTTTCTTCTCCACTCGGGCTCCCTTCTTCCCAGCCTCGCTCTGCTCGCTTTGCCTCGCTTTGCTCTGGGGCGAGTCTGCGCAGTAGCGCCCGCACGGGTCACGTCTTCCTCCCTCCCCCCTCCCCTCCTGAACACGCTCACACTGCCCCCTCCTATCAAAATGGCGACAGAAGCAGCAATGTAGAAGAAAAAGTAAGTGTTCAGCAGGAGGGGGAAGAAAGGGCACGAAGGGGAAGGGGGAGGAAGAGGTCTCTGTCGAAAGCTGGCATGGGCAAACTTGGACCTTCCAGGTGTTTTGGACTCTAACTCCCACCATTCCTAGCAGCCTCAGGCCCTTTTCCTCCCCCCCCCCTCAGCCACTTAAGCAGGAAAGGGCCGCAGGCTGTTAGGAATGGTGGGAGTTGAAGTTCAAAGCACCCAGAGGGCCGAAGTTTTCCCATGCCTGTTTTAGGGACCTTAAAGTGGTGAGCCTCCTTCCAACATTGTGATTCTGGATAGAAAACAAACAACATAACATATTGTTTGAGTCCACAGTGCTCTCTGGGTGTAGGTGAACTACAACTTCCAAACTCAAGGTCAATTCCCAAGCGAACCCTTTCAGTACTTTCTGTTGGTAATGAGAGTTCAATATGTCAAGTTTGGTTCAATTCCGTTGTTGCAAGAGTTCAGGATGCTCTTTGATTGTGTGTTAACTATAAATCCCAGAAACTGTAACTCCCAAATGTCGAAGGTCTATTTTCCCCAAATTCCATCTGTGTTCACATTTGGGCATATTGAGTATTCATGCCAAGTTTGGTCCTGATCCAACATTGTTTAGTCCACAGTGCTCTCTGGATATAGGTGAACTACAACTTCAAAACTCAAGGTCAATGCCCACCAAACTCTTATAGTATTTTCTCTTGGTTATGGGAGTTCTGTGTGGGAAGTTTGTGTCTTTCCGCCATTCCTGCCAGGATATCTATGTTGTGTTCATCGAAACAGGTCCAGGTTTCACACTGAGTGTAAATACATTTAAAAACATATTAACTATATGTATTACTGTGTTAGAGTGTCATTTTGTGCCATTTTGGTTGGTGGTGTGCCCCAGGATTTTGTAAATGTAATAAATGTGCCGCGGTTCAAAAACGGTTGAAAAACACTGCTCTATACGGCCCACTCTCCGGTAGTAATCAGAAACACATAATGAGGATAAAAACAGGTTTGCTTTTCTACATTCCTATCATTTGAAGAGTCAATATTAAGCACTCGGCCGTTTTAGCATTCTTTAAGAGCAGTTCTTCAGCTCTTCAAATGGCAGGTGATGGACTCTCCGACATGTTGACTATTGCCGAAATTACTTGGAGATTACATTTGTATTTTCGCCGCTATTCTTCAGGGCCTTGTTACAAAGCTACAGAGTTGGGTTTTTCTGGGAATCAATCCTGATAACAAACCAAATCCTCTTGGCACCAAATTAGAGAGAACATGTTTTTATCATCGCCAGGTCAGAAGGTGATTTGCTTTGAAAGAAATGGATAAGTGGGTGGATTTCCCCTTCCACTGACACCAATACTGTGCATACAAAACCTGGGGTCGGTTTTGGGAATGAAGATCAAAAGTCTCACTTGATTTACTCCCAACACCTCTATTACATCCACCACAGTAAAACACTTCCAGTGATGCTTCTGTGCCCATTTTAGCCGGGGATAAGTGCTGCCCTTATCCACCAAGAGTGCAGTAATTTCATTAAATGGCTGTTACTGAAGACCCTTTAACTGCGGTGGCTATACTTCTTTTTGGCCATCGTTATTATATTTCAATTGCTTTTCAGACTGTAGTAAATTAATGCTTTCAATATGATTGTCTATTAAACTGCTTGAAACGTTGTCTTCTACCTTGTTTTGAGCGTATTCTAACCAATATATTGTATATATGTATAATATTTATAATATAATGTAATACAATCTAATACTACTACTAATAAAATAATATTATAATTATATATTTATATTACATGTAATATTACTAATAATATTACAATATCATAGTATAGTACAGGGGTGCCCACACTTTTTCAGCATGCGAGCTACTTTTATGACAACCAAGTCGCAAAGATCTACCTGGTGCGCGCGCGCTCCTCCGATGCATGAGCGCTCCCGACGCCCGCACGTTCCCGATGCCACATTCCACGTGCTCGGGGCTTCTTCCGACAATGAAACTTTAGTGGGCGGGCCCTGGCGCTTGTCTCTTGACACGGTGTGGTTACGTGACCGCCCATTGGTTGCTCCTGGGGGAGGCGATAGCAAGGCGAAGGCGCACGCAGGGATAGGATGCGAGGCTGCGGGAGGGAGGGAGTGTGTGTGTGTATGTGAGTGAGAGAGAAGACCTCACTGGAGGAGGATGGTCCCCGTGGTGGGGCTGCAGCTGATGAGCGCGCCCTCGACACCGGTGAGTGAAGCCTGGACTGGGCCCCACCTCGTGCTCCGCCCTGTCTCTCGCCTCGGCCCTCGGCAGCACTGGGGCCCCGTCCAGGCTTCACTCACCGGCGTCGAGGGCATGCTCGTCAGCTGCAGCCCCACCATGGGGACCATCCTCCGGTGAGGTCTTCTCTCTCATTTACACACACACACTCCCTCCCTCCCTCCCACAGCCTCGCATCCTATCCCTGCACGCGCCTTCGCTTTGCTCCCGTCTCTCCCAGGGGCAACCAGTGGGCGGTCCCGTCACCACACCGTGGCAAGAGACAAGCGCTAGGGCCCGCCCACTAAACCCTCATTGGCGGAAAAAGCCCCGCGGGGGCGGAAGGTCGCGGCAGGAGCGTGCGCAGGGTGCGCGCGCGCAGGGCAGGAGCGCCCCATCTGGTTGGGATTGACCTCATATCAGCTTGGGATCGACTGGTCGGTCACGAGGTACCTAATGAGCACCCCTGGTATAGTACAATATAGTAATATATAATATTTGTATTGTACTATGCTATATTTTTATTTTTATTTCGTATCAAAAGCATTGCATAAATTAGTATAAAACTGATAAAAAATAAAAGGCGCGCAGGCGGCTAAATACCTTTTGACCAAAAACAGGCAACAGCAACGGCATTGTCTGTAGCCTCCAACAATTCCCCCTCTGTACATGAGGCTGGGCACAATGGACAAGCATACAGATGTGGAGTTGTCTGTTCTGCTCCATAGTTACACAAGGTGTTGGATTCTTTTAGGTAGTGCCATTTTGCCAGGTTGTCTTTTGATCTGCCCACTCCGCTTCTGAGTATGTTCAGGGACATCCAAGTTGCCCATTCTTGGTTTGCCCCTGGAGGAAGACCCATGTGGGGGGCCATCCAGTTGGGATTTCCTGGTTTGGCTGCCCAGAGGGATACCCTTGCTGTTGCTGTGGGGATGCCAAGAAGAGTGTTAGTTCTCATGAAGCTTTTCCTTGAATTGAGTCTACTGGGAAGAGGCTGGTAGCCATGTAGTGAATGGCTTTCATGGTGTTCAACCTTATTTCGCTTAACATTTAGCAGCAACTTCCCATCCGGGGGGGAGGGGGGCATGCCAGCTAACTTGTAGAGTTTATCAACAGGTGTAGGTTTAAGACATCCTGTGATTATTCTGCATGTCTCGTTCAATGCTATGTTCACCTGTTTTGTGTGGGCAGACTTATGCCAAAAAAAGACAAGCATATTCTGCAGTTGAGTAAGACAAGGCCAGGGCTGGTGTTCTTATTATGTTTGGGTTTGCGCCCCATGTACTGCCAGTAAGTTTTTGCATGATGTTATTGTGTGAAGCTACTTTGTGCTTGGTGTTCAAGCAGTGTTTCCTATATGCTAGTGTTCAATCTAAGGTGACACTGAGTTATTTAGGAGCACACTATGATCCCAAAAAGTGATGGAGCTGGACCAAACTTGGCATGAATACCCAATATGCCCAAATTTGAATACTGGTGGGTTTTGAGGGGAATTGGCCTGGACATTTTAGAGTTGTAGGTATTGGGATGTATAGTTCACCTGCAATCAATGAGCACTCTGAATTCCACCAAAGATGGAACTGGACCAAACTTGGCACACAGAGCCCCCAGGACCAGCAAAAATACTGGAGGTCTTTGGGGAAATTCACCTTGATCTGGGGGAGTTCTAGTTCACCTACATCCATAGAGCACCGTGAACCCAAATACCAATGGATCTGGGCCAAACTTGGCACACATGCTGGAATTTGATTACCAGAGGGGTTAGGGAGGAACTGACCTTCATTTCTGGGAGTTGTAGTTCACCCACAACCAAAGAAACTGTGACCTCCACTGAATATGAACCTAGATCTAACTTGGCACACAGAATAACCCCCATGACTAACTCAACCTATTGGAGGAGCTGGAGGGGACTGACTAACCATAGTGGGAGTTATAGTTTACCCTATAGTCAGAGAGCACACTTAACCTCACCGATGATGCATCTAGAGCAAATTTGCCCAGCATAACAAACTTTAAGTACAGATGGAGTGTTTTGGGGGGCCAACCTGGCATGATGGGAGTTGTAGTTCACCCACAACCTTATGCATTTTGAACGATTAAAAAACTGACTTTTTCAAATAACCCGGGCAATGCTGGGTACCCATGCTAGTAGAAAATAAACCCAAATTTAAAAGGCAGATACTCGCTATGACAATTCCCATAGCCACATTATCACTGTGATGGTGACTGCTGGGTGCCATATTGGCGTCCAAATGGTCCGGCCCAGCCAGGTCGAGACCCAAATGAAAGTTGCTGTGTTCAATCATTTCAACAGATTGGCCCTTCCAAATCTGATCTCAAAGAGGAGCAGGTCTTTTGTAAAATGAATAGATCTTGTTCATTCAAGACGAAGCCACGGCGAAACAGCAACAGCAACAACAACAACAACAACAATAACAACAACCACATTGGATTGCAGCATGGACCTGATTACTACAATGTATTGTGGTTTTGCAAATCTGTTCTCCTTGCAGCCACTGAGAAGATTGCTGCAAAGCTCAGAAGGCGCAAGGGGTGATGGTGGGGATGACAGATGAGGCCATCGTTCCCATTAATCAGAATTACTGGCAGTTCGGCCCCGACTGTCCTGGCTCTACTCCATCATTGCTGCAAAGAGAGTGATGTTTCTCCAAAATCGTTCAGGCTGGTGGAGATTGGTTGATGGGCTGTAGGACTGCACTCCAAGTGGCTTTATTTTTCATGTTCACAAGTGGATGTGGGTGGATTTTGTAAGGAGCCTTCTCTGCATCACATTTTAAAGAGTGGGCAGCTCTAAAGAGATGAGATCCATGGTCAACTCAGCTCAAGATAAATTCTTACACTCTTTCAAAAGAGCAGCTGCTCCGAAACTTCCTTGTCCTAATAATGAAATCTCGCTTTGTGTCTTTAAAAGGTACGAGGGCGGGTCAATACGTCTGTGACTTTTTGAATTTCCCACCTCTTAACTGAAAGGGCAACACTGCTCCTGTCAACAGGCATCTGTAAGTTGACTCGTGTCAAAATTTGAACAAGCTGCGTCATTTAGTTTGTGTTTGACAGCCATTGATAACAGACTACTGTGTGATTTGAGGAGAAAATGGAAAAGAGTGAATTTTGTGTGCTCGTTAAGCATTATTTTTTGCGGAAAAAACCCATCACTCATACCAAGGCTAGGCTTGATAAATGCTATGGGGACTCTGCACCATCAATTTCAATGGTTAAAAAAGTGGTTTACTGAATTTCGTTGTGGCCGTACAAGCACGGAAGATGCCCAACGTTGTGGACTCCCAGTTGAGGTCTCTACACCCAAAACAATAGAAAAAAAAATCACAATATGGTGTTGGCCGATCGAAGATTGAAAGTGGGAGAGATTGTGGAAGCCATAGGCATCTCACATGGCTCAGTGGTTTCAATTTTAAATGATCATTTGGGTATGAGAAAGCTTTCCGCAAGATGGGTGCCGCGTTTGCTCACAATCGACCATGCACTCATGTGCAGTTGCTATGGCAACAATCCATGAATTGGGATACAAATTGCTCCCTCATCCACCCTATTCTCCGGATTTCATTTGTTTCGGGTGTAGAGACCTCAACTGGGCGTCCAGAACATTTGGCATCTTCTGTGCTTGTACGGCCACAACGAAATTCAGTAAACCACTTTTTTACCATTGAAATATGCAGAGTCCCCATAGTATTTATCAATTTTAGCCTTGGTTTGAGTGATGGTTTTTTCCCCGCAAAAAATAATGCTTAATGAGCACACGAAACTTTTTTTTCCATTTTCTCCTCAAATCACGCGGTTGTCTGCTAACAATGGCTGTCAAACACAAACTAAATGACGCAGCTTGTTCAAATGTTGACAGGAGTCAACTGACAGATGCCTGTTGAGAGGAGCAGTGTTGCCCTTTCAGTTAAGAGGCGGGAAATTCAAAAAGTCACAGACTTATTGACCCACCCTCATATGCTCTGAGTCCCCTTTTGGGTGAGAAGGGTGGGATATAAATACTGGAAATTGGCTGTCCTCCTTCCTCCAAAACTGCCGGCAGCGAGTGAAGTGGGGAGGGGTGGTCTTTGAGGGCTCCCCCTTACATTGTGGAGTTCCTCAGGGGGCCATTCTCTCCCCGCTGTTATTTAACATCTACATGCGACCACTCGCCCAACTGGCGCGGCGTTTTGGGCTGGAGTGCCATCAGTACGCTGATGACATCCAGCTTATTCTGAGGATGGACGCTGGGGTGGAATCCGTATCCGATAATTTCCATCTCTGCCTGGAAACCGTGACTGGATGGCTGCGAGCCAGTAAGTTGAAGGTGAACCCAGCGAAGACGGAGATCTTGTGGCTGGGCCGCCCGAGGGGGCGGGGGGGATCCAGTTGCCAACGTTTGACGGCGTGGCGTTATGCCCGCAGCTTCTAGTAAAGAGCTTAGGGGTCCGGCTGGACCCCCAGCTGTCTATGGAGGCGCAGGTTGCCTGCGCCTGCAAGACAGCTTTCTACCATCTCCGACAGGCAAAACATCTGGCTCCCTATCTCTCCCGTTGCGACCTGGCCACGGTGATCCAAGCCACGGTCATCTCGAGGCTTGATTACTGTAATGCGCTGTACATTGGCCTACCCTTGTCGACGATCCAGAAACTCTAGTACAGAACGCAGCAGCACGCCTGCTCTCAGGAGCCGTAAGATCTGCTCACGCAACTCCATTGCTGCGCGAACTGCACTGGCTCCCAATTGAATTCCGGGTCTTCTTCAAGGTGTTAGTTCTAGCTTTCAAGGCCTTATATGGTTTGGGGCCAGTGTACCTGAGGGAGCGGCTTACCCCATACATGCCCAGAAGATCACTGCGCTCAGAGGGGCTCAACATGTTGGAAGTGTCTGGCATAAAGACCTACAGGCTAGCCAGTACGCGGCAGAGGGCATTCGCAGTGGCCGCGCCAACGCTATGGAACTCGTTGCCTGAAGAGACGCGAGCCCTGCGGGACTTGATGACATTTCGTAAGGCTGTTAAAACCTGGCTGTTTAGGCAGGCATTCAGCTCTGACCGGTGCCCGCCATAACCTGCCACCCGCCTCGTCACTGCCGCTACACCACTACTGTCCTGTTACAGTTTTACTGGGGGTGGCATTGGTTTTAACGCTGTTTTAATGTTATGTGTTTTTATTGGTATTTTATTGTTGTAAACCGCTCTGTGCTTCAGAGTGAGCGGTCTACCAAGCTGAAATAAATAATAATAAAAATAATAATAAATAAATATGTATTGCCAAATACAAGATTTCAACAATTGAAAGACACCTAAAATCTAAAATATTTCTGGTCCCAAGTATTCAGATATGGAATAATCAAATTGCACATTACTAGCACCAAAGTCTACAACAAGAGTGTGGAAACTATATTTGGGTGGAAGGAGATCAGGCCAAACGTTCAGCATCCTATTAACCACAGTGATATGAAACAGAGGCTGCTTCCAAAGCAACAACTGCCTTTTCTGTAACGCGAGGCTGGAAACCCAATGCAGCCCATTCCATCTCATTTATATCTTTGCTTTGTTTATGAGTAAATTTGATGTCTCAATTTCTGGTGAGTAAATGTCGACATGTCCCGCAAGACTTTATACAAAAATCAATGTGTCTTCAGTGGGATATATATCAAAACTCAGATTTCTTGTTGAAAATGCAAACTGACTGGAGTGGACAGATGTTAATATGGTTTATTTGAAGTACTTCTGCCATGCTTTATAGGACCAACAGGCTCTCAAAACAACTCATAAACCATTCTCAAAATTACTTGCACACAAATCTAGTAAAGGAATAGACATTGTGTGGCTTTCAGACAGAACACGTCCTTCTTTTTCAGAACTGGTATCATAAGCGGCAGATTTGGGTTACATCAGTGTTTCCCAACCTTCCGAATGCTGCGACCGTTTAATACAGTTCCTCATGTTGTGGTGACCCCCAACCATAACATTATTTTCTTTGCTATTTCATAACTGCAATTTTGATACTCTTATGAATCATTATGTAAATATCTGATATGTAGGATGTATTTTCATTCACTGGACCAAATTTGGCACAAATACCCGATATGCCCAAATTTGAATACTGGTGGGGTTGGGGGTGGGGGAAGGGGAGATTGATTTTGTCATTTGGAAGTTGTAGGTCCTGGGATTTATTGTTAACCTACAATCAAAGAGCATTCTGAACTCCACCAACGATTGAATTGAACCAAACTGGGCACACACTGCAGACCATGGCCTAGGGGCGCAAGCCAAGGGGGGCACAATTCAATTGACCCCCCCCCAAATGTTGAAACAAAACCGCAACACAACTCTCTCTCTCTCTCTGGGGAGGGCGGGGGGAGAGCGCTGCAAGGGGGTGGGGGAGGGAATGGCGCCCCCCTTGCCATTGCCCCGCCCCCTTGTCAAGGAAAGAGGGCACGCCGCAAAGAGGAGGCGGAGGGAAGCCCCGCTCTCGGGGCCGCTGCTGGCTCCGGTGGCGGGACTTCCCTTCCTCCTCCTTGCGCGCCCTCCTTCCTTGACTCAAGGAGGAGGGCGCGCCGTGAAGAGGAGGCGGCGGAGGAAAGCCTCCTCCGGACCGGGGCCGCTGCCAGCACCGGGGGCGGGGCTTCCCTTCCTTCCTCCTCCTCCTCGCGCGCCCTCCTTCCTTGACTCAAGGAGGAGGGCGCGCCGCGAAGAGGAGGCGGCGGAGGGAAGCCTCCTCCGGACGGAGGCCGCTGCTGGCACCAGGGGCGGGGTTCCCTTCCTCCTCCTCCTCGCGCGCCCTCCTTCCTTGACTCAAGGAAGGAGGGAGCGCCACGAAGAGGAGGAGGTGGAGGGAAGCCCCGCCCCCAGGGCCGCTGCTGGCACCGGGGGCGGGGCTTCCATCTGCTTCCTACTCCTTGTGCCGCGAGGAGGAGGGAGGAGGAGGTGTGGGGGTGCGGTAGAGGTTGGTTTGGGGGCGTAATTCCAAAGTGTGGCCTAGGGTGCCAAAAGGGGTTAATCAGGGCCTGGCACACAGAACTCCCAGAATCGTCAGAAAATATTGGAAAGGTTTGGTGGGCATTTTTAGTTTTAGAGTTGTAGAGTTTTGAGTTTTAGAGTTGTAGTTTGCCTACATCCAGAGAGCACTGTAGACTCAAATAATGATGGATCTGGACCAAGCTTGGCACAAATACTCAATATGCCCAAATGTGAACACTGTTGGCATTTGGGGAAAATAGACCTTGACATTTGGAAATTGTAGTTGCTGGGATTTATAGTTCACCTATAATCAAAGAGCATTCTGAACCCAACCAATGATAGCATTGGGCCAAACGTCTTACACAGAACTCCCATGCCTTGAAGAGATTCTCTAACACGAGCCTCCCTCTGGCCTTGCACGCTCTTCCTTGCCCGCACATGCACACCATGCTGCCATGCACCAAGCACGCCTGCTCTCCCCTCCCTGCTTGGAGTCTCAGAAACAGCCCTCCCCTTGACTGACAGGCCAGCCAATCACAGCAGAGCCAATCACAGCAGAGGAGGGCTTTTGGTGGGAGGGCTCGCCTTCTGTTTCCATAAAGGAAGAGAAGGACACACGGAGAGAACTTTAGACTACTCTGCTAAAGGGGTTCCTCAGAAATATATGTCTTTAGTGACCCCTCTGAAAAACCCTCATGATCCCCCCCGGGGGTCCCGACCCCCAGGTTGAGAAACATTGAGTTATATTATCTTATTACAATGTGTATTTTTACTATCAGGAAGAAAAACAAGTGCTTGTAAGGTTTCTGCATCAGGTGGCAAAGGAATTCAATTGGTTTTATTTGACTTTGCACTTTGGGATTGCCTTCTGTGTTGTCCTAATGTTTTAGGTGGAATGTTTTGTAGCTGGCATCCATGTCCTAGTCTCTAGAGCAGCAGAAAGCGAGCTCGCTCCTTCCTCAACATGACATCCTTTTAAATCTTTAAACATGGCTATCATGTCCCCTCTTCGCCTTCTCTTCCCTCAGATCTCTTTAAAAGGTTTTAACACATGAGTGTACACATAGCGGATGATTCCGTCCTTGCATGGGAGGGTGAAGAATTTCTACCGCTTTCTACTTGCTGTGAGAAAAACTGAGTATTTCTGTGCCACCTTCATCTGATATTCACAGTTCTTGAAAGCACATTTTTGAAGACAGTTCGTTTCTAATGACAAAGGACAAGATGGCATCCTCTTGAAATCCATGTACAGAATCCAATTGGATTGGCAGGCGACTTTAACTAATGATTATATATACCCAACATTGCCCGGGTATCGTTGCCAGAAGGGACAGAGAGTTTCATCTATGCTAACGATTGTGCCATCACCACTCAAGCAGGAGCTTTGAAATGGTTGAACAGACAGGCCCGGATTACCCATAAGGCCAACCTAGGCCATGGCCTAGGGGTGCAAGCCGAGGGGGGCGCAGTTCACGGCCAAAAAAATGTTGAAACAAAAATGCAACGCGCATGGAGATGACTCTTTCTCTCTTGGGGGAGGGTGGGGAGAGCGCTGTCAAGGGCGGGAGAGGAGGGAATGGCACCTCGCCCTCGCCCCCCCCCTTGTCAATGAAGGAGGGCACGAGGAGGAGGAGGAGGAGGCGGAGGGAAGCTCCCGGGGCCGCTGCCGGGCATGCGCGGCACCCAGGAACATAGCGGAGGAGGCAGAGGCACTCGCGCCCTCCTTCCTTGACACGGAGTATCGCGCATGTCGGGCCGCGGCCCCGGGGGCTTCCCTCCACCTCCTCCTCCTTGCGCCCTCCTTCCTTGACTCAAGGAAGGACGCGAGGAGGAGGAGGAGGCGGAGGGAAGCCCCCGGGGCCGCTCCTGGGCATGCACGGCAGGAGGGCGCGAGCGCCTCTGCCTCCGCCGCCATGTTCCTGGGTGCCGCGCATGTCTGGCAGCGGCCCCGGGGGCTTCCCTCCGCTTTCTCCTCCTCGCACCCTCCTTCCTTGACTCAAGGAGGAGAAGGCAGAGGGAAGCCCCTGGGGCCGCATGCGCGGCACCCCAGGAACATGGCGGAGGAAGCAGAGGCGGCTTGAATCCCGGTGCAGTTGCCGCCCCGCAGCAGCCTTCACGCCGAGAGATGAGCGTGGGAAGAAGGGCAGTGGAAAGAAGGAAAAGAGGGAAGGAAGGAGGCTGTTCCCCCTCTCTGTGTCTCTCTCTGAGTAATGTGTGTGTGGGTGTGTGTGTGTTAGAGGTTGGCTTGGGGGCGTAATTCCAAAGTGTGGCTTAGGGCGCAAAAAGATGTTAATCCGGGCCTGTGAACAGAAGCTCTCTGAAGCTTTAGGTGTTCTTACTCCCTATTAAAGGGAAAACCAGCTGATTCCTAATGTTTAACATTTACACAAATAATCAGCCACTGCCAGAAAGGGCAGAGAATTTCATCTATGCTGATGATTGTGCCATCACTGCCCAAGCAGGGAGCTTTGAAATGGTTGAACAGAAGCTCTCTGAAGCTTTAGGTGCTCTTACTGCCCAATATAGGGAAAACCAGCTGATTCCTAATCAATCTAAAATGCAGATGTGTGCTTTTCACCTTAAGAACAGACAAGCATCTGAGGATTAGGAAAGGAATCTCACTGGAACATTGCAGCACATCAAAATACCTGGGTGTAACCCTGGACCATGCTCTGACTTGCAAGAAGCATTGCCTGACTATAAAGCAAAAAATAGTGCTAGAAATAATATCGTATAAAAGCTGACTGGCACAACCTGGGGATCACAACCAGAAACAGTGAAGACATTTATTTATTTATTTCAATTTTATATTCCGCTCCTCCCTGCAGGCTCTGCCCTTGCGCTTTGCTACTCTCCTGCTGAATATGCATGCTCAGTGGAACAAATCTCAATGAATGTGGCGCTTAATGAGACATTCTATATTATCACAGGATGTCTATGCCCTACACCAGTGTTTCCCAACCTTTTTTGAGCCGTGGCACACTTTTAACATTTAAAAAATCCGGGGGCATACCACCAACCAAAATGACACAAAATGACAATCTAACACAGTAAAGAACCGCTGGGGGATGGTGGCCTGCTGGGAGCAGCTGCTGGGAGTGCCGAAGCCGGGGAAGGAGCCAGGCCGTGCCATGCCCCGCCCCTGGCTTCTGCTCTCCCACAGCTTCTCCAGCCTTGAGGGGGCAATGCCAAGCCAGTGGTGGCAGACCCAGCACAATGCTGGCTTGGCACTGTCCCCTCAAGGCTGGAGAAGCTGTGGGAGAGCTGAAGCCGGGGGAGGGGGCAGAGCCAGGCTGCGCCATGCCCCGCCCCCTCCCCTGGCTTCAGCTCTCCTACAGCTTCTCCAGCCTTGAGTGGGCAGTGCCTGTGAGGGGCAGGAGTCATGGCCCCCGTCCCCAGTTCCGCTCTTCACCATAACTCCCGCCCCTCGCTCACTGGCTGAAGCCGCGCGGAGGAGGAGCATTTGCGGTGGACGGGCTTCAGTGGGCGGGGCTCCTCCGCGCGGCTTCAGCGAGTGAGGGGCGGGAGTCATGGCGGGAGTCATGGCGGATTGGAGGCTGGCTGGGGAAACGGCCGAAGGAGGCGGCACCCCGGCCCCTTCTTTTTCTTCGCCGCCGCCTGGCCCTTCCTCCTCCTCTCCAAGCAGCAGGAGTTTGGCAGGAGGAGGGGGGAAGGAAGGGGGGGGCAGAGGTTTTCTCGCGGCATAGCAGGAGGTCCGTCATGGCACACTACTGTGGTTGGGAAACACTGCCCTACACCACTGAAGAAATTATACTGTTTAGCCAGTATTTTAGCTGGTATTGCACCACCTGACATCCACCGGGAAGTAGTACCCAATAATGAAAGGACCAAGGCATTGACATCTTCGTCCCATCCTCTGTTCAGATGTCTGCCAGCAAGCCAACACCTTAAATCAAGAAATGGCTTCCTAAGACCTTCAGAGATACTCACAGGAACACCTCAGCAAGCGAGAGTTCCAGAAGTAGCAGGCTAAAACGTGGAATCTCAAACAGTGGCTGAGATCAGATGAGAGACCCTCTCCTGGGGACACAGAAAACTGGGGGACATGGAAGGCTTCCGAACTTCATTTCTAGTAGAAGCCCACTTGCTGTTTCTTTTAGAACGATGGACTGATTGAAATATCTTTGTTTTTTTTTAAAGCAACCAATTCTTCACTTTTGAACTAATGAATCAGTTAATTAGATTGACCTACAGTTCCTATTGCTGCAAGCTTGGATTCGTTTGGTCAGTAATTAACCACTTAGACTCTAAGTTAATTAACCTTTGAGAAATATCAGGTTCTGTCCAGTACAGAGACTCAAGACCCCCGTGGCATGTTGACCTATGTGGAAGCAGAGCATGGAACGTTGTTTTGAAAAGCCATTCCTTTCTCATTATTTTTGCTGACCAACCATGCAATGAAAGAGTCTGGTCACAGATGTTGTCGAGTCACAGCACCCCTCCCCCCAAAGATCATCAAGAGACTCCAAGCAAGGTATATGATTTTTTTCTTTATTTTTTCAACATTTTCCTCATCTCCAAAGTTGCAAACATGTTAAAGCTCTAGAGCAGGGGTCAAGAACCTATGGCTCAGGAGCCAGATGTGGCTCTTTTCATGATTGCATCTGGCTCTCCAGAGCAGGCCAGGCCTCGGTTTCCCAGCATGCAGCTCTTCCTTTTCCATTCTTTTCTTCTCTCCTTCCTTTTCCCTCCCACTGTCCCCTTCCTTCTTCTCTCCATTCTCCCTCTTCCTTCCTTCCTCTTCCTTTCTCCCCTTCATCCTTTCCTTCTCTTCTTCCTTTTCCCTTCCTCTCTCCCCTTATTTCCTCCATTCTCTCTCTTCCTTCCTTCTTCCTTCCTTTCTTCCCTTCACCCTTTCCTTCTCCTTCTTTCCTTCCTTTTCCCTTCCTCTCTCCCCTTCTTTCCTCCATTCTCCCTCTTCCTTCCTTCCTCTTCCTTCCTTTCTCCCCTTCACCCTTTCCTTGTCTCCTTCCTTTTCCCTCCCTCTCTCCCCTTCCCTCTTTCCTCCATTCTCCCTCTTTCTTCCTTCCTCTTCCTTCCTTCCTTTCTCCCCTTCACCCTTTCCTTCTCTCCTTCTTTTTCTCTCCTTTTCTCCCCTTCTTTCCTCCATTCTCCCTCTTCCTTCCTCTTCCTTCCTTCCTTTCTTCCCCTTCATGCTTTCCTTCTCTCCTTTCTTTTCCCTCCTTCTCTCCCCTTCCTTATTTCCTCCACTCTCCCTCCCTCTTCCTTCCTTCTTTCCTTCCTCTTCTATTTTTTTCCTCCAAGTCTTCCTTTCCTTCTCCCTCCTTCCTTTTCACTTCCCTCTCTCTCCCTTTCTCTTTCTTTTCTTCTTTTTCCTTTATTATTTTACATTTTCCTCATTCCCTTTCCTTTCTTTTCCCCACCCTTTCCTCCCTTCCCATTTCCTTCTTTCTTTTCTCCTCCTGGTCTCTCTCCTGCTTTTCTTTCTTTTCCATAGTTCTTTTCTTTCTTCCTCTCCCCCTCCCTCTTTTATTTCCTCTTTCTTTCTTTCATTCTTTCTTTCCCCCTTCCTTCCATCCGTCTTCTCTTCCTTCCCGGAGTCCTGAGTTTGCCTTTTGCAGAGCCAGGTCTGAAGTGTCCCGTCATTCTGCCAAGGGAATCCCTTTCTCATCGTATGTACGTATAAACTCACATTTAGTTGAATTCAGTCTTAATATATATTACACATATTCTATGGCTCTCACTGAAATAAATTTCCAAATATTTTGCTTTCATGGCTCTCTGAGTCAAAAAGGTTCCCGGCCCCTGCGCTAGAGGTTCCAGGGTGGACCTAGCAGCAGATGTACCCCATAAGCTTTATCTAATGTAGTTATTTTGAAGGGCAAGCATTAGTCAGATGATGAGACTCTGATTTCTTAAGTTGCAACATGACTTTTGGAGCAACCTGTTGACTTCTACAAGCAAAGATATTTACAAAGATGGGAGAAGTGTGTGTTCCTAGGTGGCACTGATGGAGAGAAGGGCTTGTAACTCGGCCAAGTTTCTTTGTTCTCCATCCACAGGAAGTGGGTCAGGGGAAATCTTCAATGAATGCCACTCGTACCTTATTATTAAGTGTGAAATACAGAATGTTGGTGGACAACAAAAGAGATTGAAAGATGGGATTTAAAGCTAACCTTAAAAATGCGGTATAAACACCAAGAACTGGGATGTGTGGGGAAGAGGCAGGTGCCGGTGTTAACACATCTGAACAAGACTTCTGTATTGGACTCATGTTGAAATCTATGTTCAGTGGTAGCAAGAAAACACAGCTATAATTTAGGTTCAAGTAATTTATATTTCAAAAATTGTAAGATCCATTGTAAGAAGTTTCCATTTAGGAAAACTCTATCTATCTATCTATCTATCTATCTAGTGTTTCTTAACTTGGGGGGTCCATCAGAAAGACCATAGAAAACACAGTATTCTCTGTTGGTCATGGCAGTGTTTCCCAACCAGTGTGCCATGGCACACTAGTGTGCCATGAGCAATCATCAGGTGTGCCGTGGGAAATTGGCACTCTTCCCCCCTCCTAACAGCTCTTTCTCCCTCTTTCCCTCCCCAAAGATCCTCCCCGAGGCAAAGGAAGGGCTCAACCGAATGCCAGGGCCAGGCCCGCCTTGAGGAAGCCTTCAGGAGCCTCGACACAGCATGGCTCCAGCTCCTGCTCAGTGCTGCTTCAGCCTCCCGATGCTCCCAGGTTTGCTCACTGCTCAATTCTTATGAACGTATAGACTGTATACGTTCATAAGAGGCCACACAGATCTATGAAACGTATAGAGTCTATACATTTCATAGGTCTGTGTGGCCTCTTTCACTGCCTCCCTCCGCAAAAGCAGAGCACTGGCTGGAAGTGGTTGAGTTGGCGTTTTCGCGTTTGCTTGGATTTCTCATGAGAACAGCCAAAGCTGGAAGCTATACGTTGGTGAATTGGGCAGTGACCGAACCTGGGGGCATCGGGAGGCTGAAGCATTCACAAATTGAGCCTCTCCACTTGGATTTTTTTTTACTATTTTACTGGATTTTTCGAGAGTTCCCCCCCCCCAAGGAACTGTTTATAACAGCTTCATGACATCTGGGTGAAATTTCACAAGGGTCTGGAGAACAAGCCCTATGAAGAGCGGCTCGAAGAGCTGGGCATGTTTAGCCTGAAGAAGAGAAGGCTGAGAGAAGATATGATAGCCATGTATAAGTATGTGAGAGGAAGTCATATATATGTTGTGTTCATTGAAACAGGCCCGGGTTTCACACTGAGTGTATAAATACATTTAAAAACATATTAACTATATGTATTACTGTGTTAAGAGTGTCATTTTGTGTTATTTTGGTTGGTGGTGTGCCCCAGGATTTTGTAAATGTAAAAAGTGTGTCGCGGCTCAAAAAAGGTTGGGAAACAGTGGGTCATGGGAGTTCTGTGTGAGAAGTTTGGCCCAATTCTATTGTTGATGGAGTTCAAATGGCTCTTTGAAAGTAGGTGAACTATAAATCCCAACAACTAATTCCAAATGTCAAGGTCTATTTCTCCCCGAACTCCACCAGTGTTCATATTTCGGCATATTGAGTATTTGAGCCAAGTTTGGTCCTGATCCATCATTGTTTGAGTCCACAGTTCTCTTTGGATGTAGGTGAACTACAACTCAAAACCTCAAGGTCAATGCCTACCAAACTCTTCCAGTATTTTCTGTTGGTCATGGGAGTTCTGTGTGCTAAGTTTGGTTCAGTTCCATCATTGGTGGAGTTCAAAATGCTCTTTGATTGTAAGTGAACTATAAATCCCTACAACTACAACTCCCAGATGACAAAATCAATTTTCCCAACCCCGCCAGTATTCAAATTTGAGTGTATTGGGTATTGTTTGAGTCCATAGTGCTCTCTGGATGTAAGTGAACTACAACTCCAAAACTCAAGATCAATGTCCACCAAACCCAGTATTTTCTCCTGGTCATGGGAGTTCCGTGTGCCAAGTTGGGTTCAATTCCATCGTTGGTGGAGTTCAGAATGCTCTCTGATTGTAGGTGAACTAGAAATCCCAGCAACTACAGCTCGCAAATGGCGAGGTCTATTTTTCCCCAAACTCCACCAATGTTCACATTTGGGCATATCGGGTATTTGTGCCAAATTTGGTTCTGTGAATGAAAATACATCCTACGTATCAGATATTTACATGACGATTCACAACAGTAGCAAAATGACAGTTATGAAGTAGCAAGAAAAATAATGTTATGGTTGGGGGTCACCACGACATGAGGAACTGTATTAAGGGGGTCACGGCATTAGGAAGATTGAGAAACACTGATTTAGATCAACAGCGGCACATTCTTCCCCAGTTCCCTGAAAGGCTAAATATGGGATTTGTTTAAAGAAGACACAAAGGAATGGTGTTTAAAGAAAAAAAGGAAAGAAAAGGGAATAATCTATTCAGATGCAAAAATATGAAATAATAAGGGAGATGCTATTCATTTAAATCTGGTGCTAAAAGATCTGAGAGGAGAAGAATGACACGGCGCCCATGATGCTGGCGGGTTTTGAAGAGCTGCCATTCGTTTTCCCTTCCAAAGCCCCCAGGATGAAATATAATTAATTACATCCTTTACTCCCAAGATGAGGGAAAAATTAAGACACCTGTCCTGGAGACCATCTCTGCCGGGACTCGAACCCGGAACCTCTGGATTAGAAGTCCAGCGCGCTCGTCCATTGCGCCACAGAGACCTCACCACAAGCTCAGCATCAGGACCAGAACTGAAAAAGCACATACCTTCTGCATCACTGCTGAACGATTCCAGCATCCTGCTATTTCTGTACAGTCTCGTCTGGGAGAAAAGGAAAACCTGGAGCCGGGATCCCATTTCCCCGACTCGTCAAATAGATGCCTTTGAGCATCCTCCAAAGCCTTTATTTTGGTATGAGAGAGGGAGGGGGGGGACTATAGTAGATGCAATTCATTTCATATCTCCATCCTCACTATGAAGGGAGAGAGCGGAAGCAAAGATGTGGAGCTTGGATTTCAATATCTCTTGAGCTGATGGCTTTCATTCCAGCGTGGCTGGTACCATGGACAGCGCAAATCTCCTGAGCTTGAATGTAACAGCTGTATCCCTTGGGGGCTCATGCCAACATCCTCCGCAGACCCCCCCCCCCTCCCAGCTCAGAAATCAGCTAGTACTGGGAAGCCGGTTCCATCTCTCCTGCAAAAGAGAGAGAGAGAGAGAGAGAGAGAGCAGAGATACAGACTTTGTAAGAGATTTCCAAAAAGAGAGAAACTAGGTGTTTTTACTCGCGCTAATAAATATTGCACACAGGGCTGATGCTTCATTAAGTCAGGTTGATAGTGGCAGTACCATATCTGTGTACCTTCTTTTCTTTTGGGGAAACAACAACAACAACACAATAACAAAACTTCAAGGCAGGATTAGACAGATTCATGGATACCAAGTGTATGGGTAGTTACTGAAAAGGACATTCAAGTGGCACCTCGGAGTTGGTTGAGGTAGGCAGGATATCCCTGGGTACTGGTTGTGGGGGGTCGGGAGCAGGTTAGGGCAGTGTTTCTCAACCTGGGGGTCGGGACCCCCAGGGGGGTCACAAGAGGCTTTCAGAGGGGTCGCCAAAGGCCATCAGAAAACATGTATTTCTGATGGTCTTAGGAAGCCCTTTTGCAGAGAAGGTTGAAGATCTCTCCGCTTGTCCTTCTCTTTCTTTTTGGAAACAGACCGAAAGCTCTTCTTTGCTGTGATTGGCAGGCCTCCCAGCCAAGGGAGGGCTGTTTCTGAATCTCAAGCAGGGAGGGGAGAGCAGGCATGCTTGGCGCATGGCAGCATGATGCGCATGTGTGGGTGAGGGAGAGTGTGACAGGTGGGGTGGAGGCTCACGCCAGCTAGTCCCTTCAAGGCATGAAGGTTCTGTATAGGAAGTTAGACCCATTCCTATCATTGGTGGGGTGCAAGGGGCTCTTTGATTGTAGGTGAACTATAAATTGCAGCAACTACAACTCCCAATTGTCAAGATCCATTTTCCCCAAACTCCACCAGTGTTCACATTTGGGTATATTGAGGATTCGTGTCAAGTGTGGTCCAGATCCATCCTTGTTGAGTCTATAGTGCTCTCTGGATGTAGGTGGACTACAACTCCCAAACTCAAGGTCAATGCCCACCAAACCCATCCAGTATTTGCTGTTGGTCATGGGAATTTTGAGTGCCAAGTTTGTTTCAATTCTATTGTTGGCGAGTTCAGAATTCTCTTTGATTGTAGGTGAACTATAAATCCCAGAAACTACAACTTCCAAATGACAAAATCAATCTCCCAACACACACAAATACAGTTATGAAGTAGCAATGAAAATAATGTTGTGGTTAGGGGTCAATACAACATGAGGAACTGTATTAAGGGGTCGCAGCATTAGGAAGGTTGAGAAACACTGGGTTAGGGTTTTGCCCTCCCTTCTGCTCGGGATCCCCGTGTACAACTAGGGGCCACTGTGTGATACAGAATGCTGGACTAGATGGGCTGAGGTCCGATTCAGCATGGCTCTTCTTATGTTCTTATATTTATTTTATTTATTATTTTAGTTATTTATAACCCGTCCTTCTCTACCCCCAAAGGGGGACTCAGGGCGGCTGACAAAAGGCAAGAATTCGATGCCACATATACTGTACATTGCATAAAAATAACAATATATCAAAATTACATTAAAACAGCTTAAAACCAATTAAGTAACAATAATTAAAAACACACATAGTCCCAATTCCGTTCTATCTACCGTTCTACATACCGCTCTATCTCTGCCGAGGGGACTCAGAGCGGTTTCCAAGTAACATCATCAATCTCTCTCTCGGCATTACTTCGCGAATGAAGATTCTTAGGAAGGACTCGTCCCACGCTTTTTACAAGCGCGTTGATGACTAAAAAGGCCAATCTGAGATAGGCAGGTTCGTTTGCAGAAAGCACAGCAGAAAGTCTCCTTGGGTGATGTTTCCAAGTTGCGGTTCTTTCTGCGTTGTCGTTTCTCTTCGAGACCCATTCGCCGTGTCTTCTCAAAAGAGGCCGCAGCATTGTGGATAGTGCATCTCCATGCCTCCCGATGTGAGGCCAGGGTGGACCATTGTTGGTGATCAATCTGGCCGAGCCTGAGATGTTGTTTCATGGAGTCCTTATATCTCTTTCTGGGGGGCGCCTCTCTTGCACTGACCCGTGGCGAGTTCACCGTAGAGTAGTATCTTTGGGAGGCAGTAGTCCTCCATCCTAGAGATGTGCCCTGCCCAGCGCAGCTATGTTCTCAATAGCATGGCCTCAATGCTGGTGATCCCTGCTTGCTCAAGGACAGCAACGTTAGTCACATAGTCGGTCCAGTGTATATTTTGGACTGTGTGATGAAAGCGTTCGAGGAATCGTAGGTGTTGGCAATAGGGGACTCATGTTTTAGACCCATAGAGGAGAATAGACAGTACGATAGCTCTGTACACACTGATTTTGCACCTGAGGCAACAAGCATTTGGAAGAGACCCTTGAGGCCATACAGCAGATGAAAAATGGCAAGGCAGCTGGCATCGATGGAATTCCACCTGAAGCTTGGAAACAGGGAGGTCATGTACTTCATGCTAAATTCCACGAGCTCCTTGTGAGTTGCTGTGAAAAAGGTGAACTGCCATCAGATCTCCGAGATGCAGTTATCATCACCCTGTACAAGAAAAAAGGAACAAAATCCGATTGTTCAAACTATCAAGGTATAACACTGCTCTCCATTGCTGGAAAAATCCTTGCAAGGATACTCCTGAACATCATCAATACAAACAAAGTAAACAACATAAACATACAATTAACAAGACAATATAAGCATAAAAAATATCACAATAGCACATACATATTTAAAATAATCCTGCCTGTTCAAGGCAATTTAAAAGGCCGAGCCAAGCCTGGGAAATTAGGTGCAATAGCAGGCAACAACAATAATAGGTACATAGAATAATAGAGTTGGAAGAGACCTCATGGGCCATCCAGTCCAACCCCATTCTGACTGACTGACTGACTTTATTATTTCTGAGTCGCCCTCCACGTTAGTGCTCCGGGCGACTTACACACAACAAATTCCACAATTAAAATAGAGTATTTAAAACTAGATTAAAATATTCAGTGGTTAAATGCAGGGGCCAGGCTCGGTATTTGAGTTCCTGGTTCTGCATTAACCATGGGCTTTCCTAAATAGCCAGGTCTTCAGAGCGGTCAGGAACTGGGGCAGGTCGAGGGAGGCTCTCTGGTCCGGTGGCATCGAGTTCCAAAGAACGAGGGCCACAACGGAGAACGATCTCCGTCTCATGGTCTCCAGGTGGGCCTCTTTCAAGCCTGGTACGTGAAGAAGGTTCTTGTTTGCTGGCCGCGGGGTCCTTGAGTAAGCAGGCATCAACAAGCGGTCTTTCAGGAATGTTGGGCCCCGGCCCCGTGGGGCTTTGAAAGCCAAGGTCAAGGTCTTGTGTAAGGCTCTATACTCAACGGGCAGCCAGTGCAGGTGCTGCAGAGATGGTGTAATGTGGCATCTCATCGATGTTCCTGTGAGAAGCCTGGCGGCCGCGTTCTGAGCAATCTGAACCCTGCGGGTTAGTGACCGGGGTAGACCTACATACAAAGCGTTACAGTAATCCAGCCTTGATGTCACCGTGGCATGGATTACTGTAGCTAGCGCTTCTGTCTTGCTTGGCGCAGGTGGAAGAAGGCCCTTTTGCTCGTGGAGGCAACCTGGGCCTCCATCGACCATTTGGAGTCCAGGATAACACCCAGGCTTTTTACTGAGGGGACGGAATCAGCGGTTCCCCTTCAAGGGGGCAGTGAGAAAGGTGGTTCTGGGCGGCCCGGCCATAAGATCTCCGTCTTTGATGGATTTATTTTAAGTTTGTGGGCGCGGAGCCATTTTGTCACTGCTTCTAGGCCTCGAGTGAAGTTTTCGGGCACCGAAGTTGCGCCAGGCTCCAGTTTCAGTAGGAGCTGGGTGTCATCGGCATATTGGTAGCACCCTAGGCCGAAGCTCCGGGCTATACCAGCCAACGGCCGAACATAGATGTTAAACAATGTTGGTGATAATATGGCGCCTTGGGACACTCCGCACTCGAGGAGAGATTTCCTAGATGTTTGGCCTAGCCATTCAACTCGCTGGCTACGTCCGCGCAGGAAGGAGCTAAGCCAAGCTAAAGCTGTTCCTTGTATCCCTATGGCGGCAAGTTGTCGTATCAGCAGATCATGGTCCACCGTGTCGAATGCGGCGGTAAGGTCCAGCAATACCAGAACTACTGAGCCTCCCTTGTCTAGTTGGCAGCGGATATCGTCCGAGATGGCCACCAGGACGGTTTCGGTCCTGTGCCCGGGGCGGAACCCTGATTGAAAGGGGTCCAAGCCCTCTGATGTCTCAAGGAAGTTTTGTAGCTGGGTTGCTGCCGCGCGTTCGATCAGCTTACTGAGAAACGGGAGGTTTGAGACGGGACGGTAGTTCGCTGGCATTCTGCCAAGAAGCAGGAAAATAGCATTCAAAGCACCCCCGACAGATGGCCATCCAGCCTCTGTTTCAAAGCTTCCAAAGCAAGAAACAACCTTGCTCCCTCCTCCCTATGACTTGCTCTCACATATTCATACATGGCTCTCATCATGTCTCCACTCAGTCTTCTCTTCTTCAGGCTAAACATGCCCAGCTCTTTAAGCTGCTCCTCATAGGGCTTGTTCTTCAGACTCTTGATCATTTCAGTTGCTTTACTCTGGACACATTCCAGCTTGTCGACATCTCCCTTCAGTTGTGGTGCCCACAATTGGACACAGTATTTGTCACGGCCCAGCTAGGCTTGTCCTGTCTGTATAAAAGTTGTGTATATGCATTCTAAGCATGTCATTAGACCTCATCACAGTTATCAGGCTTCATCTTAGTTTCAAGGCCTCATTACAGTTTTAAGCCTATGTTTATTGGTTCCCTGGGTGGGAGGTGCTTATTACCTCATGCTTTCCCTTCAAAATGGGAGGCCATTTTGTTTTAGCTCAGTGACCACCAGGGATTAACACTGCAGGGACGTGTGGCAGAGACCGTAGGGCTCCAGCTCTGACCTGCCACTTCCCTTTAGATATTCACTTGCTGGAGTCCACTCATCCGTGTCAGGCATATTGGAAGGCCTGGATGAAGCTTGTGGGAGTCTGGTTGATATCGCTAGGAAAATTTGGGGGCCTTGCCTTAAGGGCAGAGGCCCGATTCCCCTAAAATCGAGGGTATGAGATGGTAAAATAACCTTGGTGGGCTATTTCCGGTGCCTAGGAAGTCCCCCAGTGCCTCAGAGAGATTTCTCACCAAGATCCGAAGCGTGCCAACGAGAGAAGGTTCGTCCCAGCTGGAAAGGATGACAAGCTGCAAGGTTCCTGAGTTCGCAAAGCTTGACGTAAACTTTATTGGCATTTTCTGGAATATTTATTCACTTTTTGCAAAGGCACCAGATTCAAATTCCCCCTGCCCTTCATGCTTCCTGCGCTTCGCCCTGATTGGTTGGAACTTTGGCAAGCAGCTGGGGCTAGGCGCCAGTTGGTTCCCCCCAGCCAATCACAAAACAGTGCCATCTGTCTTTTGGCCAATAAGGGAATTTCTTCGCCTCGCCAGTGAGCCAATGGAGAGCGAGAGGCAGGAGCATGCTCAGGACAATGGGGAGGAAATCTGGGATAAATGGGTTTAAGACATGCTAATTTGGTTTTCATTGATGAGAGGAAAATCTAAACCTGGTGACATCGGTTATCTCTTGTGTGGTGGCAAAAATTAATGACATTTCCTGGCAGTAGCATGCACTTCTGACGGTTTTTCTTTGTTTAGTAAATGTGTGAGAGATTGTGGGATTTCCTATGTGAGGAAAAACTGGGTCTGGCTGGCTTGGCTTTCTTTGAGTTATAGAGGAAAACCTTTAGGCAAATAGCAGGTGTGATGGCTAGCAATTCAGCCTATTGAAATGGTTGATTGGTATCTATAAGCCTCACAAAGGCTTATACTGGGTTTTCTTACAGTCAGGGTGAATCAAATTTGTCTTAAAGAAATACATTTCATCAGGGCGAAGCATGCAAAAGTTACATACAAAGTTCAAGGAGAAAAAGAAAGGGAGTAATAATAATCTTATACAGTTTCCCAGACATTTCATAAATTCCAGAAGATACAACAAGGGGCGGTCTAAGGTAATTTTAAATGGTAGGCGAACATTATTTTGGTGCCCCCCCAAAAAACATTATTTTGCCGCCCCCCATGTAAAACAAATATACAATTATAATATCACAATACCATTAGTAGTATTATATTGTATCAAATACAATATATTATACCATACTCATACTATATTATATCATAATTATATTATACTACATTACAATATAATTATATTATAATATATTGACATTATAATATAATGTAACATTCTATTATATTATTATTATAAAATAATAAAATTATTTATTTCAATAAAATTATCATCTACTAAATATTTTCATTATTCCTATAAAACTCAAATAACCCAAAATAAAGTAAAATAAAATATTATATATTACTATTTTGTACAATACCACTATACTGCAATATTGTTTGTAATATTACATGTAATATAAAATATATCATTATTCTATTGTTATATTGTATTTGTATTATATTGTATGACAATATTAAGCAGAACTGTAGAATAATCAACAAGAAATGCAATGTAAATGCATCAAAATCAGAATATATTACCTATCACCCGTCTCATAATTCATAGGAGTCTCCCATAAGTCCAAAATTAGGATCCCAATATAAATGTAAATAGAAAAACAGCCAAAATGTTCAAATGAGGTCGAATACAGGCAGCGCGGCCTGGGCAAACTTGGGCCCTCCCTCCCTCCTTCTAAGTGTTTTGGCCTCCAACTCCCACAACTCCTCATAGCCTCAGGCCCCTCAGGTCTAGACAGAAATAGAGCCGAAGAAAGGAAGGAGGGAGAGAAGAGGTCACAGAGGAGGAGGAGGAAAGCCCTTCATTCATTCCTTCACTTACACTTCCTTCACTGATTCTTTTCTCCTTCCCTGCAAACGCGCGCACGTTTGCAGGGGAAGCACTCCCTGCCTGCCCGATAGGGAGTGCTTTGCTTACAGGCTTCTGCACAAGGGAGCTACTGGGCATGCGCGGAGGTTTTCGCGCATGTGCAGTTGCTCCTGTGCTCAACTTCAGCTCCGGAGCAACTGCGCCTGCGTGAAAATGTCCGCGTGTGCCCAGAAGCGGCGTCGGAGCGCACAAGGCCGGGGTCAAAAAGCAGGCAGCTGCAGCTCTGTCTGAGGAACATCGGCAGGGCCAGGATGGCGCCCCATGCGGCCAGGGTTGGCGCCCCCTTCCCAGATGGCGCCCTAGGCGGCCGCCTACTTGGCCTATCTTGTAGGACCGCCCCTGGATACATCAATTATTTCATTAAAAGTAACAGGATCCCCCCCCCTCCTTTGCTAGGGAGAATGAGTGAGTCAGAAATTAACCTTTGATGGAGTGAAGGAAAATCCTTAGGAACATGCTTGCAAACAGGGTTCAGTCCAGGTGCTTCTATTTTCATAAAAAGGGTATTTTCATTGGTAAGAGTCTGCTTAAGTCAGTTCATATGATATGGGGAAAGTTCAACTGATTGATGTGAAAAAGGGTCCCATTTGTATTTGAAAACCAGTAGTCTCCTAGAGGAAAATTTCCAAAGTAGCAGATAAGTGTTGATTTCTCGTCTGGCATTGTATTGCTATGAATAGGCAATGTTGCAATTTTTCCTGCTTGTGTTGGGAAATGGATTACTTTGTTAGGATTAGCAAAAGAGGCAGGCAAGGAAGGGTGGGGGAGATCAGGCAGCTGCAGTTTGCCACATTTTCCATCTTGTTTGACTCAAATGGGCATGGAGCAACTGCTGCAGGCCAAACCAGCAAAGATGGAGATGGGCTTTCTATGGGGCTCGTTATCATGGTCGCCTTCAACCAGTGCTAGGTCTAAATAGGAAGGACTCGCCCTTCACCCTCATAGGGATCCAGCAGCTGGGGCCTTCAAACCTCTGTGGTTTGTTAGCCAGAGAAGGAAGGAGAAAAGGAATACCACCCATTACCCACAGACTAAGGAAAAAAGGACAAAGTAAGCCAGTTCGAATTGTTCAACTTTATTGACTCTATAATTTATTTATTATTTATTTAAAACTTTTGTACCCCGACCTTCTCACCTCTATCGAGGGACTCAGACTGGCATTACAGCAAAAATTCAATGCTATACAGTTTAAAAACAACTGCAACAACATATTAAAATACATGAAAATCCCAGCATAAAACCACATCGCCACTAAAACAGTTCCACTTGATCTGTGAACGTGGTCATTCATTCAGATAATAGCCAATCTCAGCCTATTCTAGGAAGGCCTGGTTCCACATCCAAGTCTCCACCAGCCTCCTAAAGGACAACAGAGAGGGGGCAGACCTAGCATCACTTGGGAGAGAGTTCCACAGCCGAGGAGTGACCACAGAGAAGGCCCTGTCTCTCGTCCCCACCAGTCGCGCTTGCGAAGCCGGCGGGATCGAGAGCAGGGCCTCTCCAGAAGATCTTAATGTCCTTGATAGTTCATAGGGGAGAATTCGTTCAGACAAGTATTATTTATTATTTATTTATTTATTTATTTATTATTGGGACTTCTTAACCGCCGACTCCCGGGGGCTCGCGGCGGCTCACAAGAACCAATGGCACAGCGCCATGAGTTAAAAACATAAACAATTAAAAACAAAATTAAAACAAGCAGTACAATTAAAACAGCAGCAGCAATACATACAGCCGAGTAAGTATCTAACATGACCTACTCTCCGAAGGCCTGCCTAAACAGATAAGTTTTGCAGGCCCGTCTAAACGGGAGTAGGTCACCCAAGGCTCTGGCTTCAGCCGGGAGGGCGTTCCATAGCGTAGGAGCTATCACTGAGAACGCCCTCCGGCGGGTAGATGTTAGATGGGCTGACCTCGCGGATGGAACTACTAAGAGGTTGGCCTCTTCGGACCGCAGTGATCTCGCTGGACAATATGGGGTAAGACGGTCCCTCAGGTACGCTGGCCCCAGGCCGTGAATGGCCTTGAAGGTGAGAACCAGCACTTTGAAGGCGACCCGGTGCTCAATAGGCAGCCAGTGCAGATCCTGCAAGATTGGTGTTATTCGGCAACCTGCTGGAGCCCCAGACAGGAGCCGGGCGGCAGTGTTCTGCACCAGCTTGAGCTTCCGGATCGACGACATAGGCAGGCCAACGTAAAGCGCATTACAGTAATCTAGCCTCGAGATGACCGTGGCTTGGATCACCGTGGCCAGGTCGCTCCGGGAGAGGTAGGGGGCAAGCCTCCTTGCCTGGCGGAGGTGGAAAAAAGCAGCCTTGCTAGCCATGGAGACCTGGGCCTCCATGGTTAGCTGGGAGTCCAGGTGGACACCCAGGCTCTTCACTGACGGCGCTGGATGCAGCGCCGCACCGTCCAGGGTCGGAAGCTGGCCCCCCACCCCGCCCGGGCGGCCCAGCCACAAGATCTCCGTCTTCGCGGATTCACCCTCAACCTACTGGCTCGCAGCCATCCAGTAACGGCTTCGAGGCAATGTTGGAAATTATCGGGGGACGGACTCCGGCCTGCCCTCCATCCTCAGAATGAGCTGGGTGTCATCAGCGTACTGGTGGCAGACCAACCCATAACTCCGCGCCAGCTGGGCAAGCGGCTGCATGTCGATGTTAAATAATAGAGGGAGAGAATGGCCCCTGAGGGACTCCGCACACTAATGGGGAGCCCTCGGAGACCACCCCGCCCCTCCTCACACGCTGAGACCGCTGGTGGAGGAAGGAGGCCAGCCATTTAAGGGCCGTCCCCCTCACTCCAGCCATGGCCAGGCGGTGGATCAAAAGATTGTGGTCGACCGTGTCAAACGCTGCCGTGAGGTCCAATAACACGAGCAGCGCAGACCCGCCTTGGTCGAGCTGGCAGCGGAGTTGATCTGTGATGGAGACCAGGACCGTCTCCGTCCCATGCCCTGAACGGAAGCCGGACTGGAAGGGGTCTAACCATGCCGTGTCATCTAAGAAGGACTGCAGCTGCTCCATTACTGCCCTCTCAACCACCTTGCCCAGGTACGGATGATTCGACACCGGGCGGTAGTTGGAGGGAACCGCAGGGTCCAATGATGGTTTCTTCAGCAATGGAGCTACCACCGCCTCTTTTAAGCACTCTGGAAAGACTCCTTGCTCAAGGGAGCTGTTAATGACATTCAACAGAGGCCCACGTAACCCCTCCAGGCAAGATCTAACAAGCCAGGAGGGGCACGGGTCGAGGGAGCAGGTGGTAGGGCGGGCTGCAGTCACAATCTTATCAACAGCATCTGCGTCCAGTGGCCGAAACCGGTCGAGGGTGGGCCGGCGGAGGGCCACGGAGTCTCTAGCTCTCTTACTGTATCAACTGTGGCCGGAAGGTCCCGGCGGAGGCTCAGTATCTTGTCTGTGAAAAAGCTCTGAAAAGCACCGGCAGTGAGGGCCTGATCACTATTTTTTGGGACGGTAGGGACCGTCGTCAACGATCGAATTACCTTAAACAATTGGGCCGGGCGTGAGCTTGCAGACGCTATCAAGGCAGAGAAGTATTCATTTTTGGCTGCCTTGACCGCATGCTCATAAGACTCTTTAATTAGCTTATAAGCTGATATTGAGGCTCCGTCACGGAGTTTCCGCCACTCGCGCTCTAGCCGTCTCCTTTCCGCTTCATGGTCCTGAGGTCCCCTGTATACCAGGGGACCGATGATTGCGGGTCGGAGAGGGCGCCTGGGAGCAATCTCGTCAAGAGCTGTTGCCAGAGAGGAGTTCCAAGTTTGGACCAGCTCATCGACTGAGACGCTGACAGACTCCAGATCCCTCAGAGCATTCAGGAACCTTTCGGGTAAACTGGGCCGGAACCGTATAGGGTTTTGTAGGTTAAAACCAGCACTTTGAATTGTGCTTGGAAACTAATTGGCAGCCAGTGGAGCTGGCGCAACAAGGGAGTTGTGCGCTCCCTGTACCCAGCTCCCGTTAGTAGTCTGGCTGCTGAGCGCTGGACTAATTGCAGCTTCCAAGCAGTCTTCATAGGCAACCCCACGTAGAGAGCGTTGCAGTAGTCTATACGGGATGTAACCAGAGTGTGGACCATCGTGGCCAAGTCCGACTTCCAAAGATACGGGCGCAGCTGGCGCACAAGCCTGAGCTGTGCAAAAGCTCCCCTGGCCACTGCCGAGACCTGGGGCTCCAGGCTCAACGATGAGTCCAGGATCACTCCCAAACTGCGTACCTGCGCCTTCAGGGGGAGTGTAACCCTGTCAAGCACAGGCTGTACAAAGGGCCAGTTATCTGCAACCTTTGTAATTGTTAAAAATAAATCAGTTAACCTTTTCAAAGGTCTCTAGTCCGTCAAGTCTCTGGGACCCTTTTCTCCATTGGAAGGCACCCCGTAATTCCCTGAGCACAGAACTGGTTAGTAATCCCTAAAATCACTCTTTATCAGCCCAGGCGTGACGGCACAGTATTCCAGGTGTGGTCTAACCAAGGCAGAATAGAGCATGGGTAGCATGACTTCCCTGGATCTAGACACTAGACTCCTATTGATGCAGGACAAAATCCCATTCGCTTTTTTTGCCACGGCTTCACAATGTTGGCTTATGTTCACCTTCCTCCCCACGAGGATGCCAAGCTCTTTTTCACATGAACTGCTCTCGAGCCAGGCATTGTCCCCCGTTCTGTATCTTTGCATTTCATTTTTTCTGCCTAAGTGGAGTATCTTGCATTTGTCCCTGTTGAACTTTTGTTAGCTTTGGCCAATCATCTCTCTAATAAGTTAAGATCGTTTTGAATGCTGCTCCTGTCTTCTGGAGTATTGGCTATCCCTCCCAATTTGGTGTCGTCTTCCCCAAATTGTAGGGCTCTTCAAAAACATTTGATTAAATCTCCCAGGGTGCAGCAGTGTTAATCTGGAATAGCAAACTTCTGTGTTCATCTGTCTCAACATTTGTCCCAGCAGCCAAGCGTGATTTTGATCAAGTGGACTCAATATGTTGAAATTTATTGCAGCTCAGCAGTTTCAGCAGTCACAACAACTAGGGGCTAATGGGTTTACTGATGGGTTAGACTCAGAAGGAATTGTGGGCTTTTCTGGGATTCAAAGTGATACAGGTCAAGGGAATGATCTAGGCCAGTGGTTCCCAAAGTGGGCAGTACCACCCCCTGGTGGGTGGTGGGGCGATCCAAGGGGGCGCTGGGAAGCTCAGGAGAATTTGGGGGGCGCTGAACCCCTGTAAGGGGGCGGTGGCGTGAGCCAGGTTTGCCACTTGTAGGGTCGCGCGCTTGCAAAGACGTCCCCGTTGGAAGAAAGAGGCCAATACACAGGACTGCGCCATGGGCGGGGTTGACGAGAGGAAGGAGGCGCGTGCTGCGGTTTCCATGGCAACGCCTGCCTGGGGGTTCCAACTCGCAGGGACCCAGTCGCAAGCGCGCAATCCCCGGGCAGGTGTTGCCGTTTGATCCAGATCTGTCATTCATGGGGATCTTAGTGGTCTGTGGAAGTCAGAGCTGAATTGGCTGAAGGTACTGCAAATCCCATCATTTGTTGCTTATACTCCCCCAAACATATTGTTTTGGTGATTATTTCTGGAATTCAATGTTTGTAATTTACACCTTTCCTCACTATATTTTATGAAAAAGGTAGAAACATTAATACATATATCTTTCTGTTTAATTGCTATTAAAATTTAAAAAATTAATTTCTAGGGGGGCGCTGAATAAATGTTTTTTCTGGAAAGGGGGCGGTAGGCCAAAAAAGTCTGGGAACCACTGATCTAGGCCAAGAGAACGCAATTGCCTCTGAGCCCCAAAGTCAGTCACAGGAGGCAGAAACAACATCTCTAGATAAGGGCTTGAGTGAAGACAAATTGGCAGAAAACTCATGGGACAACACCTGGCAGTTTGGAACTAAGGAAAGATTTATGTTTACAGATTAGGACAGATAGCTTCGTAGATCAATAAGGCTGCATGGGAAACAGAAAGGGAAAGTCAGTGGAAGATGCCATGACTTTATGTCTGTGGGAACTCTAGATTCAGTTCAGGCAACGTGGCGTTCTAGTAAGAAGCTAGGCCTGAGTTCCCTGGTTCTTGTTTCAAGTCAAGCCTTGGTTTTGGATTGAAGTATTCTGGAAGTTTTCCATGTTCTTGTCTTTGTATTCCTGTTTTACTCAGTACATCTTTTGCTTGTGGACCTAAGTTGTATTTGTGAATTTTGGCTATTTTTGGATTATGCTACCTGAAAATCTATTAGAGGCATTTGGATTCCTGTTTGATTATCACCTGTTGCTAGACTTTATTGGGTTATACATCTTCCTTCCTTAATCCTGATTTTTCATATAGTAAAGGTAAAGAGGCTGGCGTTTTATTTGTCTCGGCACGACTTGGCCACAGTGGTCCAAGCTACGGTCATCTCAAGGCTAGACTACTGTAACACTTTCTACATTGGCCTGCCTTTGTCCGTGACCCGGAAACTCAAGTTGAAATGATTCAACAAAGCAACTTTCATTTGGGTCACCATCACAGTGATAATGTGGCTATGGGAATTGTCATAGCGAGTGTCTGCTTTTTAAATTTTGGTTTATTTTCTACTAGCATGGGTACCTACCCAGCATTGCCCGGGTTATTTGAAAAAGTCAATTTTTTAATTATCCAAAATGCATAAGGTTGTGGGTGAACCTTCACTCCCATCACACCAGGTTGGCCCCCCCAAAAGTCATATGGAACCAGTTTTCTGCTAATCCAGGCACAATAGAGGAATACATCCAAAGTGCAGGAAAAGGGATTTCACCTAAACTTTAGGAAGAACTTTGTGGTGGTTTGCCGTACTTGCCTAATTTCCAACAGACCTCACAACCTCTGATGATGCCTGCCATAGATGTGGGTGAAACGTCAGGAGAGAATGCTTCTGGTACATGGCCAAACAGCCCGGAAAACTCACAGCAACCCAGTGATTCTGGCCATGAAAGCCTTCGACAACTTCCTGATGGTAAGAGCTGCACAGCAGTGGACTATACTGCCTTAGATCAGGGCTGTCCAACAGGTGGCCCTGGGGCCGCACATGGCCCCCGAGCCCCTTCCCTACGGCCCCCTAACTTGTTTTAATAAAATACAAATAAAAAATAAAATAAAATAAAAATAAAAAATACCTACTTCCGGGTTTAGGCAAGCATCGCAAGACTACGCCAGCCACAGACGGAATTTCGAGGGAGGTCAAAATCCCGTCTGTGGCTGCGTAGTCTTGCAATAGCTGCCGAAATCTCGGGTCCCGCGTGATTTGCGGCCGGTCTGGGCGCGCGCCTCCTCTTCCCTCGCGGCTGCTTCCAGGCCAGCCCCCATTCCCTCAGAGAGAGGGAGGAGGGGAGTGAGGCAGGGAAAGCCCCTCCTGGCTCCGTCCTCTTCCTGTGGAGGGCCCTCGCTACCCGCTCCGCGGATGGGAGAGCCGCCGCGCCCGGCCTGAGCTTGGCCTTGGCTCCAGTGGGGCTCTTCGGGGACGGCGGCGGCGTTGGCGCTTCGGCCCTGTGGCGGGGCTTCCGCAGTATGGGTAAGGAAGGGCCTGGCTCGAATCAATCAATCTAAAAACAGTGGGACGTTGGGTGGGGGGGGGAGGGGTCGCTCAGCGACAGTTTCCTTGGCGACGCTTCCTTCCCCTCCTCCGCGCCCCCTCTCCCTTGTTGTGCTGCCTTCCCCCGCGTGCAGGGCGCAACGTGGCTTCCTTTGCGCCTGCCCCCGTGGCTTGTTTTCCCTTCAGGGAGGGAGGGAGCTCTTTGGGCCTCCTCCACCCGCCTCTGGGAAAGGAGGCCCCACCAAGCCCTGCGACGGCATTGAGGTGTTTGGTTTTTTTTTTTGGTGTGTCCCAATTTGAGTGTGGACTCAAATACCTCAAAGGTATTAGGAAACATTCCCCCAAATCCACCAGTGTTCCCATTTGGGTATATTGAGTATTCACACCAGGTTTGGTCCAGATCCATCATTATTTGAGTCCACAGTGCTCTCTGGATGGAGGTGAACTACAACTCCACAACTCAAGGTCAATTGTAAGTAAATTGGAGCCGGGGAGGGGGCGGAGCTGGGGGGCAGGGTGGAGCCAGGGAGGGGGCGGAGCCAGGGGAGGGGGCAGACCCTTCGCCCCCCCAGGTGATCAGTGACCGGAATTCCGGCCCTTGGGCCCGTAGAAGTTGGACAGCCCTGCCTTAGATCATGGTGGAGTCTCTTTCTCTGGAGGTCTTTACATGGTGATTGGATAGCCATCTGTCGGGAGTGCTTAGGTTGTGTCTTACTCAATGACAGAAAGAGTTGGATTGGATGGCTCTGAGACTCTTCCAATTCATGTTATTTGATACATGAGGCAAAGAAAGATTCCACAATGCCTCTCCTGTTCCTCCCTGTCAATAAGAATGCATCAATAAACCTGATAATTAAGATTTCATAGTATTGCTGCCTCCCTTCATCTAAATGGGAGGGCCGGTCCTTCCATCTCCTCCACATTGGATGTGTTTTCCGAGTCTCATGCCCTCTTTGCCACCCTCCCTTTCCTCTCTCTGTGCCATGCTGTTGAGGCATGACTTTTATCTCAGCAAGTCCCATTTCTGGGGCTTCATCCCTCCTTTGGTCCCTCTTTGTTCTCTTCTCTAACTTGCCCACTGCGTTGGTGCAGATTGGGGGGGGGGGCTTTCCATTTGCCCATTTGGCATAGCATCGTGGAGCTGTTGCCATGGGAACTGGCGTGGGGCTCCGGGCCTCTTATCTCCCGCAAAGGCATGGCTGCACTCCAATTAAAGCTTTTCCAAGAGGGCAACTGCTGGGTGAACTGTAAGCTTTCTGCCCGGGAATGATAAATATATCTGTTTGTTTTGAAAAGTTTCATTGGGAAAGAACAGTGCTCTTTCACAATGTTTTGTTTTGCTGTTACAGAAGAGACTTGGGGCTCCTGTAGTAAAAAAAATGGCCTATTTTTCCTGTTCTGAGTTCTGGTTTTGGGGGCAAAGGTGGGAAGGGTAGATGATGATGATGACGATGACGACGACGACAACAACAATGCGTATATCATCAGGAACCATTTTTGATGTCTTCTGCATTCCCTCCCGCTTTCAATTGTTCTAATAATCTTCCTTGTCTCTAGATACAAGTCATTAAACATCCCCATCCCATTTCAGTCTTTCTTTACTATTGCTTCTTAGGTCAAGGTTTTCCCCTGACATTAAATCCAGTCGAGTCCGACTCTGGGGTTTGGTGCTCTTCTCCATTTCTAAGACGAACAGCCGGCATTGTCCCTAGACACCTCCAAGATCATGTGGCCAGCATGACTGCATGTTTCCTGTATGCCGCTCCGGTTATTAGCCTGGCTGCCTCTCGTTGGACTATTTGAAGCTTCCGGACAGTCTTCAAAGGCAATCCCATGTGGAGTGTGTTGCAGTAGTCTATCCTATCTGTCAGTGTTTCCCAACCAGTGTGCCATGGCGCACTAGTGTGCCGTGAGTGATCATCAGGTGTGCCGTGGGAAATTGGAGATAGAAGAGAGAGAGAGAGAGAGACCTCCTGTCCTACCGGGAAACCCTAGCCAGGGCTCGATCCCTTGCCTGAGTCCTGCAAACACAGCCTCTACTCACCACTTCCCTTCTTGGGCTTCCTCCTCCCCTCTGCTCCTTCCTCGGCCTCGGAAGGGTTTGAGCCGAATGGCGGGGACTGCATCAGGCAGAAAGAGCCGCGCGGAGAGAGAGAAGGTCCTGGGATGGGACTTCCCCGGGTCCCCCGGCTGCCTGGGGGCAGATCTACACCGTAGCATTCATGCAGTGAGGCACCCCTTGGTCTTCCAGGGCTCAAGACTGGGGAATCCCGGGATTTGTAGTTTGGGGAGGCTCAGGATGGTGTAAAACTACCACTCCTGTGATTCCTCGCACTCAGCCAAGGCGGGTCACACACAGGGTTGAGGCACCTTTAAGCAGGGGCCGAAAATTAACAGGGTTTGCTCACTTAAGACAGGCGTGGGCCAACTTGGGCCCTCCCTCCAGGTGTTTTGGCCTACAACTCCCACCATATTATTACTGCTGTGTGTGTGTATATATATATGCTGTATAACCTATCCCTCCCTATTAGTATACATTTATTAGCTTCCCTCTTTTGCTTTTCCTTCTTTCCCTCCCTTTTTCTTTCTTCCCTCTTTTCTTTTCTTCTTCTTTCCCTCCTTTCTTTTCCCTTTGGTTCCATTCTTCCTTTCTTTGCTCTTTGGTTCCATTCTTCCTTCCTTCCTTCCTTCCTTCCTTCCTCCCTCCCTTCCGTCCTCCTTCCTTCTTGATGCATAAGAACACAGAGAGAGACTGACAGCTGTTGAGCAAGACCTTCGTGTGTGTCTTTCTGCCATTCCTGCCAGGATATCTATGTTGTGTTCATCAAAACAGGCCCAGGTTTCACACTGAGTGTATAAATACATTAAAAACATTTTAACTATATGTATTACTGTGTTAGAGTGTCATTTTGTGTCATTTTGGTTGGTGGTGTGCCCCAGGATTTTGTAAATGTAAAAAATGTGCCGCGGCTCAAAAAAAAGGTTGAAAAACACTGCTATATGTAACGAGAGCATGGACCACCGTGGCTAAGTCTGACTTCCCAATGTATGAGTAGAAATAGTAGGTGCTAGGTAAGAAGAATGATTTTTAGGTCAACAACCCTTCTGATTTCAGGGGGCTCCCTGAAAATGGTTTGGTATCCCCAACGAAAGCCAGGACACGAAATCGGGCAAGGTTTCCCCCTGAAAGCACAACCCTACTATTCGCCTCTCTCCAAGATGAAGAGAAGTATATTTTGGGTTCCAAATTCACAACGACATAGTTTAGCGCACATTTTACTGCATTGTCTACAGGAATATGATGGATGATCTTTTCAATAGCCTTACTTTAAAAAATGATAGAATACACCCACAGAATGCCATGCTTATAGCTAAGAACATAAGAACATAAGAACATAAGAACATAAGAAGAGCCATGCTGAATCGGGCCTCAGCCCATCTAGTCCAGCATTCTGTGTCACACAGTGGCCCACTAGTTGTACACGGGGATCTCGAGCAGAAAGGAGGGCAAAACCCTCACCTGCTCCCGACCCCCCACAACCAGTACCCGGGGAAATCCTGCCTGCCTCCATCAACACAGAGGTGGCACTTGGATGTCCATTTCAGTAGCTACTGATTCCCTTGGTATCCATGAATCTGTCTAATCCTGCCTTGAAGCTGTCCAGGCTGACAGCGGTCACAACCTCCTCTGGAAGTGAGTTCCATAACCCAATGACCCTCTGGGTGAAGAAATATTTCCCTTTATTAGTCCTAACTTTCCTACCTTGGAGCTTCAGGGAGTGCCCCTAGTCCTACTGTTGTGTGACAGAGAAAATATTTTTCTCTATTCACCTTTCTATCCCATGCATGATTTTATACACTTCGATCAAGTCACCTCTTAAACGCCGTCTTTCAAGGCTGAAAAGACCAAGGCGTTGCAACCTGGTTTCATAAAGGGAGCCGCTCCATCCCTTGGATCATTTTTGTCGCCCTTCTTTGTACCTTTTCCAGTTCCGTTATATCCTTCTTGAGGTGCGGTGACCAGAATTGTACACAGTACTCAGATGTGGCCTCACCATAGATTTGTAGAGAGCAATACAAGATTTGACGACCTATTTTCGATTCCCTTCCTGATCATGCCAAGCATAGAATTTGCTTTTTTTTTCTGCTGCTGCGCACTGGGTTGACATCTTCATTGAGCTGTCCACCAAAACCCCAAGATCCCTTTCCTGGTTTGTCTCAGAAAGCTTTGATCCCATCAGTTGAGAAGTGTATTTGGGGTTCTTTGCCCCGATGTGCATGACTTTACACTTGTTTAGGTTGAAATGCATTTGCCACTTTGTTGCCCATTCACTCAATTTCGAGAGATCTTTCTGGAGCTCTTTACAGTCAGTTTCATTTTTAACTACCCTGAACAGTTTAGTGTCATCTGCAAACTTTGCTACCTCAGAATTCACTCCTACATCCAGATCATTTATGAATAAATTAAAAAGTAACGGTCCTAAAACTGAACCTTGGGGTACGCCACTTCTCACCTCTTTCCATCCAGAGAAGTGTCCATTTATTACCACCCTTTGTTTCCTACAGTTTAGCCAGGTTCCAATCCAGCTGTATCCAAAAGAGAGAGAGTGTGTCCTGAAGCAGCAAAAATAATAATAATAATTCTAGGTGGCATCTTGGGGGAAGGAGACTGCTGTTATGGCTGGCCCTCTCCCTGCTGTTGTTCTCCCGTCTTCGCCTGAGCCGTCCGCACCATCCTTCTTTCGAAGGAAAAGCAGCGGCGACGGCGGAGGCCACTTCCTCCTCGCCCTGACCCGCTCTTTCCCTCGCGCTCGCTCAAGTGTGAGGCGAGGGGGCGGCTCCTCTGCACAGCTGCACCTTCCCCCCCCCCCCCTACCCTGCTGGGAGTTGTAGACCAAAACATCATGGAGGAGGGGAAAGGGCAGGGACTGTTTTGAGCGCTGTCAGCCCTGCCCTTTCCCCTCCTCCATGATGTTTTCGCCTACAACTCCCAGCAGGGGGAGAGAGAGAGAGTGCATGCACGAGTGAGGGGAAGGTGCAGCTGCGCAAAGGAGCCGCCCCCTCGCCTCACACTTGAGCGAGCGCGAGGGAAAGAGCGGGTCAGGGCGAGGAGGAAGCGGCCTCCGCTGTCACCACTGCTTTTCCTTCGGAAGAAGGATGGCGCGGACGGCTCAGGCGAAGACGGGAGGAGATGCGGGAACAACAGCAGGAAGAGAGACAACAAGCGAGGGGAAGGTGTGGCTGCACAGAGGTGTAGGTCCTTCTGATATACTCTTTCTTCCCCCTCCTGCCAAATCCTGCTGCTACTGCTTGCGGGGGAGGAGGGGGAAGGGCCGGCAGAGGGGCTGAGGTGAGCGGAGGGAGGGTCGGAAAGAGGTGGAGTGTCCCCCTCCCCATGAGGCCCGGGCATCATTATTTGAGTCCACAGTGCTCTCTGGATGCATACCCGGATTATCCATAAGGCCACCGTAGGCCATGGCCTAGGGCGGCAGCCATGGAGGGGGGGCGGCAAGTCCAGACCCCCCAAAATTTTAAAAAAGATTTTTTTAAAAAAAGTTCGATCCTCACTGAAGGAAGGAAGGGCGGGGCTGACGCGAGTGACGAAGAGGCGGAGGGAAGCCACGTCAGAGGCCCTAGGGTGGGACTTTCCTCTGCTTGTTCGTCGCTTGCGCCGGGCGCCGCTTCTTCCTTGGGTGAAGGAAGGAGGGCCCCCCGGCACGAGCGAGGAGAAGGCGGAGCGAAGTCCTCCCCCTAGGGCCTCTGATGCGGCTTCGCTCCGCCTCTTCCTCCTCGCCGCCCCGGCTGCCACCGCGCCTGACGTCACCCAGCCCCGCCGACATGGCGTTCCTGGGTGCTGCAGCGGCTGCCCTTGGAGAAGGAACAGGAAGGAAGGCAAGTTCCCAGGCGGCCGCTGCGGCACCCAGGAACATGGTAGAGGACGCCGCGCTGCTCGCGCATGCCCGCAAGCGGCCCCGCCCCCCGCAAGCAGCCCCGCCCCCGCAAGCGGCGCTTCCAGAGTGTGGCCTAGTGTGGCCACAAACAGTTAATCCGGGCCTGTCTGGATGTAGGTGAACTACAACTCCAAAACTCAAGATCAATGCCCACCAAACTCTTATAGCATTTTCCCTTGGTTATGGGAGTTCTGTGTGGGAAGTTTGTGTCTTTCTGCCATTCCTGCCAGGATATCTATGTTGTGTTCATTGAAACAGGTCTAGATTTCACACTGAGTGTATAAATACATTTAAAAACATATTAACTATATGTATTACTGTGTTAGAGTGTCATTTTGTGTCATTTTGGTTGGTGGTGTGCCCCAGGATTTTGCAAATGTAAAAAATGTGCCGTGGCTCAAAAAAGGTTGGGAAACACTGCTCTAGAAGCATTCCCTCCCTCCTAACATTTCACCCACATCTATGGCAGGCATCCTCAGATTGAGAGGCCTGTTGGAAACTATATCTGTGGAATGTCCAGGGTGGAAGGGAGAACTCTTGTCTGCTTGAGGGAACACACAACTCTCATGTTACGCCAGCTCCACTGGTTGCCAGTTTGCTACGGAGCACAATTCAAAGTGCTGGTTTCAGCTTATAAAGCGCTAAATGGCCCTGGCCCAATTTATCTGTCAGAACACATATAGGAACACATGGAAGGGGAAAACAAACATATAGGGAATACATTCATATTGGAGGGAAATAGGAACCATATCATCTCATATCAGCCCATCCCACCCACCAGACTCCATTAGGAGTCATAAATCATGAGAAAAATCCATGGGGATCGGAAAGGAAAAGTTTCCAGAAAGTTTCTGAAAGTCCTTTGAAAGTAGGCAAAAGTCTCATAAAAGTTCAAGAAAGTTCATAAGTGTGGGTTACAGAGTCATTGCCATGTGGGGCCACGGGGCCATGGGAAGAGCCTTAGGTTCCCACATGGGGGAGAGGTAGGGGATTATGGGATCATTCCAGCCTGGTGTTCTTGGTAAAACTATGAATTCCTTGGTTTTGAAATATTTTGAACCAGAGTCCTGGGGTGGGTGTGTCACCTCTGATTTCACTTTCTTGTAGTTCTATTGCGTCCTAGTCTCCAGGGCAGCAGAAAACAAGCTTGCTCCCTCCTCCCTATGACCTCCCCTCACATATTTATGCATGGCCCTCATCATGTCTCCTCTCAGTCTTCTCTTTTGCAGGCAGAGGTCAAGGCAAGTAAGAGCTGTGATGGGAGGTGCAAGGAACCATTTATGTACATTAAAGCAGTGTTTCCCAACCGCAGTAGTGTGCCGTGACGGACCTCCTGCTGTGCCGCGAGAAAAGTTCTCTGCCCCCCTTCCTCCCCCTTCTTCCTGCCAAACTCCTGCTGCTTGGGAGAGGAGGAGGAAGGGCCGGGCGGTGGCGAAGAAAAAGAAGAAGGGGCCAGGGTGCCGCCTCCTTCGGCCGTTTCCCCAGCCAGCCTCCAAACCTCCATGACTCCCGCCATGACTCTCGCCCCTCGCTCGCTGAAGCCGCGCGGAGGAGGAGCCCCGCCCACTGAAGCCCGTCCACCACTCATGCTCCTCCTCCGCGCGGCTTCAGCGAGCAAGGGGCGGGAGTCATGGCAGAGAGCGGCACCGGGGATGGGGGCCATGACTCCCGCGTCTCGCTCGCACTGCCCCCTCAAGGCTGGAGAAGCTGTGGGAAAGTTGAAGCCGGGGGGAGGAAGTGGGACATGGCGCGGCCTGGCTCCGCCCCTCCCCCGGCTTCAGCTCTCCCACAGCTTCTCCAGCCTTGAGGGGGCAGTGCCAAGCCAGCATTGTGCTGGCTCTGCCACCACTGGCTTGGCACTGCCCCCTCAAGGCTGGAGAAGCTGTGGGACAGCGGAAGCCGGGGGGGAGGGGGCGGGTCATGGCACAGTCTGGCTCCGCCCCTCCCCCCGGCTTCAGCTCTCCCACAGCTTCTCCAGCCTTGAGGGGGCAGTGCCAAGCCAGCATTGTGCTGGCTCTGCCACCGCTGGCTTGGCACTGCCCCCTCAAGGCTGGATAAGCTGTGGGAGAGCTGAAGCCGGGGGGAGGGGGCGGGGCATGGCACAGTCTGGCTCCTCCCCCAGCTTTGGCACTTCCAGCAGCTGCTCCCAGCAGGCCACCATCCCCCAGCCGTTCTTTACTGTGTTAGAGTGTCATTTTGTGTCATTTTGGTTGGTGGTATGCCCCCGGATTTTTTCAATGTTAAAAGTGTGCCGCGGCTCAAAAAAGGTTGGGAAACACTGCTTTAAAGGACATCTAGAAGAGAGGGGGGGGGATCCTTGATGCCTTTATGGCCTACTTCTCATTTGGCTGCTCTTAATGCTGAAGGTTTCTTGTCGGCCGTTCCAGAAGTCTCTCCCTCTTGTAGACATTTGTAAAAATTCTGAACCAGGCAGTGGCACCAGTGAGCAGAATACAAGCAAGCAAGGATCGATTGGGCATGAAAAGGGAAAGGAGGGAGGAGGAGGAGAAAAAAAATTGAGATCGTTCATCCTCTTCAAGGGAATGAGCTGGGCCAAGGTGGAGGAGTTCTTTGGCCACTCGAAATGAAGTGGGTGATTAGAGAACGATGCACTTGCAAGACGGCGAGGGTTCGTGGGTGGCGGGTGGGCGGCGAAGGGGACGTGCCCCGATTTGTAAAGGTTAGCCTTGGCTAATCGGGAGGCAAGACGGGCGTGCGAGGCATCCAGAGCCAAGCAAGGCTCCTTGGCGCTGGACACTGGGCAGCCTCAGGCGCCATTCTCCTTGGGGCCAGCTTGAGAAGGTCTAGCCCCAGTGGTCCGCAATCAATGACACAGCACTGCACTTTCATCCCACGCCCTGTTCCTTAGCTACAATTTGCACAATCCTATTCCCTTGTCTGGTTTACAGTTTGGCCATGTCTTACGCTAGTTGTCACCATAGATCATTGGGTGTTGTTCTGAGTTTTAAATTGCTGTTTTTATATGCTATCGTTTTAACTTTGTCTTGTACTGTGTGTTTCTTTTCTGCTTTGTCTTGGCATTTTGCGCCATGTGTAAGCTGTCCCGAGTTCTCTCCAGGAAGATGGAGGCAGAGTACAAAAATAAAGTTGCTGCTGTTATTATTATTCTGCATAATATAAGTCTACATTTACCATATAATTTCATCTCTCTCTCGGCATTACTTCGCGAACGAAGATTCTTAGGAAGGACTCATCCCACGCTTTTTACAAGCGCGTTGATGACTAAAATAACCTCCCCCATGCAAGGGCGCCGAACAGATTTTAGTTCGCCCAAGGAGACTTATGGAACCCGAAAGGTTCCTGAATGCTCTAAGGGATCTGGAGTCTATCAGCGTCTCAGTCGCGGAGCTAGTCCAGACCTGGAATTCCTCACTGGCAAGAGCTCTCGACAAGATTGCTCCCAGGCGCCCTCTCCGGCCCCGCAATCATCGGTCTCCGTGGTATACAGAAGATCTTAGGATCATGAAGCGGGAAAGGAGACGGCTAGAGCGCGAGTGGCGGAAACTCCGCGACGGAGCCTCATTATCAGCCTATAAGCGAGTTAAAGAGACTTATGAGCATGCTGTCAAGGCAACCAAAATGCATACTTCTCTGCCTTGATAGCGTCTGCAAGCTCACGCCCGGCTCAACTGTTTAAGGTAATTCGATCGTTAACGACGGTCCCTACCGTCCCAAAAAATAGTGATCAGGCCCTCACTGCCGGTGCTTTTCAGAGCTTTTTGCAGACAAGATACTGAGCCTCCGCCGGACCTTCCGGCCACAGTTGATACAGTAAGAGAGCTAGAGACCCCGTGGCCCTCCGCCGGGCCCACCCTCGACCGGTTTCGCCACTGGGCGCAGATGCTGTCGATAAGATAGTGACTGCAGCTCGCCCTACCACCTGCTCCCTCGACCCGTGCCCCTCCTGGCTTGTTAGATCTTGCCTGGAGGGGTTACGTGGGCCTCTGTTGAATATCATTAACAGCTCCCTTGAGCAAGGAGTCTTTCCAGAGTGCTTAAAAGAGGCGGTGGTCGCTCCATTACTGAAGAAACCATCATTGGACCCTGCGGTTCCCTCCAACTACCGCCCAGTGTCGAACCTCTCGTATCTGGGCAAGGTAGTGGAGAGGGCAGTAATGGAGCAGCTGCAGTCCTTCTTAGATGACTCAGCATGGCTTGACCCCTTCCAGTCCGGCTTCCGTTCAGGGCATGGGACGGAGACGGTCCTGGTCTCCATCACAGACCAACTCCGCTGCCAGCTCGACCAAGGCGGGTCTGCGCTGCTTGTGTTATTGGACCTCACGGCAGCGTTTGACACGGTCGACCACAATCTTTTGATCCACCGCCTGGCCATGGCTGGAGTGAGGGGGACGGCCCTTAAATGGCTGGCCTCCTTCCTCCACCAGCGGTCTCAGCGTGTGAGGAGGGGCGGGGTGGTCTCCGAGGGCTCCCCATTAGTGTGTGGAGTCCCGCAGGGGGCCATCCTCTCCCCTCTGTTATTTAACATCTACATGCAGCCGCTTGCACAGCTGGTGCGGAGTTATGGGCTGGTCTGTCACCAGTACGCTGATGACACCCAGCTCATTCTGAGGATGGAGGGCAGGCCGAATCCGTCCCCCGATAATTTCCACCATTGCCTCGAAGCCGTTACTGGATGGCTGCGAGCCAGTAGGTTGAGGGTGAATCCGCGAAGACGGAGATCTTGTGGCTGGGCCGCCCGGGGTGGGTGGCCAGCTTCCGACCCTGGGCCGGTGCGGCGCTGTACTCAGCGCCGTCAGTGAAGAGCCTGGGTGTCCATCTGGACTCCCAGCTGACCATGGAGGCCCAGGTCTCCATGGCCAGCAAGGCTGCTTTTTTCCACCTCCGCCAGGCGAAGAGGCTCGCCCCCTACCTGTCCCGGAGGGACCTAGCCACGGTGATCCAAGCTACAGTCATCTCGAGGCTAGATTACTGTAACGCGCTTTACGTTGGCCTGCCTATGTCGTCGATCCGGAAGCTCAAGCTGGTGCAGAACACTGCCGCCCGGCTCCTGTCTGGGGCCCCAGCAGGTTGCCGTATAACACCAATCTTGCAGGATCTGCACTGGCTGCCTATTGAGCACCGGGTCGCCTTCAAAGTGCTGGTTCTTACCTTTAAGGCCACCCACGGCCTGGGGCCAGCGTACCTGAGGGACCGTCTTACCCCATATTGCCCAGCGAGATCACTGCGGTCCGAGGAGGCCAACCTTTAGTAGTCCCATCTGCTAGGTTGGCTCACCTAACATCTACACGCCGGAGGGCGTTCTCAGTAATAGCCCCTACGCTATGGAACGCCCTTCCGGCCGAAGCCAGAGCCCTAAATGACCTACTCCCGTTCAGGCGGGCCTGCAAAACTCATTTGTTTAAGCAGGCCTTCGGAGAGTAGGTCATGTGGACATTCACTCGGCTGTATATTACTGCTGCTATTTGTTAACTGTTTTAACTGCTGCCTGTTTTAATTATGTTTTAATTGTATGTTTTACTTCATGGCACTGTGCCATTGGCCCTTGTGAGCCGCCGCGAGCCTCCGGGAGTCGGCGGTCGAGAAGTCCCAATAAATAAATAAATAAATAAAATAAATAAAAAGGCCAATCTGAGATAGGCAAGTTCGGTTGCAGAAAGCACAGCAGAAAGTCTCCTTGGGTGATGTCGTTTCCAAGTTGCGGTTCTTTCTGCGTTGTCGTTTCTCTTCGAGACCCATTCGGCGGGGCTTCTCGAAAGAGGCCGCAGCATTGTGGATAGTGCGTCTCCATGCCTCCCGATGTGAGGCCGGGATGCACCATTGTTGGTGATCAATCTGGCCGAGCCTGAGATGTTGTTTCAGGGAGTCCTTATATCTCTTTTTGGGGGCGCCTGTCTTGTGCTGACCCGTGGCGAGTTCACCATAAAGTAGTATCTTTGGGAGGCGGTGGTCCTCCATCCTAGAGACGTGCCCTGCCCAGCACAGGTGTTCTTCCTGTGGTGCGGACTGGTAGAGGACTTCCATTTTCTTCAGGCTGACTTCCAGCCCAAACAGCTCTGCAGCTGTTGCAAACCAGGATGTGAGGCACTGCAGAGCTGCTTCTGGATGGGAAACAAGGGCAGCATCGTCAGCAAAAAGCAGCTCACGGACTAGATAGTTTAGAGTCTTAATGCAAGCCCTCAGACGGCTTAAGTTAAACAAGCGACCATATAATCTTGTCGTTGTTGTTATTATTATTCAGCATTATATAATAATAGTAGTAATACCCTGATCATATAATGTAGTAAAGCCTCGCCTCAAGCTATATTATTACTATTATTCAGTGATTCAATTATTCTATCAGGAAGTTCTTCCGAATGTTTTAAGTGGAATCTCTTTTCCTCCAATATGAGTCCATTGCTCTGTTGTGTCCTAGTATCTGGAGCGGCAGAAACTCAGGGTGGAGATGTACACATTGCCAGGGCGATTTTAGTGAAGGAGCAAAAATGGACAAATTTCTCTCTCAGCCTATTTGCAATTTAATCTGCTTGTACTCATACGTAGGTGCATTTTTTTGTCGTGTCAGGAGCGACTTGAGAAACTGCAAGTCGCTTCTGCTGTGAGAGAATTGGCCGTCTGCAAGGACGTTGCCCAGGGGACAGCCGGATGTTTTAAAAAAATGTTTTTACCATCCTTGTGGGAGGCTCCTCTCATGTCCTCGCATGAGGAGCTAGAGCAGACAAAGGGAGCTCGTCTGTGCTCGCCTCGGATTTGAACCTCTGACCTGTTGGTCTTCAGTCCTGCCGACACAAGGGTTTAACCCATTGTGCCACCGGGGGGGGGGGCTCTAATAGACACCCATGAAATCATTTCATTTCCCATTAATTTTCAGTCAATTCTGCCGGCAGAGCCCCCGGTGGTGCAATGGGTTAAACCAGGGGTCCTCAAACTCAGTCCTGTCAGCACAGGGGTTTAACCCACTGTGCCACCGGAGGCGCCGAGTAGGTGCAACCAACCCCATTCCTTCCTGGCTGCTGTTGCTGTTCATGGTTTTCCACAGTCTTTTATTTCAACCATGTTAAAATGAATGCATTTTGTTAGTATTGATCTTTTCTCATTGCTTTTCTGGCCTTCTTCCAAGGTATGCGTGCATTAAAATTTCCAGCTTGGACATGTATACCTTTTGCACCTCCTGGAGATGTATAGATTTGCATGTGCACCTACGCCAGGCACGTCAACTGGCACCTTACCTTCCATCAGATGCGCTGGCTACTGTGGTCCATGCCACAGTGACATCACAGCTGGACTACTGTAATGCCTTGTACGTGGGGTTGCCGCAGTCAACCACTCGTAAAATCCAGCTGGTGCAGAATGCAGCCGCCAGACTCCTCACCGGGACACCACTGAGATGCCATATCACGCCATCTCTGCAGCGCCTGCACTGGCTGCCAGTCGAGCTCAGAGCCATCCACAAGATCCTGTCGCTTACCTTTAAGGCCCTCCATGGTGCCGGCCCAGCTTATTTAAAAGACCGCTTGTCCGAACCAGCTCATTTAAGGTCGCCGCGCTCAGGAAACAGGGACCTTCTCCGCATCCCAGGTGTGAGTGAGGCCCGCCTCGACACCACGAGACGGAGAGCTTTTTCCATCGCGGCCCCTGTCCTTTGGAACTTGATGCCGGCGGATCAGAGAGCTATCCGGGACATGCCCCAGTTCCTGACCGCACTAAAGACCTGGCTCTTCCGAAAGGCTTATGGCTAAGGACACCTCCCAGACTTAGCCTGAGCTACTGGAACTATTTTAATTAATCTTTTTATTCTTTTAGCTTTTAACTATTGAATTCTTTTATGTGTTTTTGTGTGTAAGTCGCCCGGAGCACTGACGTGGAGGGCGACTCATAAATAATAAAATCAATCAATCAATCAATCAATCAATGTGTCCTCGTTCTAAAGTATGCAGTGCACCACACGTGTAGCGTACATTAATGAAAACTGTTGGACAAGCACATTGGAGAACTTGAGTGCAGTACTAAAATGACAAACCCCAGATTTCCATAGCATTGAGGCATGGCAATGAATGTGCTGCCAAACTGCTGTAAGGCTACAGTGTGGACACTGCCTGTAATGAATTGCAACTTGAAAAAAAGAGGAAGGAGCTGTCCGGCATCTGAGATACGGAAATCCCCTGCATTGCAGGGGAGCTGTCCAAGAAGTTCAAACTGTTCAAGTCCTAGCTTTGTCTCAGTGAATACATTGTATATATAGTCCTATTACTCTAGAACAGGCATGGGCCAACTTGGGCCCTCAAGGTATTTTGGACTTCAACTCCCACAATTCCTAACAGCCCCAAGCCCTTTCCTTTTCCCCCTTATGAGAAACAGTAAAGGTAAATGCTTTCCCCTGACATTAAGTCCAGCCGTGTCCGACTCTGGAGGTTGGTGCTCATTTCCATTTCTAAGCCGAAGAGCCGGCATTGTCCGTAGACACCTCTAAGATCATGTGGCCGGCTCAATAGGTATCACTTCAGCAGGACGGTAGCGGCGCTCCATGCAGTCATGCCAGCCACATGACTTTGGAGGTGTCTATGGACAACGTCGGCTCTTCGGCTTAGAAATGGAGTTGAGCACCAACTCCGAGAATCGGACACAATTGGACTTAATGTTAGGGGAAAACCTTTACTTTTACCTTGAGAGTAGCTGGTCAAATCCAAATCAGTCTGCACAAAATCAAATCAGTGTATAACAGGGGTGCCCACACTTTTTCAGCATGCGAGCTACTTTTAACCAACCAAGTCGAAAAGATCTACCTACTTTCCACGTGTGTGCTTCTGCCGCCACGTGTGCACTCCTGCCGCTGCACGCGTGTTCCTGCTGCCCGCCTCGCGCTCTTTCTGCGTGGCATTGCAGAAACGAGGGAGCGTGAGGTGGGGCCTTGCGCTCACGCTCTGCCCTGCGTCTCTCTTGTCCTGCCGCCGTTCGTGCGTGCTCCTGCGTTCCTGTTCCTTCCGCGCGCAGCGCTCCTTCCACGAGGCATTGCAAGAACGAGGGACTGCGAGGCGGGGAAGCTGCTGGCAAGAGAGAGGCAGGGTTCCCGCAATGCTGCGTGGAAGGAGCAAGAGCGCAGGAGCACGTGTGCAGCGGCAGGAGCGCGCGCGCGGCGGCATACCAAAAGAAAAGCTGCGATCGACCTCATTTGACTCGTGATCGACTCGTGACTTCGTGGGCAGCCCTGGTCTATAATATAGGATCCCCTGGTGGCACAATGGATGAAGCCCTTGTGCCGGCAGAACTATTTATTATTTTTTTGTGTCAGGAGTGACTTGAGTGACTGGTGTGAGAGAATTGGCCATCTGCAAGGATGTTGCCCAGGGGATGTCTGGATGTTTTGATGTTTTATCATCCTCGTGGGAAGCTTTTTTCATGTTCCCGCACGAGGAACTGGATCTGACAGAGGGAGCTCAACCATGCTCTCCCCGGATTCGAACCTCACTCCTGCCAGCACAAGGGTTTAACCCAGGGGCCCTCAAACTTTTTTAAACAGAGGGCCAGGTCACAGTCCCTCAAACTGTTGAAGGGCCGGATTATTATTTGGACAAAAAATGAATGAATTCCTATGCACATCACACATATCTTATTTGTAGTGCAAAAAAACCCCACTGAAAAACAATACAATAATTAAAATGAAGAACAATTTTAACAGATATAAACTTATTAGTATTTCAGTGGGAATTGTGGGCCTGATTTTGGCTGATGAGATAGGATTGTTGTTGTTGTTGTTGTTGTGTGCTTTCAAGTAGTTTCAGACTTGGGTTGACCCAGAGCGAGGGCTGGGTAAATGACCTTGGAGGGCCGTATCCGGCCCTCGGGCCTTAGTTTGAGGACCCCTGGTTTAACCCATTGCACCACTGAGGGCTCCGCCGGCAGAACAGCTGACTGAAAATTAATGGGAAATGAAATGATTTCATGGGTGTCTATTAGAGTGCCCCCCCCCCCGGATGGCACAATGTGCTAAACCCTTGTGCTGGCAGGACTGAAGACCAACAGGTCAGAGGTTCAAATGAACAGTACAGATGAGCTCCCTCTGTCAGCTCCAGCTCCCGATGTGGGGACATGAGAGAAGCCTCTCAGAAGGATGGTAAAACATCAAAAACTTCCGGGCATCCCCTGGGCAATGTCGTTGCAGATGGCCAATTCTCTCACACTAGAAGACATGACCCAAAAAAGGGTCTATATCAGGGGTGGGCAAACTACAGCCCGGTGTCACAATGCAGGGTCTCGGCCCAGCCCCTTAATCACACACACAGAGACGGTAATCAGCTAAGTATTTATTGAATAATGAAAAACAGGTGAAAAGGTAAATTGTCCATAAAAGTATCAACAAGTTCAATCAAAATAGTAAAGAGTTCGTAGGTAAGTCCAAAGGCAAAAGCTTGGCAAAAGTTCCGCAAACAATGCGGATCAAACAGACTTGGTCCGTGGCAAATCAAACAAGGCAAAGTTCAGGAAGCAAGAAACTTCTTGCCAAGGCACGAGCCCAAATCCTGGCTCCGTGGATCTTCACTCGCTCCACTCCCTTCAAATCAGAAGTGGCCGAGCAACTGAGGATTCGTCCCCACGGATCCTATACTTAATTCCCTTGGTGAGACCCCCGGCGCTCTAGGCTTCGGCGCCAATCTGTGCTATGGGACCTAACGCTCCTTTGGCGCTCTAGACTTCGGTGCCATTCCCTCCTACTGGACTCGATGCTCCGTCTCCTATCAAAGCTCCGTCCTTGCCTCCCAGCACCTGGGTCGCTATCTTCGTGAGAGCCAGACTCCCTTTCAGCTTCCATGGGCTCATCCTCCGCTATCTCCCTGACCCTTTCTTGCGAACTGAAACCACCTGGTCTCTCATACTGATTATCGGAATCAGCACTTTCAGTGTCAGCCTGACTTTCCCAGCTTTCATACCCATCGGGCCAGCCATCATCCCATTCCAAACTCTCTGTGGGAGATGAAGGCCCAGCTACCTCATCATCCCCTTCATCTATCTCCCCATCATCCGCAATTGGCCCTAATGCAAGCGGGACCCCCGGGGCCGCCCCCTGCCCCCCAGGCACGAATGAGAACGGGGTTGCTACACCCGGGGGCTGGATGCGGCCCTTTGGCTGATTCTATCCGGCCCTCCTAATGTTATATTATATTATAATTTCAATATATTATAATGTCTATATATATATACACACACTATAATATAATAATTATGATATTAATACTAATAATATATGAATATTTCTTGATATATTAATATATTAATATTAAAGATGTGTAATATATAGTAAATATAGTAAGCGAATAAATAAATAAATAATGTAGATTAGCATGTAGTTCCACCTTTATGTGCGGCCCCCCATAATATTTTTTGGCTCTCGTGTGGCTCCTTGGAAAAAATAATTGCCCACCCCTGGTCTATATTGTGCAGTTTTGACAAAATCAATGTGTCATCAATGCACAGACCGGCCACCAGATGGCAGCAGAGGGGAGCAACTAGTTACTTTGCTTCTGCTCATTGTGTTTTCTATTCACAAAAGAAACTCACTATGGGTATGTATGCTAATGAGTTAAACAAATAGGTTGGCTCTCCAGATATTGCAGGGTTTCAGATTCCATTACCCTTGGCGATGCTGCGTAAGTGTGATGGGAGCCATAGTCCAACGATATCTGGAAGGCCGTCAGTTGCCAATTGCTTGTTTTGAAAGAACGGGTCTAGGCTTACAGATTGTATAAGGAAGCAGCCCCAAAGCTATGCCCATGCATTTTAACCATGTATGCATTGTATCCTTGGATCACAGGGACTGACTGGCTCTGAAAAAGCATCCAAGTTGGCAAGGGACTCCTGTCATTGATAACCCAAAGTTTGATCTCCCTCCTGAGATGCTCTTTAGTCATTTTCCTCCCAAAGACTGTTATATTTTTATGAATGCATCCCCCCCCCCCCGTCTCTCTCTCCTCATAACATTCTTAATTCAGGAACTGAGTACAGGATAGAAGCAAAACATTTCACTTTGGGGGGATTAGGAAAAGGAGCCCTTTCCTGTCTCACGAAAGGCAGATATCTTAATTAAGTTCCTTGTACTGCATTGGCAAGGTGATGGAGACGCGCTCGCAAGGCTAAAACCTGCCGTCCCCACCTCATTCATTCCCATTAGCGGTGCTTTTAATGAATGCCTATGCCATTACAAATGGGTGTCGTGGATCTATAGCGGGCTGAAGCCACCTGGGAAATAAAGCAAGCGCCTTGGGATTGCGTTCTTCCCCGCACAAGGCCTTTTCGCTAATGAATAGTAAACTCTTCATTTACAGAAGTGGAGGTAAACTCACCTAAGCTTTGAGTAGGGGAAAGCATGCTTTTTGCTAGCTGGGAATAGACTGCGAATAGACAAAACTACGAGGGTTGAATGAAAAGTAATGCCTCAACTTTCGTGACTCCTCAACAGATGGCAGGACTGGTATGCAGAAAGTACTGACTTGTTCAGTAGACTCTCCTCTACAGTTCCATTTAGGCGCGAAGCCTTAGCATTGAACCGTTGTGTTGTTAAAGTGCAAAGTATGGAATGCTGCGCAGACAGTCGGTCAATATGACTTAAGGCAGTGTTTCCCAACCAGTGTGCCGTGAGCGATCATCAGGTGTGCCATGGGAAATTGGAACCTCCAATACCCTTTCTTCCCCCTCCTGCCGAACACTTTTTCTTCTCCACTCGGGCTTCCTTCTTCCCAGCCTTGCTCTGCTCGCTTTGCCTCGCTTTACTCTGGGGCGGATCTGCGCAGTAGCGCCCACACGGGTCACATCTTCCTCCCTCCCCCTCCCCTCCTGAACACGCTCACACTGCACCCTCGGATCAAAATGGCGGCAGAAGCAGCAGTGTAGAAGAAAAAGTAAGTGTTCTGCAGGAGGGGGAAGAAAGGGCGCGAAGGGGAAGGGGGAGGAGAGGTCTCTGTCGAAGCTGGCATGGGCAAACTTGGACCTTCCAGGTGTTTTGGACTCCAACTCCCAACATTCCTAGCAGCCTCAGGCTTCTTTCCTCCCCCCCCCCTCAGCCACTTAAGCAGGAAAGGGCCTCAGGCTGTTAGGGATGGTTGGAGTTGAAGTCCAAAGCACCCAGAGGGCCAAAGTTTTCCCATGCCTGTTTTAGGGACCTTAAAGTGGTGAGTCTCCTTCCAACATTGTGATTCTGGATAGAAAACAAACAACAACATAACATAACATTGTTTGAGTCCACAGTGCTCTCTGGGCATAGGTGAACTACAACTTCCAAACTCAAGGTCAATTCCCAAGCAAACCCTTTCAGTACTTTCTGTTGGTAATGAGAGTTCAATATGCCAAGTTTGATTCAATTCCATTGTTGCAAGAGTTCAGGATGCTCTTTGATTGTGTGTTAACTATAAATCCCAGAAACTGTCACTCCCAAATGTCAAGGTCTATTTTCCCCAAACTCCATCTGTGTTCACATTTGGGCATATTGAGTATTCATGCCAAGTTTGGTCCTGATCCAACATTGTTTGAGTCCACAGTGCTCTCTGGATATAGGTGAACTACAACTCCAAAACCCAAGGTCAATGCCCACCAAACTCTTATAGTATTTTCTCTTGGTTATGGGAGTTCTGTGTGGGAAGTTTGTGTCTTTCTGCCATTCCTGCCAGGATATCTATGTTGTGTTCATCGAAACAGGTCCCAGTTTCACACTGAGTGTATAAATACATTTAAAAACATATTAACTCTATGTATTACTGTGTTAGAGTGTCATTTTGTGCCATTTTGGTTGGTGGTGTGCCCCAGGATTTTGTAAATGTAAAAAATGTGCCGCGGCTCAAATAAGGTTGAAAAACACTGACTTAAGCAACGTGCAGTCATTGAATTCTTGACAGCAGAAGGTGTCACCCCAAGGGAGATTCATCAGAGAATGCAAGCTGTTTATGGTGATTGTGTTGATGTGAGTACTGTGCATCGTTGGGCGAGTAAGTTTAAAGATGTTGAGGTGGGAACATCTGATTTGCGTGACAAACCAAGAGTTGGACGTCCTGTGACAGCAACCGCCGAGTTTCACAAGCAAAAGGTTAACAGATTGATTCAGGACGATCGTCGTATCACTCAGAGATAAATTTCAAGCAAGTTAAAGAGCACATTCTAAGGATTATTTCTGTGTTTGATTTATTAAAATATTCCCATCCAAACCCAAGTAACGAAGGTGAAGGCATTACTTTTCATTCAACCCTCCTACAAACATTCATTGTCTTTTGCTTGGAAGCAGCTTGAGAACTCAATGCAAAATTCCCCAGCGCCAGCAAAAGCCATGCCTTACAATGGGAAAGAGATCTAGGAGTCTTAGGAGACCACAAGCTGAACAAGAATCGACAATGTGATGCGGCAGCTAAAATGGCCAATGTGATTGTAGGCTGCATCAATAGGAGGATTGTCATGGTCCCTGAAATAAGCACATGTCTGCATTTTAGCGAACTGGTTTTCGCTGTAATAGGTAGTAAGAGCACCTAAAGCTTCAGAGAGTTTCTGTTCAACCATTTCAAAGCTTCTTGCTTGAGCGGTGATGGCATGATCATCAGCATAGATCAAACTTTCTGTCCCTTCTGACATGTGGCTGCTAAAACGGCCAATGCGATTCTAGGCTGCTTCAGTCGGAAGATAGTGTTTAGATCGAGGAAAGTTATAGTCCCTGGAATAACCCTGTGTCCAGTTCTGTGCAAAGCAATTCAGGATGGAGATGGACAAGATGGAATATATCCAGAGAAGGGCCATCAAAATGGGCAAAGGTCTGGAAACAATTGGCTCTGAATCTCGTGGTGCCAGAGCGCAGTCTGTTTAGCGCCTTCCAAGTCACCCAGCCTTCTGTGTGCCCAAGAGGGAGTATCAGCCACAGATTGAGGTTCTGGCTTTTAGCCTGCCACTTTTGGACTCTCACTTGCTGAGGTGTTCTTGCAAGTATCTCTGTAGATCTTAGGAAGCTATTTTTTAAAGGCATTGGCATGCTGGCTGATATCCGAACAGGGGATGAGCCGGAGATGTCACTGCCTTGGTCCTTTCATTACAGGCTGCCATTTCTCGACAGATGTCAGGTGGTGCAGTATAATTTCTCCAGTGGTGTTGGGCGCAGACATCTGTGATAATGCGGCATGTCTTATTAAGAACCACGTCCACTGTGTTAACGTGGTGAGATGTATTCCACACTGGGCATGCGTATTCAGCAACAGAAAAGCAAAGCACAAGGGGAGATGTCTTCACTATGTCTGGTTGTGATCCCCAGGATGTGCCAGTCGGCTTTTGTATGGTATTTCTGGCACCCCAATTTTTGCTTGATAGTCAAGCAGTGCTTCTTTTAAGTCAGAGCACGGTCCAGAGTGACTCCCAAGTATTTGGATGTGCTGCAATGCTCTAGTGCAGTGATTTTCAACCTTTTTTGAGCGGTGGCACATTTTTTACATTTACAAGATCCTGGGGCACACCACCAACCAAAATGACACAAAATGACACTCTAACTGTCATTTTACTAACTGTCACCCTCCCCGCTCGTGACGCCGTTGCTTCCGCCAAACCCCCCTCCCGCCCCCGAGAGGCCCGCACACAGGAGGCCCATCGCTGTCCCACGGGAGAGGGCTGCGCTGAGTGGCCAAAATGCACGTTGGCTTGGCTGAGCAGGACGAATAGGAATTGAGCACAAGGGTTGGCTCCGAGCCTCGGAACAAACTGCGGTGGAGGCTCGCAGCCGTTGCTACCCCTAGCTCTCCTTCCTGAAGGGGTGCCTCCCCCCCGCATCCCTTCGGCTTCCCTGCTGTCGCCTTGGGGCCAGATCAGGAAAGCACCAAGCTGGGCTGTGGAGCTGCGCATCCCGGCCTCTGTTCTGCTCTGCTCTGCAGAGAGGCCAGGAGATGAGGGGTTGCTCCCCTTCCCTGGCGCGGAGGGGCTAGAGGGCAGAAAGCCTTGCTTCAAGCCTCCGAGAGCGGGGTCGGACGGGGGCAGCTCCCACGGACTCCTCCTCCCTCTCCTCCTCCTTGCTGCCGGAGGGGAGGAGGGCAGAAGAGCGCCCAGGAGCCAGGAAGCAGGAATAGCCGCAGCCCGGCCAGGTAGCCCTTGGCGCGCAGAGGGAGGGAAGGAAGGAAGGGAAGGAGAGAGAGAGAGGAGGGAGGGAGGAAGAAAAGTTCTGGACGCCGAGGTCTCTCCCTGACTGCAGCCAGGCTGGCTGGCATTGCTGCTTCGGCCAGGAAAGCCTCATTTCCACTGCCTGAAGTTTCCTGCTCTCTCTCTCTCTCTCTCTCTCTCTCTCTCTCTCTCTCTCTCTCTCTCTCTCTCCACTGTAATTTCCCACGGCACACCTGATGGGCTCTCACGGCACACTAGTGTTCCGCGGCACACTGGTTGAAAAACCACTCCTTCCCAGGTCATCCTCAGAGCCCGAGATGCTTGTCTGTTCTTAAGGTGGAAAGCATAGGTCTGCATTTTACATGGATTCAGCTGGTTTTTCCTGTAATAGGCACTAAGACCACCTAAAGCAGTGTTTTTTCAACCTGGGGGTCGGGACCCCTCTGGGGGTCGCGAGGGGGTGTCAGAGGGGTCGCCAAAGGCCATCAGAAAACACATTTTTTCTATTGGTAATGGTGGTTTTTTTATGGGAAGTTTGGCCCAATTCTATAATCGGTGGGCTCCTTGATTGTAGGTGAACGATAAATCTCAGAATGCCAAATATCAAGGTCTATTTTCCCCAAACTCCACCAGTGTTCACATTTGGACATAGAGTGAAGTTTGATCTAGATCTATAATTGTTTGCTCCTTAAATGTGGGTGAACTACAAATCAAAAAATCAAGGTCAATGCCCACCTAAGCCCTTCCAGTATTTTCTGTTGCTCATGGGAGTTCTGTGTGCCAAGTTTGGTTGAATTCCATTGTTGGTGGAGTTCAGAATGCTCTTTGACTGTAGGTGAACTATACATCCCAGCAACTACACCTTCCAAATGACAAAATCACCCCCCCACTACCCCACCAGTATTTAAACTTGGGAGTATCAGGTATTTGTGCCAAATGTGGTCCAGTGATTGAAAATACATCCGATATTTTACATAATGATTCATAACAGAAGTAAAATTACAGTTATGAAGTAGCAAGTGATTTTATGGTTGGGGGTCACCACAACATGAGGAACTGTATTAAGGGGTCGTGGCATTGGGAAGGTTGAGAAACACTGACCTAAAGCTTTGAAGAGCTTCTCTTCAGCCATTTCAAAGCTCCCTGCTTGAGTGGTGATGGCACGATCGTCAGCATAGATGAAACTCTCTGCCCCTTCTGGCAGTGGCTGATCATTTGTGTAAATGTTAAATATTGATGGAGCAAGTCCGCTCCCCTGAGGCAGGCCGTTCTTCTGTTTTCACCATCTGCTTCTCTGATCCTGGAACTTAACAAAAAATCTCCTATTTTGTAGCAGATTTCCTATGGAACTATGAATTCCTAAGAAAAGGAGCTTAGGATTCTATCATACAACAGAGGCTGGATGATCATATGTTGGGAGGGTTTTGACTATGTCTTCCTGCCCAGCAGAATTGGGTTGGACTGGATGGCCTTTGGGGTCTCTTCTGACTCTAGGATTCTCACTCTTAGACAGCATTCTGGGAGTCGAGATTGTGAAATGATTCAATTTGCATTTGCACCTGACCCAGAAAATACAAGCGATTCTGCTTCTGAACTCAAGTATCCCAAACTCTCCCAGTTCCTATTCTTGAGTGGTGAATATGCAAACCACCTCAGTGCCAATTTTGTTCCATTGCTCAATTCCAGTACATCAGGTTGTAAGCATGTTTTTTTTCTTTCCCTGCATGGAAATGGCACACAGTTTTGTACGCATTCCTCTGTTATGTAAACATTCCTGTAAACAGTTTTCTCCTTGAGCGAACCGTGTTTAATGTACGAATGGTTTTGTATATAATTTGCCATCCTCCAAACTACATTCATTGAATATGCTGATTTCCTAGGCAAGGTGAGGAATCTTGGAAAGCGGAAAATGCATATTTTGCCGAGAGGAGGGAAACCAAAGTGGTAAAAGGCCCAGAAGTCAAGTCCTATGAGTTGGTATTGCTGTTTATGTTTACTTACTTTAACCTTAAATTGTTGTTGTTGTATATGTGATTATTGAGTTGAGTAGAAGAGTGTTTCCCAACCACTGTGCCGTGAGCGATCATCAGGTGTGCCGTGGGAAATTGGAACCTCCAAAACCCTTTCTTCCCCCTCCTGCCCACAGTGCTCTCTGGGTGTAGGTGAACTACAACTTCCAAACACTTGCCATTGTTCACCAGAGAGTAGGGAGACCTGCCCCGCCCGAGCCCAAGTCCTGGAACCCGTTGCGGGTCAGACAGCATTTTGGGGTCGGGCTTGTGAAATGATTCAATTTGCATTTGCCCCTGACCCAGAAAATACCACTGTGGAACTCAAGTATCCCAAAACCCCAGTTCATTCTTGAGTGGTGAATATGCAAACCACCTCAGTGCCAATTTTGTTCCATTGCTCAATTCCAGGACAGGTTGTAAGCATGTTTTTTCTTTCCCTGCATGGTGGGATCACCCTGAGACCATTCCTGTAAACAGTTTTCCCTTGACGGTTTAATGAGAATGGTTTTGTATATAATTTGCCATCCTGAAACTCATTCTTGAATATGGATTTCCTAGGCAAGGTGAGGAATCTTGGACCGGACCATATTTTCCCCAAGTTTCCCCCAGAAGTGCCTACTGTTGTACTGTCCCTTGTTTAACCTTATTTTATTGTTGATGTATTTTTGAGTTGAGTAGAAGAGTGTTTGGCAACCAGTGTGCCGTGAGCGATCATCAGGTGTGCCGTTGGAAATTGGAACCTCCAAGTTTCTTCCAAACAAATAAATAAATAATAAATAAATAAACTCAAAGGTCAATTCCCAAGCAAACCCTTTCAGTACTTTCTGTTGGTAATGAGAGTTCAATATGCCAAGTTTGGTTCAATTCCATTGTTGAGTATAGATATATAATGCACCTTGTATATAACAACACACAAATAATGGGAATAACACACACAGATATATAAGTTTGCAATACCACAATGGTTTAGTATTTAACACATAGATGTATTCATATATTCATGATTCCAAATAAGGTAGTTTACACACAGTTGTAGTAACTCACAATGCCAGCACAAAACAATGCACAAAATTAAAGTGGAGTACTATACTCAAATTCAAGTCAAAAGTTATTTCCAAGTTGCATCGATGGGTTCCCTGTTGTTCAAAGTAAAGGTTCCAATGTATTTGTAATCCACAAAGCACGATTACTTATGTTGAAGAATAAGGGTTCCCAAACAAAAGTAATTTGTAATCCACAAGATAATGAAATGCTGATGGTGGTGATGAATCCACACTGTGGTAGAAATACAATCGGTGATCAACCATTCCATTGTTGCAAGAGTTCAGGATGCTCTTTGATTGTGTGTTAACTATAAATCCCAGAAACTGAGACTCCCAAATGTCAAGGTCTATTTTCCCCAAACTCCATCTGTGTTTACATTTGGGCATATTGAGTATTCATGCCAAGTTTGGTCCTGATCCAACTCCAAAATCCAAGGTCAATGCCCACCAAACTCTTATAGTATTTTCTCTTGGTTATGGGAGTTCTGTGTGGGAAGTTTGTGTCTTTCTGGCATTCCTGCCAGGATATCTATGTCGTGTTCATCGAAACAGGCCCAGGTTTCACACTGAGTGTATAAATACATTTAAAAACATATTAACTATATGTATTACTGTGTTAGAGTGTCATTTTGTGTCATTTTGGTTGGTGGTGTGCCCCAGGATTTTGTAAATGTAAAAAATGTGCCGCGGCTCAAAAAAGGTTGAAAAACACTGCACTTCTTCGGCGTCGAGTATTTATGCCACAGCGGAATAGGCAACAGAAATATAGAAGTTTAATTCCCCATCGGCCCAATAAACTCCAGTCTCTGTTCGTGTGAATAATGACACTCTCATTCAATTCACAAGGTAAAAATATAACTTTGTATTGAATTGTATTTAACAATAACAAGCTAAGCATGGAAAAACAACAGCAATCACAGCTACCTTTCTAAACATCCTTTCCTCACTGATATTTAATCCCAACTGTCCTCTTCAACGGACAATTCCCAACTGTCAGATCCCAACTGTCACTTCTTAACTGACAAATCCCCAAGATTCCATTTATCAGTCCTGAGACAGCGCCATCTGGTGTCAAACATGTCACACTGCAGAAAATACATCTTGTGCTGACTCATGAATTGCCATTCAAAATGCAATAATCTGACAGCACTACCCTACTGGGTAGGCATCTGTTGGGAGGGCTTTGATTGTGCATTGCTGCATGGCAGAATCAGGTTGGACTGGGTGGCCATGGGGGTCTCTTTCAACTCCATGAATATTTTTTGTCCCAGCTCTTGAATCATATACAACAGACTCCATACAAGCCCGCTTACCGTCCGAGCTCAACTTTGGTAGTGAATTGAGCATTTACTATAGGAAGAAATGCCTTGCCTATGGTTGGCCGCAAATTCTAGATCTCAGCCCAGCAACTTAATAGCTGGGCAATGATTTGGTTCTTGGTGTTTGAGAACTGGGACATCCTCTCCTCCCTTTTGGAGAAAGGTCAGGAGAAGGCCCTTCTTAGATGTGATAATCACCAAACCCAGTGACAGCTCTATTTATCACACAGCAAAAACCTGCCTCTCTCTTTCCCTCCACTCTATACATTCCCTTTCTTTCCTCCTGTCATTGCTCTTCTTATAATGAAACATTAGAGACAGAAGGGAAAGAGAGAGAGATTCAGGAAGGCTCACTTTCTTTACATTCCCAACATACCCTCCGCTTGGTGAGCAAAGTCGGTAAATAATTGAACAAGCCTTGTACGCCTTGCAAGGTGCCGGTGGGGTGGGGGTGGCGAAGGAAAATGGGCTCGGCTCGCTTTCCTGGTGGCACATATTTAGCGAGATTATCAGGACACCCCCCCCCCCCATAGGCGAGTGGATCAGAAATCATCATTTGGGAGAGAGGCAAAAATGAAACTCTCTTTCTTTGGATCTTGCGAACCGCACATTCGCTTTGGCACTGTTCCTTGCCCTTTCGTTCCCATTGGCTCCCTTCGAAGGGGCTCATAATCAGCCGCTGAATGCAAGGAAAGGGTTTAATTAGATACGGTTAATGCTGCCTAATAGCTTTTTTTGTGGTGCCTTTGCTCCCCCCCCCCCAATTTCCCCGCTTTCTTTCTTCCCCCCATCAGCTTGTCGGCTTTTTCATCTGAGACTGATAAACAAAACATCGGCGTTCGAATTTGGGAGGAAAAAGCGGAGAGGCAGGATTGTCGTGCCCAGGCACCGTCTCGCCCTCCTCCCCTTCTGCACACACTAAGACAGCCAGATTTTACCCCCAGAAAAAATGGTGCCAATTAAACTTGATTTGCACACAATTGCTGGGCATAATTTAGTCTCTTTTGGAAAATTAAAGGTGGTGAACCAATTCCGTGGGGTGGTGTCGCCAAGTAAGCTGCAGGACAAGTTTCAGCAAGGTTTTGGAGATGTAGAGATGGGCCTATCACAACCAAGGCGAGTCACCGTGGTGCTGTTATCAATATTGCGACTGGCGGGGACGAGAGACAGGGCCTTTTCAGTGGTGGCTCCCGGCTTTGGAACGCCCTCCCTAGAGACATCAGATCACCCCCTCCCTCCTGACATTTCACAAGAAAGTCAAGACCTGGCTGTTTGAGCAAGTATTTGCTGATGAAATGTAATGGTTTAATTAGATATATGGAATGACGACGACGTGACGGAAAGTGATTTCAACATGGCGCTGAGACTGCAATTGTATGTTTTTAATTGTTAATTAGTTTTTATATGGTTATTTTTTTGGTTGTTTGCTTGTGTTGTATTGGAGGGCAGAGACTGCCTTGTGTAAACTGTCCCGAGTCGCCTTCGGGCTGAGAGGGGCGGTATAGAAATGTGACAAATAAATAAATATAGAGTCTACCTTCATACTTTTTCCTATTGACTCTTCTGCTCCATTGTATTTCTGTAGGTATGAATCTCACTTGTTAGATAGATAATGTATTGTTAGAGAGTGTTGTAGCCCAGCCAGAGGCTGATGATTTAACTGATGAGTTAGAGATGATTGTGAACTTTCCTGTATCACAAAGTGATTGGCCGTCAAGTTTGGGAAATTCAAGGTTGGACAATGATGATTCTTTCTGTGAGAAAACCGGCTTAGAAAGTACAGGGCTTCAGGGGCATTTAGCGGAGTCAGAAGTAGCAACAGCAGATAAGGAATCGAGTGAAGAGCTGAGTGATAATGAGGTTTCCCAGAATAAACCACCTGTAGTGACAGTCTTTGTTTACAGATCAGAGCAGAAAATAGATTGTGGTGTTCAGAGAGATTACGTGGAAAAATAGTGGAGAAAATTCACGGGGAACAAAATGATTTCATGGGTGTCTATTAAACAGCAAGTTGTTTACCTTAAGGTCAGTTCAGGCAACGTAGCATTAAAGTGAGAAGCTAAGCCTGAGTTCCCTGGTTCTTGGTTCAAGTCAAGCCTTGGTTTTGGATTTAAATATCCTGGAAGTTTTCTATGTTCCTGTTCAAGTTTTTACTAGTATACGTTCTTGCTTGTGTATTTCTGCTTTACCTGTGATTTCTGGCTATTCCTGGACTTTGTCACCTTTGGATCTATATAAGACATTTGGATTACTGCTTGGTTATCACCTGTTGCTAAACCTTTTTGGATTATATATCTTTCTTATTTCTTTTAATGTGTTTTTACAATAAGCGGTTTGATTATATTCCTGGACTCTTGTGTGGTGCAGTGGTCATTGGTGTTTCCAGGCCCGGAGTGCAACAAACAGGAATGCATTGACTGTAACCCTATTGTGTAAAACTGGTGGAAAATACAGTTCTAATGAACATGTGGTCACACACCTGCTGAAGGATTAAGTGAGTGGCGATGTGCAACTGAAGGGACATGCTAAACAAACATGGCTGGTCCAGCGGAGCAAATGGCAGAGGACCATCGCTTTCATGCTGGTGGTCTTTACTTCTTCCAGCATGCTGATGTTTGTCTGTCTGTCTTCCCAAGAGATTTGCAGGATTTTTCGGAGGCAACGCTGATGGAATTGTTCCAGGATGTCACCCCTTGGGCCCTTGGGACCTGACCTTCCTGGTTTTATTTAGAATAGGTAATAATAATAATATATAAGACCTCCAGGTAGCAGCAATCAACAGGAACGGCGGCAAGTATATAATCCGCTTCAAAGGATTCCAAGCAGAGGGAAAACAGGAACAAGCCGGATGCAATGGAAAGTCTCTTAAGGGATCCCCGCCGAATACAGAGGCAGGGAACAGCTTCTCAATAGTAATAAAGTCTTTGCAGGAACAGCACTGGATCAGCACGTAGACGTGACAGTGTGCAAGGAACAAGGTACAACGCAGGATCGAGTCAGCCTGGTGTTAGCTGGCTGGCACAAGCTTGCTTGAAGGCCCGATGCGACCTTTCTTCCAGTAGTGTCTCCTTAGCGCGGCGTTGGTACGAGATGTCCGCAATGGGCATCCTTTGGCAATTATAGTGTTCACTGGCTTTGATCTAGGTACATCGAGTGTCACAGTTCCATGATTGATGGTCATCTATATGTTATGATACCTCAGTCTTTCAGGAATGTGCAGCTCGTTAGCAGCTCACATCTGGACAGAAGGGAGGCAGACTCTCGGCTCCTTCGGAGTGCTTCGCTATCAGGGAGGCTGGTTGGTACAACCTTGAGCTGCCTATGTTATGCATTCATCCCTAGCTTCTCACGGGAAAGGCCGGGAGGCCCAGGGCAAGGTTTGAGAGTGTAACAAGCTGGCTTGGATAGCTCCTTAATGCCATCACGGCTGCAGTCTCACCCAAGCAAAAGTGATGCCTGAGGCCCTTGAGGTGTGACACAGGAGTTGCATGTGACATCTGTAGATAGTCCTCATCTGCAGATAATCAAAACCTTCCCAACAGATGGCCATTCAGCCTCTCACCAGATTCCGAGGCAGCATATTTATTTATTTATTTATTTAAAACTTAAAGGGACTCAGATCGGCTAACAACAAGGATTCAATGCTCATAATCTATGTATATAAAATGAGAGCTGTCGTGGTGAATAGCCTATAGACAGCAAAACCGCTGAACCCACAAACACCAAACCAGGCCACAAAAATCCCCACGCAACGAGGTATGTTTACCACCAACCCCCCCCCAAATAAAACAAAAAGGTAAAAAAGCACAAAAAACCTAAGGGGACTACAACACCCAGAATCCCTCACGGCAAACACAGACAATGCATGCGCAGTACTCATTACCGTGCATGCAAACCCCTTCTCCCTGCTCCACCCCCCCCCCCACCAGCATGGAGAAAAGAAGAAGGCCCGCCATCTTACCTGTCTCCTGTGGCCAGCGGGGGAATGGCTGGCAGCGGCGCTGCCTGCTGAAGACCTAAAAGGGCCTCGATTGCTACCGTGGCCCGGGCTCCGGAGGACTCTGCGGCAGCAATCGAGGCCCCGGCTTTGGCGAAGACGACGGAAGGAATGAAAGAAGGGGGAAGGTAAGAGAGGAAGGAGGGAAGGAAGGGAAGAAAAAAAGGAAAGAGATACCCAAGGAAAGAAGAAGAGAAAGCAGAAAGGACGCAAAAATGAAAGGCATGAAAGAGGGAAAGGAGGAAGGAAGGCAAACAGACAGGAAGGAAGAAAAGAAGAAAGGAGGGAGGGAAAAGGCGAAGGAATGAAAGAGAAAAGGGGGGAGAAAGGGAAGAGAGGAGAGGAGGGAAGGAAGGAAGGAAAGAAAAAGGTACTGCAGGAAGGAAGAAGAGACTACAAAGCAAAGTAATAAAAGGCTATAAAGGAGGGTGAAGCTGGTGAGGGGAGGAGAAAAATAAAGGAAATAAAGGGAGGAAGGAAACTTAGGGAGGGAAAGAAAGGGAAGGAGGAGTGATAGAGAAAAGGAAAGAATAGGGGGAAAGGAGGGAAAGAAAAGACGGAAGGAAGGAGGACAGAGAGAAGGAAAGAGCTGAAGGATGAGGGAGACAGGGGGGAGAGCAAGAACGAAAGACAAGGGATGTTGCTGTTGTTCTTTGCCACAGCAGCGCGTGGCCAGGTACAGCTAGTAAAGTTTAAAACAACACACAGAAAACAACATATTAAAATACATACAGGATAAAATACATACAAGCCAAATCGCCAGAATAGTCCAACTTAGTCCGCATATGTGGTCTATTGCAGGTCTCAGTCATTATTCTGGGAATGCTTAGTGCCATAGCCAGGATTTCACTAGATTTCCTGAAGGTCAGGAGGGAAGGGGCAGATCTGATCTCAATCGGGAGAGAGTTCCATAGCCGAGGGGCCACCACAGAGAAGGCCCTGTCTCTCGTTCCCACCAGACGCGATTGCGAGTATGATGGGACCGAGAGCTTGCCTGCTCTTACCAATAAGAAGTTCTTCCTAAGGTTCAAAGGTCCGTTTTTATTGGCCTTAAGTGCTCTCTGATTTGCATTTGATGATGTTTGCCAGTTCTGGAATGAAGAAAAAGAAACCCACCCAAGTATTGCCGGAGCTTTGATTTGCAGAACAGAATAAAAGTTTATTAAGTGGTCCACCGAGACCCTCAGCCATTTTTAAGTGGTCTGCAAAAAAGAAAAAGAAAAAAAAGAGAAGAGAACCATTGCCAGCAGAAATTATAAATAATTAAAAATAATAATCCTTGCTTCTTCAGAGAGTCCTTGATCAAATTTGCTTAGATGATGTTCTCCTCTCCCTCTCACCCGCATCAGCCGAGGGGCCTCTGCGTGCAGAAGCTCCCCTTTCGTCCTCCACACGCTTCTGAAGTGGAGCAGAGCCGCCTGCCTACTTCTTCCTCTCGTCTTCCATGTTCCTGGCCTAATTGAAAAGAGTGCAGGGTAGTGGGAGCAGGGAAGGAAGCCCGTAAGACATCGGCCATGAATTGAGCCCTGGCAGCTCCAAGGAATGACAGGTTTATTTCCAAGCCATGGCAAAGTCACCTCTCTCCCCGCATCCCCCGCAGTCCCAATGTACTGATTCATTTGGGACCGGGAGACTGATTTATAGGGGATGCTAAATAACTCTGTCTCTGCAATGTACCAAGTCTTGGGCACCAGCATCTGAGAAGGAATTAATGGAGAACTTCAGCTTTCTCTTCCTATTTCATGGTGCACTAGGACCCTCTGGGCAACACAGGTTTTTAGAGGTGGGCATTTGCGGGAAATGTAGGCTATCTGGGAGAGGAGGAAAAGTTATGGACTATGATGGAATGGAGCCCCCGGTGGTGCAGTGAGTTAAACCACTAAACTGCTGAACTTGCTGATCAACTGAGCTGCTGATTGTAGGTCCGAATCCAGGGAGCGGTGTGAACTCCCGCTGTTAGCCCCAACCTAGCAGTTCGAAAACATGCGAATGTGAGTAGATCAATAACTATTGCTCTGACGGAAAGGTAATGGTGATCCATGCACTCATGTCGGCCACATGACCTTGGAGGTGTCTATGGAAACGTCGGCTCTTCAGCTTCAAAATGGAGATGAGCACTAACCCCCTAGTCCAGGGGTCGGGAACCTATGGCTCGCGAGCCGTATCTGGAGCTTTCGGTGATTCCATCTGGCTCACCTGCGCGCGCCGCCTTCACCCTCCTTCGTTTCAAATTCCATGCGTGCAGCTCAGCTGGAGGCGAAGCCAGTGTCAAGCTCTCCATGTCGGATATCAGCTGCGTCCGCGGAATTTGAGGCGAAGGAGGGTGAAGGCGGCGGGTGCAGGTGAGCCAGGTGGAATCACTGAAAGATCCAGATTTATTTATTTATTCAATCTTATATTCCGCTCCTCCCTGCGGGCTCGGGGCGGATCACAACATTCGATAAAACGAACAATACATGATAAAACCTATTACCTACAGTACAACATAAAACATAAAACCATAAAAATTTCACAGGAAGTAAAAAGTCCCTTGCACACAAGGTATAAACATGCCAGGCCAGACCAGGTTAATTAAAAGCCAATCTAAAGAGGGCGGTCCTACAAGCTCTCCAAAAGGGGACTAGTTCTGGAATAGCTCGAATGTCGTCCGGGAGGGAGTTCCACAACACAGGAGCCGCAGCAGAGAACGCTTGCTGCCTAGCTGTGGAAAGGTGGCATGAGCGGATTGATGGAACCAGTAACAAATTCTGCTCTTCTGAGCGTAGTGATCTCGGGGGAACATACGGGGTAAGGCGGTCCCTCAGGTACACAGGCCCTAGACCGTGTAAGGCCTTAAAGGTTAACACCAGCACCTTGAAGGCAATTCGGTACTCGATGGGAAGCCAGTGCAGTTCAACTTGCCAGTGACTTGCCCCAGCCGCACAATGCACAGCTTGGAAAAGGAGGTTGGAAGAGGCGGGGGCGGCTCAGCTGCCCGGTGCCGCTTGGGCCACATGGCCCACCTAGCACCATGGCCTCTCCGGCCCTCAAGACTGTGCTTTCCTCCCTCTTTTCCTTCCTAGCAAGCATCAACCTTGGCCCACTGACCCTGTATACGTACTCCCCTGAACTGTGGATACCGAGATCTATAATTCTTCCCTCAGTATCCAGGGGTCAATGATCTATTCCTGCATGTCCTTTCCCCAAACCAACTCCTCATCTGCATCCCCAAACCCCTTTGCCACGCTCCATCCACCTTGGGAGCCCGAGTGTACCCCAAAACCATGCTTTTCCTTCATTTTCCCTTTGCCGTTCATTTTCCCTATGGTTTATCCTCAAATCACCCGACCTTTACCCTACTAACCATCTGCGTAAGCCTTCCCCATGGATACCAAGATTGGTTGTTCCTCCCCCGGTATTTGCGGATCACTGCTTTACAATTTGCCAGGCGCACAAACTCACAAGGACGGCTGATCGTTGGTGCCGGTTGCTGCTTATCAAACTCGGTATCCACACCCCAGGATCTCACTATTCGCAGCTGTTTTAAATTATTTATTTATTTAGGTCATTTATATTCCGCCCTTCTCACCCTGCAGGGGACTCAGGGCGGATCACAATGCACATATACAGGCAAACATTCAATGCCATAGACATACAACATAGACAGACAATGAGCTACACAATTGATCAAGAGCTCACCCCGACCCAGGCAGGCCTCGAACTCATGACCTTCTGGTCAATAGAGATCTTATGCAGCTGACTCCCAGCCAGCTGCGCCACATTCCCGGTGCTCTATTTCAAAACTGCATTTATTCTATAGTGTAAATGTACCCTATGTCTCCCTTATATAGTTCTCAATTTATGAATTGTAAGGTTTTTGGGCTGTTTGGCCATGTTCCAGAAGCATTCTCTCCTGACGTGTTGCAGGCATCCTCAGAAGTTGTGAGGTTTGTTGGAAACTAGGAAAATGGTTTGGAATAGCTATGGAATATCCAGGGTGGGAGAAAGAACTTGTAGGTGTGAATGTTTCAACTGGCCACCTTGATTAGCATTTAATGGCCTAGCAGTTTCAAGGTTTGGCTTCTTACTGCCTGGAGGAATCCTTTGTTGAGAGGTGATTAGCTGTCCCTGGTTGTTTCTTGTCTGGGGTTCCCCAGTTTTATCAATTTATGTTTTATTCCCAATTTAGTAAAGTATTTCCATAAGAGTTTGGGAAAATTATGGTTTGAGACAAAACCTCCCGTAACCTGCCAGACAGCATTGCTTATAATGCTTGATCCGCAGATGTAAACAATGCAATTGAATCACAGTTCCTTTGCAAATATTCAAAGTGTCTTTTTCTTATCACTTAGCCATTACAGATACTCAAATATATTTCCAGAGGACAAGAAAGTGGGGCGATCTTCTTCATTGTCTTGGATTCCAGCATCTGTTTGTTTCCGAAACGAAGGCCACAAACCTTAGGCAGATTTGGCATTTGCTTTATCACAAGGGTCGAGGTGCCGAGCACATTCTTTTCAGGCCTTGCGCCAGCGAAAAGAAGCGCAAAGTTGCATCTAGGCTGAACAGCTGTATCTAGCATCTGCCTTGAAACGAACACCATAAAAATTTAATTAAAATATTACATTATCCTGGCCAGCGGTGAGAGTACTTGGGATATTAATGTGCTTAATAAAACACGATAAAATATTTCAGACACAGAGAGAGATGTGTTAAAAATTCAGCTGTGAAAGGCTAAAGAAACCTGATTAATTTCTTTCAGGAAGGAAAAAAAAACAGGTGGAAGGTTTCTCTCTCTTTCTCTTTTTCCCCGCTGGAGGAAGGTTAGCGCTTCTCTTTAATAAGACATCAAGGCAATTTCTGAAGGAACTGGATTTAGGAGGTTGGCACGGTCTCGAAAATGATTCACACTCTGTAACTGTGTCCATGCATGGAAACCGGCGTCAAGTCTCCATTCACATCCACTGCTAGTCGGAAAAAGAAAGAGCCACGGTGGGCATGTTACCGAACGATTTAGGGGGCCTAGCCCAGATGGGGCCAAAAGCTCAAACCACCCCTAAAAGCAAGGATCCCTTGTAAACCTTGGTGGACCTTTGGAAACGTTAGTTCTCCCCGACCCAATCAATTGTCTCACCAAGATCCGGAAGCGTGTCCACCGAGAGAAGATCTGTTCCAGCTGGAAAGGATGACAACTGCAAAGTCCTGAGTTCTGCAAGCTGACATACTTTATTTGGCAAAAACATGGCATTATATACTTTCTGAGTCCATACAGATTCACATTTGGCGCCCGCCCCTGCCATGTTCCTTCCCAGCTGATAGGCTGGAACGTTGTAAACAGCTGAGCGTCAGAAAGCCGGCCGGCTCCTCTCAGCCAATCGCAAGCTAGCGCCTCTTGCAATCCATCTAAAGCAGTGTTTCTCAACCTTCCCAATGCCGCGACCCTTAATACAGTTCCTCATGTTGTGGTGACCCCAACCATAAAATTATTTTCGTTGCTACTTCATAACTGTAATTTTGCTACTGTTATGAATCATCATGTAAAATATCGGATGTATTTTCATTCGCCGGACCACATTTGGCACAAATACCTGATACACCCAAGTTTGAATACTGGTGGGATTTTGGGGGGTGATTTTGACATTTGGGAGGTGTAGTCGCTGAGATGTATAGTTCACCTACAATCAAAGAGCATTCACTACACCACCAACGATGGAGTTGAACCAAACTTGGCACACAGAACTCCCTCGACCAACAGAAAATACTGGAAGGGTTTGGTGGTCATTGACCTTGACTTTGGGAGTTGTAGTTCACCTACATCCAGAGAGCACTGTGGACTCAAACAATGATAGATCTGGATCAACCTTGGCACAAATACTCAATATGTCCAAATGTGAACACTGGTGGAGTTTGGGGAAAATAGATCTTGATACTTGGGAGTTGTAGTTGCTGGGATTTATAGTTCACCTACAATCAAGGAGCATTTTGAACCCCACCAATGATAGAATTGGACCAAACTTCCCATGCAGAACCCTCATGACCAATAGAAAATAATGTGTTTTCTTATGGTCTTTGGAGACCCCTCTGACACCCCCTTGTGACCCCAAAAAGGGGTCCCGACCCCCAGGTTGAGAAACACTGATCTAAAGAGAAACCAGGGAGGCGGGACAAAATGGCAAAAAAAACGAAACTGGGCTTTTGTGATGGGATTAAGATATGCTAATGTGTCCTTGGGGCAAGCAAGGACTTTGTCATGTCCTACTAGCCTGCCATGCTATTGTTTTGATTTGAAAATAAACGGTTTGGTTTTGGTCCCAGATCGGTGCCTTCCTGTTATTGACTAACACCGATCACCAGAGGTTTTGGTTTCTTTGTAAGGTGGCTGGTCTGAGCAAGCTTATTGTGGCCACCTATGAGGATTCGATCCCCCATAGAAATAGCTATGTTTTGAAATCTTGTTGTCTGTCCAGCTATATGCGACTCTTTCAATGGCTGAGCTCCGAAATTGATTGAATCACAAATAAACAGATACCAGCAAAGCCCCAGGAGAAAGACCTGGAAAAAGAAGCTGGTTTCTGCTTCTTATCATGCAAAGGTTAAGATTGTTTTATAGTGTTTTTTATGATGTTTTAATCTTTTATGTGCTTTTATATGTTGGAAACCGCCCTGAGCCTCGGGAAGGGCGGTTAAGTAAGTCAAAATAACAAATAAATAAATAAATGTTGGGTGTGGCTGGGTGGTGGGTGAAACAGCTGGTCAAGTTTGCGGCCCTCAGCTGGTCCCCCTATTATTATTATTATTATTATTAATTCAAACTTGTGAGTCGCCACTCCCGGATGGCTCAGGGCGACTTACAGCAGAGTTCCAGCAAGGCATTTTACAACATAAAATATCCAATAATAGGAAACAATGGCGAAGGAGAGGTTACATAGACCTGAAGGGGAGAGGGGAAAATCATCTCCAAATATTGTCCAATGTCCCTCTGAAAAGGGATCTTTCCTTAGTCAGTCCATATGAGGGAAGCAGTCCTTGGGGAAAACTATAAGAGAAAAGTCCTTTTTGCTAATAGCCAGAGGAGAGTCCAAATACATGAAAATCCTTGGAAAACGATGTCTCCCAAACCGCTCAGGGCTTGCTCCTGTTGGCATGCAACTCCGTCCACAAAGAGTCCATGGCTTCAGGTTAAGTGAGGCAAGAAAACAGAGAGGTAGAAATGGCTGGAGGTCTTTTGATGCCAAATCCCAGCCCTTGGTGTTAGAGATGCCAGACCACATGTGCGGGAACGTTGGAACTCCCTGCTGCAGGTCAAACCAATTAGGATGCAGATTGGCTCTTCCTGGGGCTCGCCTTCAGGCATAATCTTGTGATTGGTTTGTTGTTGTTGTTGTTTTGGCTTTAGACTTTGGAGATCAGCGTTCAAATCCTTGCTCAGCCATGGTATTTATTTATTTATTCATCATATCAGAAGCAAACCAAGGCACAGTCGTAATGTATTTAAAAAACACAAAGTTTAAAAACTTGGCACAATACTAAATGTCCTTTGATCAGAAGCTGGCCACTTGGAGTGCCTCTAGTGTTGCTACAAGGAGGTCCCCCATTGTGCATGTACCAGGGCTCAGGCTGCATTGTAATAGGTGGTCTGTGGTTTGCTCTTCTCCGCACTCGCATGACACTCCGCTCCCTGGTCAGCAAGTTCAGCAGCTCAGTGGTTTAACCTGCTGCGCCACCGGTGCCCCCATTTAGTTATTACCTAGCTACAATTCTGCAATCAGGAGAAGAAAGATGTTCAACCTCCTGGCAACTCATCTACATTTCTCACATTGCAGATGGAGATTGACTTGAAACCTGGAGGATGACATCAGCAATCTTCTCCCAGTTACATAACTGTAGCCATGTGCTACCTGGTGCTTCTTTCATTTCTCCCTGGCAGGAAATGTGTGAGCCTTGTTACCCGGCAAATGTTATTCCTTACCTGCCTCTCCTCACGGTTCATAGAAAGGGAAGGCCCGAGTCAAATCAGAAGGGGGGAACTTTTTAGGCTCTGCACTTTTCAGCATGAGATAGATCGACTAAATGCATGCACATTGTAGAATGAATGCAGTTGGACACCAATGGCGCAATGCTATGGAATCTTGGGATCTGCAGTTTGGTAAGGCGCTAACACTCTTTGGCAATGACGCCTACAGTCTTCCATGGCATTGAGCCATGGCGCTTAAAGTGGTGTCAAACTGCATTCATTCTACAGTGTGCATGCACTATCGGCCAGCCCAGAGAGCATTAAAAGGATCATGTTGCCATACAGGGACCTTAGTGGGTTGGTTTTGTCCCCAGAGAGGATTATTGCAACCCAATTAGATAGTAGGCCTGTGCAATCATGGTTCTAAATGGTTCTAAAATACTTACAAAACTAAAGTTCTGGTGGTGAACACTAGGTGGCGGTAGTGCTTTGCTTCTACAGTGTTGCTAAAGTTCTGGTAGTGAACATTTCAGAACTCTAACAAAACTTTCAAAATTTCGTTATAAATGGCAGTTCCTAATTGGTTCTGTCTTAAAAATCGCCAATAATGAAATAATAATGAAGTCTTGAAAGTTTTGTTGGAGTTCTGAAATGTTCACCACCAGAACTTTAGCAACACTGTAGAAGCAAAGCACCAGCGCCACCTAGTGTTCACCACCAGAACTTTAGTTTTGTAAGTACTTTAGAACCATTTAGAACAGTGGTTTCCAAACTTTTTTGGCCTACTGCCCCCTTTCCAATTTTTGTTTTACTCACTGCCCTCCTAGAAATTAATTTTTTAAACAGAAAGGTATATGTATTAATGCAGTGGTTCTCAACCTTTCTAATGCCGTGACCCCTAAATAAAGTTCCTCATGTTGTGGTGACCCCCGACCATATTTTCATTGCTACTTCATAAATAATTTTGCTACTCTTACGAATTCTAATGCAAATATCTAATATGCAGAAGAAGAGGGCCGCGCGACCCCTCCTAAATGGTCAATTGCTCACCACCACCCCAAATTCCCCTGAGCCTCCCACCACCCCCTTGGATCACCTCACTGCCCACCAGGGGGTGGTACCGCCCACTTTGAGAATCAGTGATTTAGAACCATGATTGCACAGGCCTGTTAGATAGAGTACTCTTCTGGAGAAATGCATTCAAATGGCAGGAAAAGTGATCTCACCCGAATATTGGAAAGCATCCTGATGCTAACAGCAACCGACAGTTCATAGAGCAGTCGTTCTTTGGCAGGCTTCAATGTTGATTGAGATTATTGTCATGGTTGGTCCTGAAAAGGTCGGTTGGTTGGTTGGTTTGTGTGGTTGCATACTGCAAGTCACTTCTGGTCACTTCTGTTGTGAGAGAATCAGCCATCGACAAAGACGTTTCCCAGGGGATGCCGGATGTCTTGCAATCCTGCGGGGAGGCTTCTCTCATGTCCCCCACATAGGAAATCAGCTACAAAACAGGAGCTTCTTTGTTGAGTTCCAGGGCCAAAGAAGCAGACAGTGAAAACAGAAGAACGTCCTGCCTCAAAGGAGCGTGCTTGTTCCATCAATGTTCAACATTTACACAAATGACCAGCCACTGGCAGAAGGAACAGAGAGTTTTATCTATGTGACAATCATGCCATCACTACTCAAGCAGGGAGCCTTGAAATGGTTGAACAGAAGCTCTCTCTGAAGCTCTAGGTGCTCTTACTGCCTATTACAGGGAATTGCAGCTGATTCTTAATCCATCTAAAACACAATTGTGTGCTTTTCATCTTCAGAACAGACAAGCATCTTGAGCTCTGAGGATGACCTGAGAAGGAATCCCACTGGAGCATTGCCAGGCCCGGATCACCCATAAGGCCACATTAGGCCACGGCCTAGGGGCGCAGCCGAGGGGGGAGGGCGCCAGAACTGGACCCCCCCATTTTTAAAGTCGATCTTCGGGCGTCCCCGGGGGCGTGGCTTCCTTTCCTCCTCCTCCGCAACGCGCCCGGGTTCCTTGACTCAAAAAAGCAGGGCGCGTGGTGAGGAGGAAGAGGAAGGCTCGCCCCCATGGGCGGGGCTTCCCTTCCTCCTCCTCCGCGACGCGCCCAGCTTCCTTGACTCAAGGAAGCCGGACGCATGGCGAGGAGGAGGAGGGAGGAAGGGAAAGCTCGCCTTCGGGGCGCATGGAGGAAGAAGGAGGCGCGTGGAGCCGCGAGGAGGAGGTGGTGGGGGGGGGGTGCGGTAGAGGTTGGTTTGGGGGCATAATTCCAAAGTGTGGCCTAGGGCGCCAAAATTGGTTAATCCAGGCCTGAGCATTATAGCACACCAAACTACTCGGGAGTCACTCTGGACCGTGCTCTGACTTACAAGAAGCACTGCTTGACTATCAAGCAAAAAGTGGGTTCTAGAAATAATATCAGACAAAAGCTGACTGGGGATCACAACCAGACACAGTGAAGACACCTGCCCTTGTGTTTTGCTACTACGCATGCCCAGTGTGGAATACATCTCACAATGTTAAAACAGTGGATGTGGCTCTTAATGAGACATGCTGCATTATCACAGGATGTTTACACCCTACACCACTGGAGAAATTATACTGTTTGGCCGGTATTGCACCACCTGACATCCGTTGAGAAGTAGCAGCCTGTAATGAAAGGACCAAGGCATTGACATCTCTGGCCCATCCTCCATTTGGATATCAGCTGGCATACCAATGCCGTTAAATCAAGAAACAGCTTCCTAAGATCTACAGAGATACTCACAGGAACAGCTCAGCAAGCGAGAGTCCAAAAGTGGCAGGCTAAAACCCAGAACCTCAATCAGTGGCTGAGACTGGATGAGAAACTCCCTCCTGGGCACAAAGAAGATTGGACGACTTGGAAGGCACTGAATAGACCGTACGCAGGCACCACGAGATGCAGAACCAACATTAAGAAATGGGGCTATGAAGTGGAGTCCATGGCATGCGAATGTGGAGAAGAGCAAAGAACAGTCCACTTACTTCAATGCAGTCTGGACATTGTCATATGCACAATGGAGGACCTTATACCAACACTAGAGTCACTCTAAGTGGTCAGCTGCTGGTCAAAGGGCATTTAATATAGAAGTTTCCAAACTTCGTGTGTGTGTTTTGCTTTTTAAATACATTACAACCCTAACCTTGGTTTGCTCCTGATACGATAAATAAATAGTTTTGGAGACTGTGGAACACCCTTCCTTGGAGTCCAGTGGAATCCCCTTGATTGTTTTCAGTAGGGGCTGGATAGCCATCTGTCCAGAGGGCTTCGATTGTGTCTTCCTACCTGGAGGAGCCCCCAGTGGTGCAGTGGGTTAAAGCGCCGAGCTGCTGAGCTTGCTGATCAAAAGGTCGTAGGGTTTATTATTTATTTATTTATTTATTTATTTATTTATTTATTATTTCGATTTATATACCACCCGTCCCAAAAAGTCTCAGGGTGGTTCACAACAATGAATACACAACACAACGTAGTTAAAAACAGAATAAAAACAGATTAGGACCAGAATTGAAAGCACAACCTTAGCGATTAAATGCCTGGCGGAACAGGGTGGTCTTACAGGCCTTCCAGATGTCCTGTAACTCCGTTATTGCTCGTGCCTCTGCCGGGAGGGCGTTCCACAGGGTAGGCGCTACTACAGAAAAGGTGCGCTGCTGAGTCGAAGACAATCGGCAAATCTTGAGTGATGGAACCTCCAATAGCTTTTGGTCAATGGACTGTAGTGGTCTCTGGGGAATGTGCAGGGAGAGGCGGTCCTTGAGATACACTGGCCCCAGGCCATGCAAGGCCTTAAAGGTTAACACCAGCACTTTGAAGGCAATCTGGTACTCGATGGGAAGCCAGTGCAAACGCTGGTGGACTGGTGTGATGTGGCATGTTAGTGTCACTCCAGCCAGCAGTCGAGCCGCAGCGTTTTGCATCATCTTCAGTTTTTGGATTACTGACAAAGGTAAGGCCAATGTAAAGGGCGTTACAGTAGTCCAGTCTCGAGATGACCATGGCCTGGATTACCGCAGCTAGGTCGTCACCGGAAAGGTAGGGTGCCAGCCACCTCGCCTGGCGCAGATGGAAAAACGCTGCTCTGCTCACGGTGGAGACCTGAGCCTCCATTGTCAGCAGAGGGTCCAGTTGGACCCCCAGGCTTTTCACCAGCGGCGACGGACTAACCACCTCACCATCCATTATTGGCAGCCGGAGCTCCCCCCACCCCCACCCCGGGACGACCCAGCCACAGGACTTCCGTCTTCGACGGGTTCACCTTCAACCTGCTGGCCCTTAGCCATCCAGTCACAGCTTCCAGGCACTGATGGAAATAATCGGGTACAGAGTCCGGCTGGCCTTCCATCCTCAGCACGAGCTGGGTGTCATCAGCGTACTGATGACACTCCAGACCAAAACTACGCACGCAGTTGATTCCGGGGAGTGGCATGAGCTTCCGCTGTCAGCCCCAGATTCTGCCAACCTAGCAGTTTGAAAACATGCAAATGTGAGTAGATCAATAGGTACCGCTCCAGCGGGAAAGTAAGGGTGCTCCATGCAGTCATGTTGGCCTCATGAGCTTGGAGGTGTATATGGACAATGCCGGCGCTTCGGCTTAGAAATGGAGATGAGCACCACACCCCAGAGTTGGACACGACTGGACTTAATGTCAGGGGAAAACCTTTACCTACCTACCTGGCGGAATGGGGTTGGGCTGGATGTCCGTTGGTGTATGAAGGAATATAAATCTTTGTGTAGCCGTGCAGACACGTCTTTGGGCACAAGGTGGCAGTCGGTGGCTCCATCTGATCTGGGAAGTCAGAGCCGAGGATGGATGTGTGTGCACAAGATGTGTGAGAGAAAGCTTTCCATTTGCAGATGTGTGCTGTTTGCTATTATAAATCTAATCCAGAATCAATTTCTACTGCTCTGGCAGGAAGGCGAGATATATAGGGCTTACGAACCAGCAGCCTAAAATGAAAGACTTTAGAGAAAGCAGGCTTGGAGCTTGGCTTATAGGAAGGGGGAGAAAGGAAAAGAAATACATAGCATTTAAAAAATAAAACCTGCAGGGACAGCCAAACAGTAATAATCTGTATATATAGTCATAAGAATGCTGCAAGAAGCCAGAGGAAGCCCCGAGATTGCAAAGACTCTATTTACCAATAGAGATGAGTACATCTCCTACAATCTAATTTCTAATGAATCTGAATCTTCTTGCTTTGCTCCGAAACAAGACTCCAATTTGGAGGTCTTAAGGTGCCGGTTGCTGTCCATTAGTTTCATTAGACATCTCTCTGAGTGTACAGGGCAGTGTTTCTCAACCTTCCTAATGTCGTGACCCCTTAATACAGTTCCTCCTGTTGTGGTGAACCCCAACTATACAATTATTTTCAGAACGGTCATTTTGCTACTGTTCTGAACCGTCATGTAAATATATGAGATGCAGGATGTATTTTCATTCACTTGGACCACATTGGGCACAAATACCCAATATGCCCAAATGTGAACATTGGTGGAGTTTGGGGGGGAAATAGACCTTGCTATTTGGGAGGTGTAGTTGCTGGGATTTCTAGTTCACCTACAACTAGAGAGCATTCTGAACTCCACCAACAATGGAATTGAACCAAACTTGGCACAAAGAATTCCCATGACCAGGAGAAAATACTGGAAGAGTTTAGTGGGCATTGATCTTGAGTTTTGGAGTTGTAGTTCACCTACATCCAGAGAGCACTATGTACTCAAACAATAACCAATACACCCAGATTTGAATACTGGCGGGGTTGGGGAAATTGATTTTGTCACCTGGGAGTTGTATTGCTGGGATTTCTAGTTCACCTACAACTAGAGAGCATTCTGAACTCCACCAACGATGGAATTGAACCAAACTTGGCACAAAGAATTCCCATGACCAGGAGAAAATACTGGAAGAGTTTAGTGGGCATTGATCTTGAGTTTTGGAGTTGTAGTTCACCTACATCCAGAGAGCACTATGTACTCAAACAATAACCAATACACCCAGATTTGAATACTGGCAGGGTTTGGGAAATTGATTTTGTCACCTGGGAGTTGTATTGCTGGGATTTATAGTTCACCTACAACTAGAGAGCATTCTGAACTCCACCAACGATGGAATTGAACCAAACTTGGCACAAAGAATTCCCATGATCAGGAGAAAATAATGGAAGAGTTTAGTGGGCATTGATCTTGAGTTTTGGAGTTGTAGTTCATCTACATCTAGAGAGCACTATGTACTCAAACAATAACCAATACACCCAGATTTGAATACTGGCGGGGTTGGGGAAATTGATTTTGTCACCTGGGAGTTGTATTGCTGGGATTTCTAGTTCACCTACAACTAGAGAGCATTCTGAACTCCACCAACGATGGAATTGAACCAAACTTGGCACACAGAACTCCCATGACCAGGAGAAAATACTAGAAGGATTTGGTGGGCATTGATCTTAAGTTTTGGAGTTGTAGTTCACCTACATCCAGAAAGCACTATGGACTCAAACAATACCCAATACACCTAGATTTGAATACTGGCGGGGTTGGGGAAATTGAAAAACAGGACCGGCCCCCTTGTGTGGCCTGTGCAGTCCTGGGCGGCCCTAAATAAGCTGCCCGGGCGGAAGTGTAGGCCAGCCGTCTGCAAAGAGGGGGCGGGGCGGGGCCAGCCCCATCATTGGCCGGCCGGCATTGGTGGCGGGAAACCTTCCCGCCACCCCAGGGGCTTCTGGGAGGGAGAAGCTCCTTCTCCCTTCCCAAGATGGCGCAAGGGCAACCCCACCCTGCAACCAGCTCGGCCGGTAAGTCGGCCAAGCCCATTCACCTACAATCAAAGAGCATCCCGAACTCCCCCAATGATGGAATTGAACCAAACTTGGCACACAGAACTCCCATGACCAGGAGAAAATACTGGAAGGGTTTGGTGGGCATTGATCTTGAGTTTTGGAGTTGTAGTTCACCTACATCCAGAGAGCACTATGGACTCAAACAATACTCACCCAAATTTGAATACTGGCGGGGTTGGGGAAATTGATTTTGTCATATGAGAGTTGTAGTTGCTGGGATTTATAGTTCACCTACAATCAAAGAGCATCCCGAACACCTCCAATGATGGAATTGAACCAAACTTGGCACACAGAACTCCCATGACCAGGAGAAAATACTGGAAGAGTTTAGTGGGTGTTAGTGGGTATTGACCTTGAATTTTGGAGTTGTAGTTCACTGACTGACAGTCAGAGAGCACTGAGGACTCGAACAATGATGGATCTGGGCCCAACTTGGCACGAAGACTCAATATGCCCAAATTCCATTTCATCATTGGTGGAGTTCAGAATGCTCTTTGATTGCGGGTGAACTATAACTCCCAGCTGTTGAGCAAGACCCTCGTGTGTGTCTTTCTGCCATTCCTGCCAGGATATCTATGTTGTGTTCATCGAAACAGGCCCAGGTTTCACACTGAGTGTATAAATACATTTAAAAACATATTAACTATATGTATTACTGTGTTAGAGTGTCATTTTGTGTCATTTTGGTTGGTGGTGTGCCCCAGGATTGTGTACATGTAAAAAATGTGCTGCGGCTCAAAAAAGGTTGAAAAACACTGTACAGGATCCACAAAACTCATAAAGCAAACGTTTTGAATCAAACCTATGAACAATCAGGTCTTCAGAAGTCAAACCCGCCAACGTGGAAGGCGGAGTGGGCTTCCGAAGTCCCGTCACATGTCACAGGTCAGTCCCGCGCCCCATATCGCATTCCAGGCAGGTGTCGGCCCTGTCATTATAACAAGGAAATGCGCACTTGACAGACGTTATGCATGATTGAAGGCCCAGCCTTTCTCTTTCTCCTTCTCTCTCTCCCTCTCTAGACTCCGCTGCAGGTTTGTTTTCAGCTTTTGCATGAGCTGTGGCAAACAGAAAGGCTTGCATTTAGACAGCCCTGTCAATTAAAGGCGCTTTGTGCTCTGAGCTATATACGCATCCAGAGAATCTGGCAGAGGTATGCTTTTTTATTTTATTCCCTTCCTCCTTCTCTCTTGAACAATATCTTGAGTCTTTTTTGGGCTTTGCTGAGACATCAGTCTGGTATTTCATTTCCCTCAATTAACTGGTCTTAATACAAGTTTTTGGAATGGCAGAAAATCCTTAAACATCCCAAAACATCCCAAATAGTCACTACCTTCAAATTGGGAAGCCTCTGCCCACATTATCCAGAATATCTCTCGGCATTACTTCGCGAACGAAGATTCAGGAAGGACTCATCCCACGCTTTTTACAAGCACGTTGATGACTAAAAAGGCCAATCTGAGATAGGCAAGTCCGGTTGCAGAAAGCACAGCAGAAAGTCTCCTTGGGTAATGTTGTTTCCAAGTTGCGGTTCTTTCTGTGTTGTCGTTTCTCTTCGAGACCCATTCGGCGTGTCTTCTCGAAAGAGGCTGCAGCATTGTGGATAGAGCTTCTCCATGTCTCCCGAGGCCAGGGTAGACCATTGTTGGTGATCAATCTGGCCGAGCCTGAGATGTTGTTTCAGGGAGTCCTTATATCTCTTTTTGGGGGCGCCTCTCTTGCGCTGACCCGTGGCGAGTTCACCTTAGAGTAGTATCTTTGGGAGGCGGTGGTCCTCCATCCTAGAGATGTGCCCTGCCCAGCGCAGCTGTGTTCTCAATAGCATGGCCTCAATGCTGGTGATCCCTGCTTGCTCAAGGACAGCAACGTTCGTCACATAGTCGGTCCAGTGTATATTTAGGATTGTACGAAAACAGCGCTGATGGAAGCGTTCGAGGAGTCGTAGGTGTTGGCAATAGGTGACCCATGTTTCAGACCCATAGAGGAGAATAGACCGTATTTATTTATTTTATTTTTATTTATTATTCCTTCTTATATTCCGCTCCTCCCAGCAGGCTCGGGGCGGATCACAGCATAAAAACCCGGCTAACATGTAGCATTCATGTCGCCGTACAATAAAAACATAGAGCAATACAAGCATAACGCAAAAACATACACATTGGTCCCGAGATTAACAGTTATGTCATATCATGGTATTCCAGTGTTGGGGTATTGGTCAGGAGATGGATACATTCGGCATTGTTCACCTAAGTACCGGTGCCGCCACGGAAAAGGCCCTTTGCCTAGTCACGGACAAATGGCAGGTGCGGACCGATGGAATTAGGAGAAGATTAGACTCCCTGAACGTAGTGATCTCGGGGTACATATGGGGCAAAGCGGTCCCTCAAGTACGCAGGCCCTAGGCCGTGTAAGGCCTTAAAGGTTAACACCGACACCTTGAAGGCAATTCGGTACTCAACAGGCAGCCAGTGCAGTTGCCGAAGGATGGGCGTGATGTGCTCCTTACTGGCGTTCCGTCAGCAAGCGAGCAGCGGCATTCTGCACTAGCTTGAGTTTCCGAATGTCGCCAGGGAAGGCCAACGTAGAGGCGTTACAGTAGTCTAGTCTCGAGATGACCGTCGCTTGGATCACCGTGGCCAGGTCATCCCTGGAGAGGTAGGGTGCCAGCCGCCTAGCCTGTCGTAGGTGGAAGAACGACGCCCTGCTGGCCGCAGAGACCTGGGTCTCCATGGTCAGCAGGGGGGCCAACTGAACGCCTAGGCTCTTAACAACCGGCGACGGTTAAGCCGTTCGCCGTCCAGGGTAGGCAACCGGCACTCACCCCCCCCAGGCCGACCAGGCCACAAGATCTCCGTCTTCGACGGGTTCACCTTCAGCCAGCTGGCTCGCAGCCAACCAGTCACGGCTTCAAGGCACCGATGGAAACAATCGGGTACGGTATCCGGCCTGCCGTCCATTCTCAGCAAAAGTATGATAGCTCTGTACACACTGATTTTGGTGCTTTGCCTCAGGTGCTTGTTGCTCCAGACTCTTTTGTGAAGCCTTCCGAATGCACTATATGCCTTTGATAATCTGTGATCTATCTCTTTGTCAATCTTGGCGTCTGAAGAGATGATGCTTCCCAGGTAGCTGAACTGCTGAATGGACTTAAGCACAGATTTGCCTATGCTGACGTGAGATTTGCCTCTGCCCACATTATCCAGAATATATAACACAGCAAAGGAAGGGAACCCAAACTGCAGGTCCTTTGGATTGCAATTTCTATAGACCAGTGGCGTCCAGCCTTTGGTCCTCTGGATGTTTTGGATTCCAGTTCCCAAAATAATAATCTATACACATAATAATAGGAGCCCGTGGTAGCGCAGTGAGTTAAAGTGCTAAGCTTGTTGACCGAAAGGTCGTAGGTTTGATTCCGGGGAGCGTCGTGAGCTTCCGCTGTCAGCCCTAGCTTCTGCCAACGTAGCAGTTCGAAAACATGCAAATGTGAGAAGATCAATAGATACCGTTCCATTGGGAAAGTAACAGCACTTCATGCAGGCATGCTGACCACATGACCAACCGCTGTGCCGAGGCACACTAGTGTGCAGTGAGCGATCATCAGGTGTTCCGTGGAAGAACCGACCACCCCACCAGGAGTCATTTGGGCAGCCTGCCTCTCGCTCTGTCTCTCCGTATCTCTGTCTCTCTCTCTCTGGGGTGCCAGAAGAGCCAATCAACGCTGGCCAGGAAGCAAGCCCCGCCTCTATAAGGATCCCCCGCCATGTTTGTTCAAGGCGGAAGTCCGAGGGAGAGGAGGGGATGGGGTGCGGCCTCAGCTTCCTGGAGAAGCAGTTGGTTGGAGGCTGAGGAGGGGTGGGGCCGGGCGGTGCCTTTCCCTTTGAGGTCACTTCCGGAGGAGGCGAAGAGCTTCTGGAGAGGAGCGTTGGGCTTTGTTTTCCTCTCAGCCGCCTGTTTTCCCCTTCTGGCTTAGGATTCCTTCGGGCTTTGAGGCCGAGGCAGCTCCGGGGCCTCCTCCCTTCTTCCTCTCCTGGCCTGGACTCTACCTCGGCCTCTCCTGCTCTCAGGCCTCCTTCCTTCCTTCCTTCCTTCCTTCCTTCCTTCCTTCCTTCCTTCCTTCCTTCCTTCCTTCCTTCCTTCCTTCCCAGCCTGCCTCTCTGCTTCAGAAGAGAGCGGCCTACCCCTGTGCCTCCCTCCCTGCCTGGGGGAAACCCAGGTGAGCAGCGGTGGTGATAGGGCAGCATCGGCCCAGGCGACCCAGTCCGAAGCACACAAGGCGGGATATCTACGTCCGAAGCACACAAGGCAGAATATCTATGTTGTGTTCATCAAAACAGGCCCAGGTTTCACATTGAGTGTATAAATACATTTAAAAACATATTAACTATATGTATTACTGTGTTAGAGTTTCATTTGGTGTCATTTTGGTTGGTGGTGTGCCCCAGGGTTTTGTAAATGTATGAATGAATGAATCTTTATTGAGAGACCATCAGTCATATCAATATATATTACACCAATAAAACAGAATGAAATAAAATATAGTAGGATAAAATGTAATATAATATAGTCAGATAATCACATGATCAATTCATCCTCATCTGGTAACTAAAATTGGTTTGAGACAGTGTGAAAGCTAATCACTGTCACTTTAGAGTGGATGTGCCCTATCTATCTTCGTAGTTCTATAGTCCTAATCCTACTTCCACTACTGATCTTCGTCGCCCCAGCAGTTGGTGCCAATCGAAGCAATAAATCTCTGCCTCCTCCTTTTGGCCTTCACCAAAAAGGAGGCCACTCTTTTTATTATGGTGGGATTCGCATGGGATAGGAGCCAGTTAATCTTATGTTGCTCTGCCCAATGTTCCTTGTTTCCCAAAATCGGGCCTAGAAGTTTAGCCCGGTCTATTGCATATATCGGGCAGTTTAAGAGTATATGACTAATATTTTCTACTTCTGGAGCCTCACAGATACAAATTCTATCGGAGTATGGTATTGAGTGAAATCTGCGTATCTCTCCATTGTCTCCATCTGCTCAAATCTTGCCTAGTCATGGCGAGCCTTAAATACTTAGGAGCTGGTGTGTTAGATATTGTGCCCTCTTAAATGCATGTTGTTGTACCGATAACCATTTTAGGGATTTGATGTTCGCTAGCCCGTGTATATCCTCTTGTGCCTGTATATCCACAATGCGCTGTTTAACTAACTCCCTGGTACGAGGTGGGTAACTTCCTGTGTATTCACCTGTATACCTCGGGTTCTCAGGAAAGTTTCAAGCTGAAGCACCCAGGAAGCGTCCCTAGCTGCCTTGCGCTGTTCTTCTAGACAGATTCTAGGAGTCTATCGTAGTATAAGTTGGCAAGGTTACATAAATAGATGAACGCTCTTATTTTTGCCAAACCATTAATTTGCTGCAGGCCCAGTTCCACCTAACAGCCACCTCTGGAGTCCTGTTGCTCAGCCCTAGAAGCTGTCTGCCATAGTTTATCTGGGCCTGTTCGATGATTGGCATGGTGTCCAAACCCCAAATCTCAGCCCCATAGAGTAATTGAGGGGATTATTTTGGCTCCGTAAACTTTGATCGTAGGTAGGAGGGAACCCGGATATTGATGTTTGGTTAGTCTGAGAATCTGGTTAATGCCTAGTTTTGCTTTTGGTGGCACTCCTTGATTGTTGGGCCTTCCATGAGCCTTTAGCCGAAAAAGTAATTCCTAGATAGGTGAAGGTATCAACCTGCTCAATGTTTTCCCCATCCAGTGTCCAGAGTGCCTTTTGGGTCTGTATGCAAACCTGATAACCTTGGTTTTCGCTTTATTGATGCTTAAATCGTTACTGTGTGCATACTGGTTGAATCTTACTAAGGCTCTACGAAGCCCAATCTGGGTAAGGGAGAATGACAACATCGTCAGCATATAAAAGAGAATTGATGTGTCTTTGGCCAATCTTAGGCATGTGAAATTGCTGCCCTCTTAGTTTACGTGGAAGATCGCTAACAAAAATGTTGAAAGGGTCGGTGCTAAGATGCATCCCTGCCTCACTCCTCCCTGAGTGTCAACTTTGTTGGTTTTGTAAATGTAAAAAATGTGCCGCGGCTCAAAAAAGGTTGAAAAACACTGCTATAGACAACGCTGGCTCTTCGGCTTAGAAATGGAGATGAGCACTAACCTCCAGAGTCGGATACAACTGGACTTAATGTCAGGGGAAAACCTTTACCTACCCTACCTATACACATAATAAAAGTGAAAACATGTATGTGTGTATGGCTGGGGTGTCCATTTACACAGACAAGCTCCTGCCTCCACAAACAGCTATTGTTCCCACTACACAGAAGACACAAATGAACAAGCCCTATGGGGAGCGGCTTAAAGAGCTGGGCATGTTTAGCCTGAAGAAGAGAAGACTGAGAGGAGACATGATGAGGGCCATGTATAAGTATGTGAGAGCAAGTCATAGGGAGGAGGGAGCAAGCTTGTTTTCGGCTGCCCTGGAGACTAGGACGCAGAACAATGGCTTCAAACTACAAGAAAGGAGATTCCTCCTGAACATTAGGAAGAACTTCCTGACTGTGAGAGCCATTCAGCAGTGGAACTCTCTGCTCCTGAGTGTGGTGGAGGCTCCTTCTTTGGAGGCTTTTAAGCAGAGGCTGGATGCCCATCTGTCGGGGGTGTTTTGAATGCGATTTTCCTGCTTCTTGTCAGAATGGGGTCGGACTGGATGGCCCATGAGATGCCTTCCAACCCTGCTTCTCTGATTCTATGCTTAATGGGACCCACCTCGCTGCACCCAACGTGACGTGTGTCATAACATTGTTACAGCTGCGATTCAATTGGATCGACTTTGTTGGCGTTTTCTTTTTTAGTTAAGGCTGATTCTTTTGATAAGATTATTACTGTTGTCGTTGCAGGAGTCTCTCTCCTATCTGCCTTTCCCCTCCCCCCCCCTCCTCCCCTCTTATTTTTATCTCCTTATAAATAGCCCTTAGGTGTTGCTATGTTCTCTATTCCTTCTGCATCCCAGCCTTCTTTCCCACCCTCGGCTTCAAAAATGTATTTATTCTGCTGCAGCTTCCAATTTAAAACTCTGCTTAATGCAATAAGAGCTGGGTGTGTTGTGAGCGACAAATCGCTTATTGCAACCCACTGGATGTTCGGGCTCTCTGCTTGTCCTGAAGAACATCATGGCAAGAGAAGACCAGGCTGCTGTCCCAAATATGGAGAAAGAAGCTAGACTGGAATCCCTTCTTCTCTTTCTCTTGGCTCTATTAGTCCTGGGTTGTTGTAGGCTTTTTGGTTTGTATGGCCATATTCTAGAAGCATTCTCTCCTGACGTTTCGCCTGCATCAATGGCAGGCATCCTTAGAGGTTGTGATGTCTGTTGGAAACTAGGCAACTGAAGTTTATATATCTACTAGCTTGGGGACCCGGCAGTGCGCAGGTTATTTGAGAAAGGCATTGTGTGCCAAGGTTGGTCTTTGGTACTTCAAGTCCCATCATCCACGGTCCACCCTCCTCCAAAGATAGAGTGGGTCATGGGGGCTCTGTGTGCCAAGTATGGTCTTTATTGGTATTTGTTGCGGGCCGCAGCGGTCTTGGGCAATGAGTAGAGGTAGCTGAAGTTCCATCATCCATGCTCCACTCTCCTCTAAACTGTAGAAGGATGGAGACTGGGTCATGGGGGCACAGGGTGCCAAGTTTAGTCTTTATAGTTCTTTGTTCAGGGCTGCAAGTGGTCTGTGGAAATGAAGGCTTTGAAAGTACTACAAATCCCATAATCCATGGAGGTACCTCAAGTCCCATCCATGGTCCACTCTCCTCCAAACAGCAGTAGAATGTAGAGTGGGTCATAGGGGCACTGTGTGCCAAGTTTGGTCTGTATTGTTCTTGGTTCGGGGCACAGTGGTCTGTGGGAAGTAAAGCATGTGAAAGTACTAAAAATCCCATGCCGAGGCCCAGGGGCCCCCCCCGCGGCTTCAGTCTGACGGCGAGAGGACGGCTGGGGGTGGCCTCCCCTGTGAGGAGGGGCTCCCAACCAGAAACGGGGCCATGGCGGGAGCCGTGGAGTTACCCTGGTGGAGCCCATGGCGGGCATTGGGGTGCCGGACCCCCCTGCATTTGGAGCAGAGGGTGTGGGCCGAAGTCCCCAAGATGGCACCGAGCCTGACTCTCTCAGCGTCCTCAGCCCCACCCCTCAGGCCCTCCCAAGGGGCTTTGTCCATGCCCCCCTCTGATTCAATTTCTGCCTCTGCCTCTGACTCTACCTCTAGCCGTACACTGCTGGCAGGCTCTCCATCTGAGGTACTCAGTGTTTCCTATGTTCTATCTAAGGCCCCTGGGGCCCCCGCCGCCGGGCCTGCCAACTAACTCAGATCCCCATCATCTCCACCAACCTCCGAGGCCTCGCTCCACCTGGAAATGGCCGGAGAAGGAAGAACAGGATGGGCCAGGCAAGCCGCAAGCGTCGGGAGAGAAACAGCCAGTTAAAAGGCCAGCCACACCTTCAGACACCTCCCCCCCCAAGTCGCTTCCGCTGGAGTTTCCATCAATGCCAGCAGCCCGGGACCTAGTACCGTCACCACCACCGACACATCTGAGCCCAATTCTGCCCCCCGTCGCTACGGCCCTCCCCCAACATTGCTGGACCGTCTGGGCTCCCACAGACCGCCATTCGGTGGTCTGGGTCAACTCCCTTGCAGACGAGGGAAGCCCAGACAGCACCAGAGTAGGTCCTTCCAATCACGGACCTTCGGGGGGGTGGGCTTCAGCCGGAAGCGGAGTGCCCCAGATCCGGCCACCGGTTCGGCTTCTACTAGTGACACCAAGAGCTCCTGTGAGGGCCAGAATAGACAGCTGGACAGGCCGCCCTCAGGACTAACCGAGGAAGGAACTACCTGGTGGCGACCAAACCCCGCCACCCGCCACTCTGGTCCCTCAAATGTCGGGGAGGACTGGGACTATTGGACTGCCAGCTGAACCGGTGAAGAATGGCCAGGGTCCCTTACTGGCTTCCCCTTTTCATGGGGTGTGCCGGAAGTTAAACCCCCTGCCGACCTTTACCACCCAAGTTCGCTAGGTATTTCAGTGATCTCGGGAAGGGGTGTATACGGTAGGCGCAGGCCAAATGCGAGATTAACTGCGAGATCCGGACTGAGTCATAGAAGGACTGCCCGGCTCTGACCTGCGTCCTATCCCTAAGCACGCTGTTGATAGACATCCAGCTATCCCCCTTCCACTCTGGTGCTGGTTAACGCCCGATCCATTCGAACAAGACCGCCACTATCAGGAGTTTTGTGAAGACCTCAAAGCGGACCTTTTCTGTATAACGGAGACCTGGCTCCAGGAGAGCGATACCACCTGTCTCCAGGAAGTGGTTCCCCCTGACTACGTTGCCACGCACCAGAACAGGAACGGGGGACGGGGGGGGTGGCAATACTCTCCCGTGATGGATTGCACCTTAGGGCGATCCTGCGCTCACCACCTCGGGCTTGAAAGTGCCGGCCTGGTGTGGGAGTCTCAGGAGAGCCTGGCGATCTTGCTGGTGTACCGTGCGCCTAGCGCACCGGCAGAGAGCCTGGCGCGGCTGCTGGAGGCTGTGTCGGAGTGGGCATTGAGGTTTCCTAGACTTATTGTTCTGGGGACTTCAATGTCCACGCCGACGCAGCCTCCGTTCCATCTGCAGCCGCGGACCTAATTTCGACCATGGCGACATTAGGCCTCTCCCTCTGTAACTCGGGGCCCACGCACTCGGCAGGGCACACCCCGACCTGGTATTTAGCGCGGAATCCAAGTGGACCTAGCCTCCGTAATAGAGGTTCCATGGTCGGACCACTGTGCCCTAAGGATCCGGGTTGAGCAACCGCCCCTCCATGCAAGGGCGCCGAACAGATTTTGGTTCGCCCGAAGAGACTTATGGAACCCGAAAGGTTCCTGAATGCTCTGAGGATCTGGAGTCTATCAGCGTCTCTGTCGGCAAGCAGGTTCAAGCCTGGAACACCTCGTTAGCCAGAGCTCTCGGCAGATTGCCCCTAGGCGCCTCTCCGACCCCGCAAAACATCGATCCCCCTGGTATACAGAGGACTTCAGGTCGATGAAGCGGGAGAGGAGACGGCTAGAGCGCGTGTGGAGGAACCTCCGTGACGGAGCCTCAGTATCAGCTTATAAGCTATTTAAAGATACTTATGAGCGTGCTGTCAAGGCAGCCAAAAATGTGTACTTTTCTGCCATGATAGCGTCTGCTAGCTCACGCCCGGCTCAATTGTTTAAGGTAATTCGGTCTTTGACGCGGTCCCTACTGTCCCAAAAAGCAGCGATCAGACCCCTACCGCCGGTGCTTTCCAGAGCTATTTCACAGACAAGATTCTGAATCTCCGCCGGGACCTTCCTGCCACAATTGATACAGTAAGAGAACTTGAGACCCGTGGCCTCCGCCGGGCCCACCCTCGACCGGTTTCGGCCACTGGACGCAGATGCTGTTGATAAGATTGTGGCTGCAACCAGGCCTACCACCTGCTCCCTCGACCCGTGCCCCTCCTGGCTTGTTAGATCCTGCCTGGAGGGGTTACGTGGGCCTCTGTTGAACATCGTAAATAGCTCCCTTGAGCAAGGAGTCTTCCCAGAGTGCTTTAAGAGGCGGTGGTAGCTCCATTACTGAAGAAACCGTCACTAGATCCTGCGGTTCCCTCCAACTACCGACCAGTGTCGAACCTCTCGTACCTGGGCAAGGTAGTTGAGAGGGCAGTAATGGAGCAGTTGCAGTCCTTCTTAGATGATGCAACATGGCTAGACCCCTTCCAGTCCGGCTTCCGTTCGGGGCATGGGACGGAGACGGTCCTGGTCTCCATCACAGATCAACTCCGCTGCCAGCTCGACCAAGGCGGGTCTGCGCTGCTCGTGTTATTGGACCTCACGGCAGCGTTTGACACGGTCGACCACAATCTACTGATCCACCGCCTGGCCATGGCTGGAGTGAGGGGACAGTTCTTAAATGGCTGACCTCCTTCCTCCACCAGCGGTCTCAGCGTGTGAGGAGGGGCGAGGTGGTCTCCGAGGCTCCTCATTAGTTTGTGGAGTTCCGCAAGGGGCCATTCTCTCCCCTCTGTTATTCAACATCTACATGCAGCCGCTTGCACAGCTGGTGCGGAGTTATGGGCTGGAGTGCCACCAGTACGCTGACGACACCCAGCTCATTCTGAGGATGGAGGACAGGCCGGGATCCATCCCCGATAATTTCCAACACTGCCTCGAGGCCGTTACTGGATGGCTGCGTGCCAGTAGGTTGAGGGTGAATCCGCGAAGACGGAGATCTTGTGGTCGGGCCGCTCGGGTGGTGTAGATGTCCAGCTTCCGACCCTGGACGGTGTGGCGCTATGCCCATCGCCTTCCGTTAAGAGCCTGGGGGTCCATCTGGACTCCCAGCTGACCATGGAGGCCCAGGTCTCCGTGGTCAGCAAGGTTGCTTTTTTTTCATCTGCGACAGGCTCGGAGGCTGGCCCCCTAAATCTCCGGAATGACCTGGCCACGGTGATCCAAGCTACGGTCATCTCAAGGCTGGATTACTGTAACGCGCTTTACGTTGGCCTTCCTTTGTAGGCGACCCGGAGCTCAAGTTGGTGCAGAACACTGCCGCCCGGCTCCTGTCTGGAACCCCAGCAGGCCGCCACATCACACCTGTTTTGCAGGATCTGCACTGGCTCCCAATCGAGCACCGGATCTCCTTCAAGGTGTTGGTTCTTACCTTTAAGGCCTTGCATGGCCTGGGGCCAGCGTACTTGAGGGACCGACTCACCCCACACTGTCCCCCGAGATCACTACGCTCCGAGGATGCTAATTTGTTAGAGATACCCCGGCGAAATCGGCTCAACTGACATCTACTCGCCGGAGGGCGCTCCGTTATAGCCCCTACGCTGTGGAACGCCCTCCCGGCTGGAACGCGGGCTATAAAGGACCTGCTCCCGTTTAGACGCGCCTGCAAAACTTATTTGTTTAAGCAGGCCTTCGGTGAGTAGGTCCTGCCCATGTTCCGCTTTTTAGCCGCTGTCCTGGGGTGTCACGCTATCTAATTTCTGAACTGTACCTGGGGGGTTTTGTATTTTGCTGTTTTAACTGTTTAATTGTCTTAGATGTTTTATCGCATTGCTTGTGTGTAGTTGTACCTTCGGTTCCTGTGAGCCGCCGCGAGCCTCAGGGAGTCGGCGGCATAGAAACCCGAATAATAAATAATAAAATAAATAATAAATAATCCGTGGTCCACCTCCCCTAAACCTCACCAGGATGTAAAGGGGGTAATGAGGGTTATGTGTGTGGTCTTGACCAGTCACTGGATGAGGGTCGCAGTGGGGTCGGGAAGTGAGTGGAGGTACCTGAAATCCCATCATCCATGGTCCGCCCTCCTCTAAACTGCAGTAGGATGTAGATTGGGTAATGGGAGCACTGTGTGCCAAGTGTAGTCTTTATGGGTCTTTGTTCAGGGCCACAGTGGTCTGTGGGGAATGAAGGGCTTGAAAGTACTACAAATCCCATAATCCATGGATGTACTTAAAGTCCCATGATCCATGGTCCTCTCTCCTCCAAACTGCAGTAGAAAGTAGCATGGGTCATAGGGGTTCTGTGTGCCAAGACTGGTTACTGTTAAGTCAGGCCATACACACTGTCCCATTAACTGAGGCCTAGTCAGGAAAATAGAGGAAGCCGTACTGTCAATTGAGGCTGAGGCCTAGTTCGTAAAATCAGCTAAAGGAAGCCTTTTTGTGAAGTACTCTCTCTGTCACCTTTGAGATTTGGGATGTAGGAATACTGGCCAATCAGAGCCGGTTGGATTCTTGGATGCTGGCCAAATACTCCCCCAGTGGCAACCAATCCCTTCTGTCTGTTGCCTTAGAATGTTGGAGTTTTGAGGCTGGCCAATCAGAGTCCTTTTTGCAAATAATCCCACAGTGGCAACCAATCGAAACGCTGCCACATATTCCTCCGCACCTCCGCACCTTCCGCCGCAAACACTGACTTTTATTATATACATAGATAGATAGAAGATAGATAGATAGATGGAATGTCTGTTGGTTAGTTAGTTAGGCGATCCCTCGTAGTCTGAGAATGATGGTCCTCCAAGGTTGGTGTACTGGCGGCGGGTCTGTAGGTGACTGTGTAGCCCTATTCTTGATCTGCATTTTCTCCCGCAGTGAGGGCATTGGTTTCCAGGTGGAAGGCATTCCCGGTCGGGGTTGGCTTGGCGCACCTTCCTCTTTCCACGTTTCTCTCTTTCGCCCCCTATCCGTGCCTCTTCAAATTCAACAGCACTGCTGGTCACAGCTGAACTCCAACTGGAGTGCTCAAGGGCCAGGGCTTCCCAGTTCTCAGTGTCTATGCCACAGTTTTTAAGGTTGGTTTTGAGCCCATCTTTAAATATTTTTTTTTGTCCTACAACATTCCATTCTTGAGTTCGGAGTAGAGTAGCTGCTTTGGGAGATGGTCATCAGGCATTTGGACAACGTGGCTGGTCCAGCGGAGTTGATGGCGGAGGACCATTGCTTAAATGCTGGTGGTCTTTGCTTCTTCCAGCACGCTGACATTTGTCTGCTTGTCTTCCCAAGAGATTTGCAGGATTTTTCCAAGGCAGCGCTGATGGAATCGTTCCAGGAGTTCCATGTGACGTCTGTAGACAGTCCACATCTTGCAGGCATATAGCAGGGTTGGGAGGGCAATAGCTTTATAAACAAGCACCTTGGTCTCCCTATGGATACCCCGGTTCTCAAACACTCTCTGCTTCATTCAGAAAAATGCTGCACTCCACCAATGTCCACATATTGGGTATGTGCGCCAAATTTGGTCCAGTAAATGAAAATCCATCCTGAGTATCAGATGTTTACATGACGATTCATAATCGTAGCAAAATGACAGTTATGAAGTAGCAACGGAAATAATGTTATGGTTGGAGGTCAACACAAAATGAGAAACTGTATTAAAGGGACAAGGCATTAGAAAGGTGGAGAACCACTTATAGCTTACCGGCAAAACAGACCTTGTATCCTATGATGGAAGCTGTAAGCAAAGGGCATCAGAGATGGAGTATTTTACTGTGTGAGAAGGCCCGTAAGGGCTTCAGCAGCCATCATATGGTCCATCGGAAATTCCATTGTCTTCCTCTGAGTCTCTTGATTTGTATTGTCGAAGACTTTCATGTCCAGAATCACTGGGTTTCGGGCTATATGGCCATATTCCAGAAACATTCTTTCCTGATGTTTCGCCTGCATCTATGGCAGGCATCCTCAGAGGTTGTGAGGTCCCGTGCCGTCGCACCCGGTCTATATATTCAGGAAGGGCGAGGACATAGGCTCTCTCTACTGGGGGATTGCAAAACAGGTTTTATTACTTAAATCAGTGTTTCCCAACCGCTGTGACGCGGCACACACCAGTGTGCTGTGACGGACCTCCTGCTGTGCCGCAAGAAAAACTCTCTGCCCCCGCTTCCTCCCCCCCCCTGCCGAACTCCTGCTGCTTGGGGGAGGAGGAGGAAGGGCCGGACGGCGGCGAAGAAAAAGAAGAAGGGGCCAGGGCGCCGCCTCCTTCAGCTGTTTCCCCAGCCAGCCTCCAATCCGCCATGACTCTCGCCCCTTGCTCGCTGAAGCCACACGGAAGAGCCCCGCCCACTGAAGCCCATCCACTGCTCATGCTCCTCCTCTGTGGGAGCGCTGAAGCCGGAGGGAGGGGGCGGGGCATGGCATGACCTGGCTCCACCCCCTCCCCGGCTTCGGCACTCCCAGCAGCTGCTCCAGCCTTGAGGGGGCAGTGCCAAGCCAGCATTGTGCTGGCTCTGCCCCCACTGGCTTGGCACTGTCCCCTCAAGGCTGGAGCAGCTACTGGGATAGCTGAAGCCAGGAGGAGGGGCATGGTGCGACCTGGCTCCATCCCCTCCCTCGGCGTCGGCACTTCCAGCAGCTGCTCCAGCCTTGAGAGTGCAGTGTCAAGCCAGCATTGTGCTGGCTCTGCCCTCGCTGGCTTGGCACTGCCCCCTCAAGGCTGGAGCAGCTGCTGGGATAGCTGAAGCCGGGGAGAGGGGGCGGGGCATGGCAGGGCCTGGCTCTGCCCCCTCCCCCAGCTTCTGCACTCCCAGCAGCTGCTCCAGCCTTGAGGGGGCAGTGCCAAGCCAGCGAGCCAGCATTGGCTGGCTGCCACCCCGCTGGCTTGACCTTGCTCCCTCAAGGCTGGAGCAGCTGCTGGGAAGAGGTGAAGCTGGGGGGCGGGGCTTGGCATGGCCTGGCTCCTCCCCCTCCCCCGGTTTTGACAATCCCAGCAGCTGCTCCCAGCAGGCCACCATCCCCCAGCCATTCTTTACTGTGTTAGAGTGTCATTTTGTGTCATTTTGGTTGGTGGTGTGCCCCCGGATTTTTTTAATGTTAAAAGTGTTCCGTGGCTCAAGAAAAGTTGGGAAATACTGACTTAAATCATGTGTTATTAGCACTCAGGCACTTTACTTTGCTCCCCAAAAGGAGTCTCTTAGCTGTTCCGGAAGCTTCAGCCGGATGGCTCTCCACGTCCTCTCTGTCTTTATAGTCTCGAGGTAAGGGCACTTGAGACCGAGCCAGCTGGCCTATATTGAAGGTATGGGACCTTCCTCTGGGTGCCAGCCGACTAGTTCGAAGGGGCCTGGGTCTCCTCAGAGCTACCCAACCGTCTGATATGTTGGGCTTTCCGTATGAGACCCAGGAAAAGTCTTTATTTATTTATTTATTTATTTATTTCGTTCGGCTTCTATGCCGCCACTCCCGGCAGGCTCGGGGCGGCTCACAACACCAAAAGAACACAGCGCAAGACAGCAACAGAATAAAAACAGAGCATAAAAACATCATTAAAATGTCACAATAAACAACGACAGTTAAAAACGACCTGGGATAAAAGTCGCTTCCAGCAGGGGGGTGCGTACCACTAAGACCTACACCTGGAAGGCGAGCTGGAACAGGTGGGTCTTGCACACCCGCCTGAAGGGGAGCAGGTCATGGATGGCCCACGTATCTGCAGGAAGGGCGTTCCAGAGTGTTGGTGCAATCACCGAGAACGCCCTTCGCCGAGTGGATGTAAGTTTGGCTGCCTTTGCGGAGGGGACAGCCAAAAGGTTGGTATCCTCAGAGCGAAGTGATCTCAGAGGGCAGTATGGGGAGAGACGGTCCCTCAGATACGCTGGCCCCAGGCCGTGCAAGGCCTTAAAGGTAAGAACCAACACCTTGTTGCAAAGTAGGTGTTATGTGGCAACCTGCTGGCGTGCCAGACAGGAGCCGGGCGGCAGTTTTCTGCACCAGCTTGGGCTTCCGGGTCACCGACAGGGGAAGGCCAACGTAGAGCGCGTTACAGTAATCCAGCCTCGAGATGACCGTGGCTTGGATCATCGTGGCCAGGTCTTTCCAGGATAGGTAGGGGGCCAGCCTCCTTGCCTGTCTAAGATGATAAAATGCTAGCTTGCTGACCGCAGAGACCTGGGTCTCCATGGTCAGCTGGGAGTCCAAATGGACCCCCAAGCTCTTTACGGAAGGCGATGGGCATAACGCCACACCGTCCAGGGTCGGAAGCTGGACATCCCCACCACCCGGGCGGCCTAGCCACAAGATCTCCGTCTTCACCGGATTCACCCTCAACCTACTGGCTCGCAGCCATCCAGTAATGGCTTCGAGGCAGCGTTGGAAATTATCGGGGACAGATCCAGGCCTGCCCTCCATCCTCAGAATGAGCTGAGTGTCGTCAGCGTACTGGTGACACTCAAGCCCATAACTCCGCACCAGCTGTGCAAGCGGCTGCATGTAGATGTTGAATAACAGAGGGGAGAGAATGGCCCCCTGCGGAACTCCACAAACTAATGGGGAGCCCTCAGAAACCACCCCGCCCCTCCTCACACGCTGAGACCGCTGGTGGAGGAAGGAGGTCAGCCATTTAAGGGCTGCCCCCCTCACTCCAGCTATGGCCAGGCAGTGGATCAAAAGTTTGTGGTCGACCGTGTCAAACGCTGCCGTGAGGTCCAATAACACGAGCAGTGCAGACCCGCCTTGGTCGAGCTGGCAGCGGAGTTGGTCTGTGATGGAGACCAGGACCGTCTCCGTCCCATGCCCCGAATGGAAGCCGGACTGGAAGGGGTCTAGCCATGTTGCATCATCTAAGAAGGACTGCAACTGCTCCATTGCTGCCCTCTCAACTACCTTCCCCAGATACGAAAGATTCGACACTGGTCAGTAGTTGGAGGGAACCGTGGGGTCTAATGATGTTTTTTTCAGCAATGGAGCTACCACCGCCTCTTTTAAGCACTCTTGTGTTGAGAGATGGCTTGACTAAGGCCGACCCTGGCGCCTCTTTCTCCTCTTCGCCCCGCCCTCCTTCCTTCAATCCGGCGGGGAGGGACGGAGCTGGGGGGCGGGGAGGGGCGGAGTCAGGAGAGCAGCCGATCCTCCCTCCCTCCCTCCTTAGAGCCGAGGGGAGCAGAGCAAAGGAAGGGGGCGGCCGCGCATGCGCCCTTTGTTTTTTTTTGAAATTTTTGGGGATTTTTAAAAATTGGGGGTCCGGATCTGCTGCCCCCAAAAGTCGGGTGTAAATCCGGGCCTGGTCTTAGCCTCTGGAGCAGCCCCCAACATACTCCATCTTCCACATGACAGCCCTAAAGTGGCACGGATAGATTTATCCTTACCTCCTGGTTGCCCTGAAGTTGTGATCTTTCCACGACTTTTCCCCTTCCCTTGCGCCTCTTGTCATTTTAGTTTGCGTGCCCCATATGGATGGGTGAAGACACGCATCTGAAGACAGTATGTGGCTTCTTCACATTCCATCCATCCTTCCCTTTAGATAAAAACTGCACTGATTTTTGCACTAGCCATCAATCTTCCGCCTTGACGGTGGTGACCTTCTTCTTTTTCCCTGGGCCTTCTTTGTCACACCTCCGTCTATCTCTCTCTCTCTCTCTCTCTCCTGTTAGGAACACTCTCTCCTTCCTTTGCTCAAACAATGGGGATTCCTATCCTCAAATTACTTGATTTTGCATGATATATTCTATCTGTTTATCCCAAACACACACGGCTTTTCTGCTAAGCTGAGAATGCAAAGGAAGCAATGGCATGCCATCTAATAAGACGCGACGGAAAATGGGAGATGAAGGAAAAAGAGACAAATCTGGAAACGCTGTCATTCTTATAATGTTGCAGCTGTTAGCATTCATCATTGCAAAAGGCAGCTTACATTGTATAAAGACGCATCTACTAGGATAGAAAAGGTATGGGTATGACATGTCCCGGTACTTGGTTTTTTTCAAGGGCCATCCAGGGGGATTTGCATCTATTTCTCTGTCTTTGAAAAAATCTAGCCTGCTCATAATGCATTCGTAATATATTATACTGTTTTGAATTGCAATTAAGATCTATGTTAAGCTATATAAATAAAAAAATGTAATGTTTGTTTGTGGGATGAACATAACTCAGAAATCACTGGACCAATTGATACCAAATTTGGAGACAATACACGTATCAGGCCGATGAGTGACCATCACTAAAAAAATGGATTTTGTCATTTGGGAGTTGTAGTTGCTGGGATGTATAGTTCACCTACAATCAAAGAGCATTCTGAACTCCACCAATGATGGAATGGAACCAAACTTGGTACACAGAACTCCCATGACCAACAGAAAATACTGGTGGACATTGACCTTGAGTTTATTTATTTATTTATTACATATTACATATATAAATATATTAATATGCAGAGCTGTTTGGGCTGGAGAGGAAGCCACACCGCCTCCTCCCACACACGAGTCTTGGGGGAATTTTCCCCCAATAGGCATTGATGCCATTCATTAGACTGCTACTTGTATGTTTGTGAATCCAACCCACCCGATGTGATAGCCCACCATCCCCTTCCATGTCTTGGTTCCCGGGATTCCGGGATTCCCACCTGAGGGCCACCTTGGACACGCCTGGTCGATTTGCCAGAGGGGAAGAGAGTGTTGTGTTTTCTCGCAAGAAGACGCCACGGAGCGCCTGGGATTTCCCATTGGGGATTTTCCCCCTTGACGTCACTGCGCCTATCCAGGCCTCCCCACGCCCCCTACGTGCGGACGTCTATACATCATCCATTACGTCTACGACGCCCAGCGCGGGCGCCCACACACGTCATCAGGAAGCGCCGCCCGCCTTGCCGGACCGGCCTACGCCGAACCCGAGCAGCTCACGTCCTTCCACCCAACGGGGAACGGAGCTCAGCACCAATATTCACATTGCAAGTACATTGGGGGGGCGGACTGGATGCGTCTTGCTTTCCTGTATTGTATCCATACCATCCATGTTATTTTGTGACTAGAACGTAATGATGCACTAATAGATATATTATTTTCTTACCTGTGGGGGTTGTTATTTCTTACATGCAATAGCATATACAGTCTAATACCATCTGGTATACACACACTGTTGTTTTGTGCCTACTGTGACCAGCCTGCTCGTTTACTTTGTGGGCTGGAAGTCAGCCTGAAGAAAAAGGAAGTCCTCTACTAGCCCGCACCACAGGAAGAACACCACCATCCCCACATCAGCATAGGCACATCTGTGCTTAAGTCCGTTCAGCAGTTCACCTACCTGGGAAGCATCATCTCTTCAGACGCCAAGATTGATAAAGAGATAGATCACAGATTAGCAAAGGCATATAGTGCATTCGGAAGGCTTCACAAAAGAGTTTGGAGCAACAAGCAACTGAGGCAAAGCACCAAAATAAGTGTGTACAGAGCTATCGTACTGTCTATTCTCCTATATGGGTCGGAAACATGGGTCACCTATCGCCAACACCTACGACTCCTCGAACGCTTTTATCAGCACTGTCTTCGCACAATCCTAAATGTACACTGGACCGACTATGTGACAAATGTTGCTGTCCTTGAGCAAGCAGGGATCACCAGCATTGAGGCCATGCTATTGAGAACACAGCTGCGCTGGGCAGGGCACGTCTCTAGGATGGAGGACCACTGCCTCCCAAAGATACTATTCTATGGTGAACTCACCATGGGTCAGCGCAAGAGAGGCACCCCCAAAAAGAGATATAAGGACTCCCTGAAACAACATCTCAGGCTCGGCCAGATTGATCACCAACAATGGTCCACCCTGGCCTCACATCGGGAGGCATGGAGACGCACTATCCACAATGCTGCGGCCTCTTTCGAGAAGACACGCCGAACGGGTCTCGAAGAGAAACAATGCAGAAAGAACCGCAACTTGGTAGCAGCATCACCCAATGAGACTTTGTGCTGTGCTTTCTGCAACCGGACTTGCCTATCTCAGATTGGCCTTTTTAGTCATCAACGCGCTTGTAAAAAGCGTGGGATGAGTCCTTTCTAAGAATCTTTGTTCGCGAAGTAATGCCGAGAGATACTTCTATCCCGCCCTTCTCCTCACAAGGGGACTCAGGGCGGCCTCACATTGTCCCCTTTATTGGACAGCCTCGCCACTCCAAAATTCTAAGGCACCAGACAGAGGGCATTGCTAGCCACTGATTAGCCAGCATCCCAGAATCCAGGCCTCTACATTCAAACAACAGGATTTCTTCCCACTGAGGGGAAAAAAGCCAGCAACCCAGAATCCAGGCCTCTACATTCAAACAACAGGATTTCTTCCCACTGAGGGGAAAAAAGCCAGCAACCCAGAATCCAGGCCTCTACATTCAAACAACAGGATTTCTTCCCACTGAGGGGAAAAATGCACCATCAACATTCCCTCCCCACTTGGCTCTGTGAAAACAAAATGGATTCCTGTATTCTCCTCCCCCTCAGCTTTTAGAAAACGGCTGCCTGCCATTCGGCCTTTTAAAGTTACCAATAGCAGGCCATAACATTACAGGCCCCAAAATAGAGTTTAGGGCGGATATGTGGCAGCCACTTTCACAGGCCACAGCGACCAGCGCGGGTGATGGACCTGCACCAAACTTGGTACACATAACCCCCTATGACATGACCCACGTATTATGGGATTTGTAGTACTTTCCAAGACTTTGGTTCCCACAGACCACTGAGGCCACCAAAAAGGACCAATACAGACCACACTCAGCACACACAGCCCCCATGACCCACTCTACGTCCTGGTGCAGTTCGGAGGAGGGTGGGCCATGGATGATGGGACTTGAAGTGCCTCTACTCACTTCCCAAGTCCGCTGCAACCCTCATCCAATCACTGATCGAGACCAAACTTGGCATACATAACCCCCATGACTGCCTTCACGTCCTGGTGAATTTTGGGGAGGACTGACAATGAATGATGGGATTTGTAGTACTTTTACACCCCTCTGTTCCCACAGACCACTGTGGCCCCCAACAAACACCGAGAAAGTCCACACTTGGCACACAGAGCCCCAGTGACCCACTCTACAGCCTACTGAAGTTTGGAGGGGGAAAAAACATGGATGATGGGACTTGCAGTACCTTCTCTCACTTGCCAATCCTGCTACAAACCTAATCCAATGACTGATCAACACCAAATCTGGCACACAGAGCCCTCATGACCCACTCTACAGCCTGGTGCAGTTTACTGTGAGACGGACCACGGATGATGGGACTTGAAGTACCTTCACTCACTTCCGAAAAACAATGCATCCCTCATCCATTCACCAATACAGACCAAACTTAGCACACAGAGCCCCCATGACCCAATCTACATCCTACTACACTTGGGGGGGGGGGGACGGGACACACAGAGATGATGGGACTTGCACTACCTTCAGTAATTTCATGATACCACTGCAACTCCCAATAATGATGGATCAAGACTAAACTTGGCACACAGAGCCCCCATGACCCACTCTACATCCTGCTGCACTTCTCAAATGACCCGGGCAGGGCCGGGTCCCCAAGCTAGTATACCAATAAAATACAGTTAGAACAATAAAATCCATTTAAAAACATTATCCACAATAATTCAACAATACATTCATTAACATCAAATTAGCATACCAATATACCAAGCCAAGCCAAAAATCCAACATCAAGATGTCCATACCTTTTACTTCCATATTGCTGTTCCCCTCTAGTCAAATGCCTGGTTCCAGAGCCAGGTCTTCAGTTGTCTCCTAAAGGACAGGAGAGAGGTGGCTAACTTGATGTCCTTAGGGAGGGAGGTCCACAGACGGGGGGCCACTGCCGAGAAGGCCCTGTCTATCAACCCCACCAACCGTGTTTGCGAAAGTGCTAGGATCGAGAACAGGGCCTGTCCTGATGATCTTAAGCTGTGTGATAGTTCATAGCAGGAGATACGTTCAGACAGGTAAACTGGGCCAGCTTTAAAGGTTAAAATCAGCACTTTGAATTGTCCCCAGAGTTGTAGTTCACCTACATCTAGAGAGCACTGCGGACTCAAACAATGAAGGATCTAGACCAAACTTGGCACGAATGCTCAATATGCCCAAATATGAACACAGATAGAGTTTGGGGGAAATAGACCTTGACATTTAGGAGTTGTAGTTACTGGATTCATAGTTAAATTACAATCAAAGAGCATTCTGAACCCCACCAACAATAGAATTGGGCCAAACTTCCCACACAGAACCCCCATGATCAACAGACACAAACACCCAAAACACCCCACCCACACAAGCATTCCACAACATACTACCACCCACAATGCCACCACACACCCACTAACTCACCAAAAAAGTAATACCTACACACAACACAATACGCACATAACACAACCTTGCGTCTACTGCTCAACCCATTTGTATGCCATTCCTTCCTTCCACACAGGCAGAAACTGACCCAAAAGACAAGCCTTGCCTTCTAAAAAGAACAGCATCGGACGACACACTCGCAACGCTACATACATCAAACAAAAAAGGGCAGAACAAACGCCAGAACAGAAAGACACTGCGCAGCAGAGACACAGACAACAGGTCACTGCACGAACGCCAGGAACACCACACACCGACAACTCCCCAGGACTTCAACATCCCACCCACCAGAACAACCCACAACGACACAGCCATGACCCCACCAAGACCATAAGTAACATCAATTCCAACCCTTACATACTCAGACTTTCTCGCATCTCCTAAATAGGGCACAGCAACGCGTGCCGGGTACAGCTAGTTATTATATAAACTTTACTAGCTGTACCCGGCACGCATTGCTGTGCCCTAATTAGGAGATGCGAGATGTAAGGGTTGGAAATGATGTTACTTACGGTCTTGGTGGGGTCATGTAGGCATGAATTGCGCACTTTCTATGTGTGCTCCAAATGATGTCATCTGGAAGCATGAGTTGTATTGTCTTATATAGCGGAGAAAGTGTTTTGATTCTGGAGTGTGTCCACTCAGCAAAGTCTGTAGTGGTTGTGGAGGAGTGGCAAGTGGTGGTAGAGAGACTTTACCGGCTAGGCAGCACATTCCTGTTGTTTCTGCTGGGTATTTCAGGCTTTGCAGTGTGTGCAGATGTGCGTTAGGGTGCCAATGTCGGCCTCTGGCACCATGCTGTAGTCTTCTGCAGCGTTGTATCTGAAGGCTAGGCGGTGGAATTGGTTGTGGTGTTTTTGAAGTTTGTTTTCTGTGTTGCGACGTCGTGTTTCTGCGCTCCTTGCGTGCTGCTGTTGTGTTGCATTTCTGCATCTTTGTTGTTCCTGGCTGCGCGCTTCTTCTTGTCGTGCAGTTCTTTGCATTTGGTTCTCAGCTGTGCGTCGTGCAGTGACCTGTTGTCTGTGTCTCTGCTGCGCAGTGTTTCTGTTCTGGCATTTGTTCTGCCCTTTTTGTTTGATGTATGTAGCGTTGTGAGTGTGTCGTCCGATGCTGTTATTTTTATAAGGCATGGCTTGTTTTTTGGGTCAGTTTATGTCTGTGTGGAAGGAAGAAATGGTTTTAGTTTGTGGTGTTTGTAGGTGTTGTGTGTATGGGGTCCCGTAAGGTTGGTGGGATGGGTTGTGATTGGAAGTTGTGTTGTGTCGTGTGGGTAGGAATTTGCTGGAGAATTGCTCCCTCAGAGTTTGGTTTTGGCAGTTTAACCCTCAAACACCAACTGAAATCTCTCAGCATTCTATCCTAGCCTTGGATGGCTCTTGCCAGCGTTGCTATGGTTACAGCAGTTATGCAAATCCGCCCTTATTGGCAGCCAATCATGTTGTTCAGAATGTAGAGGCTGGGTGAGTCGTTGGCTGCCCCGGAGGATTCTGGGAAATGTAGTTTTATTTTTACTTGTTGTTTTGGGGGCCTTTTAGGTTTTGGGGGGGAAAGTTTCTTTGCTACAAACGTACCTTGCTTGAGGCCTATTTCTGTTGGCAAGTATTGTTTTTCTGCGTTGTATGGTTTCTTTGTTTGAGGTATACATCACATGACGTGAGCCCATTTATATAATAGATTACGGTCCATGGATCCACAACTGTTAAACAGAACCACTCTAAATGTTATATCAGCTATATATCTTAAAACATATTTCTGCAAAATACATGCACTGAAATGCACAGAGCAGAGATTAAAATATAGTGAGCATAAAAATTCCTGGTGAAAACTGACTGGGGAGGGGAAGGAAAGAAAGAAGGAGAAAAAGAAGGGAAAGGAAGGAAGGGAGGGATGAAAGAAAAAGCGAAGGAAGGAAAGGAGGAAATGTATGAAATGAGGGAAAGACAGGAAGGGAGAAAGATGGGAGGGATGAAAAAAGCGAAGGAAGGAAAGGAGAAAATGTATGAAATGAGGGAAAGAAAGGAAAGGGACAAGGAAGGGAGGAGGGATGGAAGAAAAAGGAAGGAAGAGTTTGTGAGGGTCTACTGGCTTGGTCCTTTGCCTTTAAATCCGAGTGTGCTTTCAGCGGCTGTTATTATGTGTTCATGGGCCACGGGAAGGCAAGAGATAAATCAAAGGCAGGCATAAATCTCCCTTCCTCCCCCTGCCATGCATCCCATTCCCTGCTTGTGCAATGGTGAAAACGGCTCGATTCCTCCCCACTCCTTCGAACCCTCCAGCTCATTAGCACGATGCATTATTAATAATCAGAAGGTGCCATTTGCACTGAGAGGGAAGGATATTGTGCTTCTATGTGCCTTGATGCCCTTTGCCTTCTCATCCCTCTTTGCCCATAGAAAGATATGTTTAGCTTGTGAATTTTAACTGTGTCACAGGAACTTACGACGGAATCAAAAGTTAAGAATCAAAGCAATGGAAAGGTTCAACTTCTTAATGTTTGGTCGGAATATGCATCGTAAGTGTCAAACAGACGAAGAACATCCGAGTAAAGATTACTTTCGATTCATTTCCACAAACCTAAAACAGTGTTTTTCAATCTTTTTTGAGCCGCGGCACTTTTTTTACATTTACAAAATCCTGGGGCACACCACCGACCAAAAGGACACAAAATGTCATTGGGGAGTTGTAGTTGCTGGGAGTTATAGTTCACCCGCAATCAAAGAGCATTCTGAACTCCACCAATGATGGAATGGAATCAAACTTCCCACACAGAACTCCCATAACCAAGAGAAAATACTATAAGAGTTTGGTGGGCATTGACCTTGAGTTTTGGAGTTGTAGTTCACCTATATCCAGAGAGCACTGTGGACTCAAGCAATGTTGGATCAGGACCAAACTTTGCATGAATACTCAATATGCCCAAATGTGAACACAGATGGAGTTTGGGGGAAAATAGACCTTGACTTTTGGGAGTTATAGTTTCTGGGATTTATAGTTAACACACAATCAAAGAGCATCCTGAACTCTTGCAACAATGGAATTGAACCAAACTTGGCATATTGAACTCTTATTACCAACAGAAAGTACTGAAAGGGTTTGCTTGGAAGTTGTAGTTCACCTACACCCAGAGAGCACTGTGGACTCAAATAATGATGGAGCTGGACCACACTTGGCATGAATACTCAATATGACCAACTATGAACACACATGGAGTTTGGGGGAAATAGACTTTGACGTTCAGGAGTTGTAGTTCACCTACATCCAGAGAGCACTGTGGACTCAAATAATGATGAGCAGGCCTCTTCCTCATGGGGAGGGGGACACTCCACCCCTTTCCGACCCTCCCTCCGCTCACCTCAGCCTCTCTGCCGGCCTTTCCTCCTCCTCAAATGGCAACCTATGGGAAGGGGGCGGAGCCTGAGTGACACTTCCCTCCTCCCTCTCTCGATTGGAGGCTGGCTGGCGCGTGCAGAGGGGAAACAGCCACTTTTTCTTCGCCGCCGCCCGGCCCTTCCTCCTCCTCCCCCCGTAAGCAGCAGCAGCAGGAGTTCGGCAGGAGGGGGAAGAAAGGGTATATTGGAGGTTTTCCCACGGCACACCTGATGATCGCTCACGGCACACTGGTTGGGAAACACTGGTCTATGCAACAGGAGAACTGTAATGACCATATAGCATACTAGCTGTAACCGGCACGCATTGCTGTGCCCTTTTTAGGAGATGCGAGGAAGTCCAATCATCCACGGTGTGCCCTCCTCTAAACTGCAGTTGGATGGAGTGTGGGTCATGGGGGGCATGGTGTGCCAAGTTGGGTCTTTATTGGTCTTGGTTCTGGGCCACAGTGGTCTGTGGGGAATGATGGGGTTTGAAGTACTACAAATCCCATTTTCCATGGTGGTACTTCAGGTCCCATCATGCATGGTCGGGGCTCTGTGTGCCAAGGCCATAGGTTAGCTGTCAATTCAGGCCATACACAATGTCCCATGAGCTGAGGCCTAGTCAGGAACAGCAAGTTAATGAAGCCTTACTGTCAATTCAGAGCGTAAACAGCTTCCCAGTAAGTGAGGCCTAGTTAGGGAAATCAAGTTAATGAAGTCTTACTGTCAATTTAGAGCGTAAACAGCTTCCCAGTAAGTGAGGGCTAGTTAGGGAAATCAAGTTAATGAAGCCTTACTGTCAATTTTGGGCGTGGTCTGTGATTTTTTGGGGTGTAAATTGTCGGTTGGAAGTGATTTGGGTGTTTGTGTTGGGGATTGGCTCAGGCCTTTTCCTTATTCTGTTTTGGCAGTTTAGTATGGATCGGAATTTTCATGTTGGCTGGCCAGTGCAGCAGTTATGCAAATCCGCCCTTATTGGCAGCCAATCATGTTGTTCAGAATGTAGAGGCTGGGTGAGTCTTTGGCTGCCCCGGAGGATGCTGGTAAATGTAGTTTTATTTTTATTCGTTGTTTTGGGGGCCTTTTAGGTTTTGGGAGGGAAAGTTTCTTTGCTACAAACGTACCTTGCTTGAGGCCTATTTCTGTTGGCAAGTATTGTGTTTCTGCGTTGTATGGTTTCTTTGTTTGAGGTATACATCACATGACGTGAACCCATTTATATAATAGATAGTGACACCAACAACCCAACCCACACTGGTTGGGAAAAACTGGGATAGAGCATAGTAAGCCCATGCTGTTGTCAAGGAGAGGTCTGCTTTTAAATAGGAGGAGCTCGGTGCAGAAAAGAAACAGATAATAATAATAATCTTTATTTATACCTCACCCCATCTCTCCAATGGGAACTCGGGGCGGCTCACATGAGGCCAAGCCCAAACAACAAATTACAATAAAATAAAATCAAAACACCAGCAATGAACACAATAAAAAAGATAGGCTGAAGTACAAATACGCCGGACTGCAATGCATTCCGACAGTACCCTTAGCAAATTGACTTCAAACAGTAGCGACAATAACTCTCCCACCCCACCCCCTTCCTTACGCATCCATGAAATCGCATTACATCAAGAACCAGGTCAGAAAACATTACGCTCAGTCCTTGCCTCTTAATTGGAACGGCTGCCGACCAATTCGGCCCTGGCTAGTGCTCCAGCTCATGTGCAAGAGCCGACTTGCTGGCTTGTTTGCTTTAGTATCCTAGAGATCCAAAGGGCAACCCAGTCCATTCTGCGAGGCAGGAAGACACAATCAAGGAGGGAGAAAGCCATGAACAACACTTTAGTGATATTGGATAAATAAGGTAAAAGTAAAGGTTTCCCCCTGACGTTAAGTCCAGTTGTGTCCAACTATGGGGATTGGTGCTCATTTCTAAACTGAAGAGCCGGCGTTGTCCGTAGACACCTCCAAAGTCATGTGGCCGGCATGATTGCATGGAGCACTGCTACTTTTCCGCTGGAGCGGTACCTATTGATCTACTCACATTTGCAGGTTTTTGAACTGCTAGGTTGGCAGAATCTGGGGCTGACAGTGGAAACTCACGCCGCTCCTCGGATTTGAACCTGTGACCTTTCGGTCAACAAGTTTAGCATCTCAGTGGTTTAAATTTCCCCTGTCCTAAACGGAAAGCCTAGCCCCACTGTTCACCCTTTTTGGGCTCCTCTAGAATACATTTTTTCTACTCCTACCTCATCCAGGGTTTTATCATTTTACCTTGTCCATTTGGCCCGCCCATTGTGTTTGATTTTATATTATGTTATTTTGCTACTGTATTTTATTGTAATATATTTTTTGTATTTTATTTTGCTATATTGTATCTTTGGGCTTGGCCTCATTTTAGCCGCCCCCGAGTCCCCTTTGGGGAGAAGGTGGCGGGGTATAAATAAAGATTATTATTATTATTATTATTTTATTTGTGCCATAGCTCCCGGGCTATCAATGTCTTGTGAAAGGACAAGGACGTGTTCTATCTATCCCAGAGGATGGCTTTTTGCCTCCCTTTAAAGGCTCAGGGCTCCAAGGACAAAACTGAACACTTCACTTAACTCAAACGCTTTATTGTCTAATACATGAGTTAACTTCACTCAGACACTTTGCTTAATTTTCCCAAAATAATAACTGGTGACGTAGTCCCCAAAATGAGGTAGAAAAGTTCTTACTTTAAGTTTTTTGGTTCGCGAAGCTATGGCGGAAAAGCTCTCGGAGTCCTTTCTCTTCCAATGGCTTTGAGGTAGGGACACTCGCAGCCCCAATCAGATGGCCGAACTTGAAGTCACAAAGTCTTCCTCTTGAGGCCAGACGACTGGTTTGGAGGCGCTTGGAACTCCCCAGAGTTACTCAGCCTTCCGATATGTTGAGCCTTCTGCTTGAATTCCAAGGAAATCAGACTGGTATTGAAGGATGGCCTGACCAAGGGCCTGGTCTGGTGACACATCCTTGCAGGAGGGAATCTGGTAGTCTACTCTACAGAATGTAACAGTACCTTGTTCCTCAGATCCCTGGAAAAAAGGGGGGCGGAACAAACACAATTGGGCTCTGCTAATGATGATTGGCAGGTGCTAAGGACCAATCAGTGCAACCAAACTTCTTGCAAACTGTGCAGGCTGCATGTCAGCGCCGCTTGGCCCGTTTGTTGACCTAACGGACCAAGCCCCGCGCGCCATCAGATAAGAGCAACATCTGGCGGGCTTTGAACTGGAACCGCCCTTTGATGTGCCAGGCACCTTTCCTGAACTTTGATATGCGGAGAGCCGGATGGTCATCCCTGAGGAAGGAGGGGCCCAGCAGGGGGGCGGGCCGGGGAGGGCTTTTGAAGAGACTCTTGCGCGGGAAAAAGTTAGTCTATCTTTGCTTGCCCTGGATTAAGGACCTATTAAACTACTTATCCTTCAGCATCGTTTGGAGTGAGCGTGGTTCATTAGACCCCCCTTGCCGGAGTTGACACTGCAAAAACACACTTCAACAATGCAAACCTTCAAGAACTCAAGATTTTCCATGCAGGTGGCGCTCACAGCGCCATCACATTATTATTATTATTATTATCCCACTGTGCCACCGGGTAAATAGTGTGATATTATGGAAACATAGAACTGGAAGAGGCTCTAAGGCAGTGTTTTTCAACCTTTTTTGAGCCGCGGCACATTTTTTAAATTTACAAAATCCTGGGGCACACCACCAACCAAAATGACACAAAATGACACACGAACACAGTCATACATATAGTTAATGTTTTAAAATGTATTTATACACTCAGTGTGAAACCTGGGCCTGTTTCGATGAACACAACATAGATTTCCTGGCAGGAATGGCAGAAACACACACACAAAGGTCTTGCTCAACACCTGTCAGTCTCTCTCTGTGTTCTTATAGGTTGTTTTGAATAATATGTATCTGCTGTAAAACAATGTATAGCACACCTATATATGTTTGTTTGTGGGATTAACATAACTCAAAAAGCACTTGATGAATTGACACCATCCTGAGCCTCCCCAAACTACAAATCCTGGGATTCCCCAGCCTTGAGCCTCATTGCATGAATGCTACGGTGTAGATCCGCCCCCTGGCAGCCGGGGGACCCGGGGAAGTCCCATCCCAGGATCTTCTCTCTCTCCGCGTGGCTCTTTCCGCCTGACGCAGTCCCTGCCTTTTGGCTCAAACCCTTCCGAGGCCGAGGAAGGAGCGGAGGGGAGGAGGAAGCCCAAGAAGGCAAGTGGTGAGTCCAGCGGCACAAGGCTTCCCAAAAGGAGGCTGTGTTTGCGGGACTCAGGCAAGAGATTGAGCCCCAGCAAGGGCTTCCCGGTAGGACAGGAGGGCTCTCTCTCTCTCTCTCTCTCTCTCTCTCTCTCTCTCCCTCTCTCTCTCTCTCTCCTATCTCCAATTTCCCACGGCACACCTGATGATCGCTCACGGCACACTAGTATGCCATGGCACACTGGTTGGGAAACACTGCTCTAAGGAATATCCAGTCCAACTCCATTCTGCCACACAATCAAAGCTCTCCCGACAGATGGCCAACCATCCTCTATTGAAAAACCTCCAGAGAAGGAGACTCTGCTACACTCTGAGCTGGCAACATATTCCACTGTGGAACAGCTCTTGCCATCAATCTTCTTAATATTCAAGTGGAATCACTTTTCCTGCAGTTTGAATCCACTGCTCCATGTCACGGTCTCTGGAGCAGCGGAAAACAAGCCCGCTCCATTTTCAATCTGACAGTCTTTCAAATATTTAAACATGGCCTTCATGTCCCCTCTTAACCTTCTCTTCTCCAAGCTAAACGTACCCGGCTCCCTCCGCGGCTCCACAGAAGGCTTGGCTTCCAGACTAGACAAGAAACCAATTCTTGGAGTTTTCTTCCCCTGTCCCTTCTTTCGCAATGTTTCTCATCTCTGCCTTCGAGTGTGCTGTGGCGCGTTCTCCCTCTTTTGTAGGAAGAAATGTCTAAGAAGTCTTTTCAACCGTAAATGAGATACAAAGGGCACGGATGCGACATGTGGAGGAGCCCAAAGTGTCGGCTTACTGTGCCAGAGGATTGCAGAAACAAAAAAAAAAACCACGCTGCTCTTGCGGTCACCGTAACCAGGCGAGAAGAGCCCATTGTCCCATGTCATTTTGCCTCCTGCTAATTGTCTTTACGGCCCTCCTGCGGGCGGTAGAGTCTTTGTCAATGCCAAAACGGCTTGCCAATCCGTTGCAAAGAAAGAGATCTAAAATTTCTATTTTTCCCCCCCTCCCATTGCCTTGATTGCTTCTGGGCAGACGTTGCACATCGGTCTCCACATTATAAGGTCCACATTGGGTGTTTATTTATCCGCGGGAGGCTCCATGACAAGGCTTTTATGGCCAATGAGGGATCGATAAAAATAATTGCACGCACCGTCGGATGGAAGGAGGGATATTTGCAAAACATGTCTGCTTTCCCCAAACACTGTTATTTTAACAACTCCCCGACTCCATGCACATTTGTACATTCGGGTGACTTTTACTATTTTCCTTTTTTTTTTTTTTTGCAATTTCATCTATCTTGTGTTGTCGAAGGCTTTCATGGCCGGAATCACTGGGTTACGGTGAGTTTTCCAGGCTGTATGGCCATGTTCCAGAAGCATTCTCTCCTGACATTTTGACCACACCTTCTGCACCTGACAAATCATTTTCAGATTGTTGTTCTGGGAAAAGCTGTAAAGGGCCTCTCCAGGCCCGGATTAACAACTTTTTGCTCCCTAGGCCACACTTTGGAATTACGCCCCCCCCCCCTACTACCGGCACTGAAAGTTGTTGTTTGGGATCTGGGAAGGGAGGCTGGGACCCAAGCCGTGCCTGCCTTCCCTTCCTTCCTCGCCCGGGGGCTTGGGGGCCGTGGCGGGGTGGCCATCTGCCGGGGCTGATTAGGATCCCTGCGCCAACAGAGCAGGGGGCAGCACTGTAATATAACACAAATACTACTAAGGCAGCAAATAAGTCATATCAAAATACATTTAAATGGGCAGAATGGGGCTCACAAAATGAGAACCACAACAAATAGCATTAGAAATCACATAGAAGTTACACAAAAAGTACATTGCATATCAAACATTCTTCAAGGATGTGTACAGTTCCAATACAAATGCAGTTCAAATACAGTACAGTGAAAACAGGGCTACAAGAACACTGGAAGGGTCCGTCTTCATAAATCAAAACCTAAATAGGATCAAGGCGGAAACCCTTGTAAAGAGGAAAATTCCTGGGAGCAGTTAGCCCCAACTAGAACCCGTGATCGGGTGGCGAAATGAAGGTTGTTTCCGGGGTCTTGCTCAGGACGCTAAGCGTCTTCCTGATATGTAGCGCAGGCCCCGCCCAGAGTTATGTCGCAAAGGGTGGCGGGAATGGTAGTCCACTGTTGATTGTTATGAGCAAAGACGCCCGAGCATTTATTCACTAAAATTTTACAAAACAATGGTTAACAAAATGTGAACATTGGTATCATTTGTGATTCATTATATCAGGGGTCAGGAACCTTTTTGACTCAGAGAGCCACACAAGCAAAATATTTGGAAATTTATTTCAGTGAGAGCATTATAATAAAAATGATAATGATAATATTCATTCAGCCTCTGCTAATAATAATAATAATAACAACAACAGGTTCCTAGAGTAGGAGAAGACCTCCAAGGGCCATCCAGTCCAACCTCCTTCTGCCATAAGGGAAAAACACAATCAAGGCACTCCTCACAGATGGCCATTCAGCCAATAATAATAATAACAACAACAGGTTCCTAGAGTAGGAGGAGACCTCCAAGGGCCATCCAGTCCAACCTCCTTCTGTCATAAGGGAAAAACACAATCAAGGCACTCCTCACAGATGGCCATTCAGCCAATAACAACAATAACAACAACAGGTTCCTAGAGTAGGAGGAGATCTCCAAGGGCCATCCAATCCAATCTCCTTCTGCCATAAGGGAAAAACACAATCAACGCACTCTCACAGATGGCCATTCAGCCAATAATAACAACAACAACAACAACAGGTTCCTAGAGTAGGAGGAGACCTCCAAGGGCCATCCAGTCCAACCTCCTGCCATAGGGGAAAAACACAATCAATGCACTCTCACAGATGGCCATTCAGCCAATAATAATAACAACAACAGGTTCCTAGAGTAGGAGGAGACCTCCAAGGGCCATCCAGTCCAACCTCCTGCCATAGGGGAAAAACACAATCAATGCACTCCTCACAGATGGCCATTCAGCCAATAATAATAATAATAACAACAACAACAGGTTCCTAGAGCGGGAGGAGACCTCCAAGGGCCATCCAGTCCAACCTCCTTCTGCCATAAGGGAAAAACACAAAGCATTCCTCACAGATGGCCATTCCGCCATCTTGAACCAAACTTGGCACACTGAACTCTCATGAGACCAACAGAAAGTACTGAAAGGGTTTACTGGGCATTTACCTTGAGTTTGGGAGTTGTAGTTCTCCTACATCCAGAGAGCACTGTGGACTCAAATAATGATGGATCAGGACCAAACTTGGCACGAATCCTCAATATGCCCAAAGAGGCAGAAGAGAAGAGAAGAGGAGGAAGACGAGGAGGGAATGGAAGCGCCCCCCCCACTCTGGCCTCAGCCCTGCTTCTTTCCCGCTTTGGCCCCGCCCCCTCTCCATCGCTGCACTCCCCCTCCTTCCCTCTTCTGTTCAGGTGGTGGAAGGGGGACGGAATGAAAGGGGAAAGAGGGAGAGAGGGAAGGAAACAGGAAGACAGGAAACAGAAGAAGGGAAAGAGCGCTGAGGCAAGCGGGAGGGGGGAGCGCGCGAGGTGGAAGTGAAGGGAGGAGGAGGGCGAAGGCATACTCTTGCTCCTGGCCGCCTCCCCTTCTTCCCCCTCCCTTCCCTTCCCCTCCGCTTGCCTGCCTGCCTCTTCACGTTTGTAGCCGCCCCAATGAGTTCGCCTCCCTCTCTTCAGGACAAAGCCTTGAGGGAGCCCAGGGCCGGACAGCATCAGCTGCCGGGCCGGATCCGGCCCGCGGGCCATAGGTTGCCCACCCCTGCTCTAAAATCAGGACAGTAATTTTTTTTAAAAACACAACAATTTGAAAACAGGGGAATCCTAGACAGGGAACAATCAGGGCCAGCTAATACCTCCCAACAAAGGATTCCTCTAGATAGGAAGCAGCCAGGCTTTGAAGCTGCAAGGCCATTCAGTGCTAATCAAGGTGGCCAATGGCAACAGCCACCCTTGCCTCAAACAGACAGGAATCTGATGACGGCCTCAAATTGCAGGAAGAGTTTTTCATAACACTTTGGGAGCCTGGAAACCTTGCTCCTTGAGTTTTTGAAAAAACAACAACTAAATGCTTTCCTAATGGCAGGAAGCATTGCACACCTTTAATGAAATTACTTTAAAGTGCCTTTCGAATGCAAGTGCTTATTGCTTTGAAAGTGAAGAAGTCTAGCGTTAAGGATGCTCTCAGGGAAGGAACAAAACCCACAAGCAGCTTTCCTTCACCAAGTGTTTTCTGATGTTTTAGACTACAACTCCCATCGTCCTCAGCCAACAGAGGCAATGATCAAGCTGATGGTCACTCTTGTTCAGTTAATCTGCAGATTGTATATTAAAAGTGCCTGTCCTGGTCTTCAATGCTGGGGAGTCTTTGACGATTATATCAAACAGAGGGGGAGTTGCTAAAAGGCAATGCAACACACAGAGTGTAAACAATCAGTGAAGTAACAAATTCATTTAGAGATTTCACAAGTGGTGATACACATTCATAAGCACAATATCACAATATATACAAATAACATATGCATGTAGTGCATGCCCGCTATGGGCTCCTACCCCGTACGCCAATGGCGTCAGTCAATGTCCAGGTAACTTCGGGTTTGAAGGAAAATGATCAAGGGTTCATTGAATGAGATGGGGTTTCAAGGTAAGTAAGGGGAGGAGACACACAAGCCCAACGGGGCTGTGTCCCAAAAAAAAGCGGGTGGGCTAGCAAGCCGTGTTGGAAGTTCGGAGGAGTGCTTCGGCCGTTGGTCATGACGTAGAAGTATGCATTTGCCTCTATGATCTAGACCTTGCACTTGCATCAGGATGAATATGAGTTGCTTTGCTTTACATCTATGGCCTTGAGAAAGACCCGGTGTGGAGGGTCGAAACGGGAGTTGGGACCATTGTACAGCGTTATCCCCGTCGGCCCAGTTATACGCTCAGGCGACCCAGCAATAAGTTCAACTGCCTATATGAATTGAAATTGCTTGGTTTCCTGCTCGCGAACAGCACTCCTCCGAACTTCCAACATGGCTTGCTAGCCCACCCGCTTTTTTTTGGGACACAGCCCCGTTGGGCTTGTGTGTCTCCTCCCCTTACTTACCTTGAAACCCCATCTCATTCAATGAACCCTTGATCGTTTTCCTTCAAACCCGAAGTTACCTGGACATTGACTGACGCCATTGGCGTACAGGGTAGGAGCCCATAGCGGGCATGCACTACATGCATATGTTATTTGTATATATTGTGATATTGTGCTTATGAATGTGTATCACCACTTGTGAAATCTCTAAATGAATTTGTTACTTCACTGATTGTTTACACTCTGTGTGTTGAGTCTTTGGCGATTGGCTGGGCTCACCGGGCACGGACTCTCGGTATCTGCAGTCCTTAGCTCTTTACATTTCAATCTTGTTATGCCATTAGGGGAGCTGTAGCTTTCCAAGGTCCTTTCTTTTCTCTGCCAAAGTTGACTAAATGTAAAGGTAAAGGTTTCCCCTTGATATTAAGTCTAGCTGTGTCTGACTCTGGGGGGTGGTGCTCACCTCCATTTCTAAGCCAAAGATTCTGCTTTATTATATTATTCTATTTATTGTTATTCTATTTATTTTATTATTATTACATTTATTATTATTATTATTACATTTATTATTTTACTCTATTTATTATATTCATTTTTACACTATTTGTTATTATTATTACATTTATCATTTTACTCTATTTATTATTATTATTACATTTATTATTTTACTCTATTATTATATTCATTATTTTACACTATTATTCCATTTATTATTTTACTCTATTTATTATTATATTAATTATTTTACACTATTTATTATTATTCCATTTATTATTTTACTCTATTTATTATTATTATTATTATTATTATACTCTATTATTATTCCTAGGTAAAGATAAAGGTTTTCCCCTGACATTAAAAGTCCAGTCGTGCCCGACTCTGGGGATTGGTGCTCATCTCCATTTCCAAGCCGAAGAGCCGGCATTGTCCGTAGATGCCTCCAAGGTCATGTGATTGGCATAACTGCACGGAGCGCCGTTACCTTCCCGCAGAAGCAGTACCTATTGATCTACTAACATTTGCATGTTTTTGAACTGCTAGGTTGGCAAAAGCTGGGGATAACAGGGGGAGCTCACTCTGCTCCTCAAAGTGAAGTTGCTTTCGGTCAGCAAGTTCAGCAGCTCAGCGGTTTAACCCACTGAGCAAATAAAATTGGACCAAATAAAATTGCTAAACTATTCAGCAATTTTATTTGGTCCAGATGTGGAATCAAATCAACTTTATTTGAAGGAATGTATGCATAGTAATACAGCTATTCTATATTCTTCCCATTTTATAATATAATATAATATAATAATTACACTTCATATTCCGCTCTATCTCCCCAAGAAGATTCAGAGCAGATTATATTATATATAAACACAAACACAGGCAAACATTCAATGCCTTGATACAGTTAACAGAAATTCAGAGACAAAGGCAAAGGTTTTCCCTTTCATCTCCGGCTTCTGGCTCCGGCTCAACTTCTAGCTCTGGGGGAGGTGTTTATCTCCATTTCCAAGCTGAGGAGCCTGCATTGTCTGTAGACACCTCCTAGTTGTGTGGTCGGCATGACTGCTTGGAGCACCTGTTTACCTTCCTGCTGAAGCTGTACCTATTGATCTACTCACATTTGCATACTTGCGAACTGCTAGGTTGGCAGAAAGAAGCCCAAGTCTGTGCATTTGTTTTTGTGTGTGTCAGGACCAACTTGAGAAACTGCAAGACGCTTCTGGTGTGAAATAATTTATTTATGCCGCCCTTCTCAACTCCGAAGGGGACTCAGAGCGGCTCACAAGAAAAATGCAAATACAATGAACTATAATTATTGTCACAGTACAACATAAATATTACATATCACATTGTACTATAACAATATCACATTGAACTATACAAATACAATAAACTATATTATTGCCACAGCAAACATCGGTATTACATATCACATTATACTATAACAAGTCAGATATGGAGATGCTCTCTCAGATCCCTTTCTAATAACTAATAGAGTGAAACAAGGCTGTGTTTTTGCACCAACCCTATTTACAATCTTCTTCAGCATGATGCTCCAAAGGGCTACGGCAGACCTCAAAGAAGAAGATGACATATATATACGCTATCGTACTGATGGTAGCTTGTTCAACTTAAGCCGTCTGAGGGCTCGCACTAAGACTCTAAACTATCTAGTCCGTGAGCTGCTTTTTGCTGACAATGCTGCCCTTGTCACCCATTCAGAAGCAGCCCTGCAGCGCCTCACATCCTGCTTTGCCACAGCTGAAGAGCTGTTTGAGCTGGAAGTCAGCCTGAAGAAAACAGAAGTCCTCTACCAGCCCGCACTACAGGAAGAACACCGCCATCCCCACGTCAGCATAGGCGAATTTGTGCTTAAGTCCGTTCTGCAGTTCACCTCCCTGGGAAGTATCATCTCTTCAGATGCCAAGATGGATAAAGAGATGGATCACAGATTTGCAAAGGGATAGAGTGCATGTGGAAGGCTTCACAAAAGAGTCTGGAGCAACAAGCACCTGAGTCAAAGCACCAAAATCAGTGTGTACAGAGCTATCGTACTGTTTATTCTCCTCTATGGGTCTGAAACATAGGTCACCTATCGCCAACACCTACGACTCCTCGAACGCTTTCATCAGCGCTGTCTTCGCACAATCCTAAATATAGACTGGACCGACTATGTGACGAATGTTGCTGTCCTTGAGCAAGCCGGGATCACCAGCATTGAGGCCATGCTATTGAGAACACAGCTGCGCTGGGCAGGGCACGTCTCTAGGATGGAGGAACACCGTCTCCCAAAGATACTACTCTATGGTGAACTCACCACAGGTCAGCGCAAGAGAGGCGCCCCCAAAAAGAGATATAAGGACTCCTGAAACAACATCTCAGGCTCGGCCAGCTTCATCACCAACAATGGTACACCCTGGCCTCACATCGGGAGGCGTGGAGACGCACTATCCACAATGCTGCGGCCTCTTTCGAGAAGATACGCCGAATGGGTCTCGAAGAGAAACGACAACGCAGAAAGAACCGCAACTTGGAAACAACATCACCCAAGGAGACTTTCTGCTGTGCTTTCTGCAACCGAACTTGCCTATCTCAGATTGGCGTTTTAGTCATCAACGCGCTTGTAAAAAGCGTGGGATGAGTCCTTCCTAAGAATTATAACAATTATTACAATTATATCGCAATATTATTAGTAATATCGAATGTAACACAAAATGTATAGTTATAGTATCATATTATTATTATTAGTGGTAATATATTGCATTACATTGCAACATTATCAATATTATATGTATACACAATATATTATACCATATTATATTATACAGAATTGGCCGTCTGCAAGGACGTTGCCCGGATGTTTTGATGTTTTACCATCCTTGAGGGAGGCTTATTTCATGTCCTTGCATGGGGAGCTAGAGCTGACAGATGGAGCTCATCCGCGCTTTCCTCGGATTGAAAAGGAAGCATTGTATGGTTTTGTGTCATGCAATGTTCAGCAGGCGCTACTGGGTTCCTTTATGTCTCTTTATGAGAAAAGAGGCAGGCGTAGCATTTGAACGCTCTCAAATTTGTGAGTTTTTCCCACTTTGTTTCAACACCTTAAGGAGACTTCGTGAAATAAACGAGTAAATTGTTGTTGGAGAATGGGATCCTTGATTTTCAGAGTGCTTAGTGAAAGGTGACTTTATCCGTCTCCGCTGCCTGTATAAAGGCTAAAGTGCAAACCATTTGATGAAAATGGAGAGCTTAACGTTGATCAAGCCACAGTCCCTCTGTCTCCCCCCCCCCCTCCCCTTTCCAGAAGACCCTACAAAATGCTCAGCCTTGTGGCAAATTGGCACGAGCCGGTGCTGCTGCTGTTAATGTGGAGCGATAATTGCCTTTGCTTCCAAACGGTTCCCTCGCTTTTCAAAATTATGAAAAGCGTGATTCATTTCTTGTGTTTCTCCTCTTTTTAAATGCCCTGTTTATTCCCGTAAAGGAAGACACACTGCCTCTCCAGCTCCTGAGAACAAAACAACCCTATACATAAGAGAGACGTTAGCGGAGAATTGGCTAAGAGCAAATCTTGGGATGCACAAATGAAATTTGGAAAAGCACGGTTGGTAGCAATTAGCGGCCTCCTCCTTTCGCACAAGGGGAAGGTGTATACGTAGGAACGGTTTTTCCCAGGGATGAATCATTGCTGTAAGAATGGGGAATGCCAATCCAAGGGCCAAGTTCTATCTATCTATACACATAATAAAAGTGAAGATATGTATATTAAAAGTGCCTGTCCTTGTCTTCAATGCTGGTGAGTCTTACTTCATCCAGGAGCTTTGGCGATTAACTGGGTTCAACAATCAACAACAAGCTAATACTAACTACTCTATTGTTTAACATCTATGTATGACCACTTGCGCGGCTAGTACGTAGCTTCAGGCTGGAGTGTCACCAATATGCGGATGATACCCAGCTCATTCTGGGGATGGAGGGCCGGCCCGAATCCATACCCGATAATTTCCATCGTTGCCTAGAGGCTGCGAGCCAGTATTATTATTATTATTTATTTCTAGAGGCGGTTTACAACAATAAAATACCAATAAAACACATAACAACATTAAAACAGTCACTGGATGGCTGCGAGCTAGTAGGTTGAAGGTGAATCCGGCTAAGACGGAGATCCTGTGGCTGGGCCGTCCGGGTACGGGCGGGGTCCAGCTTCCAACCCTGGACGGTGTGGCACTATGCCCATCGTCAGCTATTAAGAGCCTTGGCGTCACCCTGGACACTCAACTGACGATGGAAACACATATTTCCATCGTCAGTAGAGCAGCGTTTTTCCATCTGTGCAGGGCGAAGAACCTGGCCCCCTACCTATCCCGCCACGACCTAGCTACAGTGGTCCAAGCCACGGTCATCTCGAGACTAGACTACTGTAACACTCTGTACATTGGCCTTCCTCTGTCCGTGATCCGGAAACTCAAGCTGGTGCAGAACGCTGCAGCGCGATTGTTGGCAGGCTCACCAACACGCTGTCACATCACGCCCATCAGGGCGGCATCACACAGATGTAGACGTGGGCTATACATCTGAATATATCTATAACATACAAAAAAAACACTAAAATAGTGATTCCATCAAAACATAGAGGTAGTAAAAAGGGCAGGAGTCTCTAAATACAATGCATTTACCATACAAGTATAAACTGTGAACATCACAAATGGTATCGATCGCAGATACGGTGCAATAATGAGTGAAAAGCCTAGTTATATAGTCTCACAGTAAATTGTAACTAATAACAAGCAAGGTTATCGCACCTGATGTGCTATAATTAAGTGAGTTAAATCAGGATATTGCTAATTCTTAGGGAGTCATTGAGTCCCATGGGATTCTCAATAGAGAGTAGAGTAATCCATTTTAGTTTGGTGCGTAAAAGGGCATTCTGTAAGCAAACATGAGGTTTAACTACTACTTTCTCTAATCCCATAAAGCAAAAGTCTGGTTGGGAGTTATGTATAGACTTGAAATGCTTGTAAAGTGCAGGATCTTTGCTTCCCATATGTATACGAGAGCGGTGTTCCCCCACCCTAACTTTAATGCCTTAATTTGGTCATGTTCTAAAATGTATGTGGGACACACGAAATGCCCTCTTAAAGTTAGGGTGGGGGAACACCGCTCTCGCATACATATGGGGAGCGAAGATTTTGCGTTGAATGAAACGGGATTGGACCCCCCCCCCTGTAGGTGGAGCATAGGCTCCTTTCTAGCCATGGTTGGAAATAGGATTGACTCACTTTCGAACCCTGGAATTTGCTTATACCTTTGAAACTCCGGGGCCATACGGAACGCTCCCTTGTACTCACTCTAGAGGCGATATTTGTGCCGTCCTTATATTGGTGGATTCCAGCGGTCCTTTATAGACTCCATTATTTGTTACACATTTGCGGGGCTATCAACTGATACGAACATATTTTTTGGAGACTTTGTATTTTCCAGTTTGATTTTGCTTGGAACTCCTACAGGAAGCGTGAGTACGCTCTACACAGTGATTTATGGACTGAGTTTGTGATTAACTCCCAGGGTTTCAGCCCTATCCACCACGCGCTACTATTTGTACCGGATTATATTATATTGTGATATTTGTATAACTATTTCTATGATGCTGATTATTCTCTTTCGATATATGTATGATTATTGCTCCCTAGTATGTGTTGTAGATTAAGTGGGTTCACTGGGTACGGACCCTCAGTATTTGTGGTCCTTAGATCTTTGCATTTTGACCTCATTATGAGCTGTAGTTTTATAATTGGTTAAGCGGAGGAACCCAGAAGGTGATTGTGACGGCGCAGCAAGCACCACTTGCATGAAAAACTTTAAGTTCCAAAAGGTTTGCACTGTTGTATTGTTCTTCTGCATCCTGCTCAGTTTAGCAAAGGGTTGGTTGCATTGATTGGTTCTTTGTACCTGTCAATCATTGTTTACAGAGCCCAATTAAGTTTGTTCCGCCCCTTTCCCAGGGACTTTGGGAATCTAGCCATTTTGTTTACAGAGCTTTCCTGGATCTCTGCAGAAGAGGAAATACATGAAGGTTTGCCAGGCCAAGCCTTGGTCAAGCCATCTTTCAACACCAAACTGACTTTCCTTGGGACTCATACAGAAAGCCCAGCATACCAGAAGGTTGGGTAGCTCTGAGGAGAGTGTATGTGCCAAATGGAATCAGACTCTATAGGCTAAGTGTCGTCGATCGAGGAAAACACCCAAAGTATGCAAAATATGTCTCTATATTATCACATTAGTGTCAATAAATGCATGGTATATCACATAAAACATACAATGATACATAATGAAGGCGCCGGGTGAATTACGCTCCCAAAAGTACTTGCCCTATGGCGAATGGTTGCTGGAAAAGGTCCGCTCTCTGTGCCAAGCTTGTAGTGGCGGCTCGGGCTCAGCGTGGGCCGATGCGCGAGCAGGGAGAGGAGGCGCTGAGTGATGACGCGTAACAGTGCCTGACGCGGCCGTCGTCAAATCAAAGATCTAATGATGACGCCAGCACGGGATGAAACCATGGATGGGATTTCCCCATCCATGGTTTCATCCTCCCGGGGAACCCCTTACATCACTCCCAACGTGCTGACGTCATCATTAGATCTTTGATTTGATTTTATTACCAGCCAGCTTGTTTCTCTTTAGCTCTGAGGAGACCCAAGTGCCTTCAACCAGTCATTTTGGCATCCAGAGGAAGTTTCAGGCCTTCAATATAGGCCATCTGGCTAGGGTCTCAAGTGTCCTTACCTCAAGGCCATAAAGACCAAGATGGCAGCGCTGAGAGGTTGTGAGGACGCCGAGCTCCACTGCGGCCTAGGCGGTTCCTCCCAGACAGCAGCCGCACCCGTGAAGCTAGCTACCCCAGCTAGGGGTGTTAGATCGTGGGGTCTTGGGGGGTCTGGGCCTAACCTCCAGCTGCCGGCTGAAATGCCGGTGAGGTTCTCGGTGCAGTTCGAGACCTTGCGGGTGGAGGCCGAGGCGGTTCTTGAGGCCGCCCGAGGGCCAGTCCTGACTCCCAGAGTCATGGACGCCGCGAGCTCCGGGAAAGGCCTTGGGCCTGCAGCGGCCCCCTGGGACTACCCACCATGGTCCCCTGTTCCTGTCCTCTGGCCAGAGCTGGGGGCCGCGACCCCCCTGAACACCAGCCCCGGCAGCACCCAGGACGAACCACCGAGCCTAGCCTACCTCCTCCATGGCTTCGGTCGGCTAGTAGAGCATCTGGCCGACCGGCTGAGAGTGGTGAGAGAGCTGGGGCTTGTGTTGGTGTCCCTGTCGGGAGGACGGCTGCTGCTGCTGCTATCGCTCGGATCCCCGTGTCAGAACCGGCCCCCCGTACCTGCCCTCGCGGCGCCCAGGCCCCGAGGAAGGAGAGGGAGAAGGAGAGCCGAGTGGCAAGGGAGAGGCGATGGGGGTGACTGCTGCCGGCCTCATGGGCGGGCCGCGCTCGAGCTCACCGAGCCCCCCAGGCTACGGAGAACAAACGGAACGGGTGGAGAGGAGACGCGCGGAAGCCCGGGGGAGCGCCTTGCGGGAGGTGCCGCTCCTGGGAAACGACCGGCTGCCCACCAAGGGAGGCCTCCCCCCCGAGGAGGGACCCCCATTGGGGCGCGAAGCCACAGTGGGAGCTGTGGCGGCGCCATGGTGGAGCCCGCGGAGGGCATTGGGGCGCTGGGCTTTCCTGGCCCCCTTGGAGGGGGTGTTGGCTGGTGGTGCCAAGATGGCGCCGAGCCCGTTTCGCTTGGCGTCTCTGGCCCCGCCCCCCGTTCACTCTTGGGGCCCCGGCCTTGCCTTCTGCTAACCGGTTGCGGGAACAGCCGCTACAGCCGGAGCCCCCACTGGAGGCCCCAGTCACTTCCAGGCTGCTGCTGCCGGGTTCCCCGACGGAGGCGCTTGATGTTTCAGGGGTCCTGGCGAGGGCACCCGGGGAGAGGCCCTGGCGACGAGCCTGTCAGTTGCCAGCGACCCCCAAAGTTGCGCCTGGACCTCAGTCTGTCCCTACACCCTCTGGTGGCCAGGGGGAGAGTTGCAGCTCAGGCCAGAGCGAAACAAGATTGGAGACGGCTAATCCAGGGAGCACTACAGGGAGGAAGCGCCTGCCTTCGGGGGACCCTAACCCTGGAGGTGCCTTGCAACGGAAGCCACACGGCCATCGGAGGAAGCGGCGCCGAAGGTCAAGGAACAGCAGATCCCACCCCTGGCTCTACCAGGGCCCAGCAATGCGGATCGCCCCCCTGCTGAGGCTGCCGACCCCCTGGACCCATCATATTTTCTTCCAACTACCCGCGAGAGAGGAGGCCCTTCTCACTCGAGCCCAGGTTCAGGAGATCGTTCCGTCCCAGAACCTTTTGGAGCTCGAGCTCTAAGCGGCATGAGCTCCACCGGACATGTCCGAGGCTGGAGAAAGACACTCTCTTAGTAGGTCTGATCCCCCCTATCAGACCTCTGGACAAAGGAAGCCAGGCCATCTGACTCTCCTGTGGTCTGTCACGAGAGATGTCCCTGGGACCTCCCATGCTTCCGTCTTTTGATGGCACGGTGGCGTCTGCTATGCCTATCTAAGCACCCCCTGCCACACTCTGAGCTTTACCTTTGCCCCATCCCCTTCCTTCCCCTACTTTCTCCCTTCCTTACTCCTTCTCTCTTTCTTTGATGTTGTAGCGTCTGTTTGTTGCCTATGTTTTGTTATCCAGACTTGTGAACCGCTCCGAGCCCACGGGGAGTGGCGGTGATAGAAGTTTGAATAAATAAAATAAATAAAATAAAGAGAGGACTTGGAGAGCCATCCGGCTGAAGCTTCCTGGACCTAAGCAACAGAGAGACTGTAAAGTATATTTCCTTTATCTTTTTGGGGAACAAAGCTAACTGCCTGAGTGAAGTTAACTCATGTTGAGAACAATAAAACCTGTTTGAGTTAACAAGAGTGCCCAACTTGGTCCTTGGGAGCCCCAAGCCTCTAGGAAGGCAAGAAGCAATCCCCCGGTACAGAGAGAGCACGTCCTCGCCTTTCACTGAATATTTACAGACCGGGTGCAATGGCACAGTGATTCTCCCCAATGCTTTCTCTTCATCCTGGAAAGAAGTGATGAGTCGAGTGCCATCAGCAGACTTCTGTTCTGGGCTCAGTCCTGTTCAGGATCTTTATTAATGACTTTGAGGATCAGGGGTTCTCAAACTTTTAAAGCAGAGCGCCGGTTCACTGTCCCTCAGACTCAGGGGCGGTCTAAGGTAATTTTAAATGGTAGGCGAACATTATTTTGGTGCCCCCCCCCAAAAAACATTATTTTGCCGCCCCCCATGTAAAACAAATATACAATTATAATATCACAATACCATTAGTAGTATTATATTGTATCAATGTACAGTATATACAATATATTATACCATACTCATACTATATTATATCATAATTATATTATACTACATTACAATATAATTATATTATAATATATTGACATTATAATATAATGTAACATTCTATTATATTATTATTATAAAATAATAAAATTATTTATTTAAATAAAATTATCCTCTACTAAATATTTTCATTACTCCTATAAAACTCAAATAACCCAAAATAAAGTAAAATAAAATATTATATATTACTATTTTGTACAATACCGCTATACTGCAATATTACATGTAATATAAAATATATCATCATTCTATTGTTATATTGTATTTGTATTATATTGTATGACAATATTAAGCAGAACTGTATAATAATCAACAAGAAATGCAATGTAAATGCATCAAAATCAGAATATATAACCTATCACCCGAGTCTCCCATGAGTCCAAAATTAGGATCCCAATGTAAATGTAAATAGAAACACAGCCAAAAGGTTCAAATGAGGTCGAATACAGGCAGCGCGGCCTGGGCAAACTTGGGCCCGCCCTCCCTCCTTCTAAGTGTTTTGGCCTCCAACTCCCACAACTCCTCATAGCCTCAGGCCCTCAGGTCTAGACAGAAATAGAGCCGAAGAAAGGAAGGAGGGAGAGAAGAGGTCACAGAGGAGGAGGAGGAGGAAAGCCCTTCATTCATTCCTTCACTTACACTTCCTTCACTGATTCTTTTCTCCTTCCTGCAAAACAAGCGCACGGCGGAGACAAAGGGAGAGGAAGCACTCCCTGCCTGCCCGATAAGGAGTGCTTTGCTTACCGGCTTCTGCGCAAGGGAGCTACTGGGCATGCGCGGAGGTTTTTGCGCAAGTGCAGTTGCTCCTGCGTTCAACTTCAGCTCCAGAGCAACTGCGCCTGCGTGAAAACCTCCGCGCGTGCCCAGAAGCGGCGTCGGAGCACACAAGGCCGGGGTCAAAAAGCAGGCAGCTGCAGCACTGTCTGAGGAACATCGGCAGGGCCAGGATGGCGCCCCATGTGGCCAGGATGGCGCCCGCTTCCCAGATGGCGCCCTAGGCGGCCGCCTACTTGGCCTATCTTGTAGGACCGCCCCTGCTCAGACTGTTGTGGGGCCAGTCTACGTTTTGAGAAAAACATGGACAAATCCCTATGCACACTGCAGATATATTATTTGACTGCAAAAAAACCATGAAAGAATCAGAAAGTATTTAAAATTATGAACAATTTTAACCAACATAAACTCAACGAGAATGTTGGGCCTGGTTTTGGCTGATCAGATAGTCAAGCTAATTCGGGTTGTTGTTGTGTGACCTAAAGTTGTTTCAGACTTAGGGTGACTCTAAGCCAGTGGCTCTCAACTTTTCTAATGCCGTGACCCCTAAATAAAGTTCCTCATGTCGTGGGGACCCCAACCATATTTTCAATGCTACTTCATAACTGCTACTGTTATGAATAGTCATGTAAATATCGGATATGCATGATGTATTTTCATTGTTACAAATGGAACATAATTAAAGCATAGTGATTAATCACAAAAACAATATGGATAACTGATAATGGGATTGCCAGTACCGATTCAGCCCTGCTTCCACAGACCACTGAGACCCCCCCACAAATTACAGACCTTGACCAAATTTGGCACACAGAACCCCCATGACCATCATAAAATACCGGAGGGGGTTAGGACAAACTGACAGTGATTTAGGGGAGAAGTAGTTCACCTACAACCGGAGAGAACTGTGAATCCAAACAACTATGGATCTAGACCAAACTTGGCACAAATACTCAATATGCCCAAATTTGTACACTGGTGGAGTTTAAGGGAAATAGAACCTGATATTGGGAATTGCAGTTGTGTGGATTTATAGTTCACTTGCAATAAAAGAGCGTTCAGAGCTCCACCAACAATGGAGCTCAACCAAACTTGGCATACATAACTCCCATGTCCAACATAAAATACTGGAGAGGTTTGGGGAAATTTGACTCTGACATTTGGGAGTTGCAGTTGTGTGGATTCATGGCTCCCGTTCAATCAAAGAGCATTCGAAGGTGCGCCAACAATGAAATTGAACCATGAAAAAGAACTTCCTGACTGTGAGAGCTGTTCAGCAGTGGAACTCTCTGCCCTGGAGTGTGGTGGAGGCTCCTTCTTTGGAAGCTTTTAAACAGAGGCTGGATGGCCATCTGTCGGGGGTGCTTTGAATGCGATTTTCCTGCTTCTTGGCAGAATGGGGTTGGACTGGAGCCATGCATCCCCCATTCTTTATTTCTTTATTTTATTATATTTATTATTCAAACTTCTATCACCGCCACTCCCCGAGGGCTCGGAGCGGTTCACAAGTCTGGCATAACAAAACTGAACAACAAACAGACACTACAACATCAAAGGAAGAAGGAAGGGAGAAGGACAAAGATAGAAACTAGGAATGTGGCAATAGGGTGCCCAGATGGGCCTAAGCAGGCACCACCTTGCCATCGAAAGAAGGAAGCATGGGAGGTCTCAAGGAGATCTCTCGTAACTGGCCACCAGTGAGTCGGGTGGCCTGGCTTCCTCTGTCCAAAGGTCTGACAGGGGAAATCAGCCCTGGTAAAGGAATGTCTTTCTCCGACTTCGGACATGTCCGGTGGAGCTCTCGCCGCTTGAAACTCGAGCTCCAAAAAGTTCTGGATCGGAACGATCTCCAGAACCTGGGCTCGAGTGAGGTGGGCCTCCTCTCTCTCAGGCAGTTGGCGGAAGATGTGGTGGGTCCAGGGGGTCGGCGGCCTCGATAGGGGGGCTACCCACACTGCTGGTCCATGGTAGAGTCAGGGGGAGGGGATCTGCTGTTCCTTGGCTTCCGGTGCCGCTTTCTCTGATGGCCATGTGGCTTCCACTGCAGGACGCCTCCGGGGTTAGGGTCCCCCAACGGCGGGCGCTTCCTCCTTGGCCTACTCCCTGGATTAGCCACCCCTAATCTTGCTTCTCCCTGACCTGGTCTGTAATTCTTCCTCCTACCACTGGAGGGTGGCGGGACAGATTGTGGCCTAGTCGCAACTTTGGGGGCCGCTGGTAGTCGACAGGCTTGTCGCCGGGGCTGCTCCCCGGGAACCCTCGCCAGAACTCCAGAGACATCCAGCGCCTCCGACTGGGATCCCAGTAGCAGCGGCCGCCCCAACCCATCAATCAAAGGGGGCGTGGACAAGAACTTCGGGGTGGACAGGGAAGGGGAAGGCGGGGCTAAGGACGCCGAGCAACTCTGACTTGGCGCCATGTTGGTGCAAGCGGCCCACACCCCTCCCGTCAAGACCAGGGGGGCACAGTGCTCCAGGGTCCTCCCTGCCCCCCCCGACTCCCCCGTCACTCCATCTACGGTAAACCCCCCAGCGGAACCCTCTCTCCCGCTAGAAGCGGGCGATCTCCCCCAATAGGCAACAGCGGTCGGGATCCCCCATGAGCCGCTCTCTCGGGTCTCCGCTCGCCTCTTCGCTGCTCGCCCCCCTGGGTCTAGCGGGCCTGGGTGCAGCGATTCTGTAGTTGTTGCTGTCTGTACGCAGAGGTTCAGGCTTTATGCCCTATCATGAAACCTGTTTCCAGACTGCTAACCAAGACGGTTCGTTTTGGAGAAGGTGTCCTCGGTCAACAGTTTCAATCTGCTTTGCTTCTCCAATGGGAGGTGATGTGACACTCGGACTTTGTGTTGGCAAGTGTCCGGGCAGAACAATCTACGGTCTTTGGTGTTAATTTGAAGAGCTCCAAAGGAAGACATCAGCGAAGATTAGAAGACGTGGAGTGGGAGCTTTGCCAGGAGACACAGGTTGCAATTAAATGCTCGCTGACCAGTGCAGATTTCTCCTGTCAGATCCATCCTGGGCTGGGAGGCAAAGAAAGAAATAATTAAAAATTAAACATCAGTGATTTGTTCGATTGGGCCTCCCGGGCATTTTGCGCATCAATGGAGCTTGAGCTACGAACCTTTAATCCAGCATTCTGGTGCCTACGGTGATAAAACCAGAGTTTTGGGAGTGCAGTTAGTCCTCTGAGCCATGAAGTCATGCTACGCTTCTATTCTGACTTGGTTAGACCACATCTGGAATACTGTGTCCAATTTTGGTCATCACAATTGAAGGGAGATGTTGACAAGTTGGAATGTGTCCAGAGGAGGGCGACTCAAATGATCAAGAGTCTGGAGAACAAGCCCTATGAGGAGCGGTTTAACGAGCTGGGCATGTTTAGCCTGAAGAAGATAAGGCTGAGAGGAGACATGATAGCCATGTACAAGTATGTGAGAGGAAGTCATAGGGAGGAGGGAGCAAGCTTGTAACGCATTGTATGTTGGTCTTTCCCTTTCAACTACTCGGAGCAGGGCCGTAGCCAGGATTTTGATTCGGGGCTGAGTTTGGTTCGGGGGGGGCTGAGACTGGGCGGAAGAGGGTCTACCCTAGCAAACCTTTTGTATTGTTATCCCAATAACCCCATTAATGTGGGATATAATGAGCATGGTGATCAGATCATGATATGAATAAACATAACAGTTTAAATAATGTACCAGTAAGGCCTTTTTGCGGACCACCCTGAGAATTGGGGGCTGAAGCCCCCTTAGTCCCCCCCCCCCCTGGCTACATGCCTGACTCGGAGGATCCGCATTATTCAGAATGTGGCAGCCAGGCTACTCGCAAAGACACCTCTGAGATGCCACATAACTCCAACTCTACTACATCTGCACTGGCTTCCAACAGAATCCCGAGCCCTGTATAAGCTGTTGGTTCTGACCTTCAAAGCACTTTATGGCCAGGGGCCAGCATACCTCAGAGACCGCCTCTCCCTTCTCCACTGCCAGTGGTCGCCAAGACTCCTCCAACTAGACTTACTGCATGTCCTGGGGCCCAGGGAAGTACGCCTTGAGTCCACAAGACGTAGAGCTTTCTCCATCTCTGCCTCTGCCCTGTGGAACTTTTTGCCTCCCCACATGAGGGCCATGCGCGACTTGAGGACCGGGAATGTGGCGCAGCGAGATGGGTGCCAGCTGCATAAGATCTCTACTGACCAGAAGGTCATGAGTTCGAGGCCTGCCCGGGTCGAGGTGGGTTCTCGACCTATTGTGTAGCCTGTTGTCGACCTTTGCAACCCGAAAGACAGTTGCATCTGTCAAGTAGGATATTAAGGTACCACTTAGTGGGGAGGCTAAATTTAATTAATTTACGATTCCATTAAAAAAGATCTCCAGGAAACACGCTGAGGAATGAAGGAGTGCGGTAGCTCCCCCTGGTGGCCAGATGTTAAATTGCCTCTGTCTGTCTTGTGTCTTTGTGTGTCTAAATGTAATGTGTACATTGTAATCCGCCCTGAGTCCCCTGCGGGGTGAGAAGGGCAGGATAGAAATAAAGTAAATAAGCAAATAAATAAATAAATCGAAGGCCCTTTGCTCAGGCGCTTAAGACTTGGCTTTTTAGCAGAGCTTTTAATGTTTAATACAGTCTACATGGTTACTGCTGTACGTTCTTATACAATGTTTCATGTAAATCGCCTGGAGCTTTTAATGGAGCGTGATTAATAAGTGAGAAATTGAATTGAATTGGAAATTGAATTGTTTTCTGCTGCCCTGGAGACTAGGACACAATGGAACAATGGCTTCAAGCTACAAGAAAGGAGATTCCATCTGAACATGAGGAAGAACTTTCTATGAGAGCTGTTCAGCAGTGGAACTCTCTGCCCCGGTGTGTGGTGGAGGCTCCTTCTTTCAAGGCTTTTAAGCAGAGGCTGGGTGGGTGCTTTGAATGTGATTTTCCTGCTTCTTGGCAGAATAGGGTTGGACTGGATGGCCACGAGGTCTCTTCCAACTCTAGGATTCTATGAAACTCAGTGGGCGACCATAAGCCGGTCACACTTTCTCGGCCAAACCTGCCTTACAAGACTGCCGTTGATGAAGAGCAGTGGGGAGAAGACTCAGTCAGTTTATTAGGATGTAACTCAGTGTTTCTCAACCTGGGGGTTGGGGATCACGGGGGCGGGGGGGGGAGTCACGAGGGGGTTTCAAGAGGGGTCTCCAAAAAGCATCGAAAACACATATATCCGATGTCTTAGGAACCTCTTTGGCAGAAAAGGCTGAAGATCTCTCCGCCTCTGAGGTCAGTCCCCTCAAAAACCCACCAGTGTTCAAAGTTTGGCAAGTTGGGTATGTGTGGCAAGTTTACTAGTTCCATCACCACTTTGGTACAAAGTCCTCTCTGAGTGTTGATGAACTACAACTTCCAGAATCCAAAAACAGTTCCCACCCCCACCTATATTCAGTGTTGGATGTGTAGGTAGTGTAACAAGTTTGGTGCAGATCCATTATAGGGTGGGTTCAGAGTGCTCTTTGATTGCAGGTGAACTATAAATCCCAGCAATTACAACTCCCAAATGACAAAATCGATCCCCACCAGTACACTTTCGGTGTATCGGGTATTTGTGCCAAATTTGGTCCAGATCCATAGTCTTTTGAGTTCACAGTCCTCTCTGAAGTTAGGTGAACTACATCTCTCTTAAAATCAGTGACAAATTCCTCCCAAATTCATCCAGTATTTTTTGCTGGTCATGGGGGTTCTGTGTGATAAGTTTGGCCCAATTCTATCATTGGTGGGGTTCAGAATGCTCTTTGATTGTAGGGGAACTATAAATCCCAGCAACTACAGCTCCCTAAAGTCAAGGTATATTTTCCCCAAACTCCACTAGAGTTCACATTTGTGTCAAGATTGGTCCAGATCTATCATTGCTTGAGTCCACATTGCTCTCTGGATGTAGGTGAACTACAACTCCCAGAATCAAGGTCCACTGGACCCTTCCAGTATTTTCTGTTGGTCATGGGAGTTCTGTGTGCCAAGTTCGGTTCATTTCCATTGTTGGTTGATCTCACAATGCTCTTTGAGTGTAGGTGAACTAGAAATCCCAGCAACTACAACTCCCAAATGACAAAATTAACACCCCCCCCCCAACCCACCAGTATTCACATTTGGGTGTATCAGGTATTTGTGCCAAATGTGGTCCAGTGAATGAAAATGCTTCTTGCATATCAGATATTTACATATTTTCCGTTGGTCGTGGGGGTTCTGTGTGGGATGTTTGGCCCAATTCTCTCGTTGGTGGGGATCAGAATGCCCTTTGATTGTAGGTGATCTATAAATCCCAGCAATTACAGCTCCCAAATGACAAGGCCTTCCCCAAACTCCACCAGTGTTCAAATTTGGGCATATTGAGTTTTCAAGCCAAGTTTGGTCCAGGATCCATTACTGTTTGAGTCCACAGTGCTCTCTGGATGTAGGTGAACTACAAATCCAAAACGCAAGGTCAGTGCCCACCAAACCCTTCCAGTATTTTCTGTTGGTCATGGGAGTTCTGTGTGCTAAGTTAGGTTCAATTCCATCGTTGGTGGGGTTCGGAATGTTCTTTGATTGAAGGTGAACTATAAATCCCAGCAACTACAACTCCCAAATGACAAAATCAATCCCCCCTCAAATTTGAGCGTATTGGGTATTTGTGCCAAATTTGGTCCAGTGAATGAAAATACATCCTGCATATCAGATATTCGCATTGCGATTCATAACCGTAGCATAATTACAGCGATGAAGTAGCAATGAAAATAATATTATGGTTGGGGGTCACCGCAACTGTATTAAGGTGTCGCGGCATTAGGGAGGTTGACTAACACAGATGTAAACTGCACCTAACAATAAAATAGCCCATACTCTTGAATAGAAGGGCTGTAGTCTTGCCTATGATGTTTTCGGGGGATGCTATCAGTATAGATCAGTGTTTCCCAACCAGTGTGCCGGGGCACACTAGTGTGCCATGAGCAATCATCAGGTGTGCCGTGGGAAATTGGAACCTCCAGGAGGGGAGGGGGGAGAGTCTAGTGTGTTGAAGTATAAAAACCCTAAGAAACCTACCTCAATAAAGGCACAAAATTACATACACCACCCTCCCCACCCATTGTCTACTTGGTCTCTCCCTCTCCATGCATTGGGAAGGTCCACCTCCCTTTCCCCAAGTAGAGAACTCCTCTTGCCTCCCCCCCACCCGGGCCTAATGCCGGATGGTTCAGTCCAGCGCCGGCCCCGCCCCTCCCTCCTCCCCGGTACACGTGAAACCGCTCTCGGCCTCCCTCCGGCTCCCTGCCTGCCGCCGCCTTCCTTCCTGACTGTTTCGCGTGCCCCGAGATGCCCACCCAGGCCGCCCCGCTGACCCCCGAGCAGCTGCACAGGTGGTGAGTGGGGCTCTTGCTCCGCATGACCCCAATTCGTGGGCCTCTGTTGAATATCATAAACAGCTCCCTTGAGCAAGGAGTCTTTCCAGAGTGCTTGAAAGAGGCGGTGGTAGCTCCATTACTGAAGAAACCGTCATTGGACCCTGCGGTTCCCTCCAACTACCGCCCAGTGTCGAATCTTTCATACCTGGGCAAGGTAGTTGAGAGGGCAGTAATGGAGCAATTGCAGTCCTTCTTAGATCATCTCAAGGCTAGATTACTGTAACGCGCTCTACGTTGGCCTTCCTCTGTCGTCGATCCGGAAGCTCAAGCTGGTGCAGAACACTGCCGCCCGGCTCCTGTCTGGCACGCCAGCAGGTTGCCGTATAACACCCGTCTTGCAGGATCTGCACTGGCTGCCTATTGAGCACCGGATCGCCTTCAAAGTGTTGGTTCTTACCTTCAAGGCTCTGTACGGCCTGGGGCCAGCGTATCTGAGGACCGCCTCACTCCCTATTGCCCATCGAGATCACTACGGTCTGAGGATGCCAACTTCCTGGAAATACCATCAGCAAAGTCGGCACACCTGACATCTACCCGCCGGAGGGCGTTCTCCGTCATAGCCCCCACGCTGTGGAACGCCCTCCCGGCCGAAACCAGAGCCCTGAGGGATTTACTCCCATTCAGGCGGGCCTGCAAAACCCATCTGTATAGGCAGGCCTTCGGAGAGTAGGCCCGCGAGCTCTGGGTACTGTGTTGTGGCTCCTGTTGCTGCTCCATTTGTTTTATTGCCTGTTCTGCTATTGCTCTAATTGTTCAATTGTTTTATGTTTTTAATCTTTGTTTTTATGCCCCTGGCTCTTGTGAGCCGCCGCGAGCCCCCGGGAGTCGGCGGCATAGAAGCCTCAATAACAAATAAATAAATAAATAAATTCAAGCCTGGCGGGGAGGGAGGGGGCAACCTAAATGAGAGGGAGACTGCTGGTCTTTCGAGGGCCCCCCTCCAGAAACTGTAACTCCCAAATGTCAAGGTCTATTTTCCCCAAACTCCATCTATATTCACATTTGGACATATTGAGTATTCATGCCAAGTTTGGTCCTGATCCAACATTGTTTGAGTCCACAGTGCTCTCTGGATATAGGTGAACTACAACTCCAAAACTCAAGGTCAATGCCCACCAAACTCTTATAGCATTTTCTCTTGCTTATGGGAGTTCTGTGTGGGAAGTTTGATTCTATCCCATCATTGGTGGAGTTCAGAATGCTTTTGATTGCGGGTGAACTTTAGGCCCAGCAACTAAGTGAGTGTATAAATACATTTTAAAAACATATTAACGATATGTATGACTGTGTTAGAGTGTCATTTTGTGTCATTTTGGTTGGCGGTGTGCCCCAGGATTTTTTAAATGTAAAAAATGTGCCGCGGCTCAAAAAAGGTTGAAAAACACTGGTATAGATGGAGCAACTCTGGGTAAATTGCCTCCAATGGTGAATGTTAATGGCAAACCTCCACCTTTCCCTTCCTGGAGCGGATCCAAGGCGTCCGAGGATACAACAGTATTCATCACTCTCCAGCTGTCTGCAGACAGCAAACCCAACACAGTGTTTGATAGGGGAAAAATAATTACTTCGCTGGCATTACTGTCTGTGTGCTCAGGATTCTAAGAGGAGAGATAGGACTGGGATTTCTGCTCCTCGGAGGAAGAGTCCTGCGCTTCACCCCAAGTACAATTGGGAAGGGGGGCCATTCTCCGTTCCATCTGATGCCAGCCATATGGCGCCCGGGTAGGGAAGGATGAGTCAACAGATGGCATTCACTTGTGCTGCACCTTTCTTGCTCTTCTTGGCACTTTCCTATTGACATACCTCTTGAAAATTCAAAGCCCGGTCCAGATTGGCTCATTTGCATGGCACTGAAGTTGCTGCTCCAACCCAGGCATGTCCATATATGGGAAGCTCAAGTGTACTTTCCTCCCAAATTCTCTGCATTGGGTTTTTCTCCCCCATTTTTTGGAGTTATCTGGTTGTGTTTTGAGAGTGAGTCGAAACTACTTCTGTGTGCTGTGTTTTACTCCCATTTTACATTCAATAGCCCAGTGTTTTTCAACCTTTTTTACATTTACAAAATCCCGGGGCACACCACCAACCAAAATGACACAAAATTACACTCGAACACAGTAATACATATAGTTAATATGTTTTTTAATATATTTATACACTCAGTATGAAACCTGGGCCTGTTTCGATGAACACAACATATATATGACTTCCTCTCACATATTTATACATGGCTATCATGTCTTCTCTCAGCCTTCTCTTCTTCAGGCTAAACATGCCCAGCTCTTCAAGCCGCTCCTCATAGAGCTTGTTCTCCAGACCTTTGTGAAATTTCACCCTGAGTTAAACTTGCTTCCAGTTAACTATGGATGTCATGAAGCTGTTATAAACAGTTCATTGGGGGGGGGGGGGGCACTCTCGAAAAATCCAGTAAAATAGTAAAAAAAAAATCCAAGCGGAGAGTCTCAATTTGTTTCTTGGAAACCGGTGAGGGGCTGCTAGGAGGGGGGAGTGCCAATTTCCCATGGCACACCTGATAATGACTATTAATATAGTTGCCTAATATACCTGTGCCTGGTCCGAGGAAATGTCTGTATCTGTCTTTCCAATGCCTCGTGATGTGACATGTAAAATTTTAATGTTGCCTGTTTTATATGTTGTAACCCGCCCCGAGCCTGCAGGGAGGAGCGGAATATAAGACCAAATAATAAATAAATAAATAAATATGATCTCTCACGGCACACCAGTGTGCCACGGCACACTAGTTGGGAAACAATGCAATAGCCCTATTCTGATTCAAACAATTAGGGTTAGATGCAGGCAAAACGTCCGGAGAGAATGCTTCTGGAACATGGCCATACAGCCCCGTAAAAACTCACAATCACCCAATTAGGGTTGTGCTTTCAGGGTAAACCTTGACCCGTTTCATGTCCCGGCTTTTGCTGGGGGCACTGATCTCTTTTTGGTAGCCTCCCGAAATCAAGAGGGCAGATAACTGTTTTCGTTCTGGGGTACTGAAAGATCCGTTTTCTATCAGCCCAAGGGGGGATTCACAGGCTCCCCTTCCTGTCATTTTAGGCATTGAAGTTGTTTTACTCTATAGGAGAAGCGCTCAGCTGCAGGCATGTGCATTAAGGAGGCTTCTTACTTGTTTATACTCTAGAGCAGTGTTTCCCAACCGGTGTGCCGTGGCACATAGTGTGCCGTGAGCGATCATCAGGTATGCCGTGCGAAATGGGAACCTCCAATACCCTTTCTTCCCCCTCCTGCCGAACACTTTTTCTTCTCCACTCGGGCTCCCTTCTTCCCAGCCTCGCTCTGTTTGCTTTGCCTCGCTTTGCTCTGGGGCGAGTCTGCGCAGTAGCGCCCGCACGGGTCACGTCTTCCTCCCTCCCCCCTCCCCTCCTGAACACGCTCACGCTGCCCCCTCGGATCAAAATGGCGGCAGAAGCGGCAGTGTAGAAGAAAAGTAAGTGTTTGGCAGGAGGGGAAGAAAGTCTTGCGAAGGGGAAGGGAGAGGAAGAGGTCTCTGTCGAAAGCTGGCATGGGCAAACTTGAACCTTCCAGGTGTTTTGGACTCCAACTCCCACAATTTCTAGCGGCCTCAGGCTCTTTTCCTCCCCCCTCAGCCACTTAAGCAGGAAAGGGCCTCAGGCTGTTAGGAATGGTGGCAGTTGAAGTCCAAAGCACCCAGACGGCCAAATTTCCCCGTGCCTGTTTTAGAGACCTTAAAGTGGTGAGCCTCCTTCCAACATTATGATTCTGGATAGAAAACAAACAACAACATAACATAACATTGTTTGAGTCCACAGTACTCTCTGGGTGTAGGTGAACTACAACTTCCAAACTCAAGTTCCATTCCCAAGCAAACCCTTTCAGTACTTTCTGTTGGTAATGAGCAGGCATGTCCAGGGGGCTATGCCCCCCAAATTCTCAGGGTGGTCCGCGAGAAGGCCTTACTGGTACATTATTTAAACTGTTATGTTTATTCATATCATGATCTGATCACCATGCTCATTATATCCCACCTTCATGGGGTTATTGGGATAACAATACAAAAGATTTCCTAGGGTAAACCCTCTTCCACCCAGTCTCAGCCCCCCTCCCCCCGGAACCAAAATCCTGGCTACGGCCCTGGTAATGAGAGTTCAATGTGCCAAGTTTGGTTCAATTCCATTGTTGCAAGAGTTCAGGATGCTCTTTGTTTGTGTGTTAACTATAAATCCCAGAAACTGAAACTCCCAAATGTCAAGGTCTATTTTTCCCAAACTCTATCTGTGTTCACATTTGGGCATATTGAGTATTTATGCCAAGTTTGGTCCTGATCCAACATTGTGCTCTCTGGATGTAGGTGAACTACAACTCCAAAACTCAAGGTCAATGCCCACCAAACTCTTGTAGCATTTTCTCTTGGTTATGGGAGTTCGGTGTGGGCAGTTTGTGTCTTTCTGCCATTCCTGCCAGGATATCTATGTTGTGTTCATCGAAACAGGCCCAGGTTTCACACTGAGTGTATAAATACATTAAAAAATATATTAACTACTGTATGTGTATTACTGTGTTATAGCAGGTAGGCTGTTAGGAATTGTGGGAGTTATAGCCCAAAACACCTGGAGGGGTGAAGTATGCTCAGGCCTGTGTTAGAGTGTCATTTTTTGTCATTTTGGTTGGTGGTGTACTCCAGGATTTTGTAAATGTAAAAAGTGTGCCGAGGCTCAAAAAAGGTTGGGAAACACTGCTCTAGAGGAGGGGCGCTCGGCTGCAGGCAGGCGCGGGTTATTTCTGGGCCTGCATGCCACCCACACGCACACACTCTGTTTCCAAAGTAAGGAGGCAAGTTCTCTTTCTTACTGTAGAGGAGGTACTCGGCTGCAGGTAGGCACACCCGCTATCTGGGCCTGCACGCCACACGCACATACTCTCTTTCCAAAGAAGCAACAGGCAAGTTCTCATTCTTACTCTAGAGGAGGTGCTGGGCTGCAGCCAGGCATGCCCGCTATCTGGGCCTGCACGCCACACACGCACACTCTTTCCAAGGCAAGGAGACAACAGGCAAGTTCTCATTCTAACTCTAGAGGAGGTGATCAGCTATAGGCAGGCGCACCCACTTTCTGGGCCTACACACACTCTCTTTACAAGGCAAGGCGGCAACAGGCAAGTTTTCATTCTTAACCTGAAATGTCATTGGAGGGTCATTGGTCTCCTGAGTAGTGGGAGCTATAGCTGTTTGTGGAGGCAGGAGCCTGTCTGTGTAAGTGGAAACCCCAGCCACACACACACACACATACATATTTTCACTTTTATTATGTGTGTAGATAGAAGATAAATGATGTGTTTTGGACTCATCGCTGAGCCTGGAACCCCTTGTTCCGGCGGTGACCAGGGGAGCATTTGCACAATTAAAACTTGTGTGCCAGCTGCGCACATACCTTGGGAAGTCTGACTTGGCCACAGTAGTCCACATTCTGGTTACATCCCGTATAGATTACTGCAACGCTTTCTACATGGGGTTGCCTTTGAAGACTGCTCGGAAGCTTCAATTGGTCTAACGGACACCAGCCAGGTTGATAACAGGAGCGGCACTCGGGGAGCGCACAACTCCTCTGTTGCACCAGCTCCACTGGCTGCCAGTTTGCTACCGGGCACAATTCAAAGTGCCAGCGTTAGCCTTTAAAGCCCTAAACGGTTCTAGCCCAGCTTACCTGTCCGAACGCCTCTCTCCCCTTATGTACCATCCAGGTGTTTAAGATCCTCTGGAGAGGCCCTGCTCTCGGTCCCACCTTCTTCGCAGACCCGACTGGCGGGGGCGAGAGACAGGGCCTTCTCAGCGGTGGCCCCTCGGCTATGGAACGCCCTACCTAGGGACATGTGATCAGCCTCTTCCCTCCTAACATTTCGAAAGAAAGTTAAGACTTGGCTGTTTGAGCAGGCTGTTGCAGACAAAATATAACTATCTAATTGTGATCATGGAATGATTTGACGATACGATGAAAAATGATTTTAATGATGGGAACTGTATTTTTTAATCTTAATTGCTAATTGGGTATTGTTTTTATCTGTTAGTATTTAACTGTTTTAATTGTATTTTATATTGTGGGTACTGGTTGCCATGTGTAAACCGCCTCGAGTCGCCTTCAGGCTGAGAGGGGCGGTATAGAAATATAGTAAATAAATAAATAAATGTAACCTGCCTCAAGCCATAAGGAGAGGCAGGTAAGAAATAATAATAATAATAGTAGTAGTAGACCTGCAACAAAAGACCTTGCCCATAGCAGAACCTCTATGCCAGGGGTCAGGAACCTTTTTGACTCAGAGAGCCATAAAAGCAAAATATTTGGAAATTTATTTATTTATTTATTTATTTATTTCCGGCATTTTGCCCCGCTCTTCTCAACCCCCTAGGGGGGACTCAGAGCGGCTTCCAAAAAGGCACAATTCGATGCCAACACAGTAAAACACATAAAACACAGTATAAAACCCCCCAAAACATTACACATTAAAATACAATTACATCAACATATCATACACATTCATTTACGTTTAAAAAAAATAAAAAAATTGCTGCCTTGTGCTAGTGTGCAAACGCCTGGTCCCATAGCCAGGGTTTTACTTTTTTCCTGAATGTCAGGAGGGATGGAATTGATCGTATGTCACTAGGAAGCGCATTCCACAGATGGGGAGCCACCACCGAGAAGGCCGTCTTCCCTCGTCCCCACCAGCCGCATTTGAGAAGTCGGGCGGGAGCGAGAGCAGGGCCTCCCGGATGATCTTAAATTACGAGGTGGGATGTAGTGGCAGATGCGTTCGACAAGTAAGATGGGCCAGAACCGTATAGAGCTTTAAATGTCAAGACCAGCACTTTGAATTGAGCTCGGAAGTGGATAGGCAGCCAGTGGAGCTGACACAACAGGGGGTGGAATGCTCCTGTATGTAGCTCCAGTTAGTAATCTGGCTGCTGCCCGTTGGACTAGTTGTAATTTCCGAACTGTCTTCAAAGGCAGCCCCATGTAGAGTGCGGTGCAGTAATCGATTGGGGATGTGACCAGAGCATGGAGGACCGTAGCCAGATCAGACTTCCCAAGGTACAGTCGCAGCTGGCGCACGAGTCTTGCCAAGCACCGGTTCAAAGTCTGACAGCCTCCTTAGTGACAGGTGGGAAGGAGTGACAGATCTGGACGTCATCTGCGTACAGATAACACCTTACTCCGAAACTCCGAATGATCTCTCCCAGCGGTTTCATGTAGATGTTAAATAACATCGGGGACAGTACTGAACCCTGGGGGACTCCACACGATAACGGTTGTGGGGTCGAACAGGTGTCACCCAGTAACACCTTCTGGGTACCTTCCAGGAAGGATTGGAGCCACTGCAAGCCCCATCTCTGCAAGCCCCATCTCTGCAGAAGGATATTGTGGTCAACGGTATCGAAAGCCGCTGAGAGGTCCAGCAGAACCAACAGGGACACACTCCCCTTGTCGAGTTCCCAGCGTAGATCATTTACCAAGGCAACCAAGGCTGTTTCAGTCCCATGTTTCAGTCCCATGTCCTGGCCTAAAGCCAGACTGTGCCGGATCAAGATAATCAGTGTCTACCAAGAACCCCTGGAGTTCCCAAATCGGGGAGATTGGTAACTGGGCCGATAGTTTGCTAATTGAGTGGGGTCCAGTGATGGTTTTTTCAACAGTGGTTTTATAACAGCTTGCTTTAAGCTGGCTGGAATTTTGCCCTCCTGTAAGGAGGCATTAACCACCACCTTCACCCACTCTGCCAAACCCCCTCTGGCTTCCTTGATCAGCCAGGATGGGCAGGGGTCTAGGATGCATGTGGTAGGCCTCGCCTCTCCAAGGATCTTGTCCATATCCTCGAGCTGAACCAATTGAAACGAATCCATTAAAACCGGACAAGCAGGTGCTCGTGTCACATTTTCAGAGACTGCCATTAAAGTGGTATCGAAATCGGAACGGATCAGCGCCACTTTTTCCGTGAAGGCCTTGGCAAATTCTTCACAGCGTACCACCGAGCCGTCAGGGATCTCGCACTTTGGCGGCTTTAGAAGTCCCCTAACGACTCGGAACAGTTCCGCTGGGCGGTTCTTCGCAGCGGCCACCTTGGCCGCAATGGATGTTTTTTGTGCGGCTTTTATTGCTGCGTCATAGGTCCTCAAATAGGAGACCAGGTGCGCATGGGCTGATCTGCTCCGCTTCCGACGCCACACGCACTCTAGCCTCCTCTTTTTTCGCTTCATCGCTGCCAACTCCTCAGTAAACCAAGGAGCTGGTTTAGCTCGGTTACTCAAGAGGGGGCGTTCTGGAGCGATCGTGTCAATAGCCCTTGTCATCTCCCTGTCCCAGAGTGTGACAAGAGCCTCAACAGGGTCACTTACCGAGGAGGCGGGAAAGTCCCCAAGAGCCGTCAGGAATCCATTCGGATCCATAAGTCTCCTGGGGCGGACCATTCTAATGGGTCCACAACCCCTACGGATGTGGAAAGGCACAGTAAGTCTGAACCTGATCAGATGGTGGTCAGTCCATGGCAAAGGAGTGATGGTCACTTCCTCCACTTCGCCACCGTCTTCCCATCCCTGGCAGAAAACCAGATCTAACGTGTGTCCTGCACTATGGGTGGGACCCGATATTAGCTGGGACAGGCCCATGGTTGCCATGGCGGCCATGAAGTCCTGAGCCGCTCCTGATAGAGTGGTCTCGGCATGGACGTTGAAGTCTCCCAGCACAATGAGCCGCTGAGACTCCACGGCCAGGCCCGAGACCGCTCCGGCTAGCTCAGGTAGGGAGACTGTAGTGCAGCGGGGTGGTCGGTACACTAACAGAATCCTTATCCTGTCCCGGTCACCAAGCCTTAGGCCGACACATTCGAACGTGGTTGACTGCGGGATGGGGCACCTGGTCAGTGAGAGCCATATATATAATATACTTTAAAACTGAATTCAACTAAATGTGAGTCTATACGTACATACGATGAGAAAAGGATTCCCCCGGCAGAATGACGGGACACTTCAGACCTGGTTCTGCAAAAGGCATGCTCAGGACTCTGGGAAGGAAGAGAAGACGGGAGGAAGGGGAAGAGAAAGAAAGAAAGATAGAGGAAATAAAGGAGGGAGGGAAAAGAAGAACTAAGAAAGAAAAGGAAGAAAAGAACTATGGAAACAAGGAAGAAAAAGAAAAGCAAGAGAGAGACAAAGGAGGGGAAAAGAAAGAAGGAAATGGGAAGGGAGGAAATGAAGGGAAAAGAAAAGAAAGGAAAGGAGAGAGGAAAAGTAAAACAATGAAGGGAAAAGAAAAGAAAGAAGAGGGGAGAGAAGAGGGAAGTGAAAAGAAAAGGAAGGAGAGAAGGAAGAGTTGGGGAAATAATAGAAGAGGAAGGAAGAGGAAGGAAGAGGGAGAATGGAGGAAGGAAGGAAGGAAGGAAGGAAAGGGTGAAGGGGAGAAAGAAAGGAAGGAAGAGGAAGGGGGAGGAAGGAAGGAAGGAAGGAAGAGGGAGAATGGAGGAAAGAAGGAAGGGGAGAGAGGGAGGGAAAAGGAAGGAAATAAGGAAAGGGTGAAGGGGGAGAAGGGTAGGAAGAGGGAGAGCCAGATGGAAACATGAAAAGAGCCACATCTGGCTCCCGAGCCATAGGTTACCTACCCCTGCTCTATGCACTCGATGAATGAGAGGACGGTGAAGGGTAGAGTCCATGAAAAATCAGTTACATGGTGAGCACATACTAAACCGTATCTGGGTAACATATAAATGTCGATAAACTACAAGCTCACGGAAACCAGCAAGCCAGATTTTTCCCAGGACTTATTTAGGTCACTGAGTTAGCAGTCAATAGAGTCTGAATTGTGCCAAAGCAAAGCTGGTGGGGAAGATAACACAGAATAGATGTAGAAGTACGGCTAACAAATTGGGCTTTCGGTGGGAGGAGGAGGAGGAGGAGGAAATGGAACGGACAAATCTCCTCAATGAGCATCGAGAACCGCGAGGGACTCGTTTAGAAAGAAGGAAACCATGAAAATGAACAAAATCTGGCTACTAGTATTAAAAAATTCTAAAATCAGGACAGTAAATAAAGAGCAACATTCAGAAAACAGGGAAATTCCCTCCCAACAAAGGATTCCCCCAAGCAGCAACCAGCCAGGCCTTGAAACTGCAAGGCCAATCAATGTTAAAGTGGTCAATTGCAACATTCACACTTCCAGACAAGAGTCCTTTCTCCTACCCTGGACATTATTCCACAGATATATGAACCCCACTTGCCTAGTTTCCAACAGACCTCACAACCTCTGAGGATGCCTGCCATATATGGGGGTGAAACGTCAGGAGAGAATGCTTCTGGAACATTGCCAGACAGACCGGAAAACTCACAGCAGCCCAGTAATTCCGGCCATGAAAGCCTTCAACAACAGTGCAAAGTATGTTTGCCCAGGAGAAGTCAACAGCATCATGTTCAAGGTGTTTACTCCCTAGTGCAGTGTTTCCCAACCAGTGTGCCGTGGCACACTAGTGTGCCGTGAGCGATCATCAGGTGTGCCGTGGGAAATTGGAACCTCCAATACCCTTTCTTCCCCCTCCTGCCGAACACTTTTTCTTCCCAGCCTCGCTCTGCTCGCTTTGCCTCGCTTTGCTCATGCTGTTGCTTCTGTGGGAGTGGGGAGGGAGGAAGATGTGACCCGTGCGGGCGCTACTGCGCCGACTCAGCCACGTCTTCCCCCCCCTCCCCTCCTGAACACACTCACGCTGCCCCCCTCAGATCAAAATGGCGGCAGAAGCGGCAGTGTGAGAAAAGCGAGCAGAACACAGCTGGGAAGAAGGGAGCCCGAGTGGAGAAGAAAAAGTAAGTGTTTGGCAGGAGGGGGAAGAAAGGGCGCGAAGGGGAAGGGGGAGGAAGAGGTCTCTGACGAAAGCTGGCAAACTTGGACCTTCCAGGTGTTTTGGACTACAACTCCCACCATTCCTAGCAGCCTCAGGCCCTTTCCCCCCTCAGCCACTTAAGCAGGAAAGGGCCTCAGGCTGTTAGGAATGGTGGGAATTGAAGTCCAAAGAACCCAGAGGGCCGAGGTTTTCCCATGCCTGTTTTAGGGACCTTAAAGTGGTGAGCCTCCTTCCAACATTGTGATTTTGGATAGAAAACACAACATTGTTTGAGTCCACAGTGCTCTCTGGGTGTAGGTGAACTACAACTTCCAAACTCAAGGTCAATTCCCAAGCAACCCCTTTCAGTACTTTCTGTTGGTAATGGGAGTTCAATATGCCAAGTTTGGTTCAATTCCATTGTTGCAAGAGTTCAGAATGCTCTTTGATTGTGTGTTAACTATAAATCCCAGAAACGGTAACTCCCAAATGTTAAGGTCTATTTTCCCCAAACTCCATCTGTGTTCACATTTGGGCATATTGAGTATTCATGCCAAGTTTGGTCCTGATCCAACATTGTTTGAGTCCACAGTGCTCTTTGGATATAGGTAAACTACAACTCCAAAACTCAAGGTCAATGCCCACCAAACTCTTATAGTATTTTTTCTTGTTTATGGGAGTTCTGTGTGTGAAGTTTGATTCCATTTCATCATTGGTGGAGTTCAGAATGCTCTTTGATTGAGGGTGAACTATAACTCCCAGATGTTTTATTTTATTTTATTTATTTATTAACTTCGATTTAGTATACCGCTCACTCCGGAGCTCAGAGCGGTTTACAGAAGAAGCATAAACACCGTGAGTAATAAAACAGATTAAACAGTTAAAACACATTAAACATCAAAGCAGTTAAAACATATTAAAAACACTAGCCCTCAGCAAAGGCTGGGGGACAAGATAAGAATCTGGGGGCCATAGGCGGCATGGCACACAGTGTGGTTGAGTTAAGGGCCGAACGCCTTCCTAAAGAGCCAAGTCTTCAAGGCCTTGCGGAAGGGCAGAAGAGCGGGATGGCGCGGGATCTCCTCCGGGAGGCCGTTCCAGAGACTTGGGGCAGCTACAGAGAATGCCCTCCGCCGTGTAGTGGCCAGTCTGCAGGTTCCAAGGAAGGCACCTCAAGGAGGTTAAGCTCCTCAGAGCGCAGTGATCTCGCGGGCACATAAGGGGTAAGTCGCTCCCTCAGGTACACTGGCCCCAAACCATAGATGGCCTTAAAGGTGAGAACTAACACCTTGAAGAGGACCGGAATTCAATCGGGAGCCAGTGCAGCTCGCGCAGGAGTGGGGTCGCGCGGTCAGATCTTGCAGCACCCAGGAGGAGGCGGGCTGCGGCGTGCTGCACTAGCTTAAGCTTCCAGATCATCGACAAGGGAAGGCCAATGTAGAGCGCATTACAGTAATCGAGCCTCGAGATGACCGTGGCTTGGATAACCGTAGCAAGGTCGCGTTGGGAGAGGTAGGGAGCCAGGCGCTTAGCCAACCGTAGGTGGTAGAATGCTGTCCTGCAGGTGCAGCCAATCTGCTCCTCCATGGACAGGTGGGCGTCCCAGCCGGACCCCCAGACTTTTTACCGATGGCTGAGGGCAGAGGGCCACACCATCGAACGTTGGCAGCTGGGTCGCTACCCCGGGCGGCCCAGCCACAAGATCTCCGTCTTCGGGGTTCACCTTCAACTTACTGGCTCGCAGCCATCCAGTTACGGCTTCAAGGCAAAGATGGAAATTATCGGGTACAGAGACTGCCCTGGGTCCAACCTCAGAATGAGCTGGGTATCATCAGCGTACTGATGACACTCCAGCCCAAAACTCCGTACCAGTTGGGCGAGTGGTCGCATATAGATGTTAAATAACAGCGGGGGAGAGGATAGCCCCTGAGGCACCCGCAACTCAGCGGGGAGCCTCCGAGACCGCCCCTCCCACTTCACTCGCTGCTGGCGGCGTTGGAGGAAGGAGGACAGACAGTTGAGGGCTGTCCCCCTCACCCCTGCCACCGCCAGGCGGTGTATCAAAAGTTGTTGAGCAAGACCTTCATGTGTCTTTATTTATTTATTTTATTTATTTCTTCGGTTTTATATTCCGCTCCTCCCTGCAGGCTCGGGGCAGATCACAGATACAAGCATACAATAAAACATTCGATAAAACATACAATAAATAGAGAGAGAGACTATTCCTTTTATTCAGGAAGACACAACACCTGGTCAAGAATTGATTATGTTCTCCTATCTGAAAACCTGATAGCACAAGTGAAAAACATCAAAATTTCCCAAGAACAATCGCAGACCATTCCCAATTGGAAATGGAGCTATTCCCAAGTGTAAGGGAGTTCTCCTGGAGATTCCCGGCCGACCTAATGAAAGATAAGAAAATTAAAGAGGAAGCACATAAACTAATCAAGGAGTTCCTGGTAATAAACAGCAGAGACTTTGAAAATATTAGAATTATTTGGGATGCTAGTAAAGCATATATGAGGGGTTTTTTTTAAAACAACAGGCCATCAGGAAAAAAAAATGGCAGAAGGAACTGTTAGACTTGCAAACACAAATTGAGATAAGTGAGCGAGAGTTAAAGAGGAATCCAAAATGTAAAAACCTGAAGGAAAAAAACGGTGCCCTGAGAAAACAGCTAGAAATTTACGAGATGAATAAGATGGAAAAAAACTTAAAATACTTACAGCAAAAGCAATTCCAATCGGCCAATAAACCAGGAAGATACTTAGCATGGCAATTAAGAGAAAAGAGAGTTAGAAACCACATCCCAAAAATTAAAATTGGACAGGTAGAACATAAAACTAACCCAGAAATTAGGAAAGCAATGCTCGACTTTTACACAGAATTATATAAGAAGGATGATATAGATATAGAAAAAATTGTGAAATACCTAGGAGAAAGGAAACTAGAGAGAATAACAGAGGAGGAAAGAGTAAATGTAAATAAAGAGATCTCAAAAGAAGAAATTAAAAAAGCAATTAAGAAACTGAAAATGGAAAAGCAACCGGACCAGATGGGTTCTCTGCTGAATATTACAAGGAATTCCAGGAAGATCTGCAGGAAATACTGGGGAAAATATTTAATGATGTATTACAAAAGGCATAGTCCCAGAAACCTGAGGGAGGCAAATTTAACATTAATCGGGAAACAGGGCAAGGAAAGAGATAACCCAGTGAACTACAGACCAATAGCGCTTCTTAACTTTGATTACAAAATCTTTACAACAATTATAGCAGAAAGACTAAAGGAATTTTTGAAACATTGGATAAAAGAGGACCAAAATGGATTCATCCCAGGAAGACAACTAAAACTAACATAAGAAATATAATTAATGTGATAGAATATTTTGACAAAAACATAGACAAAGAGGCTGCTATAATGTTCATGGACGCTGAAAAGCGTTGATAAAATCTCCTGGGATTATCTCAAATTGCTCTAAAAGAATTAGACATGGGCTTTCAGATGGAGAACACAATCCAGGCTATCTACCAGAAACAAACAGCCAAAATAATAATCAATCAAGGAAAACTGAAAAGTTAGAGATCCAAAAAGGAGTAAGGCAAGGATGCCCACTGTCCCCCTGCTATTCGTCCCTTATGCTAGAGGTACTGCTAAATACCATCAGGGAGGATGACAATCTCAAAGGGGTGCAGATAGGAAAGGAAAAAACAAAAGTGAAAGCTTTCGCGGATGACGTTGCCTTAATTATACAAAGCCCAATAGAAACCATCCAGCTATGGATGAAGAAAGTTGAAGAATTTGGCGAGATAGCTGGCCTCAAAATAAATAAGAATAAAACCCAATTCATAGTAAAAAATTTGAGTGGAGAAAAGAAACAGAAGCTGGAAGACATCTCAGGAGTTAAAATAGCAAGTAAAGTGAAATATTTAGGAATTAACTTAACATCCAAAAATTCCCAGCTATTTAAAAACAATTATACAGAATTGTGGAAAGCAATCCAAAAAGATCTAGGGAAATGGGAGAAACTTAACCTATCATTGATGGGAAAAGTAGCGTCACTCAAAATGATGATCCTACCCAGAATCAACTTTCTTTTCTCCACCATACCAATTATAAAAAAAGAGGACCAATTCAAAATTTGGACGAGGGATATGTCAAAATTCTTGTGGGGAGGGAAAAAACCAAGGGTAAAGATGAAGACAATACAAGATAGCAAGGAAAGAGGAGGGCTGGGGGTACCCAATTTAAAAATATACTTTGAGGCCAACTGTTTCGCCTGGGCGAGAGAATGGGTTAACTTAGAAGAGGACAGGATGCTAAACCTAGAGGGCCATGACCTAAGGTTCGGGTTCCACGCTTATATGGGATATGATAAAATCAAGGCAGACGCGGGATTTAAGAACCACTACACTAGAGACGCGATACTTAGAGTATGGACAAAATATTGGAAAAAGAGGTACAAAAAAACTCCTCTATGGCTATCCCCAAAGAGGCGTTCAGGATCAGGGAACTAGGAAGCAGAAAATGGACCCAATATAGGGAACTTATAGAGTGGGATGGGCAAAAATATGTGCTCAAAAGTATGGAACAACTGAAATTAGAAGGGATAGTGTTGAGCTGGTTTTCCTATCTCCAAATAAAAGAGAAATTCAAAGTAGACTTAAAAAGAGGATTTGAGGAGAATAGCAATGAACTAGAAGAAATTTTACTGGGTAAAAACCAGAAAATCGTAGGAAAAATCTACAAGGTGTTATTAAAATGGGAAACAGAGAACAACCAAGACAGGGAATACATGAAGAGCTGGTCTAGAAACCTAGGATATAAAATCAATAAGGAAACATGGACACAAGTATGGAAAGAGAATGTGGGTAGTGTCGCCAGTTATGCCTACCAAGAAAACTGGGTCAAGATGATCTATAGGTGGCACTTGGCCCCGGCCAAACTAGCTAAGATATATAAAAATCTTAACCCGAAGTGCAGGAGATGCACTTCAACTGGCACCTTCTTCCACGTATGGTGGACGTGTGACAAAACAATCAAATACTGGAAAATGATCCAACTAGATATTAATAAAATATTGGGATGGAAAGTAGCAAGGAAACCCGACCTCTTCTTACTGGGGATAAAAGATAGAAGCTTTCCTAAAGAGGACTGGAGAACTTTTACTCTCTGCACAAACCGCGGCGAGAATGGCCTTCGCCCAACAATGGAAAGAGGCAGAACCCCCCACGAAAGAAACCTGGTTCTCCAAACTTTGGGGAGCTATCCAGATGCTGGCCTTAAGCGAGAAACTGCGCCGGGATGACATCAAAGATAAAGAGACAATGGATTGGTTAAAAATTAGAACTTACTGTAAAAGGGAATTTAATGTAGAGCTAAACATGACATAGAGACACAATGATTCAACTTTCTCCCCCTCTGTACCTCGCAGGACGCAAAGGAGGACTAAGAGATAGTCGGATAGAAAAGAGCGGGCCTGGAACCAAACCCCTCGACCTCCGAACACGAGCACGCTTTTCACACCCCTTTTCTATCTTTCAGCTACAGCACCCAACACGAGGGAAAGGCCCCCGGGCCCTTCCCTCACTGTTAGCCTTACTCTTCATCTCAAGCTCTATCTTTCTGACTTTCCTTTCTGTTCCTCCGAAACTTTCGGAACCCCCATCTCGAGTCGAGATGGTTGTATGTTGTTTGTCTGTACTATCTTATGAAAATCAATAAACTTTATTTTTTTAAAAAAACATACAATAAAAACATACAGTAAAACCACAATACATAACCACGGTAGTACAGGTCTACAATTATTTGACTGAGGTGAAGCGGACCAATTGCATTTGGATTTAACCAAACGCTAGCCTGAAAAAAGCCGTCTTACATTCCCTCGGAAGGGGAGGAGTTCGGGATTGCTCGAATGTGGTCAGGAGCGAATTCCAGAGTACTGGGGCCGCAGCAGAGAAAGCTCTCTGTCTTGTGCTGGACAGATGGCATGAGCGGGACGATGGAACAACCAGCAAATTGTGCTCTTCCGAGCCCAGTGATCTCGGGGGAACATACGGGGTAATGCGGTCCCTCAGGTACACAGGCCCTAGACCGTGTAAGGCCTTAAAGGTTAAAACCAACACCTTGAAGGCGATCTGGTACTCGATGGGAAGCCAGTGCAGTTGCCGGAGGATGGGGGTGATGTGCTCCCTCACTGGTGCTCCCACCAGCAAGCGAGCCTCGGCATTCTGCACCAGCTTGAGTTTCCGGATTGTCAACAAGGGAAGGCCAATGTAGAGGGTGTTACAGTAGTCCAGCCTCGAGATGACCGTCGCTTGGATCACCGTGACCAGGTCATCCCTGGACAGGTAGGGGGCCAGTCGCCTAGCCTGTCGTAGGTGGAAAAACGATGTCCTGCTGACCACGGAGACCTGGGCCTCCATGGTCAGCAAGGAGTCCAATTTAACACCCAAGCTCTTAACCAAGGATGACGGGCTAAGTTGCTCGCCATCCAGGGTAGGCAACCGGCACTCATCCAGCCCAGGGCGACCAGACCACAAGATCTCCGTCTTCAACGGGTTCACCTTCAGCCGGCTGGCACGCAGCCATCCTGTCACGGCCTCCAGGCATAGATGGAACCAATCGGGTACGGTATCCGGCCTGCCGTCCATTCTCAGCAGAAGCTGGGTGTCATCAGCGTACTGATAACACTCCAGACCAAAGTCACGGGTCAGCTGGGCCTGGGGGCGCATGCAGATGTTAAATAATAAGGGTGAGAGGATGGCCCCCTGGTGGACCCCACAACTTAATGGGAGCCTCCCGGAGACCTCCTCCCCCCTCTCCACACGCTGTCCCCGATCCTGGAGAAAGGAGGCCACCCACTTAAGGGCAGTCCCCCTGACTCCAGTCACGGCTAGGCGGTGGGCTAACAATGCATGATCTACGGTATCAAACGCTGCTGTTAGATCTAACAAAACAAGCAGGGCTTGTTTCTGCCATTCCTGCCAGGATATCTATGTTGTGTTCATCGAAACAGGTCCAGGTTTCACACTGAGTGTATAAATACATTAAAAACATATTAACTCTATGTATTACTGTGTTCGAGTGTCATTTTGTGTCATTTTGATTGGTGGTGTGCCCCAGGATTCTGTAAATGTAAAAAATGTGCCGCGGCTCAAAAAAGGTTGAAAAACACTGCCCTAGTGAATAGCGAACTTTGAAGATGCTCCAGAGTATAAAATTCAGGATTATCCTTTGGCTTTAGAGCAGTGGTTCTCAACCTTCTGAATGCCGTGATCCCTTAATACCGTTCCTCATGTTTTGGTGACCCCCAACCAAAACATTATTTTTGTTGATACTTCATAACTGTATTTTTGCTTCTGTTATGGATTGTAATGTAAATATCTGATATGCAAGATGTATTTTCATTCACTGGACCAAATTTGGCACCAATGCCTGATACGCCCAAATTTCATACTGGTGGGTTGCAGGGGTGGGGGATTGATTTTGTCATTTGGGAGTTGTAGCTGCTGGGATTTATAGTTCACCTACAATCAAAGAGCATTCTGAACTCCACCAACAATGGAATTGAACCAAACTTGGCACACAGAACTCCCATGACCAACAGAAAATACTGGAAGGGTCCAGTGGACCTTGAGTCTGGGAGTTGTAGTTCACCTACATCCAGAGAGCACTGTAGACTCAAATAATGATGGACCTGGACCAAACTTGACACGAGTACTCAATTTGCCCAAAAGTGAACATGGGTGGAGTTCGGGGAAAATAGGCTTTGACATTAGAGAGCTGTAGTTGCTGGAATTTATGGTTCACCTAAAATCAAAGAGCATTCTGAACCCCACCAACAATAGAATTGGCCCAAACTTCCCACACAGAACCCACATGGACAACAAAAAATACGGTGTTTTCTGATGGTCTTTGGCGACCGCTCTGACACCCCTTCTTGACCCCCTCAGGGGTCCCCACCAGGAGGTTGAGAACAATGCTTTAGAGCAGGGGCGGGCAACCTATGGCCCGCGGGCTGGATGCGGCCTGGCAGCCGATTCTGTCCAGCCTGGGGAGAAGGGCGTCGGGGGGGGGGCAAGAGGAGGGGGTGCTGCTGCCGCCATTCCATCGCAGGCTCTGTGGGGCCTGTGTAGGCAGATGTCGCCCCTTTGGGCCCTTGGAACCTGACCTCCCTGGATAAACCACACAGCAGCTGAGGTACAACGGGTTTTATTTAGAATAGGTAGGTATAGGAAAGAGCCTGGGGCAATATAAGGCCTCCAGGTAGCAGCAATCAGCAGGAACGTGCGGCAAGTATATAATCCACATCAACAGGAATCCAAGCGGAGGGAAAATGGGAACAAGCCGGATGCAATGGAAAGTCTCTTAAAAGATCTCCACCGGGTTATAAAGGCAGGGAAGGTCTTCTTAGTAGCAATAGAGTTCATTAGCAATAAAGTCTTTGCAGGAACAGCTCAAGATCATCTCAGAGACGTGGCAGTAGGCAGGAACAAGGCAGCCCCGAGTTGGCTGGCTGGCGCGGCTTCTGGAAGGCCCGACACGGCCTCTCTCATAGAAGCATCCTTTCAAAGCGATGTTGGTACGAGATACCCTCAGTGGGTTTCCTGGGGCAGTTATAGTGTTCCCTGGCTTTGATCTACATGCATCGAGTGTCAATGTTCTATGATTGATGATCGTCTATATGTTTTGGTTACTTCAGCCTCTCTGGAATGCATAGCTCGTTAGCAAACTGCAGCTGGTAAAAGGGAGTCAAACTTGAGGCACCTACAAGGCGCTTTACTTATCAGGGAGGCTCATTTGAGTAACCTTGGTCTATTCATGCTATGCATTCAAGACTGGTTTCACACGGGAATTGTAAAGAGGCCCAGGGGGGAACTCTGGAGTTAAGCAAGCTGGCTTAGAAAGTACCTTATAGCCGTCCTGGCTGAGGTGCCGCTCAAGCAATATTGATGCCAGTGTGACAGCAGACAGGCCGGAGGAGCAGCGGCTTTGGAGTGCCTACCATCCCTGGAGGTGATCCGGGCCTGCAGCAGGAGCACTTGGCGACCTGCGGGGGCTGATCGCCCTGGCGACCCGGAAGACTTGATCGTCTTCTGGGTTGCCAGGGTGATCGGCTGCCTCAGATCACTGACTGCTCCCCCTGCAGGCCCGGATCGCCTCTGGGAATGGCAGGCACTCCATAGCAGGGCGATCAGCTGGGGAACGGCTGGGGGCGAGAGCGGGCGGAGGCCTGCAGCCTCCGATCGCCTGCTGCTCTGCTCTGCTCTGCTGCGGCGGCAGCTGGGTCCGCTTTGCCATCCTCTGGGCTGGGTCCATTGAGCCATTCCATCTTGGAATTCTTCCTCTCTTGAGGATGTCAGCCTTCATCTTGGTTCACACCTTGTCTTCTTGAATTTAATTTAATTTAAGTGGTTTTTATTATTATTTTATAATAATTTTATTATAATAATATAATATATTAATGTTATATTATATTATAATTTAAATATATTATAATGTATATATACTCTATAATATAATAATTATGATATTAATACTAATAATATATGAATATTTCTTGATATATTAAAATGTTAATATTAATGATGTGCAATATATAGTAAATATAGTAAATAAATAAATAATGTAGATTATAATGTAGTTCAGCCTTTAGGTGCGGCCCTCCATAATATTTTTTGGCTCTCGTGTGGCCCCTTGGAAAAAATAATTGCCCACCCCTGCTTTAGAGCAATGTGGATAGCTAGATCAGGTCTGATTTTGACCTTCTAGCATGGGGCCCTGCTGCCATTACTCTTCCTGTTGTGCCTTTTGATACTCAGATCTGCATGTCATGCTATGCCAACCATGCTCAGCCGAAGTACGGTTTCTCCATCAATTCATAGATTTGACGTTTCTCTTCTAGCCTCAGCATCTTTGATTATTTCTAAATGTAGATCCCTCTGCATTTTTTGAAATGGAAACAGGATCAAATTATGAATAGATAGATGTCTGAAATTCACACAGACCACCGCATCCACTGGTGACTGTATCCACTTTGGATATTTGGCTCGTTTTCCAGCCAAGGGTCCTTTCTGCTTCCTTGGATAGCCACTCCCATGTGTGCCATGGCGATTCCTCTGAGTCCTAGGGATGGCTTTTGAAACCTTGGCACACCGCGCATGATGTCCAGAATGATATCAAAAGGAAGAAAAGGAAGACAGAAAAAAGAGAGCAGCGTTGTGTGCATCTGTGTTGCCAGAACCGCAGCTGAAGAGGTGCAGAGAATATTTAGCACTTGGCACCAGAAAGCGAAGGGATTGAGGGACACTGTGTGCAAAGGGAGAGCAGCGAAGAAGGGAGGGAGAATGGGCCTCATTTGTACACCGAGGTAAGCGTCTTTCCTGCCAGAGGCCAAGGAGGATAAAAGCAGATGCTTCATAAGGGGCAGGAGGATCGGCAGTCACCTTCCAACTGACCTGGCTGGCTAATGAGACGGAATAGGGCGGCCTGAGTGTGCCAATGGAACTGTGGCACAAAGACGTCTCTGCATTTCCAGTCGTTGCTTTACTCCATTGCCTTCCCTCCTTTGCCCCTCCTTTGCCCTTTGCGTGTGCGCAAGGAAGTCAGATCAGCAGCTCTATGCTTTCTTGGCTCTCTGTTGAGCATTTTTAGAAGGTGAGCGGCGCAAAAAGAAAGGGAGCAGGGTACGGAAACATTGCCCCATCTGTCCTTCCCCAACAGACAGAGAGCCCAGCTGTCTTCATGGGTCAAGGGGGTCATTGCATGTGCTGCTGTCCTCCCAGAAGGCTGTTCCCATTTTGCAGAGACATGCCAGTAACAGGACGCATCAGCTTTGATGATCCAAGTTCTTCATGCGACTCTCTGCTATGCGAAGCCATGAAAACCCTGGTTGAGGGTAGCTCCCCTGGCCACCGCCGAGACCTGGTGCTCCAGGCTCAGCGATGAGTCCAGGATCACTCCCAAACGGTGAACCTGCACCTTCAGTGGGAGTGTAACCCCATCAAGCACAGGTTGTAACCCTATGCCCTGTTCGGCCTTGCGACTGACCAGGAGTAACTCTCTCTTGTCTGGATTTAGTTTCAACTAGCTGTACCCGGCACGCGTTGCTGTGCCCTATTTAGGAGATGCGAGAAAGTCTGAGTATGTAAGGGTTGGAATTGATGTTACTTATGGTCTTGGTGGGGTCATGGCTGTGTCGTTCTGGGGTGGTCTGGTGGGTGGGATGTTGAAGTCCTGTGGAGTTGTCGGTGTGTGGTGTTCCTGCCGTTCGTGCAGTGACCTGTTGTTTGTGTCTCTGCTGCGCAGTATGTTTCTGTTCTGGCGTTTGTTCTGCCCTTTTTCGTTTGATGTATGTAGCGTTGCGAGTGTGTCGTCCGATGCTGTTCTTTTTAGAAGGCTTGGCTTGTCTTTTGGGTCAGTTTCTGCCTGTGTGGAAGGAAGGAATGGCATACAAATGGGTTGAGCAGTAGACGCAAGGTTGTGTTATGTGCGTATTGTGTTGTGTGTAGGTATTACTTTTTTGGTGAGTTAGTGGGCATGTGGTGGAATTGTGGGTGGTAGTATGTTGTGGAATGCTTGTGTGAGAGGGGTGTTTTGTTGTTTGTGTGTTTGTAGAGTATCAGTGCAGTGTTGTGTTGTGGTTGGAGTATAGGTGGAGTTGGTTTTTGTTTGTGGTGGTGGTAGGTGTTGTGTGTGCGGGGTCCCGTAAGGTTGGGGGGATGGGTTGTGATAGGAAGTTGTGGTGTGTTGTGTGGGTAGTAATTGCTGGAGAATTGCTCGCTCATAGAGTTTGGTTTTGACAGTTTAACCCTCAAACACCAACTGACTGAACTGAAATCACTCAGCATTCTATCCTAGCCTTGGCTGGCTGTGCCCAGTGTTACTATGGTTACTCAGCCTCCCTGCATTTTGTGTGGGCCGATGTTGGCCAATGGGTTTCGCTGGCTGCCGCAGAGGATGCTGGGAAATGTAGTTTTTTTTGTATCGTTGTTTTGGGGGCCTTCTAGGTTTTGGGGGGGGGAGTTTCTTTGCTAAAAACCTTCCTTGCCTGAGGCCTATTTGTGTTGGCAAGGTTGGTGTCTCTGCCTTGGAAGGTTTCTCTGTCTCTGTCAGTCGTTCGATGACGGGACCTCCTTTACATAATAGATTTGTTTGCCCTCATCCAGTCTGTTACAGCGGCCAAGCACCGGTTCAGGACTTGAACAGCCTCCTTAGTAGCAGGTGGGAAGGAGTGACAAAACTGGACATTATCTGCGTACAGATGACACCGTACCCCGAAACTCTCTCCGGATGATCTCCCCCAACGGCTTCATTTATATATCTCATAAGCTGCTCTGAGTCCCCTTCCGGGTGAGAAGGGCGGCATACAAATGTAAATAAATAAATAAATAACAGGAGCAAAATTACAATCATGAAGTAGCAACGGAAATAATTTTATGATTAGGGGCCACCACGACATGAAGAACTGTATGACAGGGTCATGAAATTAGGAAGATTGAGAACCACTGCTCTAAATAAACAGTATATTCAGGTATACTGTTTATACTTAGCCCGTCATCCCTTGTTAAGAGCTTGGGCATCCAATTGGACCCTTTGCTGTCCATGGAGACTCAGGTCTCCATGGTCAGCAAAACCTCGTTCTACCATCTACGACGGGCTAGGCGACTGGCACCCTACCTGTCCAGGAATGACCTGGCCACGGTGATCCAAGCGGCGGTCATCTCGAGATTAGACTACTGTTTTTTGTTTTTTTAAATTTTTTTATTGTTTTCTCATTATCAACACAATACAATGTCTATTTACAACAGATTCATGTTATTCATTTCTAGGTACAATACTTCAATCTTTAGCATCTGCCATTATGTTTTTCTTATACATTTTTGTATCCCTCACTGCTGTGCTCCCCTCCTCCCTCCCCAAGCCATTGCTTTTACATATCATTCGTCCAAAATTTCATTTCTTCTTGTGGAGGTAACCTTCCTTCTTCCTTTTCTAATCCTTTTTCAATAAATTTTATGAGGTATGGAGAGATTAGACTACTGTAACGCCCTCTATGTTGGCCTTCCCTTGTCGACAATCCGGAAACTCAAGCTGGTGCAGAATGCCGCTGCTCGCTTGCTGGTGGGAGCACCAGTGAGGGAGCACGTTACTCTCATCCTACGGCAACTGCACTGGCTTCCCATTGAGTACCAAATTGCCTTCAAGGTGTTGGTGTTAACCTTTAAGGCCTTACACGGTCTAGGGCCTCTGTACCTGAGGGACCGCCATACCCCGTATGTTCCCCCGAGATCACTACGCTCGGAAGAGCAGAATCTGCTACTTGTTCCATCTATCCGCTCATTCCACCTTTCCACAACCAGGCAGCGAGCTTTTTCTGCTGCGGCTCCTGCGTTGTGGAACTCCCTTCCGGACGACACTCGAGCCATTCCAGAGGTTGCCCCTTTCCGGAGGGCTTGCAAGACAGCCCTTTTTAGATTGGCTTTTAATTAAGTCGGCCTGGTCTGGCATGTAATGTATGTGAATTTTATATTGTTTTAGGTTTTATTGTGTGTTATTGGCTTTTATTATACGCTGTTGTTTTATTGTATGCTGTGATCCGCCCCGAGCCTGCAGGGAGGAGCGGAATATAAGATTGAATGAATAAACAAACAAACAAACAAACAAACAAACAGTATATTCAGGGAGTGCACACCATCATCAGAGACATACCTGGCCCACAAATGAGCCACGTTGGGAAGAGAAGAACTGAGGAAAGCTCCTTCTATCCGGGAAGCAGCAGTAGCTGGAAACCACCGGCTAGTGTTGTTCTCTTTCAAAGTTTTTGCTCATGCTTGTCAATATGACAGGTCAAAACAGGGGGAGAAGCAGGGTTGTCTCTTTTTTTAAAAAGGATGTCTTGCAGCTTCGTATCCGTGAAATTGTTTGTGAGGTTCAGGCCAACAGTGGGCAACCTCTGCAAGGAATGGCTTCAAAGCTCGGCTAAGAGGGATCTTGTCTTGACCTCAGGTCCTGCAAGACGGGGAGGGAAGAAGAACGAGTAGGCATGGAAGACTATGAGAAACGTGGACTAAGAAAAAGAGACGGCGAGGATGGAACGGCAGAGGAAGAATGACAAAAGGGGCAGCAAAGGATGAGAAAGAATGAAGGAGCAGGAAAGGATCTCATGAGCAAATCACCCTCTAAGACAGTGATTCTCAACCTTCCTAGTGCCGTGACCCCTTAATACAGTTCTTCATGTTGTGGTGACCCCAACCATAAAATTATTTTTGTTGCTACTTCATAACTGTCATTTTGCTACTGTTATAAATCGTAATGTAAATACCTGATAGGATGCATTGTCATTCACTGGACCACATTTAGCACAAATACCCAATACGCCCAAATTTGAATACTGGGGGGGGGGGGTGTGTGTGTGTGTGGATTGATTTTGTTATTTGGGAATTATAGTTGCTGGGATTTACCGTTAACCTACAATCAAAGAGCATTCAGAACTCCACTAATAATGGAGTTGACCCAAAACTTGCCACACAGAACTCCCATGACCAACAGAAAATACTGGAAGGGTTTGGTGGGCATTGACCTTGAGTTTTGGAGTTGTAGTTGACCTACATCCAGAGAGCACTGTGGACTCAAACAGTGATGGATCTGGACCAAACCTGGCATGAAGACTCAAGATGTCCAAATGTGAACACTGGTGGGAGTTTGGGGGAAATAGACTTGACACTTGGGAACTGTAGTTGCTGGGATTTATACTTCACCTACAACCAAAGAGCATTCTGAACCTCACCAACTATAGAATTGGGCCTAACTTCCCACACACAGAACCCTGGGCCTAACTTCCCACACAGAACCCCCATAACCAACAGAAAATGAGTTTTCTGATGGTCTTTGGCGACCCCTCTGACACCCTCTTGCGACCCCCCCAGGGGTCCCGACCCCCAGGTTGAGAAACACTGCTCTAAGATCATAAGAATGAAATGCAGATGAGACAAGTTGCCAAGGGTCTGTGATTTCAGATAAAAATAGTGGCTGAACGGAGTCATGGAAGTTGTAGTTTGAAAAGGTTACCAGCAGAACCACTGCAGACAATACAGTGTTCCCGCACTTATCGCGGGGGTTCCGTTCCAGGACCACCCACAATAAGTCAAAATCCGCAAAGTAGGGATGCTATATTAATTTTAATATTAATACATTACTAACCGTCCCCTGCCACGTGTTGCTGTGGCCCAGTCTAGTGATCTGGAAAATAAAGTAATGAGAAAGTCTCGGTTTTTAATATATGTAATATTTTTTTTATGTTTGTGGGTAAACAGTATTTCTTTTTGTTTCTTTGTCAGTGTTGATGTCGGGATTGTCTGGTTTGCCTACTTTCGAACATGCAACGTAGAATTGTCCTTTTTCGGGGGTCCCTTTCAAATCTATGATACTATATCTCGCTGTGTGTGTGAATCATATACAGCAGTGTTTTTCACCCTTTTTTGAGCCGCGGCACATTTTTTACATGTACACAATCCTGGGGCACACCACCAACCAAAAGAACACAAAATGACACTCTAACACAGTAATACATATAGTTAATATGTTTTTAAATGTATTTATACACTCAGTGTGAAACCTGGGCCTGTTTCGATGAACACAACATATATATGACTTCCTCTCACATGGATGCCATGTCTTCTCTCAGCCTTCTCTTCTTCAGGCTAAACATGCCCAGCTCTTCAAGCCGCTCCTCATAGGGCTTGTTCTCCAGTCCTTTGTGAAATTTCACCCTGAGTGAAACTTGCTTCCAGATAACTATGGATGTCATGAAGCTGGGGGAGGCAACTCTCAAAAAATCCAGTAAAATAGTAAAAAAAAACAAAAACATTTCCAAGCAGAGAGGCTCAATTTTTTTCTTGGAAACCTGTGAATACTTCAGCAGGAATGGCAGAAAGACACACGAAGGTCTTGCTCAACAGCTGGGAGTTATAGTTCACCCGCAATCAAAGAGCATTCTGAACTCCACCAATGATGGAATGGAATCAAACTTCCCACACAGAACACCCATAACCAAGAGAAAAGAGTTTGGTGGGCATTGAACTTGAGTTTTGGAGTTGTAGTTCACCTATATCCAGAGAGCACTGTGGAGGGGAGGGAGGAAGACGTGGGGCGAGTCTGCACAGTAGCACCTGCACAGGTCACGTCTTCCTCCCTCCCCCCTCCCGCAGAAGTGGCAGCATAAGCAAAGCGAGGCAAAGCGAGCAGAGCGAGGGTGGGAAGAAGGGAGCCCGAGTGGAGAAGAAAAAGTGTTTGGCAGGAGGGGGAAGAAAGGGTATTGGAGGTTCCAAATTCCCATGGCACACATGGCACACCAGTGTGCCATGGCACATTGGTTGGGAAACACAGTGTTCCCAGTGTTCCCTTGCTACTTTATTTTATTTTTGTTGTTTTGATGGTTTTGAAATGGGATTGAAGGTTTGTGTAGGATTTTGGAATGTAATTGATGGTTTGTGTATGTTATCTTTATTTGCTTAATTGTGTTATAGAATTATACCCGGATTGTTCATTTGGGGAAACATTTTGGAGAATATTGTAGTTGAATCTTTCTGGAAACATCGTAGTTCCTCCTGGAGCTTTGCTCAAAAGAAGAGCTGCAATCGCAGTTGGTCAACACAACCAATGACATCAAACGAATGGGAGAATCCTTTTATGGAGGGGAAAGACTTTTCCCTTTAATTGAATTTATCCAATTTGTAAGACAATTAACAATACACCTTTCTATACCTGTTAACAAAAATGTGTATTCTCTCTCTCGGCATTACTTCGCGAACGAAGATTCTTAGGAAGGACTCATCCCACGCTTTTTACAAGCGCGTTGATTACTAAAAAGGCCAATCTGAGATAGGCAAGTTTGGTTGCAGAAAGCACAGCAGAAAAGTCTCCTTGTGTGATGTTTCCAAGTTGCGGTTCTTTCTGCGTTGTCGTTTATCTTTGAGACCCATGCAGCGTGTCTTCTCGAAAGAGGCCGCAGCATTTTGGATAGTGCATCTCCATGCCTCCCGATGTGAGGCCAGGGTCGACTATTGTTGGCGATCAATCTGGCCGAGCCTGAGATGTTGTTTCAGGGAGTCCTTATATCTCTTTTTTGGGGCGCCTCTCTTGCGCTGACCCGTGGCGAGTTCACCATAGAGTAGTATCTTTGGGAGGCGGTGGTCCTCCATCCTAGAGATGTGCCCTGCCCAGCGCAGCTGTGTTCTCAATAGCATGGCCTCAATGCTGGTGATCCCTGCTTGCTCAAGGACAGCAACATTCGTCACATAGTCAGTCCAGTGTATATTTAGGATTGTGCGAAGACAGCGCTGATGAAAGCGTTCGACGAGTCGTAGGTGTTGGCGATAGGTTACCCATGTTTCAGACCCATAGAGGAGAATAGACAGTATGATAGCTCTGTACGCACTGATTTTGGTGCTTTGTCTCAGGTGCTTGTTGCTCCAGACTCTTTTGTGAAGCCTTCCGAATGCACTCTATGCCTTTGCTAATCTGTGATCTATCTCATTGTCAATCTTGGCGTCTGAAGAGATGATGCTTCCCAGGTAGGTGAACTGCTGAACGAACTTAAGCACAAATGTACCAATGCTGATGTGGGGATGATGGTGTTCTTCCTGTGGTGCGGGCTGGTAGAGGACTTCCGTTTTCTTCAGGTTGACTTCCAGCCCAAACAGCTCTGCAGCTGTTGCAACGCAGGATGTTAGGCGCTGCAGGGCTGCTTCTCAATGGGTGACAAGGGCAGCATCGTCAGCAAAAAACAGTTCACAGACTAGATAGTTTAGAGCAGGGGTGCCCACACTTTTTCAGCATGCGAGCTACTTATAATAAATCTAAGACAGAAAGATCTACCTTGAGAGAAGCAGGGCGGAGCTGGGATGGGGGCGGGGCCTGGCACCGCTTGGCTCCGCCCCCTTCACCCCCCTGGCTGGAGCTCTACCACAACTTCTCCAGGGCAGAGGGGGGGTATGCCCAGCCAGTGGTAGTTAGCTATGCCACCACTGGCTTGGCATACCCCCTCTGCCCTGAGAAGCTGTGGTACAGCTAAAGCTGCTGGGGAGGGTGTGGCCTGGCGCCACTTGGCTCCGCCCCCTCTGGAAGTGCCGCATCGGCTGGGATCGACTCCAGATGGCCTCAGGATCGACCAGCCGATCGCGATCCACGTCCTGAGCACCCCTGGTTTAGAGTCTTAGTGCGAGTCCTCAGACGGCTTAAGTTGAACAAGCTACCATCAGTACGATGGCGTATATATATATGCCGTCTTCTTCATCGAGGTCTGCCGTAGCCCTTTGGAGCATCATGCTGAAGAAGATTGTAAATAGGGTTGGTGCAAGAACATAACCTTGTTTCACTCTATTAGTTATTAGAAAGGGCTCCGAGAGAGCATCGCCGTATCTGACTTGACAATTCCTCCTGGAGCTTTGCTCAAAAGAAGAGCTGCAATTGCAGTTGGTCAACACAACCAATGACATCAAAACGAATGGGAGAATCCTGTTATGTAGGGGAAGTACTTTTCCCTTTAATTGAATGTATGCAATTTGTAAGACAATTAACAATACAACTTTCTATACCTGTTTATTAATGTGTATTAATGATACGTGAAATAACCTTGATCATCAATTTATGAAGCATTATCGTGTTTCCCAACATTTGATACCAGTTTTTGATTCCCCCCCCCCCCCCCCAACTTCTTTACATGGTCAAAATGCACATATTATAAAACTGTGCAGAATGACCTGTAATCAACAGGGAATACATTAACACAGTCTTTCTCAAACAGTGTGCCGTGGCACACAAGTGTGCCGTGACGGACCTCCAGCTGTGCCGCGAGAAAAGCTCTCTGCCCCCCTTCCTCCCCCCTTCCTGCTGAACTCCTGCTGCTTGGAGGAGGAGGAGGAATGGCCAGGCAGTGGCGAAGATAAAGGAGAAGGGACCGCGCCGCCTCCTTGGCTGTTTCCCCAGCCAGCCTCCAATCCGCCATGACGCCCACCATGACTCTCGCCCCTTGCTCGCTGAAGCCGCGTGGAGGAGGAGCCCCGCCCACTGAAGCCTGTTCACCGCTCATGCTCCTCCTCTGTAGGAGAGCTGAAACTGGGGGGGGAGGGGCAAGGCATGGCGTGGCCTGTAGGTGAGCTGAAGCTGGGGGGGGGGGGCGGGGCATGGCGCAGCCTGGCTCTGCCCCTCTCCTGGCCGGCACTCCAGCAGCTGCTCCAGCCTTGAGGGGACAGTGCCAAGCCAGCATTGTGCTGGCTCTCACCGCTGGCTTGGCACTGCCCCTCAAGGCTGGAGCAGCTGCTGGGAGAGGTGAAGCCGGGGGTAGGGGGCAGGGCATGGCACAGCCTGGCTCCGCCCCCTCCCCGGCTTCCGCACTACCAGCAGCTGCTCCCAGCAGGCCAACAACCCCCAACCGTTCTTTACTGTGTTAGAGTGCCATTTTGTGTCATTTTGGTTGGTGGTGTGCCCCCGGATTTTTTTAATGTTAAAAGTGTGCCGCGGCTCAAAAAAGGTTGGGAAACACTGCATTAACATATACTTATTAAGAAAAATCAATTGATCAATGCGTACACTGGGGACGTATCTATGCAAATAAACGCACATTCCTGTGCAAGAAGGATAACAAGAACAGGGAAACAGAACCCGAACTGCACAGGAAGGTTAGAAGGCGAGATTCTGGGAAAGGCAATTAAATTCAAGGAGGCCGATAAACAGATCCCCATGAGAGGCCTTTGAGAAGAGACAGGCCAAGGCTGTTGCTACACAGCGCTACCAATCTTCGTGAAACATAGGAACTCCTTGCCAATATGTACAGGTTTTCAGCTAAATAACCTGACTTTGTTTCTCACTAAGCAAAATTGGGGGAAATAGTCTGGACTTGACCCTTAGTACTTTAGCACAGACTTATACTAGTACTTCCCTGTCGTGGTCCCTGTGAATACGTACATCCCCGTCCATCCTCCCCGCTGTTGTCATGCCTCAGTCCTTCAAGCTGCTTTTTGCGGCGGAGTAAAGGATCTGAGGTGGCAGCCCTTCCCACTCGCTATATTTGCTCGAGGGGAGTGTGGGCGGGGCTACCATTTAAAGTGATAACAACTTTCTAGAAGATTCCGAACTGTCTGCGCAGGCGCAGGAAATACCATCTGTACGAATTCACAGGTGACCACTCAGGGAACTACGGTTACAGGTAAGCAACCAATAATTATTTACGTTACTTTATTTGTCTTTGCAGATTCAACAACTTTATTTATTGTTATTAGACTGACTCTATAACTACTGGCTGCGGCAGCCCTCCTTGGAGCTTTCAAATGCTGAGCATTGCATTCTGGAAAATGTAGTTTAGGGCAGGGCCTCGCCTTCCCAAACTACATTTAAGATGGCTTTTGACCCATACTGTGACCCCCACCAACAACGGACCGGGACCAAACTTGGCACAGAGAATGTATTTACTTACTTACTTACTATATTTCTATACCGCCCCTCTCAGCCCGAAGGCGTCATGAGGCGGTTTAGCTATGGCAATTAATGCCCACATAGAAAATGCAATCACAATTAAAACAATAGATATATAAAACAACATACCATTAGCAGTTAAAACCATGAAAAATACAATTCTCAGCATCTCATCATTAAAATCATTTTCATTAAAATCATTAAAGTTCTCAGGGTGGTCCGTGGGAAAGCCTTACTGGTACATTATTTAAACTGTTATGTTTATTCATAACATGATCTGATCACCATGCTCAATATATCCCATATGCATGGGGGTATTGGGATAACGATACAAAAGGTCTGCTTGGGTAGATCCTCTCTCACTCAGACTCAGCCCCCCCTCCCCCGAATCAAACACAGCCCCCCCCCCCCTCAAAATCCTGGCTACAGGCCTGTCTTAACGGTTTGGGACCCGCCTACCTTCGTGACCGTATCTCTCTCCATGAACCTGCCCGATCCTCCCGATCCTCGGGGGAGGCTCTCCTTTCACCCCTACCATTATCTCAGTCCCGCCTTGTGGGAACAAGGGAGAAAGCCTTTTCCTCGGAGCCTTTTTCTCGAAACCTGGCTTTTCCGCTGCGCTTTTGGAGATTGACCATATAATCTCATATTGCCATTAACTCTCAATAGTTTTGTTTAGTGCACCCCCCCTCCTCTGTATGAAGGTGTTGCACTTCAGACAAGGAGCACCCCCCTAGTTCACACACACAACAGACAGGCTTTTATTGAAACAAATATAGTGCCCAACAAAAGGGCTAAAAGAAGATCAATTGTAGAATATATCCAAGGTAAAATCACACAGTTCAATTAGTCCCAAGATCCAAAGGCAAAGGTAAAAAGCTTGATGTCAATCCCAAATAATCCAAGGCAGCTATAGAAGCAAAACGTGCACAAAGGCCTAGGCAAAATCAAGAGCTTGGAGACATGGCAAAACTTGGCATGGTATTCTGAACGAAGCCTGAAAACTGAAGACAATATCTCTAGCAATCTAATATAAAGACAAATCGGTTTCAGTTTGCAAACCGGCTGCTGCGTCGAAGGCTGGCAGCCTGCCTAGATTCTCGAATGCTATCTCGGCGGTTTAATGGTAGCTCGTTAAGATTCCCAGGTGTCCCGTTATCAACATCAAGACGTTCAGAGTCCTGAACACAAGAATTCTCATCTAGTGAAGCCCTGGGAAGAGAGCTGTTCCCAGGAATGCAAGCCTTATCTGAAAGTTCACTTTGCATTTCAGAATTTTCACTAAGCATCCCATCATCAGCATTTTCAGGAACAATTCCATCATCCTTAGCATGTACACGAGCACCAGGCTGAAACACCACAGAAGGTCCCTTTTTCCGACTCCATCTCAGAAGAGTCCCCCCCCCTTTATAAATAATCCACTCTACAGCTATCTCACCCCATGTTTTTATCTTTACTATTTGAATCTGTACATGCGGCCCGCTCATGGTTCTGTGTTACAAATAACTTTAATGTAATTTTATTGGTTGTTGTGTTCTTATAGTTTATGTTTTTATGGAATTGATTATGTCGTTGTTCCTGTTTTGGTTTTATTTATTGTATTGCGTTGTTGGGCTTGGCCTCATGTAAGCCGGCCCGAGTCCCCATTGGGGAGATGGTGGCGGGATACAAATAAAGTTTATTATTATTTACTATTTATTAAATGAGTAAAGATTTTTATGTTCATTTTTCCTCTTGCCTGTGTGTCTTTTGCATGGGTTGTTGGCTAGGATTCGCTTGCTGCACAACAGGCTCTTCGGCTTAGATATGGAGATGAGCACCAACCCCCAGAGTCGGATACGACTGGAATTAATGTCAGGGGGAAACCTTTAACTTTACTTATGAAAAAAGTGGAATAAAATATAGTTTATGGGTATTTATTTATTTACAACATTTATATGCTGCCCTTCTCACCCCGAAGGGGACTCAGAGCGGCTTACAAGTCATATCTACATAAAAACATACTATATTATTAGCATAATACTAATACATCATTAATAATATTAGTATTATATAATATTATATTGTTGCTGGGGGAGGAGCTCTGATGCCACAAGAGACAAGATGAAACTGTCTTCTCTTATCCCTTCTTTACTCTGGTTAGGAGGATAGAGGAGAGATGCAAGGGTCTTGGGAGGTTTCTTGCAACAGTGAGGAAGCTGCTTTATCTCATTCTGGCTTGATGTCCTATAGGAAATTATACGAGGGTGGGTCAATAAGTCTGTGACTTTTTGAATGAAACACAGGTTTTTGGATAAAAAATAATTTTCAATCTCCTTTGAGCTCTATACACTTCGTCCATGACTTTATTGGCTGACAAACCCGCCTTGGCCTTTTTTGGCACCGATCCACCCCGAGCAACCCACTGTTTTGACTGCTGTTTGGTCTCTGGTGTGTTGTGGTGGATCCACATTTCGTCCACGGTTACGAAACGGCACAAAAACCTGTCCATATTGCGGTTGAACGACGCCAAACACTCCTGCGAAATTGTCACACGATTGCGTTTGTGGTCGATTGTGAGCAAACGCGGCACCCATCCTGCGGAAAGCTTTCTCATACCCAAGTGATCATTTAAAATTGAAACCACTGAGCCACGTGAGATGCCTATGGCTTCTACAATCTCTTGCACTTTCAATCTCCAATTGGCCAACACCATATTGTGATTTTTTTTCAATTGTTTCGGGTGTAGAGACCTCAACTGGGCATCCAGAACGTTTGGCATCTTCCGTGCTTGTACGGCCACAACGAAATTCAGTAAACCACTTTTTACCCCTTGAAATGGATGATGCAGAGTCCCCATAGTATTTATCAAGCTTAGCCTTGGTTTGAGTGATGGTTTTTTCCCAAAAAAATAATGCTTAATGAGCACATGAAATCCACTTTTTTCCATTTTCTCCTCAAATCACGCGGTAGTCTGCTATCAATGGCGGTCAAACACAAACTAAATGACGCAGCTTGTTCAAATTTTGACAGGGGTCAACTGACAGATGCCTGTTGACAGGAGCAGTGTTGCCTTTTCAGTTAAGAGGCGGGAAATTCAAAAAGTCATGGACTTATTGACCCACCCTCGTATTTGGGATGGGTGGGTTCCTGTGTTCAATAACCGCAAGACCCTAATAATTATCTGCAGAGTCCTCTTTTGAAGCATATGGTCGCCATCCTGTTTAGTTCCTGGGTTGGACTCCAGCTTTGAAGGAGTTTTAGGATCAATGTTGGAGTTGGCGCACGTGCATTAGATCATAGTTTAAACTCCAGGTCTTTACTTATTTCCATTTCCCCCCTTTTCAAGGTTAGTCTTTTACCAAAGCCCACATGAACATTGATTTAAACCACCATACCAGAAGGAATTGTGAATTAAATTACACCTTTCTCCGCAATGACTGAATCAATGCACATGTTTGTGCATGAAAACCAAGTCCAGAAACTGGGGGGGGGGGGGAGGTATATGAGACGGATCGATAATGAATCAGTGTGACGCCGTAAACAAGACCAGCTAGTTGAGAAATCCAAAACTTCAGAAGACGAGAATAACTGGGTAACAGACAGAGAGCTGAGAATACAAACCATTTTCCCTGTTCCATGCATAGATGTTTTCAAACGACGCATGAAAAATTAGATGTCTTGGCAAATGAATCCATAGATTTCACAGACGGGTTACTTATTTATTTGTTCGCTTAAGGCTTGTTTATCCCACTTGGCTGGCTTCTATGCAATTAATGAAAGACCCTCTCCTTGGGGTTCATATCTCAAAAGACATGACACCAAAAGTTAAAAAAACAACAACAACAACGAGGAAGGGTAAAAAACAAAACAACAACAAGGGCTCTTTCCAGAGACCTGTTTCCTATGCCATCGCCTTCTGCTCTCTATTTTTTTTTCTGTCATGCTCTGTATCTAGAGATTTCAGAGCGGGCTGCAGACAATAAAATCAACTTTGAAATAATTATGAAACTTCAAAACCTCAGAGGCTGCCAAGCTCCCTTCCCGAGGGCACGGGCCAAGCTGAGAGGTTTCCTTCAGCAGGCCCGGATTACCCATAGGGCCAACCTAGGCCATGGCCTAGGGGCGCAAGCCGAGGGGGGTGCAGATTACGGACAAAAAAATGTTATAAAATAATTTAAAAATCGCACCGCGATTGGCTCCTGCCGCCTGGTACCCAAAAGGAGGCGGGGCCAAGGCCGGGCTCCGCGGAGGCAGTGCTTGTGCTCGCCGCGTCAGCCTCAGCCCATCCATCTACGCCGGCGTTAAAAATCTGCATTAATGTTATTGCCCTCGATGAAAAAGGGAGTCTTAAACTACCGAGGCGTCTTGTTATAAAAAGGATCAACTGCTGCATGAGTTTAAACTTCTGCGTAGGAGCAAAACGTGAATATAAAAATGGCGCCCTAGGGGAATAATACGGGTTGAGATCCCTTGGGTGCATCTACAGCAGTGGTTCCCAACCTTTAAGAGACCGTGGACCACTGAGACACAAATTGGCTACCTCGTGGACCATCAAGATCAATCAACCTCTCTCCCCGCCACCCCGGACAAAAATAAAGTTAAAACGTTTTTAATTAACTAGAATGTCTTAATTATAGAAACATTCACATGCGCATCACGCCCCCTCCGTTGGGCTTCCCTAACTTCAGTGCCCCCCCTTCAGTGCCCCCCTGATTGTCTCATCTGAAGGAGGGGTGGGCCTTCCTCCCTCCGCCCCTCCTCCAGTGCCACTCTCGCCCTTAGGAATGCCATTGTATGCAGGCCCGGATTACCCATAGGGCCAACCTAGGCCATGGCCTAGGGGCGCAAGCCGAGGGGGCGCAGATCACGGACCAAAAATAAATAAATAAAAATGTTATAAAATAGTTTTTAAAAATCGCACCACGATTGGCTCCTGCCGCCTGGTACCCAAAAGGAGGCGGGGCCAAGGCTGGGCTCCGCGGAGGCAGTGCTTGTGCTCGCCGCGTCAGCCTCAGCCCATCCATCTACGCCGCCGCTTCTCAGCCAGTGCTTCTGCGCCTGAGGGGAGGGGGCGCCTGGCCTGGCCTGGCTCGGAGCGGCTTCCTTCGCAGGCTGCTGAGGGAAGAGGAGGCAGCGGGAAAGAAGGGCGGCGTGCGGCATGGAGGCCCAGAGGGGAGCCTGAGGTGGAGGAAGGCCCTGACTCTCTGCAGCCTCTGAGCCATGAGCCGCACGTGGGGCCGCCTCTGAATCCGCTGCCCCGGACGAAGAGCATGCTCTGGACCCAGCCCGGCTTTCCCCGTCCCTTTGGGCCTCGGCTCTGCGACACTTGCTTGCCCTCCTCTGCCTCCTTCCCGAGGGGTAACGAACTCACTCCCCGCCACACAAAGGGGCCCGTTCCTTTCTCTTCAGTAACAGTGCACGCGCACCTTTCCCCCCAGCAATGTCCTGGCTGTGGCACTGCTGGCTTGGCACTGCCCCCTCAAGGCTGGAGCAGCTACTGGAAGAGGTGAAGACAGGGGGCGGGGGCGGGGCATGGCACAGCCTGGCTCCTCCCCCTTTCCCAGCTTCGGAACTCCCAGCAGCTGCTCCCAGCAGGCCACCATCCCCCAGCCGTTCTTTACTGTGTTAGAGTGTCATTTTGTGTCATTTTGGTTGGTGGTGTGCCCCCGTATTTTTTTTAATGTTAAAAGTGTGCCACGGCTCAAAAAAGTTTGGGAAACACTACATCACTTCATCACTTCAAAACCGTTTCTTAAGTGAATTTATTCCGAATTCCATAGCATTCCGAAAAACCTAACCAGGCCTAGTAGTCCTTTGTGATGTTATACATTTTTTTTCAGGTGAAGGTGATGATTTACAGCAGTGTTTCCCAACCTTTTTTGAGCAGTGGCACACTTTTTACATTTACAAAATCCTGGGGCATACCACCAACCAAAATGACACAAAATGACACTCTAACACAGTTATACATATAGTTAATATGTTTTTAAATGTATTTATACACTCACTTAGTGTAAAACCTGGGCCTGTTTCGATGAACACAAAATATATAGTTATATAGTATATTACTATTATTATATTGCATTACATTACAACATTATCAATATTATATGTATACACAATATACGTATACCATACTATATTATACTATAATATCAAATACAACATACTATGTCATTGTCACAGTACAACAATTACATACCACATTGTATTATAACAATTATATCACAATATTACTCGCAATATTACATGTAACGTAAATATACAATTATAATATCTTAATTTTAAATTGTGGTGCCCAGAACAGGACACAGTGTTGGAGTTGAAGTCCAAAACACCTGGAGGAAGGCCCAAGTTTGACCATATCTAGTCTAAACCTTCTCCCAAGCCCTTAATAAAGATGCTGCCTGCCTTAATGTAGCCAGAGTCTCCATGCCCATCTGTCGGGAGGGCTTGGATGGTGCCTTCCTGCTTGGCTGAAGGGGGTCAGGCTGGATGGCCTTTGGGGGACCCATCTTTCTCCCACGAGTTCCCTTCCCTCCTTCCCCCCGTTAGCTGGCAAACCCCCTGCCTGCCTGCCTACATGCCTGCACCTCCAGCTGCTTGCCTGCCTGCTTGCCTTCAGTGCTCGGGCTCCGCTGCTCTCTGACTCACACCTCGCATAGCGCCAACGGGGCTGGGCTGGACCGGAAGTGCTCCCCGCCGGAGCGGAAAGGAACAGGCCCAAACAGGTCTGCTCTACTGAGCAGCCCTCCCGGAAACAGGGACCTGCGCACTGAGGTTCCGGAGACAGAGTAGCAAACTTTATAGATGACATCAGATAGATTATAATCTAATTTCCCATGGCACACCTGATGACCTCTAACGGCACACTAGTGTGCCATGGCACACTGGTTGGGAAACCCTGATTTACAATATTCATTATGGACAAATCTGACTATGTACAGAAGGCTGAGTGGTAACTGCCCAACACTATATTTCACAGAATCCTATCTAATAGCACTATGTAACAAAATTCGGAAAATGTTCCGTTCTTGGTTTGAAAGTGCTATTCCTGTTTAATTGTGCAATACTTACTATGAAAGTAGTTGCTATGCTCCAGAAACTTTGTCTTTGTGTCTGCCACAAACTATGTCGAGTTGGTCGAGACTCTCTGAGATATTCATCGAGGGAAAAAATAGCAAAATGTGCTGCAGGATGTCTCGCAAAAACATATTTTTTGGCAGTTTAATCAACATTTTCCATGTTTTATGATGGAAACAATTAGGAAATTAGATTTATAACCCAGGAACAAAAATTGCTTTTGGTAATGACACATACCTTCTAATTAACAGTACTGTCACTGGCGCATGTGATGAAGTAGACCTAACTCTACAAGATGGCATTCTGTGAACTTCTTTTTCTCTATTAATTTCAAAGTTGATATGGAAACAAACTAACCTGGCTGTGTCGCTAAACTTTTTTTGGCTACTGCTAAAATATTTTTTGTGTGAGTTGGATCACTGGGGAATTTTTCGTTCCATGTACGTTCGCGGAATGCTAGCAATGATAAATAAGTAATACGACGCGGAAGTAATATATTGCTAATAGAGGCGTTAAAAATCTGCATTAATGTTATTGCCCTCGATGAAAAAGGGAGTCTTAAACTACCGAGACAACTTGCTATAAAAAGGATCAACTGCTGCATGATTTTTAACTTCTGCGTAGGAGCAAAACGTGAATATAAAAATGGTGCCCAAGGGGAATAATACCGGTTGAGATCCCTTGGGTGCATCTACAGCAGTGGTTCCCAACCTTTAAGAGACCGTGGACCACTGAGACAAAAATTGGATACCTCGTGGACCATCAAGATCAATCAACCTCTCTCCCCGCCTCCCCGGACAAAAATAAAGTTAAAACATTTTTAAATAACTAGAACAGTGTTTCTCAATCAGTGTGCCGGGGCACACTAGTGTGCCGTGAGCGATCATCAGGTGTGCCTTGGGAAATTGGAACCTCCGGGGGGGGGGGGGGGAGTCTAGTGTGTTGAAGTATAAAAACCCTAAGAAGCATACCTCGATAAAGGCACAAAATTACACACACACCCTCCCCACCCGTTGTCTACTTGGTCTCTCTCTCTCCACGCATTGGGAAGGCCCGCCTCCCTTTCCCCAAGTAGAGACCTCCTCTTGCCTCCTGGGGGTTCTGTATGAGAAGTTTGGCCCAGTTCTATCATTGGTGGGGTTCAGAATGCTCTTTGATTGTAGGGGAACCATAAATCCCAGCAACTACAACTTCCAAATGTCAAGGTCTATTTCCCCTGAACTCCATCTGCATTAATATTTGGGCATATTGAATATTCATGCCAAGTTTGGTCCTGATCCAACATTGTTTGAGTCCACAGGGCTCTCTGGATATAGGTGAACTACAACTCCAAAACTCAAGGTCAATGCCCACCAAACTCTTATAGCATTTTCTCTTGGTTATGGGAGTTCTGTGTGGGAAGTTGGTGTCTGTCTGCCATTCCTGCCAGGAAACAGGCCCAGATTTCACACTGAGTGTATAAATACATTTAAAAACATATTAACTATATGTATTACTGTGTTAGAGTGTCATTTTGTGTCATTTTGGTTGGTGGTGTGCCCCAGGATTTTGTAATTGTAAAAAATGTGCCGCAGTTGAAAAAAAGGTTGGGAAACACTGAACTAGAATGTATTAATTATATAAACATTCACATGCGCATCATGCCCCCTCCATTGGGCTTCCCTAACTTCAGTGCCCCCCTTTCAGTGCCCCCCATTGTCTCATCTGAGGGGGGGGTGGGCCTCCTCCCTCCCTCCGCCCCTCCTCCAGTGCCACTCCCGCCCTTAGGAAGGCCATTGTATGCAGTCCCGGATTACCCATAGGGCCAACCTAGGCCATGGCCTAGGGGCGCAAGCCGAGGGGGGCGCAGATCACGGACAATAAATAAATAAATAAAAATATTATAAAATAGTAAAAAAAATCGCACCACGATTGGCTCCTGCCGCCTGGTACCCCAAAGAAGGGAGTTCTGTGTGCCAAGATTGGTTCAATTCCATAATTGGTGGAGTTCAGAGTACTCTTTGATTGTAGGTGAACTATAAATCTCAGCAACTACAACTCTCAAATGACAACATCAATTCCCCTCCAACCCCACCAGTATTCAAATTTGGCCATATTAGGTATTTGTACCAAATTTGGTCCAGTGAATGAAACTACATCCTGCATATCAGATATTTGCAGTATATTACAATTCTCTCTCTCGGCATTACTTCGCAAATGAAGATTCTTAGGAAGGACTCATTCCATGCTTTTTACAAGCTCGTTGATGATTAAAAAGGCCAGTCTGAGATAGGCAAGTTTGGTTGCAGAAAGCACAGTAGAAAGTCTCCTTGGGTGATGTTGTTTCCAAGTTGCGGTTCTTTCTGCGTCGTCGTTTCTCTTCGAGACCCGTTCGGCGTGTCTTCTCGAAAGCATTGTGGAAGGTGCGTCTCCATGCCTCCCGATGTGAGGCCAGGGTGGATCATTGTTGGTGATCAATCTGGCCGAGCCTGAGATGCTGTTTCAGGGAGTCCTTATATCTCTTTTTGGGGGCGCCTCTCTTGCGCTGACCCGTGGCGAGTTCACCGTAGAGTAGTATCTTTGGGAGGTGGTGGTCCTCCATCCTAGAGAGGTGCCCTGCCCAGCGCAGCTGAGTTCTCAATAGCATGGCCTCAGTGCTGGTGATGAAGGACAGCAACATTCGTTACTTAGTCGGTCCAGTGTATATTTAGGATTGTGCAAAGACAGCACTGATGAAAGCGTTCGACGAGTCGTAGGTGCTGGCGATAGGTGACCCATGTTTCAGACCCGTTTAAGAGTATAGACAGTATGATAGCTCTGTACACACTGATTTTGGTGCTTTGCCTCAGGTGCTTGTTGCTCCAGACTCTTTTGTGAAGCCTTCCGAATGCACTATATGCCTTTGCTAATCTGTGATCTATCTTTTTATCAATCTTGGCGCCTGAAGAGATGATGCATGGTGGTCCACGCCTTGGTTACCTCTAGATTGGATTACTGCAATGTGCTCTACGTGGGGCTTCCCTTGAAGATGGCTCGGAAATTCCAACTTTTCCAATGCTCGGCGGCCAGATTAATAACAGGGGCAGGTTACAGGGAGCGGTCGACCCCCCTGTTTAAAAAGCTCCACTGGCTGCAGTTTACTTTCCGAGGGAATTCAAGGTGCAGGTGATTACCTACAAAGCCCTAAACGGTTTGGGACCCACCTACCTTTGTGACCGGCTCTCCTCCTATTAGCCAGCCCGAGCCCTCCGCTCCTCAGGGGAGACCCTCCTTTCGCCCCTGCCAGACTCGGCTTGTGAGTACCAGGGAGAAAGCCTTCTCCTCTGTGGCCCCCTGCCTTTGGAATTCCCTCCTGGGAGAGATCAGGAATGCTCCCTCATTGGAGTCCTTCAGGAAACAACTGAAGACCTGGTTCTTCCACCTGGCCTTCGGAGATTAGGTTCCACACATGCCCCCGTTTCTGTGAGTCTTTCCCCCCCCCCTATGTGACCCTTTGTGCCCAACGCTACTCCAGTTCTCCCCGAGTTTTTAAAGTACTCTATATGTCCATGCGGCCCGCACTGTTGGTTTTGTTTTTAGATTCATTTGTATTGTTGTGTTTTTCACAGATGTATTTTATTATGTTTATTGTTTTTATTATGTTTATTGTTTTTTATGCTGTTATATTTTATGATGTGTTGTTTGGGCACGGCCCCATGTAAGCCGCTCCGAGTCCCCTCCGGGGAGATGGATGCGGGTTATAAATAAATAATAATAATTATTATTATTTATTTAATTATTATGCTTCCCAGGTAGGTGAACGGACTTAAGCACAGATGTGCCAATGCTGACGTGGGGATGATGGTGTTCTTCCTGTGGTGCGGGCTGGTAGAGGACTTCCGTTTTCTTCAGGCTGACTTCCAGCCCAAATAGCTCTGCAGCTGCTGCAAAGCAGGATGTGAGGCGCTGCAGGGCTGCTTCAGAATGGGCGACAAGGGCGGCAGCATCAGTAAAAAGCAGCTCATGGACTAGATAGTTTAGAGCAGTGTTTCCCAACCTTTTTAGAGCCACGGCACACTTTTTACATTTGCAAAATCCTGGGGCACGCCACTAACCAAAATGACACAAAATGACACTCTAACACAGTAATACCTATACTAGTGTAGTTAATATGTTTTTAAATGTATTTATACACTTAGTGTGAAACCTGGGCCTGTTTCGATGAACACAACATAGATATCCTGGCAGGAATGGCAGAAAGACACAAACTTCCCACACAGAACTCCCATAACCAAGAGAAAATACTATAAGAGTTTGGTGGGCATTGACCTTGAGTTTTGGAGTTGTAGTTCACCTATATCCAGAGAGAACTGTGGACTGAAACAATGTTGGATCAGGACCAAACGTGGCTTGAATACTCAATATGCCCAAATGTGAACACAGATGGAGTTTGGGGAAAATAGACCTTGACATTTGGGAGTTACAGTTTATGGTATTTATAGTTAAATAAATCAAAGAGCATCCTGAACTCTTGCAACAATGGAATTGAACCAAACTTGGCATATTGAACTCTCTTTAACAACAGAAAGTACTGAAAGGGTTTGCTTGGGAATTGACCTTGAGTTTGGAAGTTGTCGTTCACCTACATCCAGGGAGTTGTAGTTCACCTATATCCAGAGAGCACTGTGGACTCAAACAATGTTGAATCAGGACCAAACTTGGCATGAATACTCAATATGCTGAACTATGAACACACATGGAGTACCTTTATCGAGGTAGGTTTCTTAGGGTTTTTATACTTCAACACACCCCTCTCCTCCTGGAGGTTCCAATTTCCCACGGCAGACCTGATGATTGCTCACGGCACACTAGTGTGCCCCGGCACACTGGTTGAGAAACACTGGTTTAGAGTCTTAGTGCGAGCCCTCAGACGGCTTAAGTTGATCATAAGAACATAAGAACATAAGAAGAGCCATGCTGAATCGGACCTCAGCCCATCTAGTCCAGCATTCTGTGTCACACAGTGGCCCACTAGTTGTACACAGGGATCTCTAGCAGAAAGGAGGGCAAAACCCTCACCTGCTGCCCTGACCCCCACAACCAGTACCCGGGAAATCCTGCCTGCCTCCATCAACACAGAGGTGGCACTTGGATGTCCATTTCAGTAGCTACTGATTCCCTTGGTATCTATGAATCTGTCTAATCCTGCCTTGAAGCTGTCCAGGCTGACCGCTGTCACAACCTCCTCTGGAAGTGAGTTCCATGACCCAATGACCCTCTGGGTGAAGAAATATTTCCCTTTATTAGTCCTAACTTTCCTACCTTGGAGCTTTAGGGAGTGCCCTCTAGTCCTAGTGTTGGGTGACAGAGAAAATATTTTTTCTCTATTCACCTTTTCTATCCCATGCATGATCAAGCTACCATCAGTACGATAGCGTATATATATATATGCCGTCTTCTTCTTTGAGATCTGCCGTAGCCCTATGGAGCATCATGCTGAAGAAGATTGTAAATAGTGTTGGTGCAAGAACACAACCTTGTTTCACTCCATTAGTTATGAGAAAGGGCTCCGAGAGAGCATCGCCGTACCTGACTTGACGGTGCTGGCCCTCATGTAACAGGATAACCATTTTGAGGAATTTGGGGGGACATCCTAGTCGTTCCAGGATCTGCCACAGACCTTTTCTACTCAGTGTTGAAGGCTTTGGTGAGGTCCACAAATTTTACATAGAGTCCTTTGTTCTGCTCTTTACATTACAATTCATGACAGTAGCAAAATGACGTGTGAGAATGACAGAAGCCAAGATTGACATTCTTAGTTCCTACTGCATTACTTTTAATATGATAAGTAACTGTTAGTGATCAATGAGTAATGCCTGATGTTTTTAATAATTGACACACTTTTTTTATTATTTTGCTGTAATAGAATTTCAAAGCCAACATTGATATCAGCCCTTTACAGGGCGAGTCCTGCTACAGCCTTCTGGAATATATTACCCAATCCATCAGGAATGTCATGACAATCTCCATATTTTCCCCTCCAAAGACGTATCTGTGCACAAACAGGTTTCCAAAAAACGCCTCCTCCAAGAGCGCATTCTGGTTCGACTTGGTAACCTCTCCCTGCTTTAAAATGTTTTTTGAGAGCTGCATATTCTTAAAAAAAACAACCCCAAAACCTATTTGATTCAGCTCAGGTCTCTGGACTGAACATGGATTTGCAGCAAAAATGAAACCGGTGGGAGTTTGACCTCAATAAATCCGCATCGTAGTCCATCAGAGAAGGGGGTAAAAATAATGTCTAGGTATTTGCGCACGCCAAACATCCAAGTATAGAGGTGAGACGTCCAAGGCTGGTTCGGCTTTTTAGGCACCCAAGACATGAAATCCCATAAACGGCCTCTCTGTGAGATCATAAATGCAAAAGGAATAAATAACTTACTACTTTCTTTCCTTCCATAAAGTGAGCCAGAGGGCTTATCCACCTTGGTCACTTAATACAGTGTTTCCCAACCAGTGTGCCGTGAGCGATCAGCAGGTGTGCCGTGGGAAATTGGCACTCTTCCCCCTCCTAGCAGCTCTTTCTCCCTCTTTCCCTCCCCATAGATCCTCCCCGAGGCAAAGGAAGGGCTCCGCCGAATGCCGGAAGCTCCACATTGGTGAATTGGGCAGTGAGCAAACCTGGGAGCATCGGGAGGCTGAAGTATTCACAGGTTTCCAAGAAACAAATTGAGCCTCTCTGCTTGGAAATGTTTAATTTTTTTTACTATTTTACTGGGTTTTTTGAGAGTCCCCCCCCCCAATTAACTGTTTATAACAGCTTCATGACATCCATAGTTATCTGGAAGCAAGTTTCACTCAGGGTGAAATTTCACAAGGGACTGGAGAACAAGCCCTATGAGGAGCGGCTTGAAGAGCTGGGCATGTTTAGCCTGAAGAAGAGAAGGTTGAGAGAAGACATGATAGCCATGTGAGAGGAAGTCATATATATGTTGTGTTCATCGAAACAGGCCCAGGTTTCACACTGAGTGTATAAATACATTTAAAAACATATTAACTCTATGTATTACTGTGTTAGAGTGTCATTTTGTGTCATTTTGCTTGGTGGTGTGCCCCAGGATTTTGTAAATGTAAAAAATGTGCCGCGGCTCAAAAAAGGTTGAAAAACACTGCCTTAATATATGGCTAGTTTGGAGCAATAATGGTCTAGACCTCTGTGGTTGTCTGGTGATGGCAGTGACATGGGTCCTATCTATTTAGTGCAGTGTTTCTCAACCTGGAGGTCGGGACCCCTGGGGGTGGTCGCAAAGGGGCGTCAGAGGGGTCGCCAAAGACGCAGTATTTTCTGTTGGTCATGGAGGTTCTGTGTAGGAAGTATGGCCCAATTCTATCGTTGGTGGGCTTTAGAATGCTCTTTGATCGTAGGTGAACTATAAATCCCGGAAACTACAACTCCCAAATGCCAAGGTCTATTTTCCCCAAACACCACCAGTGTTCACATTTGGGCATATTGAGTAGTGGTGCCAAGTTTGGTCCAGATCCATCATGGTTTGAATGCACAGTGCTCTCTGGAGTTAGGTGAACTAAAACTCCAAAAATCAAGGTCAGTGCCCACCAAACCCTTCCAGTATTTGTCCAAAAGTGAACATATATGTCCAAAAGTGAACATTGTTGGAATTTGGGGAAAATAGACCTTGATGTTTGGAAGTTGTAGTTGTGAGATTTATAGTTCACCTACAATCAAAGGGCGCCGAACAAATTTGGGTTCGCCCAAGGAGACTTATGGAACCAACCAGGTTCCTGAATGCTCTGAGGGATCTGGAGTCTGTCAGCGTCTCAATCGATGAGCAAGTTAACATCTGGAACACTAGACTATCTAACGCTCTCGATGAGATTGCCCCTAGATGCCCTCTCCGGCCCCGCCGAAATCGGTCTCCCTGGTTCACCGAGGAGCTCAGATCGACAAAACGGGAAAAGAGACGGCTAGAGGGCAAGTGGAGGAGGCTCCGTGACGAAGGCTCGAAATCGGCTTATAAGCTTATTATGGAGACTTATGAGCAAGCTGTCAAGGCTGCGAAAAATTCATACTATGCAGCCTTGATAGCGTCCGCCAGCTCACGCCCGGCTCAATTGTTTAAAGTGATTAGGTCTTTGACGATGGTCCCTACCATCCCAAAAAATGATGATCAGGCCCTAACTGCTGAGGTTTTTCAGAGCTACTTTGCGGACAAAATTTGACCCTCCGCCGGGACCTTCCTCCTACTCTTGATACAGTCAGCGAACTTGAGACTCCGTGGCCTCTTGCCGGGCCACCTTCGACCGGTTTCGACCACTGGACGCAGAAGCTGTTGATAGGATAGTCACTGCAACTAGACCGACCACCTGCTCCCTCGATCCGTGCCCCTCCTGGCTGCTGAAAGCTTGCCTGGAGGGGTTACGTGACCCCCTGTTGAAATTAGTTAACAGCTCCCTTGAGCAAGGAGCCTTTCCAGGGGGATTGAAAGAGGCAGTGGTCACTCCATTGCTGAAGAAGCCGAACTTAGATCCGTCGGTCCCTTCCAACTACCGCCCAGTATCGAATTTGTCGTTCCTGGGCAAGGTGGTTGAAAGGGCAGCAATGGAGCAGTTGCAGTCCTACCTAGATGATACAACTTGGTTCGACCCCTTGCAGTCCGGCTTCCGTTCGGGGCATGGGACGGAGACTGTGCTGGTCGCTATCACAGACAAGCTGCGTCGCCAACTAGATCAAGGTGGATCGGCGCTGCTCGTGTTATTGGACCTCACGGCAGCGTTCGAAACTGTCGATTATGATCTTTTGACCCACCGATTGGCCGGGGCCGGGGTGAGGGGGTCAGCCCTTAGTTGGCTGTCCGGAACCGGTCCCAGCGAGTGAGAAGGGTGAGGTTGTCTCGGGGCACCCCACTTCATTGTGGGGTGCCTCAGGGCAATCCTCTCCCCTTTATTATTTAACATCTATGTCCGACCACTTGCTCGGTTGGCACGCAGCTTCGGGCTGGAGTGTTACCAGTATGCGGATGACACCCAGCTCATTCTGGGGATGGGGGGCCAGCCGGACTCCCACCGATAATTTCCATTGTTGCCTTGAGGCCGTCACTGGATGGCTGCGAGCCAGTAGGTTGAAGGTGAATCCGGACAAGACGGAGATCCTGTGGCTGGAGTCGTCGGGTACGGGGGGGATCCGCCTTCCGACCCTGGACGGGGCGACACTTCGCCCATCTTCATCGGTAAAGAGCCTGGGAGTCACTCTTGACTCCGAGCTGTCGATGGAGAAGCACATCTCCATCGTCAGCGGAGTGGCTTTTCACCATCTCCGACAGGCGAGGAGACTGGCTCCCTACCTGTCTCGTCACGACCTAGCCACAGTGGTCCAAGCCACGGTCATCTCAAGGCTAGACTACTGTAATGCCCTCTACATTGGCCTTCCTTTGGCAGTGATCCGGAAGCTCAAGCTGGTGCAGAACGCGGCAGCACGGCTGGTGGCAGGTTCTCCCTCACGCTGCCCCATCACGCCTGTGCTGCGTGAACTGCACTGGCGTCGATAGAGCACCGGATCACCTTCAAGGTGTTGGTCTTGACCTTTAAGGCCTTGAATGGTCTGGGGCCAGTGTATCTAAGGGACCGCCTCTCCCATTACAGTCCACCACGACCACTGCGATCCGAGTCCCAAAACCTCCTGGTGGTGCCTAGTCGACGATCCATCCACCTAGGCTCAACGCGGAGGAGGGCATTCAGCGCCCGGCGCCGGTACTGTGGAATGCTCTTCCCCCACAGTCCGAGCGCAGGCCGATCTGCTAACATTCCGCAGGGCCTGCAAAACCTTCCTCTTTGCCCAAGCGTTCGGTGCTTAGAGATATATGTGTGTTAGTCTGTGCCTAAATCATGCTGCACCTGGTTGTGGCAATTTTAACCATGTTCTGTTTTTATTCTGGTTTTATGACTTACAAATGTAAGTCGCCCTGAGCCTGAAGGATAGGGCGACTAATAAGTCGAAGTAATAAATAAATAAATAAATAAAGAACATTCTAAATCCCACCAATGAGATAATTGGGCCAAACTTCCCATGCAGAACCCCCATACCTTGAAGGGACTCGCAGGCCCGGCTTACCCATAAGGACAACCTAGGCCATGGCCTAGGGGCGCAAGCCGAGGGGGGGGGGGGCGCAGATCATGGACCAAAAAAATAAAATGTTGAAACAAATAAAAACACTGTGGCCGGCCCCTGGGGTCTCTCCCAACTCTCAGAGCTTGCAAATGCCAAGGGGGAGTTGGATGTGTTGGTTGTGGGGAGGGTGCCTGGCTCTGTCCCCGGTCCAATCCCGAGGACCTGGCCGTCTTCTCTTTCCCTCCCTTCCGGACACGGCCTCCTTTGCTGTCCCAGGGCCCTTGGCTGCTCCCTTGGCTGGGATGGAGATGGTGGCCTGGTGGGGGGCTCTGCTTCTTGGGAGGGTGGGAGGGAGAGGAAGAGCTTCCTGACTGTGTGTGTGTGTGAGAGAGAGCGCTATTATTCACTCTCTGCTTTTGTTCAAATAATGACCCTTACGAGTGTGTGTGTGTTCTGAATGGGTTGCACGGGGGTGGGGAGCGGCGGTCCGGGGGAGGGTCTTCCTTGCCAGAGTCTCCTCCAGGGCGGTGAGTTGCCCATGTCAGTCAGTCTTTCCTCGTGGCTTCTATCATCAAAACATGGTTGGCGAGTGGGTTCAGCTGCTGAAACGTGGCTTTTGCGGGCAGGAGGGAGAAAGGGAGGGAGAGGGCCCTTTCGCTCTCGTTTGGCAACGGACCCGTCCCCTCGGGGAGCCTCCGCCCTTGAGGGCACATTGGGGGGCCCAGGAACTGCAACCATCAGGCAGGCAGGCAGGTAGGCAGGCAGGGAGGGAGGGAGGGAGGAGGCTCCTCCAAAGACTTGGGCCGGCGGGTCGGAGTCAAGGCTGAGGGTCCGCGCCAGGGGGGGGGGAGAGGACACGTTCTCCGCCGGGGGGAGGGGCCTGGCTGTGTGTGTGGCCTGCCCCTTGCCCTGCCAGACGGGACTCTTCTGGCTGGCACACCGGCCAGGCACGGATGAACACAGGGACGGAGGACACCTGCCCTCCCGCTCGCTTCGCCTCTGCTCTCCTGTCCCGGTCTGGCCTCTGGCTCTCGGCTGCCTGGGACACTGTCAGGCCCAGCCAGAGCAGTTCAATAAACAGCTCGGCTTGGGCTGACATAGCAACAAGGAGCCAGCAGAGGGGGA